>OZ020617.1:8644840-9844840 GCA_963971575.1 Liopterus haemorrhoidalis
ATCAGTCAACGTATGTAAACAGTATTAGTTTATAATCAATTTTTGGTCAAATTTACGTTTTCTTGTTGCATACAGTATATCTGAATTACAACCGAATATTAAAAAAAGTGTACAAATATATGTGAATCCATTTATGATAAAATTTGCTGTTTGTAAATGAATATTTTCAGAGGTTATAATGTTGGTGCTAGGTTATACTCACAGAGATAATAAAATATTATACTTTGAACTTAAAACATTTATTTGAATGCTTAATATCTACACATTTTTCTAGAAATTTTATAGAAAGAGAACCGGTAATTTATTCTACACAAGAAAACTTTCAAATATTTGCAAACTACTACATTTACGGAACATCCACATGAAATAACAAGGGGTTTTAATTATATTAACAATAGTTTAGTCAACAGTAAACGATTTTTTTGCACATGTGAGACAGGGAAAATGAAAAATTCAACGTTAAAAGCTTGTTTAAAAACATCTGAACAGTAGAAATTCCCTTCAATAAATAGAAACAAAATTTTAGAATCATTAATAATCTTTCTTCTTCACTTGTAGCAAAACATAAGTATAAATAGTGCATTTATTAACTTTTAACGCATTTTTCTCGTTGGTATTAAAATTAAATTGTAGAACTAATAAAGACACATTGTCATACACTACTATTTTTCTAATAAAATGCAACTAATATTGGAAGATATTCTTCCTGTGAATGACAACCATACACAAAACAAGTAGATTTTTTTTTTCTTAAATTTATCACTTTATTCCTTGTAAAAACTAAGCGAGAATGACAGAAACAAAAAATCACATGGTGAACTATACGTAAACAATGACAATATACTTTTAGAAGTGTTCGCTTTATTGCCGCTAGAGGGATACGCATTAACTGGATTTTTAAATCGTGTAGTGTAGTTTTTGCGGCCCAAACGAAAATTGAAGAAAAACAACTGCATTGGTATGGTCACATAACAAGGATGACAAACGAGATACCGGGTAAAAAGATTTGGAAAACTAGAACGACTGGTAAAA
Organism: Liopterus haemorrhoidalis; assembly: GCA_963971575.1. Taxonomy (NCBI): domain Eukaryota; kingdom Metazoa; phylum Arthropoda; class Insecta; order Coleoptera; family Dytiscidae; genus Liopterus; species Liopterus haemorrhoidalis. The sequence continues at coordinate 8,645,873 of OZ020617.1, forward strand.
GGAGCAGAGGAAGACCACCAAAGACCTGAGATGCCTGCATAAGTAAAATAATTAAAAAGAAAAATGTTACAAGAACCGAAGCCATGAAATTAGCACTAAACAGGAAAAACTGGAACAGATTTATCAAAGAAATTTAACAGGCAGAAAACCAAGGTACCCTTTTCTCAATGGGTAAAAGAGGATATCGATTATATATATATATATATATATATATATATATATATATATATATATATATATATCGTATCCTGGTCTAATGGTTAGCTTGCTCGCTTGCTACGCAGCAAACTAGGGTTCGATCCCGGCCAGAGAAGGCAATTATATTTTTGTTTTTTTTTGTTCCATTTTTATTTTGTTAAGTTATTTTGTCAAAATTCTAGTTATATTTTGGCAAATGTTGCATTTCATTTTTAAAAGCGTAAATTTAATAACCAGTTGGATATGTTGGAATTATATTTTCATTCTATGTGTCATGTATACGAAACCAGAGGGGCGGAGCAGATGACTTAAAACAACCAATGGAAGCCATAGGCGCAATTTTCAAAATCTTAATGAACTTTGCTATATAAAAAAAAAAAAATACTGCACATATTTAGAAACCTAAATAATGGTATTAGGTATTCGAATTAAAATCAACAAAAAAATATTTTAACATAAAATTTGTTTTTAAAGCCCTTAACTGACGATAAATTATTTAAAAAATATCATTCATTTTACCGTGATTATTACAAAGCAAAATTTGTCCTACACACTCAGCATGCCGCCTTCACTTATTATATAGATACCTGCGAAATCCTGCAATGTGTGAAAATACACACTTCACATCAAATTTTTACAGTATAGTTACTAATAAAAATTCAAATGAAATCCCTTTTTTCAAATCTTAAATAATATATCTAAAATCCTCTGTAACCTATTCAGTATCCTATTCAAAAGGTTGAAAATATATTTTGCATACCTATCTGAAATAAATAAAATCTCCGTGAGCATATTCTCGTTGATCCCTTTAAGACCTGTTGTTCGGTAACTAGGATTTATCCCGTTCCAATTCTGGCCGAGTTGCCAGTTATCTTGAAGGAATAACCCGCTGCGGTCGCGGTATTAGCTATCGCGATGGCTTTATGATGATGAGATCTACAGACGGGGATGAACTGTGACAAATTGGAACTCTTTTTACTCCTTCGCTTCAAAACATTTCATTTCGTTAGATATCGTCCTGGATTTATTTTACAGAAAAAATATTTAAATATCGCAATAAATTTATAGTTGTTATTTTAAATCCAGGTTACGTTCTTAGCATAGATCACCCCTCTTTTACTTTTTCTCTAGTGTGTTGAAATAACAAATTGCTAGTTACTATTACGAACAATTTTAGAGTGTTAGAAATGGATATTTAGTTGAAAGTGTTGAAGTGAAATAGGTTAATAGAGGGCTTGAATGCTATAGGTCAGTCGTTCAATTAACGCATTTGGTCATTTTGCCTCATAACTTCAATGACAAACTTAGTGGCGAAAAAATAACTAAATCGATTTTTTTGCATGTGAATTATCTATAATATAATACGCCAACCTGTGTCCTTGGCTGCGTGGGTGCGTGGAAGTTGTCTGAAATAATTGAGCGAGGTACCGAAATGTAACGATTATTATATATTAATTTATGTATTGGACAGTAGTGTGCTGTGAATTTTTGTTTTGAATGTTGACAATAAATTAGTAAAAATGACAGTGTGTTTTTCATTAAAAAATCACTTCACAATTATTAATTTAGTTGTGAAATACATGGATCGGTTTTTTTACTAAACAAAACACAGAAAAACGTTATCCTTCCGTGATATTCGACATTTTTGATTAAAATTATTACTAGCAGAAAAATAATTATTTTAAAAAATATTTGGTTTTGATGAAAGTAAGAAAAATGTGACTTTTTTTTCTTTATTATTATTTTTTTCAATGCTTTATTATTTTTTTATTTCTACGATTTCTAGGACAAGATTTACAATATCCCACTGCAAACTCTATACAGATGGCAGCACATAACGACTACACTAAATAATTGAATAATTATCAGTGGCTCTAAAACAATGGTTTCTGTTTATTTATCACATTAAAATATCATTTACCTTGTAGTTTTGGTTAGATTCACCTTAAAAGAACTATCTTAGGTTATGGTTGATAACAGTGTTCAGTGGGATATTGTAAATCTACCCCCAAATGTGAACGCAATATATTGAAGCGGGCAAACAATTAAATTTTACTGTGCAATAGTTTCTCACGATTTATTTCAAATTGATTTGAGATATAGTGTAAGTACGCTTTTTACTGTGCGCCCTTTTTGCCGTGTGTGTATTTTTTCATGTGTGCTTTTTTTCGTGTGCGTATTAATCCGTGTGCGTTTTTTCCGTGTGCGTATTTTTATATTATATAAGAAAATGGAAAATTAATATTAATAAATATATTTTAAATTTAACGTCTCAAATCATTTTTAGTTTAAACATTATTACTATAATGCACTGAGTTAAAATGAATCGTTTTCCCATCTTAAAAAGTTAATGAATAAATAATTCGGAATAATACTCATTATTTGTCCAGTTTTTAATAATACGCGAAAAGTTTATTCAATTTGAATTGGATGAAGTAAGGCGTATGGATAGAGAAAGAAGTCTGAGGTGTCGAGCAAGTTCCACATTAAGGTAATGATTTGTTTGCCAACACAGTTGGCTACGGGTGCACTAGTAGACTAATATTACTCCTCACTCTTTTATTTTACTAAAACATACCTTTTGAAGTCATATTTAGTTTGATAGTCAATTTGAAGATTTACAAATTTTAAAAGTGTTTATTTAATATAGGGACATTTGTATTGGTATCGTTAAACGATGTTTACATTTGACATTTTATAATACGTTCTGATGTGTTTTGATACCTTTGATGGCCTTTGCTGTTTCGGCAATTAGCCAGGATAATTCTTAATTTTTGAAAATTCCATGCCTGTCTGGATTTGAACCCAAGTCCTTAGCAACGCAGGGCACCTGTATGGCACAGTTGGCACAGGGCACATGTTTAAAATACTATTATTTATTGTTTTATTTTATCCTATTTTAAATAATAATCTTATTATAAAGATTGGCTATATAACGTGCAAATAGTCATCGATGCTGCGTACAAAACATTTTAACTGACTAACTATATAAAAACTTGCAGTGTAAAAATACGTTCTTGAGCCACGGCTGAGCACCCATGATGTGCATTATGAGCAGCTTTATGTATTTACAAGTGGGCACATAATGCATTTATTATTTGATGGTCGTAAATAAATAGTAGATATATTATGCACCGAGCATGAAACGACTATTCCATCCAAATTTCATACTATGCTTTTCCTATGACTAACTTTATTACTTATTTAATTTCTATTCAGTTCTCATTATAAACTAACAATCATTTGACATTTGCTTTCAAATTATTCATGACGTTGCCTACCAATGGCCATATACGTGTCATACGGAATAAAATAACAATACTTGCGTCAGCTGATTAACTGACTGACCAAGACCAACTCTATGAAAAAATATATTTGCAAAATTCTACAACTTAATGTTATTTAATTTTAATCTGATTACCTTTACAAACTAATAATAATTTGACATTTGCTTTCAATAGCAACTATTTTTGTTGCCTAGTAACGGTCGGCCATTGCTGCTTGAACCTGTTACGTAATGAGCTCATTACGTAACAGATCAGGGGTGTTTAATAAAAATCTTTTACTATTCCGGTTCACATCAAAGTGAAACTCGATTTTTTCGTATTTGCATAACTGTCCCTTTGGGAAATAGGGTGCGGGACAAACGTTTTTTGGAACATTTTTAAGATGTTGTTCGCCCGGACTCCCTGTTTCTCTGTAACGCCTCCATAACCGACTGGTGACACTATGAGAAACTCCTATCCGCTGGGCTACATCAACTTGCCTGAAGCCAGCTTGTAGAAGTCCCACTGCACGATTCATCTCGTGGATAGTTAAATGCTGTCACTCCAATATTAAAAAAGAATGCCACTACTTAAAAACACTGCAATTATTATTATGAACATTTTATATCGAATTAAAATGAAACATGTGATCAACCTGAATAAAATTTGTCAAATTTGTATTTGTTTTGTCTTGTTGGTTATTGTTTTTACTTGTTTTCCATAGCCAACTACTCATAATTGCCTCCTTTAATTGAAATACAACATTAAATGTACAATAAGCAATATAATTTCATTTTTTTTTTCAATATCCCTAGACTTTTCCGATGTGTGTACATATATAAAATTGTCTTCAAAATAGTAAACTTTCTTTATGCGAAATTTTAAATTCTGTGAAAGACTAAGTAAAATTTTGTTGGAATTGTAATAGTTGTAATAAAAATTCATTGAGTGTAAAGTCCAATGTACTTTTCAATTTTACTAAGTGGTTTTACCATCAAGTAACCTCATATTTTTAGATTGAACTAGATATGTTTTCAACAAATACTTTTCTATCATAGCATAAAATTTGAATAACTCAGTATCAGTAAATTAATTAATTTACTGACTATTTGATGCATTTACCTTGCAAGCATGAGTGAAAAAGAAATATGTATAATGTTGATTGTTCATTCTTTCATTATTTAAAAAACTGAACTTATATATACGTATATAGTCGCATGAAAAATATCTATTACATACTGGTTTTTCAATATTTCCTATTTTATCTATAACATTAATTTTTATTCGGTCTTTCAAAAGCCTTTCTTATTGGTGGATAGTAAAATTGCTTTATGCATCTATATAACTGTCAAAATTAAAAAGCCAATTTTCTTTTATTCCACTTCTTACAATAAGCTTTTATTTTTGTCACGAAAATGCTATTATTTCCCAAGAAAATTCAACAAAAAAACGATGCAATATCTCTGAAACGTTCCAATACTTTTCTTATAAGCACCAAAATAAGAAGACTTCCTATAACGGCAATAATATATGAATACCAAAGAAACATAGTAAATACATAAAACATTTGTCGCTGAAACAAAAAAATGTTGGGAAAAACAAAAATCCAATATAAAGCACGTGACAGATGTAGACATAACAATGCAATAACGTCCAGCTGATCATCTGATGTTGCTCACAAGTTGGGTATTAAACGACAGAACGCTGGAATTCTGGGGGTGTGCTGAATATTATTTAAGGGGATTGTAATATTAGCTGACAAGGTAGCGAATGTTTCTTATAATATGGCCTGGAAACAGTGCCGTGTTGTTACAATGAGCTGGCAATGAAACTGTTTCTTTCATCTTGGCACTGTGAATAGGGATATGCGATAGGTACTGAGAAAGTATCGATACGAAAGTTGTCACGAGTCACGAGTCACGAGTCATTTTGTTATATACATTTGTTTGTTTATAATAACTGAAATCGGTATACATGGCAATTTATTGAGGTGGCTCGAAAGTTACATCGGGAATAGATCACAAGCTGTAGCAATTAATGATGGCATCTCAGATTTCATAACATTTAGGACCGTTCTTGTTCATTATTTATATTAACGATATTCATATTGTAATAAAAAAATCAAATTTTCTGTTAATTGCAGACGACCTTAAAATCTATAGGAAAATATCTTGTATCCAAGATTGCGAAGATCTTAATAACGATTTAAAACATTTACATTCATACTGCTCTGCAAATTATCTTTATCTAAATTTTTAAAAATGTCACAGTATAACATTCACTAAACGGTTCCTCAAAAAATTTAAATATCAGATAAATAATACACCCCTGATTGAATTTAATATAATGAAAGATTTAGGAATTCATTTTGATTCAAAATTCCAATTTTATTACCATATAGCAACATTAACTAAATCAGCGATCAAACAACTTGGCTTTATCATGCGTTCATGTAAACATTTTTCGAAATCTAAGAGTATAATAACTATATACAAGTCATTAGTATATAGTAAGTTAGAGTATAATTGTTTAATTTGGAATCCGCAATATGCTATATACTCAAACAAAATTGAAAGCATTCAAAAACGCTTTTTAAGGTATTTAGATTATAAATTTTATTATAATAATTCATCTAATTATTATGTTCAATTAAACAGATATAACCTACATACCTTGAAAAACCGTTGAACTAAATTGGAGAATTTTGTCTATAAAATTGTAAATAGTATGATTCTGAAGATATTTTGTGTTTGATAAACTTTAATGGACCATGTACAAATCTGAGGCAAATAAATACGTTTTACTCTGGGAACTATCATACAAATATTAGACAGAATTCACCTCACTTTAATACGTGCGATAATTTTTCCTGTAATTTTCTGCCTTTAAAAAACTAGTGGAATGTAAATTAAGAGCTTAACTCAACGATACGTATGCCTTATATATAAAAGACTCATTTTGTTGTATTAATTTGTTACATAAATATTTTTCTTTTTTTTATAAATTGTATCACTGTATTTATAATTCCTAATGATCTCAAATACTCGAAGTCTTCAATTACATGTCCCTGTTGAGCGTACATCCAGGTTCTGCTACCTAAGAAGCATCTTCACGGAACAAGGAGGCACATGCGAAGATATTGCTGCCAGAATTCAGAAAGCAAAGCTGGCCTTTACTATGCTGAGCACATTCTGGTCATCTGCACATATCATCAAAAATACAAAACTTCGAGTATTTAACACCAACGTCAAGTCTGTCCTGTTATATGAGACTTGGCTGGTTAATGAAGCGTTAACCAGTAAGCTAAAAATTTTTATCAACAAATGTCTACGAAGCATAATGGATGGATTCCCATTATGCTTCGACATAATCCTGACATAATCAACAACAAAGATCTTTGGCAGAAAACAGGGCAAACAGAAATAAGACGGGAAATACAGTTGCGAAAGTGGAAGTGGATGGGACATATACTCAGACGAGAGACAGACAACATCACGAGACGAGCGTTCCGATGGAATCCTCTAGGAAAACGAAAGGTCGGAAGACCCAAGCTCACATGGAAGCGAACAGTGGACAGAGAAATTAAAGATATGGTAAAGACCTGGGGCGAAATTAAGACCTTATCCCAGAACCGGACAAGATGGCGATGTTTTGTAGAAACCCTTTGCTCCTCTTGAGAAGTTGTCGGAACCAATATATATTTATTTATAATTAGTATCTTACTGTACATTTTTCGTGGAGGTCTATAGAAACTATATTCTGTTTGACCACCCAAACAAAAAATAAATATTTTCCACTTAAATGTTACAGCTATGACTATTAATTTCATCAAGAAACAAATCCTATACCTCTTGTTGAAAACTCTTGTTGTGTAAAAATAAATTTGAGTTAAGGGCATTCCATGTGAAATATCTAGTGAACAAGCTAACAAGGTTAATAATAAATTAATGAATAAATCTTGAAAAGTTTCAACTTCCACCTGTTTAAAATACTTAAGATAAATTACATAAATTCAACGATATACAGCAACAACTTGTGATTTATTAACTAAAACAACTACATAACATAAAATAAACAAAACAAAATCTTTCTCCGTTACAATATCTCATATTTTTATACACAATACACGTTTAACGACCACCAACTTGAAATTCAATCCATAAACTGTATGTAATATATATATATAGAGAGAGAGGTCGAGCAACTTTTCATCATTATCCCATATGTTGGGTTCAAGCTCGTGCATCCCAGTCCACAACAACAATCGCGAGATGAATGTGTTTAATATGTGTGCATTCCCTCCTTCATTTCATCGCCATCGGCCACACATGGACGGAGATTTGGCCACCTCGAAATTATTAAATATTGATTGAAGAGCAACCTAATAATTTTGATTTATTTACATGTTTACAACAATGATATAAGTAAAATAGTGGTGTGAATTTTCACATTTCGACATTTTGTAGGAATCTAGCATGGCTCAAAATCAGGGCCGGATTAACCTATTTTGGGGCCCTAGACATTTTTACAAGACAAAAAAAATACTCGTCCAAAAAAATAGAAAACAAATGAAACTAAAAAATAAAAAAATAAATAATGTTTCTGGGGTAGTTAAAAAACTAATGCATATGTTAATTTTTTGTTAAAAAAAGAATTTTCAATACGAAACAAAATAAATAAATTTTAGATTTTATTTCAATAGAACCAATAGGGAAAAACGACAATTCAAAAATCCTTTTAATTCTGCAAAATTATCAATTATTTCATCATAATTGATATTGTCCAAAGCATTTTGTTCGATATATAGTACAGCTAAAGAAGTTAATTTTGAGTGGCTCAATGAGTTTCGTAAATAATTTTTTACACGTTTTAATACTGAAAACGACCTTTCACCAGATGCATTTGATACAGGCAAAGTTAAATATATGCGCAATAAGATTTCCATATTTGGAAATGTGGATACAATTTTTGTCGTGTTTATAAATTATAGCATATCAGATGGCAATTTTAAATTTTGGCTTTTACAAATTAACATAATTTGCAACAGTTCCTCGTCCAATTCTTCAGTATCAATGTCTTCATTGTACTATTTTTTTTTTTTTCAGCAATGCGGAATGTTCAGATCTAATTGATACGTCGTCATCTAAGTCTGTATGAAATATTTTAAAAATCTGTCTTTGTAATTTTTGGTACGCAGTTTTAGTTCAAAAGATATTTTGTCACAAATCACATAAAAACAATTTAGTTTAAAGGCTTCTTGACCCTGACTACAAGAACTTACGTCTTCCTCATCATGATGAACTTCATCAAAAAATCTTTTCCTTTTTCGGGACCTTTTTAGGGTTTTGTAGGTATGACCAAAAAACCCTTATACCGTCATTTTGTCGTCTGTCTGTCTGTCTGTCTGTCTGTCTGTCTGTCTGTCTGTCTGTCTGTCTGTCTGTTCGGTAAAAATTGTAGCCGAACGGCTAAACCTAGAGAGTTGAAATTTGGCATGCTTATACAACTCGTTGACCCGCACATAGGAAAAATACCAAAACATCTAAAAAACATATCCCCCTAAAAATATAAACAAATATGTGCTCATCGAAAAAAAAAATATTTTTTTTTAATTCTGAGTAGGGTATCAAATGAAAGCCCTTGGTACGTGAATTAACGATCAAATTTTTATTTTTCCAAAATAAATTATTTTGAAGCGATTTTTGCCAATATTGTGCAAAAAAAATTTTGTCCCACACCCTGTAGCCCAGATGGTTTAAACTAAAAATCTGAAAAAATTCTAAGTAATGTACATTGGTGTGAACCGGAATAGTTCAACAGGAATTTTTGATCAGATTATGTTTTTGGAAAAAAAAGCATTTTTTGTGTTTTTTTGCTAATAATGTTGACAACTTATAGTTATATAATACGCTCAACAGTAACGTGTTTCTTGGTGCTGTGGCTAAGATACTTGCGTTCTGTCCAAGAATTCGTAATCGGACTCATGTTCGAGTCCCCTACGTGAGGAGACAATATTATTTTTTATTTATTTTTTGCATTTTTATATTGTTTAAATTATTTTTTCAAAATTTTAATTATATTTTGGCAATTGTTGCATTTAATTTTTAATAGCGTAAATTTAATAACCAGTGGAAATTGTTGAAATTATAATTTAATTATATATTTGAATGTACACGAAATCAAAGGGGAGGAGCTATGACTAAAAACAACCAATGGAAGCCATAGGCGCAATTTTCAAAATCTTAATGAACCTTGATATATAAAAAAAAAAAATACTGCACATCTTTAAAAACTTAAATAATGGTAATAGGCATTCGAATTAAAATTCATAAAAAAATATTTTGTCATAAAATTTGTTTTGGCACCCCAAATAATCATCATTCACTTACTAAATACCTGCAAAACCCTGAAATGTGTGAAAATGCACACTTCACATCAATTTTTTTGAATCGGAATAAGTTTTTATTTCTGACGCGTTTAATGCCTCCGCTTCTATTTCGGGAAATAAACTTCTTAAACTATTAACGTAATTAAATAAATTGTCAAAAATATTTGCCGTAAACGAGATTGGCATAGTAGGATTTTGTAAGGATTTACTGCTTGCATTTATTCTGGAAAGAATTTTATCCCAAATAACTGTTAATAAAATGAATTCTAAATTATTAATTTTGTTTGCTATTTCTCGTGATTCCACTTTTACAGAACATTTCTGAGATTCATCTAGAGATATACCAAGTAGAGCATTTTTTATTTGGTTGAACCCAGAGCGAATTGCCTTAACTGCATCAGCTCTACAAGACCATCTTGTAGTACATATTTTTTTTTTTTTACTGTAATATGTTTATTATTTTCCGCATTTTGTGAAATAAAAGGAAACTTATATTTTTTTTTTTTACATTTTTTTTTCAGAGTGGACGGATTTGACCGGGCTCCCTCAAAAAACCGGGCCCTAGACATTTGTCTCATTTGTCTATTCCATGATCCGGCCTGGCTCAAAATGGAAAATTTTACGAATCGGAACACCACTTAAAAATTATTGTGCTTGACTTGAAAAAAGATAGGCAGCTTGTGTACAAGAAAACGTTTTAGGAATTTGTAGGTATGACCATCAAAAAACCCTTATAAAGTCACTCATGTGTCTCTCTGTCTGTCTTTACGGTAGAAATTGTAGCCAAACGGCTTAACATAGAAGGTTGAAATTTGGCATGCTTATACAACTCTTTAACCCACATATAGGAAAAATACTGAGCATAATATTGATTGATGTAGCTGTTAACTCTTGATGGAACATGGTGAATAAATAGTAAATAATACACTTGGTTATATTCCACAAAATATTTTATTAAAACTTTTTTTATCTTGTATTTCGGCTTGTTAGGCCATCTTGAGAAGAATGAATGTGACCACATTCATTTTTCTGAAGGTGGCGGTAAAGAACAAAAGGCAGTTTTTTAAAATTCATTTATTTTAACAAGATTTGAGCCAAAAATGTGCTAAAAAATTTCTTGTCCCGCACCCTTTTATCCAATAGGGTAAAATGAAATCTGAAAAAAATACAGGTAATGTACATTAATCTGAGCCGGAAACGTATGAGAGGAATTTTTGTTCTGATTGCGTTTTTGAAAAATATTGTAGTTTTTGTTTTTGACAAAATTCATTATTTTATAATTTATGGCTAAATAATGGCTAACAATGTTATGAATTCTTTGTATTTATGGCTAAGATAATGTCTTTTTTGAAATTAAAATTATAATTTTTTTAACAGCTGAGAACCGAGTTCAGTGTGTAGACTTTACGCATATGACCACCACACTACACTCTACACTATAGAGCGTAATGTGTAGTGTTCACTTATTTTATTATTCATTGTGATTCAACCTATTGTTTGAATTACTTTAGATTTTTGTTTTTAAGGTATCAAAGAGAAATAAATCATTTATAGTAATAAAATACTTATAAATCAAATAACAAATTGTTAATAGTGGGAAATATAAAATTAAGCCAGTTAATACGAAGCATATACTGAAAAATGCAGGGATTTTTAACAAATTATTTAAATTTTGTTTCAAAAATTTAAATGGAAGCTCTTAGTACTCAAATAACGAATAAAAGTGATTATCAAAAAATTGTTGATTTTGATGTGATTATAGAACAAATATTCCTAGGCATCCAGTATTATGTTGGTTGCCCTGGCCTACGGCTCGGGTGGTAAACTTTATCCTCTTGAAATATAGCCCCCATTATATACTTGTTAAATATAATATTAATTTTTTTTCATTAAATACATATTTGTTTACATTTATCCAGTGATGATTTTTTTGAACTCTCTATATTTTCCCTATATATGGGTCAAAGAGTTGTACAAGTATGCCAAAAATATTTATTTTTTTGTTAAATACATATTTGTTTATATTAATCTCGCGATGTCTTTTTCTTTGAACTCTCAGTATTTTTCCTATATCTGGGTCAAAAAGTTGTATAAGCATGCCAAATTTCAACTATCTATGTTCTGCCGTGGTTGGTGTGTTGGCTACAATTTCTACCGTAGAGACAGACACATAAATGACTTTTTTCTACGACTTCTATGGATCTGTCTCATTTCGCTACTGTTAATTGACAGGAAATTAGCTTTATTTCGCGTGTTACCCTCATGCGCGCGCAGGCGCTGCGGGAATTATAAATACACCACAATGTGCATGTGTGTTGTGCGGGAAAGAATAAATTCGCAGCAATGCGCATGTGCAGTTTCCGAGAATTTTGATTACCCTACTGGCTGCGCACGCATTAATGGCTGTTAACCATATTTATATTGTATTTTCTTGATTATTTATTTCTTAATAAGCATAGTGAGCAACATGCGCAGAAGACTTATTCTGCGCTAGTTGCACAATATACTCTATTAGGGATTTTTGATGGTACCTGCAAAACCCCAAAAACGATGTTTAACATGTTCCTGAAAATGTACTGTTAAAACATTTTATTTACGCTGATCCTTACATTTTTGTTGAAATAGATGACGAGGTAATAAAGCAGGTAAGAAATAAACGTACCATGACAGTTGTAGATAGAAACAATATATAACTAGCACTAAAACAAGAGAACAAAATAATAAACTATAACATAAAACCTGCGGACAAAAGACAGATAAACATAACTGTATTTCTCCTTTTTGTTCCCGTTTATCCACGAACCGATGTTTTATATATTTACATTTAAAATCTTCTCTTGCCGTTATCTGGCTTTTGATAGTAACCGCTTGTTATTACTCCATTTTTAAATCGATTGTATTTTTACATAAATTTTAAGTTACCAATGGAACAGTTGCAACGTTATTGCTGGAACGTGTGTTATTTTGTGGAAAATGAAAAAAAAATAATGGTTTCAAATGCTATTTTAGAATCATTTCCTTTGTGTCTAATCTCATGAATTAGATATTAACTTTAAAATAGGTTATGTGTTGAATACACTTTTAGATTTCAAATAGGGAGATTAAATAGATGAAACCTGAAATATACCTACTAAACTTTCGTACTGAAAAGTGTTTTGCCTTTCGGAAATAATATTTTTCTTAAGTAATGGTATTAAAACCATTCATCCGAGTGTATTCTTTAAGAAATGCGTTTAAAATTTTATTTTAACACCATGTCTAACAACTTTTTCGAAAAATGCTATTGTGTAAGAGCATTTGTTAAGGTAGGCGTTAATATATATATTTGTTAAAGCATGGTGTTTACGTGACAAACTGGGACATCAGTATCAGGACACTAACCCCCGGGACACTAACCCCCGGGACATTAACCCCCCGTCAATAACCCCCGGGACATTACCCCCCATGTCAATAACCCCCCGGGACATTAACCCCCTGGACAATAACCCCCGTGCCATTTACCCCCGGACATTAACCCCCCATTTTTTTTATATATATATATATATATATAAAGTTATTATATATAAAGTTATTATATATAAAAACTCGAAAAAAATTGATATGTTTATCACTTCTCGTGATCGTTGAAGACGGAAACAGATTGTTGAGCAGTTTCCAAAACGTCCAAATTTATTTTTTATATACTCATGAAGTATTATATCTTTTTGATACTAATACTCATTATATTGTACTATTCTAGCCTAGTACTATCAGCAATGGTAAACGTCTAAAATAACGGTGTCCGCATTAATATTGGACCATTGCAAAATAATTTCAAAGATATTTTTGCATTTTTATTCTGTCTGTAGGATGCATTGAATATAATACAATTTTTTTCCAGGCCCCTTGTTTATCTTTTAGATTTACAGCGGCAGTAGCTTTATTTTCTATAACATTTTTACATTTTAACCCAAAATTTAATCGGAAATATTAAAATTTGAGCTTCATGGACGTTTATCGCACATTTTCTGTACAAAATTTTGATAGTAGTAATTTATTTTGACAGTTGTACCTATTTCTCTTTTATTCGTGCAAGTCGCGTATATGTCTCTCTTTGTTTAACATAACGCTACTAATACCAACATAAAAAAACATCGTAAAATATTATTATCAATCAGAATATAAGCTGTTCACTTTTGTAAGAACAAACTAAGAGGGAATTTTGTTTTCAATAGTTTGCACCTTTGAAGCTGTATGTCATATTGGTATTAAAAAATGTCACTTTTTTAAAATGTCGATCCATTTGACATATGTCATAATGAAAAATGATATCTTAATTATAGTGATCATAGCCTTATCAACCTAAAGTCGGTTTTACAGCGTAAGGAATATTTTTAATTGACATTTAAAGTCAGTTACACACCATAAATGTAACCAAAATAACCAGATCTAGTGTGTTCTTACAAAAGTGAACAGCTTATAGCTATCTTTAGAGTTAGAAATACAGAAAGCAATTTATCCTAGTGAATATCAAGAGGATAATATTATCCCATTGATATTTATACTTACAGATAACTGCAAGGCGGAAATACAGGGCTTAATATAGATTTCTTTTTAACAGATAGTTCTGTCATTTAATTTTCAATATACGTATTTTTGTGCAGGACTTTTGGGATAACTTTCATATTTTCTTTCTTACGTTTTAACCTACATATTCATAAGCAATATAGAATTACTAAGAACATAATATTCTGGAAATAAACCCTTCAAAAATGTTATAACAAAGAAGTGGTATAAAATTATCCTCTTCAGTAAATACGGGATTAGGTAATTTACATTTTTAAAATGCGGGATTTTTTTTTACTCAGCGAGATCATCTTTAATGTAGAATTAGGAATAATGTTACAGTGCTCCTGAAATAGGGGATCTTGTGCAAATTAAGCTTGTACTAAAGCTCTGGTACATATGACGCACAGATTCGAACTGGCAAAGGCGTACAATCACTATTTTCAAAGACATTAAAAAAACAATAATTAAAAGTTATTTCTTTTCAAAAGCTTTGTCTAAAGATACTTAATTTGACATACCGTACTATTTAAAAAACCGGTTCGGTGACATATCCGCACAAGAAGAAAGCTCACGCGAAAAATGCCCACAGAAAAGTGCACAGTCATAAGTGCTCACACGATAATATTTCACACGTAATTATGTTCACATAGAAAATTCCCCACATCGAAAATAACGCACAGTGATAAATCTTCACTCGAAAATTGCTCACACTGAAAAATGCTCACACGGAAAATTACCCACTTTTATAATCCTCACATGGCCAATGTCCACAAAAAATATTTTTGCTATAAGTATTAGATTTCACATTAGTTGAAAAGCAACAATGTATTGTGTTTTTAAAAGTAGAAATATGTAATATATTAATTTGAGTATTTTATTAAATAATAGTTTAGTGTCGGTTTTAAGATTTTTGCGAATATTTCACAACAGAGAAATATTTCGAGAACATTTATTTAACAAAAGTTGCTATAAAAGCAATGACTAACAACTTTTATTTGAGACTTTTTTGATAACGCAGCATAAATTAAACAAGTACTTTCTGATGGCTGTCGGTCGTGTGGTGTCCATAGCTGATTTTTTGAATTTGCTCACACGTCGATTTTTACCGACTGCCAACATGTATAAGGGATGTATTGTGATCATACCGATTTTGACATTTCGAGATTTCGATGGATCTCCACGAAGTGAGGTCCCTACATAACGTTTTGACTATTTTTAACATGATTTCTGTCGGTCTGCCTGTCTGTATGTCCGACTGTCTGTCTGCCTGTCCGTCCGTCCGTCTGTCTGTCTGTGTACACATGCAGAGCAAATTCGGCTAAAAGGATTTTTATGAAACTTCATATTAAAGCTTTTGACATCAATGGCACAAGTTGATCAACTTTTGGTAAAAATCGGTTGACTAGAAATGGGAGTTTACTCGTGTCGATTTTAAGATTTTTGCAAATATTTCACAACAGAAATTATATTTCGAAAAAAATTATTTAACAAAAGTTGCTACAAAAGCAATTACTAACAATTTTTATTTGAGACATTTTTTGATAAAACGAAAAACATTTTTCGAATTTTTTTCTAAGTATCTATTTTTTCATACTTATATGTAACGTTTCCATGGTCATGATAGATAATATCTCTGTTAGAAAATATTGGGTCAAGTTATTTCTACTCTGCTGCTAGAATGTATTTTATACAAATACTTTGTGATGGTGGTCGGTCCTATGGTGGCCACAGCTGCTTTTTTAAGAACAGAGAGACGGACGAGTGGTCTGATATATCAGGTCGTCAAGGATAAAATTTGTAGTTAATAATGTTGACAACTTTAACAGCTTATTATTTCACATTGGCTTAATATTTTACCGTTTTGTTTATTATTTTTTTTTTTTTTGTTGGAAAGTTACACCTCTCGCCTCTTTAAAGAAATCATTGTATGCTCTAAAAAATATCAAAAACTTTTTTTTAAAATTAATTTTGTTGAAAATGGAACGGTCGGAAATTCGCACTACTATGAAATGTGAGTTCTTACGTGGAACTACGGCATCGCAGACCGCACGATACTTTAATAGTTTATTTGGCTCTAGTGTTACTACGCAGCAGACAATATCAAATTGTTTCGCCAAATATCGTACAGGTAACTTAAAAAAAAACTGCAACCAACTGGACGAAATGATGCAACACCTTAAAGAAAAACAGCTAGGATTGGCCAACAGATCGACTCCTATCTTATTGCATGATGACGCTAGACCACACACTGCACAAATGACTGTGGCAAAACTACAGGAATTGGAGTTGAAACTTCTTTATATACCATACTTACCAGACCTAGCCCCCACTGACTACTACTTCTTCCGTAATTTGGACAACTTTTTAATAGGAAAATAGTTTAATTCCGACAATGCTGTAAAACTGGCCTTCCAGGAATTCATTGATTCTCGTCCGCCAGGATTTTATACCCCAGGCCTGAATAACCTGCCGCTTAAATGGCAAAAGTGTATAGACAATATGGGTGCATACTTTGATGAATAAAATAATTCCTTATATTTGTAAATTATCAACCAACTTTGCCTTTTTTTCTACAAATTTCAACCTTGACGACCTAATAAAATTGTTTGTATATAACTAGTTTAATTTATACAGTATTCATCTAAATCATACACACATTTAACAATTAGGAGACGTTTAGCACTGTATTTGAATTAGCTGATAGATTTAATGTTTTTTAAATTTTCAGGGAATAAATTAAAGTAATTGCAGCAATTACAATATGCTCGTTTTTGGTAACGAGACGAATTGTGAGACTTAGGAACAAGTAGATTTTTTCTTGTTGAATATACATGATTATTTGTGAAGAAAAGATATTATTTTTGTAACAAAACGTACATAGGGATAAAATGTATTTGGACGGGAACGCCAACATCTCTAATTTTTAAAAAGACTCACTACAAGAATCTCTATGTTTGATAGAGGCTAGTATTCGTATTGCTGATTTTTGTAGTCGAAAATGCGTTTCCATTCATTTACCCCAGTGTATTATATTAAATTTTAAAAGTGAATGGAAACAAGAAAAAATTTCTCATCGTGTTCTCATTACAATGATTTCTTAATAATCTTAACGCATAGAGACACGAGCTTAATCTTTGATTAAGATAGTTAATATTAGCGGTCCAATTTATTTGAGAGTCCATAGTGAGACTAAGCAGTTTTACAGAATTTTACTTTAATAATGATTTTCTTTCCCAAAAGAAAATCTTAATTATACTTCTGGTTGCAGCACCTCCATTAGAGGTTTCCACGAGCCGGCACTGATCAATAGTATCGTTTCATCCTTTTGATGATTTAAATTGTTACGAAGAAAGTTCCTTATGACGCTTAATTTGGAACCCGCCACTGAATCGAAGCGGTGGTCTGTAACATCGTCATCTGGTCCTATTATACCAAGTGTTCCTGCTATTTATCATATCTATATTCTTGCACAACTAAATTCATTTTATAAACTGGCCCTTTCTCTCCATCCTATTTCATATTATATCGCCTCTTCTTCGTCTTTCATGTTTTAGTTCATAAATCATCATCTCAGTGGGATTTTAATAAAGATACTTTTTATTCTTGTGAATGTCATTATTCTTATATTTTAAGGTTATGTACTTTGAATTGAAAGAATTTTATGAAAAATATTGTTTTCTTATTCAGTAGAAAAGATTTTAACTTGAATTATAGTCATTGAGAAAATTTTAGTGTTTTTAATAGGAGTAAAAACATGGAAAATGCTATTTTTGAACGACTTGGAAGGAAATGAATAATGAAGGAGCGCTCTCTCGGTATTTTCTTGAAGTGGGAGCTTTTTCACGTAATAATTTATTAAAAATTAATTATTAGACGAACGAATTAAATTTTTTTCTCTAGTTGTTCTGTTTGATAATGTTTGTACTGACATTTTCAAAATTACAAACTGGAGATTATAATTGCTAAACTATGTCTTTTTGTCATAAAATTTCGCTTTATTTTCGTAACATAAAATATAAATACGACAAATTGATGTAGAAAAAAACACTGTGTATTTTTACAAAATGATACTTTGACTACTTCTCAACATAATTTCCACGAATATTAATATAATTGTCCCAACGATGAACTAGTTTTTTATACCTGATGCAAAGAAATCTTTGTCTTGTTGTTTGAGCCAGTTTCCCACAAATTCTTTGACTTCCTCGTTGTCGCTGAACTTTTTTCCACGTAATTCCAATCATTGCTCCATTGATCTTTGAGCAACTCGTAAATTTTCCGCAGATTTTCGCGTGAGAGTCTCAGCACCATAGGTGAAGACTGGTACAACACATTGATCAAATACCTTTCTCTTGAGGCAGATGGGGAAATGACCTTTTAAAATGTGCCTCAGATTTCCAAATGCTGCCCATCCCAAACCAATTCTTCTGTTTATCTCTATAGTTTCGTTGTCCCGGCCGATAGTGATTTCGTGTCCCAGGTATTTGTAGTGAGAAACTTGATCAATGGGTCTACCCGCGATTGACAAATTACCCCTCAGCACTAAATTTGTCATTACTCTGGTCTTTTTTATGTTGAGTTGGAGTCCTATATCATCGGCTTCACTATTTAATTCTTCCTTCATTTGTTCCATTTCTCCTAAGTCGACAGTAATTAAAAGAATATCGTCGGCGAAACGTAAATGGTTTAGACGATCCATTAATGTTTAAGCCTCGATCTGTCCAATTTAGTTTTTTTAAAACGCTCTCGAATGTAGCATTAAATAGTTTAGGAGATATGGGGTCTCCCTGGCGTACACCTCGCTCGATTTTGAAACAATCAGTTTTCTTGTGGACCTTTGCAACAGCGTCTGCTTTTTTGTACACATGAATATTACGCTAGAATATCTGTAGGCTATTCGATCATCTTTCAGCGTATCGAGTACTGCCCAAATTTCGATTGAATCGAATGCCTTCTCGAAATCCACGAAGGTCAAAACCAAGGGTCTATTATACTCTACGGATTTTTCGATTAAAATCTTGTATCAATAGATGGTCGTTGGTACTGAAGCCTTTTCTAAATCCAGCTAGTTCGACAGGCTGGCTGAAGTCTAATTTCGCTGATAACCGTTTTGCTAATATTCTCGTGAATAGTTTTTAGATTTGTGGCAATAGGCTCTTAGGTCTGTAGTTTTCCAATTTAGATTTGTCTCCATTTTTATGCAGCAAGATCATTTCTGTGGATTCATAAATAACTATTATTTATTCTAAAATATTCTGAGGAGATCATTTTTTAAATACGTAGACAGAGCCGCAGTAAAGAAAACTTGTGCTAGGGGCAAAGCCGGGTTTTGGGGCCCTTGGCAAATAAAAACAAGATTCTCACCTCTCAAAATTTAAGTGATGAGCAAAAAAAAGGTCTTCACCTCCCAAAATCTAAGTGATGAGCAAAGAAAAGGTCCTCGCCTTCGCAATGGCGCCAGGGCCGTCGCTCCTCCGCCCCGCCCCCCTTACTGCGGCTCTGTACGTAGATCGCAAATTTAAAACTTTAATTTTCCAAACACTTACATACAACCTCTTCTTGAGGAACTTCTGCAGATGGAAGATCGTAGTCAATCTTTGTAGCATTTTACAAGTTCATCAAAAAATAAAATGCTTTCTTTTTTATTTTGCTCGTCATTCATCAAAATAAAATCTTAATTCTTACTTAATAATAATTAAAACTATTCACAATTCTTGATAAATAAAATAATAATATAATATAATTGTTGGTTTTCATTAATATAATCGCTTATCATACATAATATTAACAAAAATAGACAAAATCGGGTATTAATTCAATGAAAATGTTTGTGGTTTAGGCTTTAGGATTCCAGTAAAGTCTCACATATTCTAGTCGTGATTTTCTGAGTTCCGTATTAACCGTGTCAAATATATTTTTTTTAAATTCCGGATTTTTTGATGTTGGTTCGGAATTCATCCGATTTATCCGAGCTTCAAATCGGGGATTCCCCTGTTTATTTCGATGACAAAGCAGATCGTTGTTTGTTTACAGTCAATGTGGATTGCTCGGAGGAAGAAGCAGAGGATGAAAACGACTGTATGGCTGAGCATATTACACTTCAGGAAGGCTTTGCTGCCTTAGAAAAGACACTTTTATATGTTGAACAATAAACAGAAACCACAGCAGTGGATTTGTTACTCTTAAATCGTTGGAGAGATATTGCAGCAAAAAAAAGGCGGACCAGTATGAAGCAGTCAAGAATTGATAGCTACATATTTGTATTTATTGTAATATGTTACATATACCAGGTCTACAAGTATGAAATGCGGATTTTTTTCAAACTTGCCGCACAAACAGAGTGTATAGTACTAAGTTTCAACACATATGGCGTTTTGTTAAGTTATCATTAAGTGTCAAATGCGTATAGGTTATGATTTGAAAAGTGATCATATAGTTTTGATTTACTGTGTTAAAAATGTCAAATTTTGTGCCAAATAAAGCGCATTCGCGGACAGTACTACTGTTTTGTTTTCATTTGAAAAAACTGCTGCTGAATCATACCGACTGCTTCGAGAAGCTTATGGTGAATATGCTCCATCGCAAGATACGTGTGAACGATGGTTTCGGCGTTTCAAAAGTGGTGACTTTGATCTTACAGACAAAGAACATGGAAAACCTCCAAAAAAATATGAAGATACAAAATTGGAAACATTGCTACAGGAAGACGATAGTCAATCACAAAAACAACTAGCAGAGCAGTTAGGCGTTAGTCAAGAAGCTGTTTCCAATCGCCTACGAGAGATGGGTAAGATCCAGAAAGTCGGCAGATGGGTTCCACATGCATTGAATGAGAGGCAGATGGAAAAACGCAAAAACACTTGTGAAATTTTGCTTGCAAGATACATAAGAAAGTCTTTTTTGCATCGTATCATTACTGGCGATGAAAAATGGATTTATTTTGAAAATCCCAAACGCAAAAAATCGTGGGTGAACCCAGACTCACCATCCACATCAACCGCAAGACCGAATCGCTTTGGCAAAAAGACAATGCTCTGTACTTGGTGGGACCAAAAGGGTGTGGTCTATTATGAATTGTTAAAACCTGGTGAAACAGTTAATACCCAACGCTACCTACAACAACTGATCGAATTGAACCATTCGCTGCTCATAAAACGACCAGAATACGAAAGAAGACAGCACAAGGTAATCTTTCTTCTCGATAACGCTCCATCACATAAGGCAAAAGCAGTTTGCAACACATTGGAGGCATTCAAGTGGGAAATGCTACCCCATGCCGCTTACTCACCAGACTTGGCCCCTTCAGATTACCACTTGTTCGCATCGATGGGTCACCCACTTGCCGAGCAGCACTTTTGTTCATATGAAAATGTGAACGAATGGCTAGATGAATGGTTTGCGGGGAAAGGGAAAGAGTTCTTCTGGCGAGGTATTCACAAATTGCCTGAAAGATGAGAAAAATGTATAACTTCTAATGGAGTATACTTTGAATAAATAAACTTCTTGTTTAAACTGTTCTTTTGAGTTTAATGTGTTTCATTTAAAAAAAAAAATCCGCATTTCATACTTGTAGACCAGGTATATTTATGTTTATTATGATGTTTCATTGTGCGTATATATACAGAAATAAAAATATGTAAAAAGCAATTCTATGCATTACTCTTGTGGTGAAAATTAATTACATACAGTACCTACATAATTATATACATATTATCCGCGTTTTCATTTATCCGAGACCGGTGCCGCCCACGTTATCTCGGATAAGTGAGACTCTACTGTATTTAATTTTGAAGATTTTTTACTAGCTTGATGAAATAAATCCTTTGATATATGGATCACCTATAAATAAATCCCCTTTATCTTTAACTGAACTAGAATTTTACGAAAATCCTCCATAGTATCATTTCATTGTCTCATGAAACAGCTACATTTCATTTAATTTTAAAATACATCTAAATTCTTAGATACTTCTGTTTTAAGATTTAAGGATTGTAGTCACGCTAAAAATGTTAAATTTTAAACATAATACACCATTCTTTTTCCAAATGTCTTTGTCCTTATACTGTCGTTAGATACGTACATGTAACTATTCTGCAGCATTCAGACGTCAGTAGAATTTTCTTTGTATTCTTTTCTTTTGATGTAAAATGGATATATAAAGAGCTACTTTCAAATCCTTCTCTCAAAAAAAGTAACTTTTAATGAGATTTTTACATTTATATATATGCTTAGAGAAATATAAAAAAATTTAAGGATAATGGAAATATGAAAGTAAAATGTTCGAGAAAATCTATATATGTAGGTACATTTGTTTTATATATACTTTAAAGTACTAATTCCTTGTCATTTGTGAGAGGTTTGTTCGAATGCCTTTAGGCGAGGCAATGAAGCACAAAAATCAGCCCAACTTCCGATTTTTGGCGTAGTAAGATAGATTTACATGCGGTTTGGTGCATTCGACTCGTTAGAGCCTCAGGAAATTTTGTGAACCAACGCGATCAATGCAAAATGAAAAACTGCATTTGTGCATAAGAAAAATCCATTGGCAAAGTGCATTTTCCAGAGTTGCAAAATCAAAAATTTATAACTCGGTATAAATTCACTAAAATAAGCCAAATATTGATACTCGGGGGTTTCTGGGGTCGCTGAACACGAATATCGGGACGAGAGAAGTGTCCGAGGTACCTGGTGCCCAGGGTGGACACTACGTACATCGTCTCCTAGAGTTTTATGCAAATTTGATACAAAAGCAGTTGAATCACGTTAGTCGGGGGTTTTTGGGGTCGCTGAGCTCGAATATCGCAATAGCGAATGCCTCCGAAGTTCTTAGTGCCAAGGATCTGGTAACCAGGACTACCAACCTTGTATACTGAAACTCATTTTTTTTAAACGTAGGCGCCTTTTTATAATTCAGTTGGTAGCATTGATCCTATGTTTTAGCGACTTCAGATATTATAACGTTCTTTGCCTACTTTCACCGTGTCTATTGTAGACAGTTTTAGTGACGCACACGTGGATTTTCTGTCGAATTGGTTCGCTTATTTTTAATGTTTTATCAATAAAAAAATTATTAAGTATTTATTGAAAAAAAATTGTTACATTACTCCGAAAAACCTCGAATAACGTATTTCAACCACATTTGTAACAAATTCGCATAAAACTCTAGGAGACGAGGGTAAGTACCGCTCACCCTGAGCACCAGGTACCTCGGAGATATTTGCTATTGCGATATTCGGATTTAGTGACCCCAAAAACCCCCGAGTAACGTGTTTCAACTACGTTTGTATCGAATTCGCATAAAACTCCTGAAGACGAGGGTAAGTACCGCTCACCCTGAGCACCAGGTACCTCGGAGACGTTGATTCAACTGCTTTTGTATCAAATTTGCATAAAACTCTAGGAGACGATGTACGTAGTGTCCACCCTGGGCACCAGGTACCTCGGACACTTCTCTCGTCCCGATATTCGTGTTCAGCGACCCCAAAAACCCCCGAGTATCAAAATTTGACTTATTTTAGTGAATTTATACCGAGTTATAAATTTTTGATTTTGGAACTCTGGAAAATGCACTTTTCCAATGTATTTTTCTTATGCACAAATGCAGTTTTTCTTTTTGCATTGATCGCGTTGGTTCACAAAATTTCCTGAGGCTCTAACGAATCGAATGCACCAAACCACATGTAAATCCATCTTACTGCGCCAAAAATCGGAAGTTCACTGCTTCGTTTCCTCGCCTACTTGGTTGTAATGAAAAACTGTATTTTTCTTTTTGAAATGAATTTAATTTTCCAATATAATCTTTCTGAACTTCAACATACTTCATCCAGCAGTGACGCGCCCATGAATTGGGGGGGGGAGACAAAATTATTTAAATTATGAATAATGTTCTCACTTCTAAATTTCAAGTGATGATCTAAAAAAAAGGTCGTCATTTTTGAAATACAAGTGATAACTTAAAAAAAGATCCTTGTTTCTGAAAAACAAGTGATGACCTAAAAAAAAAGTCCTCACTTCTTTTCTCTATCTTCCTCATATCTATTTTTAAATACATATATTTAACTAATCATATCACATTTTTTTATTTCCCTCTTTCTAGGGGAGGGGCCAGATCGGTTTACGCCGGCTCTCCTAGTAACGAAACTGCGACGTAAATCGAGTTCGACCAGTTGAGACCAGTACGTCACCTGGGCAGAAACAGGAATTTGTACAGTCGCTTGGTTGCTAAGAACGGACTTAGAACCGGCTACAAACTGCATTGCAACTGGTTTTACGTCATTGTTTGGCGCATATACAATAACACCCCTGGCCTGAACTCTTGAAGAATGCACTCTACGTATTTAACGTTAATTCTAATTTCTAATTTCGAGGTTGTGAACACAGCATTAAGCTAGAATACCTGTAGCAAGAAATTATAATTCTGAAATTGTTGTATGTATTTATTTATAGAGCCCCCAAAAGATTGGGGGGGGGCGCAATATATGACTCGGGCCCTGCAAATGTTAAGGACAATAATATTGAGGAGCAATACAAAAACGTCGCGTATTCTCATCACTCTTATATGTATAAGATACGTGCAACGAACTAACATAGTAAGATTGAGGATTTATGTGAATGAGGTGAAAAGTCAACTGGAAAGTACGAGGAGAAAGAGTGAGAAACCTTTTCTGTCCTTCTGAAAATCCTAAAATGTGTAAAAAATTAACATTTTTTAAAAGTTCTAAAACATTTATACGTATAGATAAAATATCCCAAAAGTTTAGCAATTTATCTTTTCAAGATAATGTTTCGTTGAAATTGTAATTTCAAATAGTAATTAACACTGAATGTTAAGAGATACGAGAAGAATTTAGGGAATTTATTTGAGAAAGGCTGGTAGTTAACGAAGATTGTTCAAGTCTTTTTGGGTTAACATTGAGTGACATGGCATTAATTGACTTTCCTATATTTAACACATTAACAATAGACTTTTATCTCGCTATTTTCTTTATGATACTGCACTTTTTTTCTTCTTTATACGAATGATAAAAGAAGCTGTTGTTAAAAGGACGATTATTTTCTATATTGTTAGCAATGAAGACACTGGCATGTGTTGAACAAGGTAAAAAATTAAAGAAGGATATAAAAATCAAAATTTGAGAATAATAAACATATAGAGGAAGCGGACTTCGTACCACACAGACGTACTATTGAATTACGAGAAAATTTTCGGAAATTTTTCAGGAAGTCGTATCCAAGACGAAAAGAAACAACTTTTACTTACTGTTTAACCCTTTACCGCATAGTGTGCCATATATGGCACATTCCGATTTTTATATTTTATTTTACTTTTAAAACTGAATCAGAACGTTACTTCATGAATGTTCATATATGCCACATACACAGCAATGGATCCTGCAGTATCTCAAGTAATGGGCTGCAATAGATTTGAGGATATCAAGCGGAATTTGCACTTAACGATAATTCTGAATTTATTGAGAAAGGACAACTAGAAGATACCACCTTTTCTTTTAAAAATTTGAGGGCGAGTGCTTTTAATCCCTAATGAAAACACCTAGCAATTGACGAGCAAATAATACGGAATCATTTTCTTTTGTAACATAATGTAGAATCATAATGTTTCATGTATGTCACAAACCCTAAATTATTATTTTAATTATTATTTTTTCATAAAAATAATAATTAATATTTAAAATATATTTTTTTAATTAATTTTTCTATCAATAAGATCTATCAATTCTACCAATTCCTAATTCTCATGAATTATTTCAGCCAAAAATAAAAATTCATGCAGTAAAAGGTTAAACTACCTTTACCGTTTATGAAAAATTATATTCTCTATAACGACTTGAAAGTGAAGTATTTTTATTTACAAGTGTTTCAAGTGCCTTCCATTTTCATCTAAACACTTTCGCACTCTTTCGTCGTATGTAACTACGAGCATAATAATAAAATTATTATTTTTAAATTTTTTTTATAATGCGACGAGATATAGATAGCTCAAAAGTAAGGATGCAAAAGTATTTAAATGAAAATGGAAGGTACTTGGAACACTTGTAAATAAAAATACTTTACCTTCAAGTTAGAGAATACATTTTTTCGTCAACCGTAAAATATATTAAAAAAATGTTTAAGTAAAAGTTGTTTGGTTTCAAAAGCTGTGTTGCCGACCGACGTAGTGTAGTGGTAACAAATGTGCTCTCCGTTGCAAAGGTCTCGAGTTCGAATCACGTTCAGGCATGGAATTTTTCAAAAATAAGGATTGTCCTGGCTAATTGCCGAAGCAGCAAAGACCATTAAAAATTTAACAAAAGCTGTATCCTAATATACCAAACATGATATATGTTCTTTTCAAAAGTGTGAATTTTCACACATTTCAGGGTTTTGTAGGTATTTACATAAGTGTAAGCCACCATAATGCTGGATGTCTAGGAATATTTGTTGCATAATCACATCAAAATCAACAGTCTTACATAATCATTTTTATTCATTGTTTGAGTACTAAGAGCTTCCATTTAATTTTTTTAAACAAAATTTAAAATATGTGCGGAAATATCACAATAAATGTCACAATAAAACTTAAATTAAAAAATCCCAGCGTTTTTCTGCACTGCAATCAATTTTTATTTAGAATTTTTGCCAAAAATATGTTAAAAAACTTTTGTTCCCCACCATATCTCTCAGAGGGGTTGATCTAAAAATCTCGACATAATGCTGCTCTCCGCGTGCTCTACTATCATCTTAGACATGCCTATGGTATTGACCAAATACCGGTTATACCGTACGTCCCTTCTGACATAGAATCGGTGGTGGAAAATTCCAAGTGCCGAATTTATTGGAATTACTCCTTCCCCACCTCGAGGTTACTGACAGCCACTAAGCCGGACATAACCCTCCTAGATATCGAGACCAAACAGATGTTTGTGATCGAATTCTCAAGTCCAGCTGAGAAGAATATCTCTCTCAAGGAGGAGGAAAAAGAGGTCCAAGTATATGGACCTCTTGTCCGAGCTTAAAAAGCTGTATCCCGGGTATAAAGTTAAGCTTGTAGTCCTGATAGTTGGTGTTTTGGGTGGCATGAAAGCCTCCTATCTAAGGGAAATCGAGTCCATTCCCGCCTGTAGATCTTCTGCCAACTCTTTGATCTGCAGGATGCAGAAAGCAGTGCTGCTCGGGTCGCTCCGCATTGTACGTGCACTGGATCTGGCGTAATTTCCGCGGCTGCATATCGCCAGGGTTTGGGATGCAGTCGTGTGTATTTAGCTCCACTAGTCTCTAGTATGACGCGGCTCAAAAGGTTGCTGAAGTTTGAGATTAGTGGACGCTTGTCAAGACCTGACAAACCCCATAATAATAATAATATTTATTAAATAGCACAATTGGCAAAATGGTATCAAAAGAAAGATCTTAGGACGTAGATAAAAGAACAAAAAGTAGTTTTTTCAAATTATTTTTTTTAAACACGATTTTAGCCAAAAATGTGCTAAAAAAGTTCTTGTCCCGCCCCCTTTTACCCAAAGGGGTTAAACTAAAAATTGACAACATTTTAGGTAATGTACATTGATCTAAAGTCACTAGATTATACAAAGTAGCGCAACGGCGGCTATACTGGGGCTAAAAATGTCGCCAACACAAATGATTTTCAGTGATTCCAACAGTGAAAAAATAAGAAACTAGTACTACCAAAATTTTTTAATCAAAGATGCACTATAACAAAATTGTGGTACAATTTCAATTAGTTTTTTAATTTTTATTAAATAAAATGGATATAATATATAAATTTAAATGAAACTTAACCTTAAATATTCATACCGCTGACAAAGGAGGTTATTAAATTAGAGCGAGAAAGAAAGATGTGACAGCGCAGACGCAAACTTAAGAACGTAAAAATTGCTGCTTTAGTTTGCTTAATAGGGAAAGCATTGTTGCCAATCAAACCCTGGGGTCTGTCGGCTTCTTCAAAGGCTTGCGCTACTTTGTATAATCCAGTGACTTTACATTGATCTAAGCCGGAAACGTACGAGAGGAATTTTTGAACCGATTGTGTTTTTGAAAAATATTGCAGTTTTAATGTTTTTGACAAAGTTAATTATTTTTTTAATTCATGGCTAAATTATGGCTAATAATGTTATGGATTTTTTGTATTTATGGTGTATTTATACACCATACACACACTTGTAAGTAAATACACACTTGTAAGTGTGTGTATTTTTTTGAAATTAAAAATATAATTTAAAAAATTTTAACATTCGAGGACAGAGTTTTGAATTCCCCACTACACTCTACACTGTTGAGTGTAGTGTGTATTTTGTATATATTTTGATATGATTATAGAACAAATATTCCTAGACATCCAGTATTATATTGGCTGCTTACACTTATTAAATACCTACAAAACCCTGAAATGTTGAAAATTCACACTTCACATCAATTTTTTTCTATATCAGGCTCAAAGAGTTGTAGACACAAGATTGCAAAAAAAAAAAAAAAATACAGTATATTTTATTCACTTTTGTTCACTGAAAAAAAAGAAAGGTTTTCACCTCTATAATATAAGTGATGAGCAAAAAAAAGGTCCTCACCTCCAAAATCCAAGTGTTGTCTAAAATATACAAATGATGAGCAAAAAAAGGTCCTCACGTCCAAAATGATGAGCAAAAAAAGGTCCTCACTTCCAAAATACAAACCCGGAGATTTTATAACAAAATCCGGATCCCTGAGCCTCTGGCCGGAAACCCTGAGACTCCGGGTGAAAACCTGAGACCAGGTCATCCTGTGTATAAGCATGCCAAATTTCAACTTTCTATGTTCATCCGTTTGGCTACAATTTCTACCGTACAGACAGACAGACGCATGAGTGACGTTATAAGGGTTTTTTGGTGGTTATACGTACAAAACCCTAAAAAGTCCAGCTAAGGGTGGTGTCATGCCGTTCTAGGGACGTTGGTTCCCGATACCTGGCCAAAGCTTACGGATATGGTAACCAAGAAGATAAACACACGTAAATTTCAAATTTTTTATAGTCTGTAAGCAATGTTGAGTAATAATGCTTTTGCAAGAGGAAGTAATTTTAAAACTGCAATAACAGATCTAAAAGTGTTTGCATGACTCCTCCATGAAGTTTATATTTGTACGAAGTATCTGTATGTAGAATGTACATCATGAACATGTTTAGAAAAGTGTATAAAACTATATCCAGCTGACATCATGAACTTTATACTACTATATTACATCAACTATATTCTCATAAATAAAATAGAATTTTTCATAAAACAAACTTAAAATTCTAGACAAGATCAAATCTTATACATTCTTCCAAAGTTATAAGCAAAGTTTCGTGTAAAGTTTTAGTTAAAACCCTTCTGTTTTTTGTCGAGTAAAATGAGTAAAATTTTATTGAAGATAAAATATCTCTGATTTATAATGTCAACGTTCTCATTCTATTTACACTATAAATTTAATTTACCAGATTTAACGTTCAGTTCTGTACAAATATTTCATGGTATACAGTAAGGTGGTCCTTATTTATAAGGTCAAAAATTAAAGTTAAGATTTTTAATTGCAAGACTTCGCCCCATTTTATACCTTAGTATGAAGTATTAAAATCTCAGTTCCATCGTATTACGTTACACGTACCGCATCGAGCTTGAAATTTAGAAAAATCCACAAATTATAGTTTTTTTAAAAAACTTTTCCGCTCTTTCGGCTACCTATACAGGTAGAATTCGATATACGCCGGTTCGATGTACGCCGATTCTCTTTTACGCCTGTGCCGAATTAACTATCATCCAGCAGCTTCTACTAGAGAGACAGGTCGTGAATTTGGGGTGAGCCATTGGACTATTTGGAACATTTTGCGTAAAAATTTGCTTTATCCATGCCATATACAAAGGGTCCAAAGCTTGACCGAAGACGACTATCCACGAAGAGTTCTTTTTTGCGACTGGTTGCTTCAGCAAAACAACCAAAATCCTGGATTTGTTACAAAAATATTAATATCAGATAAATGTTGCTTCACAAGAGGTGGAATTCTGAATTTTCACAACACCTATTATTGGGCAGATGTCCTCATCAGATTTGTGAAACAAATTTTCAACACTGATTTGCAGTTAATGTTTGGGCAGGAATAATAGGAAATGTCTTCATTGGTCCATACGTATTACCACAACGACTAACCGGTCAAGTTTATTCAAACTTTTTAATGGAAACCTTACCAGAACTCTTAGAAAATTTACCATTAGCACTTCGAAGAGAAATCTGGTTTATGCACGATGGTGCTCCACCTCACTTTAGCAGAGATGTGCGTCGTGTTTTTAAATAAGGCGTACCCACAAAGGTGGATTGGCAGAGGTGGTCCTACTGCTTGGCCTCCTAGGTCACCAGACTTTAATAACTGCGATTTCTATCTTTGGGGCCACATGAAAACACTGGTCTATAAAACACCTATACAAAATGAGGAAGATCTTGAAAATCGTGTTATTGCCGCTGCAGAACATATCCGCAATCATACTGGAATGCAACAAGTCGAAGCTTCTTTAATACGGAGAGCTCAAGCATGTTTGGATGCAAATGGAGCACATTTTGAGCATTTGCTTTAATTATATACAGTTACTCACAAAATTGAGCATACAAGAATTTGACAAAGATAGTTTTTAATAAAACGTGACTATAAAACAGATTTTTTTAAAACTAATTAATTTTTATTTATAAAATACACCTTGCAGATCCAAAATTATTAAAATAGTATAAAGTATAGTAATATTTGTTAAAAATTTGTTAAGGAAAACTAAAAATAATAATTTTTTAGAGACACAAAATTGAGCGTACTAGTTAATTTCGATTGATTTAAGACCTGTATTTTCCTAAAATTATATTGCATAGGTTTTATCTTGCATCAGATGGTTTTTTCATTAGTTTACTTTGCATTAGGCCACATCCAAGTACAGTAATTTTGTTTCTATTACAATGGAAAATAAACGTAAACAGACTGACGAATCTACACGAAAACTAATAGTTAAATTATACGCCCGGGGTCACACAATGAGTGAAATAGGAAAGACATTCCACAATTCAAAAAATAATAAATAAATTGAAATATGGAGGTACTATCAAAAACAAAACGGGCAGAGGCAGAAAAAAATTGTTATCAACTGTGGATGAAAGATTAATTTTGCGAAAAATCAAGCAAGATCCTAAAATTAGTGTACCCCAGTTAACGTCAGAATTGTCACAAAGATTAAATAAACAAATTTCAGTAGAAACAGTCCGCCGAGTACTCCGGAAAAATAACTACAACTGTCGAATTGCACGCAAGAAACCATTGATTTCAAAAACGAATAAAAAGAAACGCTTAGAATTTGCAAAAATGTATGTAAACAAACCAATTAGCTTCTGGAATAAAGTTATTTTTTCTGACAAGACAAAAATTATTATTTTTTGGGTCGGACAGCAGACAAATTATTTGGTGGAAGCCCAAAACAGAATTTAAAAAAATTAATACCGTTCCGGCAGTAAAACATGGATGCGGATCAGTAATGTTGTGGGGTACTATGGGCTCAAACGGCCCAGGTAATGTAGTATCTATAGAAGGGATCATGGATAAATGGAAATATCTAAACATCTTGAAAAATAATCTTACGGCTACTGCAGAAAAATCAGATATGCCACCAGTTTATTACTTTCAACAAGATAACGATCCCAAACATACTGCGCTTATTGTAAAGGAATGGCTGTTATACAATGTACCAAAATTACTCAAAACACCGCCACAATCGCATGATCTCAATCCAATTGGAAATTTATGGACAGAATTAAAAGTTCGGATAAAAACAAATTCATTTTCTAATAAAAATGATTTTAAAACGAAACTTCAAGAAGAGTGGAATAATATACCAGCAGAAGTTTGTGGAAAATAAGTGCAGTCTATGCCAAATCGCCTTAAAGCAGTAACACAAGCAAAAGGTGACGCGACAAAATATTAATTTAAATTAACTGATTGTTTTCTAATTATTTTATTAGTATTACTACTTTTTGTACGCTCAATTTTGTGTCTGAAAATGTATATATTTTTTGTTTTCTTTAAAAAATATTTATTAAATATTATTTAATTTTATATCATTTATGATAGTTTTGTATCACTAAAATGTATTTTAGAAATAAATAATAATTGGTTTAAATAATCTGTTTTATAGCCATCTTTACCTAAGAGGTATATTTCTAAAACTTTTGTACGCTCATTTTTGTGAGTAACTGTATATATATATATATATATATATATTTTTTTTTTTGTAACTTTTTTTTTAATATTAAAGTTTTTCTTATTTCTTTTTTCTTCATAAAATTGAAAAAGCATTTTGTTGAAATAAAATTACGGTATTGTTTCCATGGTTTCTATTTATCTCAGTCACATATGTGATTGTTGTAACAGACAAAATATTAGTGGTTCCTAAACGGTGGTACTGCATCGATTATCAAGCGATATACGCATCTTATCAAAAAATGGTTGAGGCCTTTTTAGCTCTAAATGGGCCAACAATGCTGCCCTTAAAATTGTGCCGGACATTTATCTAACACCCTGTATATTGATTTTATCTATTTTGTTTACCAGTGTTTATTCTGTACTGTTAAATAGTCAGTTGTGATTTCTTTGAATATTAATGTATGTATATGTATTGTATCATTGAGTGCAACAAGCCACTGGCTTCTGCTCTAATCTGTGTAATAATAATAATAATATTTTCCATAATTTCATGAACTGGAACACTGTTCCGGTTTGCTCCGGTACATTTCAAGCTCTGATTGTCTTTTTTAACAATAGTAATAAATCCATCAAGTTTAGAACATTGTTCTAATTTATTTATCTAAGACAGGTAGCCAAGTAAAAGCCTTGAAGAGCCTCAAGCACTTCGCCCTACATCCCTTTCATTAAATTATCCTGAATAGAACTACGCCACTGTAAATGTTTATATAATACCATCTATATTCAATTCCTTTGAGGCGATCATCACTTCAGGATATAGGTCTTTATCCTGCAGCCGCTACTCCAAGTAGACCGCCTTTGTCCTATAACATTCCTTTTCAATGCAAAAATTTTATTAATAGAACGGTTTTTATCATTTTTGAAGCTCAGGTTGGCAGCGCTTATAATGTGAAGTTGATAACGATTTAAAATATGACGTACTTTATTCAGGTCTGTAGGTGTATAGTGAGGAGTTTCTGAATGTGCTGTAAAGGGTATTTATCTTTCAAGGAAGCGTATTCTTCTGCTATGTAAATCGCTGCATGATTGTTGAAGTATTTATGTAAAATGATGGATTTGTTTGGTAATTTTGAAAACATCAGATGAACAATAAGGGAAAGTGGGATAATACCGCGCCATAGAGATAATAGAGAGAATCATCATAGCATGACTTATACCCTTTTCACACTAGAACTTTAAGACGAGTGAACTTAAAGTTCACCGATGTTTAACATCGGTATGCTTTCACACTTGATGTTTAAATCTCCGGTGCTATCATCAGCTACAGTAATTTTGTCCTTAAGTTACCGTCATGAAATTACCAGTTTTGAATTGTCTGCGCAGACGCACATTTTGAATTATTATAAACAAATATGGATATTTCATTTCATTCTACAATAAAGACACTACAATAAAGAATATATTACACCTGTATTAACATGTAAGTCGATACATGTTATCTCAATTATTGTAGCTCTGTATTTTATTAAACACATTATTAAAATAAATAATTTTATTATAACAATAAGTATAAACTTCTTATAACGTCGATATAATACAGTATTCTTGTTTATGATAATATAAAATGTTGACAGCACAAATTCAAAGAGTATTTTTTTATAATAGAAATTATGTTGGTAATGCGGACGATGTTTAAGACGCAGATCTCTGTCTTAAACATCGCTTGTATTTAGACGAGGTCATACGGTTTCACATTAGCGTTTAAAGACACATTCACTTTAACATACGATCTTAAAGTTCTAGTGTGAAAAGGGTATAAGTCTCTGAAATGTGTAGGATGTATTTCACTGGGCGCTATCTTGTTCTTGGTCAAAACATCTTGGGAAATATTGGAAATAGTAAAGAAATATTTGAAATATTAGGATATATTTGATATATTTAGAAAGAAAATATTTGAAATACGTACTAGAGAAATATTTGAATATTAAGAAATATTTGAAATATTTGAAATATTAGGACATATTTGAAATATTTGAAATATTAGGACATACAGTTGAACCTCGATAATCCGGACTAGGTCGGGAATGAAGGTAGTCCGGATAACGAAAAATCCGGTTAATCGGAAAAGAAGTGAGGAGAAATAGGAAATAAAAATTACGTACATTAAGCATGAATCCTTTTTTATTGATATATATGTATACGTTCAATAAACTGTGGAATTTTTTCACTGTTTTTTTATATCCGATAATGCGGTAATAAGTGCCGATGCCATATTTATCAGACCAATAACGTCCTGAGTAACCTCATTTCAATGCAATGATGATATTTAATTTGTCTTTTAAAGATAGTACAACACGTTTTCTTTTCGATGACATATCGGTAATATTAAAATAAAATATTTAAATCGCACGTCCATACATGTCATAACGTGAAAACCGGTACACAGCGGCGTACCACAGCGAATTTGTAAAATAATTTCCTCGTTTAAAAGAATCCGGATAATCGAAAATTCGGATAATCGAGGTCCGGATAATCGAGGTTCTACTGTATTTGAAATATTTACTAAAAAATATTTGAAATACTAGGAAAATATTTGAAATAATTGGTACATTTTTGAAATACTAGGGAAATATTTGAAGTACTAGGAAATATTTGAAATACTTTTAAAGTATTTTAAATACTGACATTTTCAGACAACAGATGTCAAATTTAAATATCGCAGAAAGTATTTACAAATACAAATACCAGGAGCATTTTTTGAAGTATTTGAAATACAATATTTCAAATTCCAGAAAGTAAGTAAAATATTTTTTCAAATACTTTATTTCAAATATTCCCAGCTCTAGAGCAACCTTTCTTCATGGCAGACCGGTAAGCGACCTAGAAAAAATTCGCGGACCGGCAAGTTTAGAAAGTAATGTGTATCGCAAAAGTTTTATATTTTTTATTGCACTGATTACAAACACAAAAAAAAACAACAAATAAAAAATCAAATATAACTAGTGAAAAAAGAAATAAATTATTACTTAAGCAATTAACAGATTAAGGACCGAGATTTTAACAGCACATAAAAATAATTCTGCGAACCGGCAAAAAATATCGCGGACCGGCAAAAAAATCTCGCGGACCGGCAAAAAAATCTCGTGAACCGGCGGTTGGGAAACCCTGCTCTAGAGTACATTTAGGAGTAATATGGTCAGTATTACGTAATTTTTTAGCGTAAACAGTAAGGCACCTATAAAGTTTATAGCTGGTTGTGAACGGCTAAGCAGAACCTATAATTTGTGTAAATTATTATTTTTCACAAATTATTTGACATAGGCAGGAGTTGAACTTACGTTCATACCATTTCTAGCGGTGAGACAGTACAAACGAATTAATGCTTCCGGCCACAGGCTTGCTTATATTTCTTTTCATTTGATTTAAATATTACTTCAGTTATAATAAAATTGATAAAAATAAGATATGTTGAATTGGTTAAATATTCATCGGCTAATGTATCCATTAACCATGCAAAATATGAAAAGATTAGCTGACAGATGATTTGGTGAGGTATACAAGATATCTGACAGTGTCCAACACTTAACCTCTTAACGCCCAGCCCCGAGCTCAGTTCGGGCATACTATACTTGCAAAAATGACCAGACCCGAGTCCAGTTCGGGCAACGTGAATTTTCGTACGCAAAAACATTACGTACCCGAATTGAACTCGGGCATGTATAATAATTTAAAATTTAAGAAAAAAGTATTATTTATGTCAACTTGATTTATTATAAGTTAAATTTTGATTAGTTATTTCTAATAAAATATAATAAATAAAGTCGTAATTTGTGAGAACTGATTATAAGAAAATATTTTTCCATCTGTTGGATATTTGTTTTTAACGCATTTGTCCTGTATAATAAAAATCATGGAAAATTAGATCATTTAGAATTTAGATTAGGTCTAATTGAGAAATTGATTGAGGAATCCCATTCTTCAAATGTTAGAAAACCCGGCCGACCAAAAAAACCAGGACCTTTGAGACTTTCAGAAAGACATTTCCCCGAATATATTCCCCCCACCGAAAAAAAAAGATAATCCCACAATATTGTGTGCAGTTTGCTGTAATCAAAAAAAAAAAGCGTTAAGTAAAACTGACAATGACCATGAAGTAAGAGATACAGAGATGACAAATATACAAAGTTAAAAGTAGTAGAAACAAGAAAGCGATTAATTTCCCTACAGCACTCGATAACAAATTTTACAAATCGAATATTCCAGATTAATCTTCAAACTTTAGTCTCTAGGCGTTCATAAATATTCCTGAAAATCGCTGATCTTTTAAATTGCATCCTATCGAAAACCTCAGCAATAAACTTCACAATCTTAAAACCATCAATATTGTCAACTTTGATATAAATATATTTACATACACAACTTAATACCGGGATTGGTGTGCTCAAAAATGTCCAAATATCCCAAGGATATCATATATCTGTCTATAGCAGTCGGCAATGCTCCAGTGCTACTCAAATACCGGGTTTACATTGGTAGAGTAAAAGAGCTAGGAACAAGGATAAGAAACTAGAAAGTAGATACTCTCCCTATGTAAACAGTTGACAATGTGACTAGTAGAGTACTAGCGTCTAGTAGTTGGGCTAGGAACGTAGTTAGCTCGTTGTCATATTTATTTGTTAGATTTGTGTTAATTTAATAAGAAAAATTACAAATTCACGAAACAGAAAGGCTGATATACCAGCATGGACCATATTTGCCTAACTCAGGGGTCGGCAACCTGCGGCTCTTTTAGAAAATATTGTGGCTCTTTGAAAATTGGCTGGTTTTTATTTTAATATAATCTCTTTTTTAATTTTCGACTTTCTGCCTGTACTATACAGGTTTTGTATTGTTCACGATGTTTTACGGTGCAATTCACGCCCGGTAATTCCCCGAGTTGCTGCATATTCTCTTTTAGAAGAAGTGATTTCTGATGAATGATATACGTGGAGAAACATTTTTACATTTTATCAATTTTCAAAAACATAAGGACAATAACTACGTTATTAATGCAATTTTTTTTTTGCACAAACTATTATTAACATACAAGAAACTTTTGGAGAAAGATTTAAAGAGATTAGAAAATATAAAGCTACACTAGCTCTTTTGACAAAATTAATTGAAGCATATAAGCAGCAATTACATTTATCACCATTCCCATTGATTAATCAGGTACAATTTGAACTTCAATTATTGGATTTGGAATCCAAAGATTTATGGAATAATATGTTCTTAAAACTTAATTCTGAACTGGAAAGTTTAGAAAGAGAAAAGTTCATTTTATCCAGCATAAGTTGATCGAAATTCGCAATCATCAAGATGTAGATAAAGTTGTTTTCGAAGCTTGGAATCGTCATCAAAAATCGTTCAATCATTTAAAAAATTATGCTTTTGGACTACTGAGAATTTTCGGATCCACACATTACTGTGAGCAAGTCTTTTCACATATGAAATTAATAGTCAGTTAAGAAGTAATCTTACTGACCTGAAACTTGAGTGCTACCTTAAGTTAAAGATTACTAAATATTTACCAAATATTGAAGTCTTATCGAACACTTTGCAAGTAGCAATCGTCCCAGTAAAAAAAATATTATATTGTAATATACTGGCAAGTGCAATAGGTATCACAAACTAAATGTATAAGTAAATATTAATTTATTTATACATTATATATTAATAACAATTTTTACGTTTTTTTCTTAAATATAGCATATATTTTTTAGCGGTTCTTCCATGTTATTGTTTTTGTTTTCAATATAGATTTGGCTCTTTGTCACTGAAATGTTGCCGACCCGTGGCTAATATTGTATTATTTGTTTACAAAATAAATATAAAATTTGTCATCTTTTATTTTATTTTCCTGTATAAACTATGATTTTTTCCAAATATGGTACAAGTCCGTAACACATTGGAAATAAAACCTGCCGGTTCGCCACATCAGGTAGTTTGAGAAGCACTGTTCTCCTCCATGATAATATCTTATTCAGAGAGACCGACGTATTTGGAACAGCCTCGGGGGAACTGGGACTCTGCGACGCAGGAAGGGATGGTGATTTAACCCCTTTATACAGACTTTACGCACAAATGTGTTTACATTTTCCTTTTTTCTTCTTTCACGTACTGACCTAGTATAACTTACACATTGTGGTTACTCATTTCTGTGTGCTAACTCAATTTAACTAAATGTTTTTATTTCTACTGCCTAAACAGAAGGAAAAGTTTATATTTTCACTTTTGAAATGTCAGAATACAATTTTAATATTTATTTTACAATTGCCTCAAGGAGTGTTTCCTAATCTTTTTATATACGCGACACACTTATTATTCCTTAAGTAAGAAAACGACACTCCAGAAAAAAAATAAAAATAAAGTGTATAAAAAAGATGAGAGAAAACAATAAAAGCTTACACATATTATTTCGAAGTTAAAGTTGGAAACAAAGACAAAACATGGACCCCTCATCTATGTTGTAAGTCTTTTGTAAGGTTGTTAACAGGTTGGTTGAAAGACGCAAATCGACAGTGCACTTTGGAAATACCAATGGTTTGGAGAGAACCAAAAGACCATATTACGGATTAGAGATGGGAATTTCGACTCAGTTTGCGAAACCGGATCAGTGGAGGTCGTTCAGTTTGTTGAGCCGGTTCATTGATCCGGCTCAGTGATCCGGTTAAGTAAACATGTTTCCAAAACACAGGACGGTCGTTAGTTCGTAGGTAGAAAGTCGCTTAGAGCCGGTTCTTGCTTAGAGCCGGTTCTTGCAATACATGAACTGTAAATATGATCCCGAGACACAGGTCGGTCGGTCGTTCGGTCGTAGGTAGAACGTCGTTTACAGTCGGCTCTTGCTTAGAGCCGGTTCTTGCAATATATGAACTGTAAACATGATCCCGAGACACAGGTCGGTCGGTCGTTCGGTCGTAGGTAGAACGTCGCTTAGTGCCGACTCTTGCTTAGAGCCGGTTCTTGTAAACATGATCCCGAGACACAGGTCGGTCGGTCGTTCGGTCGTAGGTAGAACGTCGCTTAGAACCGACTCTTGCTTAGAGCCGGTTCTTTTAAACATGATCCCGAGACAGAGGTCAGTCAGTTGCCGGTCGTTCGGTCGTAGGTAGAACGTCGTTTAGCCCCGACTCTTATCTAACATTTTTGAAACAAACAATTCACTTTATGTAGCTACTGTATTTTAAACCAGATGTGTTAAGTTTATGGCGATGTTTATTGCCCTTATAAATCGGACATCTGGGATTTGGGCAATATTTTTAATATTTTTATATAGTATGGTTGTAAGAAAATACAGACTAAGCCGATTAGTTTCAAATAAACTGCCCTACAAATTGATGACAAAATACACTTTATGATAATACATTACAAGCCAAGTTCTCGCGAAGTTCAACATGACATCGACCCAGATCCGGATCACTCCGGTCACTGTCCACAATCGCCCGACCTATCGTATTCTTGAAACTTGAAACTATACAATGAGCCGTGAGCCGGCTCATTTCAATTTGGTGAACCGTGTCACTTCGGTCAGTGTACTGAGCCGGCTCAGTGAGCCGGTTCGTTCATGAACGACCCATCTCTATTACGGATTGCTATTTTTGCTTCACTAATATAACAGGTATTGAACCAAAATCTAAACATACTATGCAGTATTCTAATTTATCATCAGCTTTATAACCCGTCGAACATAATAATGAAATTCTTGTCCCAGAACGACCAGAATCTTGGACTTTAGATGAAGAAGAACCTGAATCCGCTGATTCTTCAAGTGGCCTCGCAGAATTCGTAAAAGAAGTCGAAACTGATTCTTTATTTAACGTACCAGAATGTTCAACAGAGCCGCATCTGATATCATAGGTTGAACTTAATGACTTCGTTCGAGACTTAAATCTATCAAAAGATATCGTGAATGAAATACTTGATGACTACAAAGAAATGGGATGTAGGATGTAACGATTCCACCAAGACATTTCCGCCATGGCAAAACGGTATCAAGGAAAATGGAGCCCAAATTTGCTTGCTGAACACTGGAGGACATTAATTACGGATGCTTCAGAAACGAAAATTCGGCGTAAAACATCATAAACAACATTTTGAGTTAAGTTAGAATTTAAAAAGTAAAAAAAAAAAATATGATAATTACAAAAATGATAAACTAAAGAAATTAGAACTAAAATTAAACTAAAAATTATTCCTAAAAAATTGATGTGAAGTGTGAATTTTCACACATTTCAGGGTTTTGCAGGTATTTAGTAAGTGAATGATGATTATTTGGGATACCAAAACAAATTTTATGTCAAAATATTTTTTTATGAATTTTAATTCGAATGCCTAATACCATTATTTAAGTTTCTAAATATATGCAGTATTTGCCAAAATATAACTAGAATTTTGAAAAAATAATTTAAACAATATAAAAATTAAAAAAAAAAAAACAAAAATAATATTGTCTCTTCTCGCAGGGTTCGATCCCCTTCGGATCGGGTTACTTGGGCGATAAGGCAGCGTCAAAAACCACTGCACCAGCATACACGTTCCAGTGTAGTGTGTTACAAAGCTATAACTTGTGTACATTATTATCCAAAAATCACAAAAAATGCATTTTTTTCCAAAAACGTAATCTGATCAAAAATTCCTGTTGTACTATTCCGGTTCATACCAATGTACATTACTTAGAATTTGTTCAGATTTCTAGCTTAAACCATCTGGGCTACAGGGTGTGGGACAAAAATTTTTTTGCACAATTTTGGCAAAAATCGCTTTAAAATAATTTATTTTGCAAAAATAAAAATTTGATCGTTAATCCACGTACCAAGGGCTTTCATTTGATACCCTACTCAGAATTATAAAAAAAATTTTTTTTTTCGATGAGCACATATTTGTTTATATTTTTAGGGGGATATGTTTTTTAGATGTTTTAGTATTTTTCCTATGTGCGGGTCAAAGAGTTGTATAAGCGTGCCAAATTTCAACTCTCTAGGTTTACCCGTTTGGCTACAATTTTTACCGAACAGACAGACAGACAGACAGACAGACAGACAGACAGACAGACAGACAGACAGACAGACGACAAAATGGCGGTATAGGAGTTTTTTGGTCATGCCTACAAAACCCTAAAAACGAGAATAACAAATAAAAATTATTCCCAAAATATACATATAAATTATTATTAAAATTATTGACGGATGTTGAGGACATAACTACATTAGGCAGTTTATTCCAAACATTAAAGATACGGTTACACAAGAAATTAGCACGCACACTCTTTTTAAAGCACTCATGATTGATTTTATATCTGTGTCCACGCAAACGACTGTCACAATTAAAATTAAAAAAACCTAGAGAGGTCACATTTAAAATCACCACGAGCAATCCTAAACATTGTAATTAAATCACCTCGCATCCTGCGGTGTTCTAGAGTAGTTAGTTTTAATTTCGACAGTTTTTCGTCATGTGAGGTATCTAAAACTTGGACAGAGTTTCGTAGCACGACGTTGGACACTTTCCATGAGTAAGATGTCTTTGTAAAGATGAGGAGACCAGACTGAGATGGCGAATTCCAAATGTGGTCTTATGTACGTTACATATTACTTTTTCACAATATCTGGAGATGGCTGGCGAAATGAGTTAGTTAGTTAGTTAAAATTTTTGGCGCACAGCAACAAAGGCTATTTGCGCCTAACGCAGCCCATCTAAATGACTACACTACATATTAAAAACAATAAATTAAACAATTAATAAATAGATAAAATCAATAAAATTACACATACTCAATAAAAGAAATCTTGCACTGAAAAACACAAATAAATAATACAAAAAGTCTGTTCGAAAATTTGAACAGACTCAGGGTGATGGTAAGAGGCTGTAAAGGGGCCAATTACCATCGAATATCACAGTCAATAACTAGAAACACATTAAAATAGCTGGCGAAATGATTTAGATATTAAAAATAGTATATAATTAGTATCTATAAAGCTGCATTCAGAGCTCTGTAAATCAACACGTTGTACGCTATGGATAATTTTTAAACGAGGTCATTTGGTATGATCGGACGTGCTCGTGCTTTGTCGTTGCTATACTACTGTTGAGCGATATAGTACGAGCTTTTCCGATCATACCAATTGCACTCGTTTAAAAACTATCCATAACGCACAGCGTGTTAATTTACTGAGCTCTGAATGCAGCTTAAGACTAACATTAGTCTTATAGATACGCAGTTATGTTCGCAGATACGTTAGCACATATGGCTAATATAATACATACGTTATTTAGTACTAATTTATTCCGGAGAATAGTGTTTTACCTTGAATTTAGTAGGCTTTTTGTGACGTCACGGTCATTTTTGAACAGTCTGTATAATACTTATTAACATGCACTGTTTGTTTGGTAAAAAATATGGTATTTTCATTTTTCAGTGTTTTTTTCAAAAGTATCTAGCTGTATCTAGATACAAACATTTTTGAACTGTATCTGTATCTAGATATTTTTTAAATGTATCTATTACAACACTGAAAATGTCGATTAACAAAGAACACTGAATCAAAATGGCAGTCGAACATATCGTTCAATTATTCGTCCAACATTTATAAGACATTTTACAATTCAGGAATATTCTTAGATACAGTGGCGCAGCCAGGATTTTGTCTTGGAGAGGGCAGAATCAAATTTCGATGGCACGCGGGCCGCATACGGCCCTCAACCTCATTTTTTGTGGCCCCTGAAGCGGTAATCAAAATCACTTGAGCTTATTTAGAGGAAAAATATATTTAAAGATGTAAAATATACTCTCTTCCCCTTTTCTGTTTATAAAAAAATGTCAAGAAACCCTTCGGGATATTTAAAGTTCCGTCACTGCTTATCATTTTGTATGTAAAATAGACTGCGACCCAAATCAGTTCGACACGCTTGCTGTTGGATATTGATGTTTATATCAAATAATAACTCCATTATTTGTTGATAAAAAAATGTAATTGTTAATCCATGTATGAAAAACTTTCACTTGATTTTTTCTTCGATAAATACATATTTATTTATATTTTTCGCGGGATATACATATTTTTGAAGTCTCAATATTTCTCTTACTTAAGTTCAGTTCGCTAAATCAGCCGCTTGGCCACAATTTGTACCGAACGAACAGACTCATGTGACGGAATAAGGATTTCTTGATTATACCTACGAAAACCTAAAAATACCATGTAAATATGCATTTTCTGTTAATGTCAGCACTAATCATAATAAAATATAGCTTATTATTATTGTAAAATACATATGTTATTTTGCTGTACGCTCATGATAAATTTGTTAAATTTTCATTTCATTGGGACTTCAGAGGGGGCTTGTGCCCCCCCCCCTCAGAATACGCCACTGTTGTTCAGTACAACTGATATCAGTTCTTTTTGTGTGTAAAACATCATAATTTCAAAAATACCTAAGAAGATATTGATGTTCACATTTATCTACAAAATAAAATCAAATACCGATTTTAAGAGCGCGATTGTCTCCAAAACTGAGAGTAGTTTTGTAAATTGATGTATCGCCACTGCTTAGATAATATATATATTTTGACACAAGTACGAAAACCACAATATATTTTAGTTCTTGTCATCTTAATTAGTATTTTAACTTCCTTAATAAATACATTTGTTTATGTAACATGTTTTCCTCAATTTAACAAGCATTGTATATTTTGGCATCCTTCTACATATTTGTCAACAGAAATGAAATAAACTTGTAGCAATTATTTACTCGTAATTTATATTTAAGTCAACACAAAGCATTCTATTTCCTCAAACGTAAAATAACAATACGATAACAACTCAAATAACAACGTATAAAAAAATAAATATCAGATCTAACACATTCCGACAACTATTCAGTCATATTCGTTTCAGGATTGAAGTTATCTGAGAAGGTCTGAATATTGTATATCAGAGAATAGAGATGAATCACATGAAACAAAGGCATCATTGCTTCTAAGCTGCGGTATTATGATTGATGATCGGTTAAAAATACGTGCTGCACATACTGATCTGTAATTATTACACTCGATAAAAACGACATTGTTTGCTTTTTAGGGTTTTGTAGGTATGACCAAAAACCCCTTATACCGTCATTTTGTCGTCTGTCTGT
This sequence comes from Liopterus haemorrhoidalis, assembly GCA_963971575.1. Taxonomy (NCBI): domain Eukaryota; kingdom Metazoa; phylum Arthropoda; class Insecta; order Coleoptera; family Dytiscidae; genus Liopterus; species Liopterus haemorrhoidalis. The sequence continues at coordinate 8,690,640 of OZ020617.1, forward strand.
CTGTCTGTCTGTTCGGTAAAAATTGTAGCCAAACGGCTAAACCTAGAGAGTTGAAATTTGGCATGCTTATACAACTCTTTGACCCGCGCATAGGAAAAATACTAAAACATCTAAAAAACATATCCCTCTAAAAATATAAACAAATATGTGCTCATCGAAAAAAAAAAATATTTTTTTTAAATTCTGAGTAGGGTATCAAATGAAAGCCCTTAGTACGTGGATTAACGATCAAATTTTTATTTTTGCAAAATAAATTATTTTGATGCGATTTTTGCCAAAATTGTGCAAAAAATTTTTTGTCCCACACCCTGTAGCCCAGATGGTTTAAACTAAAAATCTGAACAAATTCTAAGTAATGTACATTGGTGTGAACCGGAATAGTACAACAGGAATTTTTGATCAGATTATGTTTTCGGAAAATAACGCATTTTTTGTGTTTTTAACTAAAATATGTTAACTATTTAATTCGTTGCGTAACATACCAGATAAGAAGCTCTCGTGGCGTGGTTGGATTTGTCGTACGTTTAATAATATAATTTAACTTGCTAACCAGGGTTCGAATCCTGTTGATTTTTTTTTTGTTTTTTTTTGCATTTTTATTTTGTTTAAATTATTTTGTTAAAATTCTAGTTATATTTGGTAAATGTTGCATTTAATTTTTAAAAGCGTAAACTTAATAACCAGTGGGAAGTGTTGAAATTATAATTTAATTCTATGTTTGACGAAATCAAAGGGCGGGACTTATGATGTAAGCAACCAATGGAAGCCATAGGTGCAATTTTCAAAATCTTAATGAACTTTGCTATATAAAAAAATACTGCATATATTTAGAAACTTAAATAATGGTATTAGGCATTCGAATTAAAATTCATAAAAAAATATTTTGACATAAAATTTGTTTTGGTATCCCAAATAATTATCATTCAGTTACTAAATACCTGCAAAACCCAGAAATGTGTGAAAATTCACACTTCACATCAATTTTTTTTTCATTTGTTCGTTATTTCGTCCTTTACAGGAGATTTTAAAACAAATGAGATACGAGGGCTACCTTTTAAGTTTTTACAAAAACTAAGAAAGAAACAATTTTTTTTTTTTGGAAAAAACTATTTTATTGCTTTTCAAAATATTCGCCTTTAAGATTTATACACTTTTGCATGCGTTCAAACCAATTCTCGAAATATTTTTTCCACTCTGAAGTTATCTCAAAAACATGGTTTTCGAAGGCTTCAGCAGCTTCTTGAGGTGATGAAAATCCCTGTCCACGCATTTTTTGTTTGACATTGGGGTACAAAAAAGTCGTTAGGGGATAAATCAGGTGAATACGGGCAATGAGACATTAATTCGATGTTTTCCTTCTTCAAATAATCAATTGATTGACGTGCTGTGTGGGAGCTTGCATTGTCATGATGAAGAATGATGCGACGTTTTTGGTTTTTTTCCTGATTTTGTAGATGACTTCTGACTAACAAATTGTTATATACCATTCAGCATTAACTGTTCTCCGATCGTCTAAAGCAGGGGTCGGGGAACATTTTTACCCATTAACCAAAGATATATTTCTTTACACCGACGTTACCCCATTGAATGTAAAAAAAAAAATTAAGTGACAAGCAAAAAAAAAGGTCCTCACCTCTCAAAATCCAAATGACGAGAAAGAAAAAAAGGTCCTCACCTCCCAAAATCTAAATGATGAACAAAAAACAAAAAAAGGTCCTCACCTTCGCAATGGCGCCCTTTTCCTTAGTGCGCTACTAACTCGTTTATACAATAGCAAATTGGGAAAATTTCCTTATTACCCCCAAAAATTTCATTTTTACCCCATTTGGTGTAATTTACTCCGGTTCCCCGACCGCTGGTCTAAAGGAATAGTTGCGACATACCAGTACAACCGAAAAAACAAGCGATAATTATCTTGGAAGTGCTTCGTGAACGAACAACTTTTATGGGTTTCGATTCATCTTGGAAGACCCAAACAGTGGATTGTTGCTTAGTTTCCGGTTCATATGAATAAATCCATGTTTCGTCACCTGTAATGATGTTATATACGGATTTTGCAGTGCCTAGGTTGATTTTTTTTTTTAGCATTCCCTTACACCAATCAACACGAGCCTTTTTTTGAGCTTTGTTCTTGCAAAATCGAATGTATTGCAGTCTGCGATATGCCAAAGGATGCCTCTATTTCACGGTAAGTCACTAGCCGATCTTCTTCAATCATTATGCGTACAGCATCGACGTTTTTTTGAATCACAACCGATTTTGGCCGACCATCATAAGATTCATCACTGACGGACGCACGACCACGACGAAATTCTGCAAACCAATTGTAATTAGTTTTTTCTGATGGTGCTTCATTACCAAAAGTTGAACGAAGCGAATCTATGCATTGGATATACTGAGAAAGTATCGATATTTGGGTATCTATAATATCGAATAAATAAATTATCAATATATTTTCTATAAAACGTAAAAAAAAAATAGTATATTATTATATGAGCAATTATGACAGCCATTATTCACGAAGACGATGTTTGAGCCCATGAGCCGCAGGCGAGTGGTGCAAATCATCTGAGTGAATAATGGCCATAATCGCGAATGTAATACTATACTTTTTCCACACCTATTAACATGTTGACTGTCAAGGAAAAATTCAGGATTCTTGTCTCAGAAGTTAATTTGATATAGCCATATTATATTATTAAGTCAATGTACTGCAAGTAATCTCGTAGTTGGCGTTCTGGCCAAGAGCGCTATCTACGAGAAAACTTGTGATTGGCAGTCAACGTGTTAAACAAATAAATTAGACTCAAAATTGCTAATTTTAATGGTGTAAGTGATAGCATCATCCATGTTACCTGCTACCACTACAGTTTTGGCCCCTCCCATTGCCATTATTAAATATGATCGGATCAGCGAGAGTGAATTATGGTAATGTAGGTTTGGGATTGGCCGTAAACAGTGAATTATGAAACCATAATTCACTGTAGTTATTTATGAGTACTATTTTTCACGAAAAAAATTAATTGCAATATAATTAAATAGGTGTGGAAAAAAAAATTTTATTCTTATAACAACAATCTAATTGTTTTACAATAATAAATAGATTAAAGTAGTATGGACATTAAAGTAGTATACACGACTGAAAAGTGACAGATGACCTAGGTAACAATAAATTGGACACCTACAAACAACGTGGACCAGGAAGATTCGTTCATGGAAAAACTAATAAATAAAGGCGTTCTGAAGATATAGACGAGGCCATGGATCCTAGCAAGAGTTCATATATACACAGTTTTGCAAGTGAAAGAAATCCCTTCATAAAATAATTATTATCTATTATCGTTTTCCTAATTTTCTGTAGATATCTAGTGTTGTATATATTTGTTAGATCGTCTGGTTGTCGATTTTTTCATTGAACAAAGTATTCCTCATTCCATAACTGGAAAACAGAATAGAAGATTACATCTTACAACTGCTTTTATCTGTAAAATTATACATCTTTTCTAAAATAGAATTGTCTATTCTCACAACTGTACTATCAAATCATAATAAACAAAATAAAACCCAAATATACATAAAATTTAAATACACAAGTACGAAAACATAATAAAACATTCTCTTTATGTATGTTAGAGGCAATTTGTGGAAAATATGCGCAGAAAACAACACATTAATAATACAAGATGCGCGAATTGTTCTATATTTAATATGTCGTACGTTGCAGTGAGGTATGTAAGTAGGGAGACGTATGTAAGTTAGCAGACAGTTTGTCTCTGGTCTAAATATACCTCCATGGGACAGTTGTGTCTGCCAAACTGTCTGTACTGGTACATTCCGCCTTCTCACGGCCACACACCAACAAATTAAACACAGATACACTAATAGATATTCTCTGTCATCAACACGGAAAAAATTACCTACTCTATTTTGGGAAAAAGACTTTTCTAAAGCCGCTACATCAAAGAACGTAAGGTTGCTTTTATGCATTGGATGTGACATGATGAATATTTTTAGGTCTTTGTAGGTATAATCTTAAATCTTATATTCAAACAGGACTAGGTAAGATGAGAGAAAAGTTAAACCTAACTGAAGGCGTAATTAAAGGAAAAGACAAAGTGGTAATGCTTCGTTTTGCAGGCGACACTGCGATGCTAGCAACGAAGTTTGTGTTAGCGGAAATGGAGAACACCCTTATACCCTTTTCACACTAGATCTTTAAGACGAGTGAGCTTAAAGTTCAGCGATGTTTAAGATCGGTATGCTTTCACACTTGATGTTTAAATCTCTGGTGCTCTCATCAGCTACAGTAATTTTGTCCTTAAGTTACCGTCATGAAATTACCAGTTTTGAACTGTCTGCGCAGACGCACATTTTGAATTATTATAAACAATTAAGGATATTTCATTTCATTCTACAATAAAGGCACTACAATAAAGAATATATTACACCTGTATTAACATGTAAGTCGATACATTTTATCTCAATTATTGTAGCTCTCTATTTTATTAAACACATTATTAAAATAAATAATTTTATTATAACAATAAGTATAAACTTCTTATAACGTCGATATAATACAGTATTCTTGTTTATGATAATATAAAATGTTGACAGCACAAAGTCAAGGAGTATTTTTTTATAATAGAAATTAAGTTGGCAATGCGGACGAAGTTTAAGACGCAGATCTCTGTCTTAAACATCGGTCGTGTTTAGACGAGGCCGTACGGTTTCACATTAGCGTTTAAAGATACATTCACTTTAACATCCGATCTTAAAGATCTAGTGTGTAAAGGGTATTAGTACCCAATAAGGTATGAATATAAACCAGTGTTTCTTAACAGGTGGTCCGCGGACCACCTGTGGTCCCCAGAAAATTTTTAATGGTCCGCGAAAGTTTTTATATGTGTTTTTTGCAGTTCTTTTTTATTTTTTATGCACTTTTTTTATGTAAATAATTTATATTTTGTTTATTTTCTGTAAACTTTCTGTGATTTTCTACAAATAAAACAAATGTATTTAGTAGCACATTTAATATATTTGTTTTCTTGCAAAAAATGAACCAACAATTATTATTAGTGGTCCGCGTTAGAAAATTATATATTATACTGGTCCGCGATGCGTTTTTGGTTAAGAAACACTGATATAAACAAAATTAAAACAAAACTATTGGTGATAAGTAAATACAGAAAGGTATCAAGTATTGCTGGACGGTAAATTTAGAGTTCACTTACTTAGGATGCGCATGATAATAACGACTGATAACAAAAGTGGCATTTAATTAAAAAAATATATTTTCACATCTAACAATGTAAACAAAAGACTAAGTAAAAACCTGCTTAAGACACACAAACAAGAGACAGAACCATTCGAAATGTGGTGCTGTCGAAGAATATTGAAAATTCGATAGGTAGATAGTGACAAACCAACAGCGGCAAATTGAAAAGGAACCATCAAGGGGAGGTATTTTATTTCACAGCACAACGTACTTTATGACATATTTTACTCAATGATTGTATTTTATTTAAATTTTACAAAATATTCTTATAATTTTTACAAAACATTTACACAATAAAATTTCCGCGATTCCATGGTAAGACAGTATTCTAGAGCAGGGACCGGCAAATTGACGATCACGATCAACCGGTTGATCTTTAAGCAATCTGATGTCAATCTCAAGCATTTTGAGTCTCGTGAAAACCATGTAAAAATTCTAGAAGATTTGATTGAGCAATTTGGTAATCGTTTCCTTTTATAGACACGGACAGTGAAATCTTTGTATAACCTCCTCCCATTTAGGGGCCCATCGAACCTGCAAATAACTTTTTATTTTGAAGTTGCGTCACTGTGAGCACAGATCAAGCATATCCCTGATGAAGAGACCGATGAAAAGAAGATCAAATGCAAAATAAAATTAACAGCTTGCATTCTGTTCTTATACAAAGTGTCTCAAAAGAAATTTTATATTTAGTGGATCGATTAAAAAAAAAGTAAGCCGTATATAGAAAAAATGTTTATTAATTATTAAAATACACTTTTTGGGGATTTATTTCTTAAAAATAATATCGTCTAAATGTAGACCCTCGCGTTCTCGGCACTCATTTAATCGAACAGTAAAATTACTTATGACGTCTCGGCAGGTGGACTCAGGGATGGCTGCCATTTCGTGACGGATATTTTCTTTCAAATGCGCCAGTGAAGTTGGTTTATTGGCGTAAACTTTAGATTTAAGATAACCCCATAGGAAAAAGTCCATAGGGGTTAAATCTGGACTGCGTGGAGGCCAATTTATGTCACCTCTCCGGGAGATCAATTTGCCTGAGAAAATTTCACGAACACGTGGCAGAGACATATTGGACGTGTGTGAAGTTGCTCCGTCCTGTTGGAACCATGTTCTTTGGTTATAGCCAGGAAAGTTTTGCAGTTCAGGTACCAAGAAGTTGTCTAACATCTCCACATAACGCTCTGAATTCACTGTAACTGCACGCCCCCTTTCGTCTTCAAAAAAGTAAGGGCCGATAATTCCTCGCGCCGACATCGCAGCCCATACGGTCACTTTAGGCGAATGTAGGGGTTTCTGATGTTTGCGTTTCGGATTCGTTGCACTCCAGAGCGGCAGTTCTGCTTATTTACGTGGCCATTAAGATGAAAATGAGCTTCATCCGAAAACAAAATGTTGGTAAACGTTGAAAATCGCTCAATCACCTGATTTACGAAATTAAGCCTCTGACTGACATCTTGGGGCTTTAATTCTTGCACCAATTGAATTTTGTAGGGGTGCAGCTTTAGGTCTTTGTGCATAATGCGATGTAATGATGATCTATGCACATTTAAAGCACTTGCGCGCTTCCGAATTGAAAGGTTCGGGTCGTCACGAACAGACTGATTAACATTCTCCACGTTTTCTACCGTTCTTGATGACCTAGGTCGCCCGGATTTTGATTTATCCAGCGTTGTACCAGTCTCTTCAAACTTTTTAACCCAATGTCGAATGAGAGGAATGCTTGGCGCATCATTTAAGTGGCGAAAACCTCGAATACTGCAGAATTTTCTACGCGCTACAGTCGCCGAATCACCGTTTTTGTAAAACTCTCGCACGCATAACGCGCGGTCTGCTCCCGAGAAACGCTCCATAGCGACTGAATTCCCAAGAGCCAAGCTACCGATTGACATAACCCCCGCGCCCCTCGGATACGTTGCGTTCACGCAGTAAGCTAAATAAATATAAAATTTCTTTTGAGACACCTTGTACATCTTACGGACTATTTTTCAAAAAATCTAGTAATTTCAGTTTATAAATCTCTGATAACTTTAAAACATAGAACTAGAAAGAGTCTTTAATCTCCAAGTCAGTTCTGGAAACATAAACAATTCGTCGCCATTCTCTGCTCCTGACAAACGACTTGACTTCAATTAAACCCATACATCTCAACTACTTACACGCTTCCTTTTGTTTTCACAAACAAATGTCTTTATCACTATTTTTATAAAATAGTTTCTTTACAGAAGAAAAATCACTTTAAATATAGAAGAATTATTCTGGAAATAATATACATAATACGATAAAGTGATACCTTTATTTTTCAACTCAAGTTGCATTATTAGACACTCAAAATAGTTTCTTTGGAGACATGACTGCTGCTCATCGTTATGTTATGTGTAAAAGTTTAATTCTTCACTGAAATTACTGTTAGATACTTCAGGTTAAGGCTGTATTCTAAGCATTTGGCATTTGAAAACTGTGGTTTCTTAGTGGATTCTGCAGTTTGAGAACAAATCGTTGGGTTCAGAAGAACTCATATTCTACTAAAACCAACTGATGTTATTTACAGGATTACAGGCGTATAAAAGAAAGAACATTCCTTTGAGCGACATCTATGTTTCAGAAACATGGGCCATCATAATTCTTAAACAGCAAATCGAATGATGAGGTTGAAAAGTGAACTATTTATCGGATTTGGAACCTATATACCCACTTGGTGTTTCTGCACCTTGTTGAAAGTATACATCTCTAACAACTATTAAAGGCAGATTGTTTAAAATATCGTCAATCTTGGTTCTTAAAAATAAGAAGTATATTTTGCCAGTTACAGTACCGTCGTACATATGTATGTACACTTTATTATTTAAAATGGCGCACCATATATTTACACTGAATTTCTGCTCAAATCCTCTGTCGTGCATCATTACAAGATTGACTCGGCTCCAATAACGTGTTTTTCTTTGGCAATGCAACATTTGCCAAAATATAACTAGAATTTTGACAAAATAAATTAAACCAAATAAAAATTTAAAAAAAAAAAAAAAATTGTCTCCATACCGGAAGCGAACCCTAGTTTGCAACTTAGGAAGCGAGAAGGCTAACCATTAGACTATGAAAGCTTACTGGTTTACTGGTTTACTTACTTATTTTACATCTTCAACCAAAAAAATACAAGATAATTCGTTATTTTCCGAAAACATATTCTGGTCAAAAATTCCTTTTGTACTATTTCAGTTCACACCAATGTACATTACTTAGATGTTTTTAGATTTTTAGTTTAAACCATCTGGGCTATTGTGTGGCACAATTTTGGCCAAAATCTTGTCAAAATAATTTATTTTGCAAAAATAAAATTTTGATCGTTAATCTACGTACTAAGGGCTTTTTTGATACCCTACTCAGAATTAAAAAAATATATATATATTTTTTTCGATGAGCACATATTTGTTTATATTTTTAAAGGGATATGTTTTTTAGATGTTTTAGTATTTTTCCTATGTGCGGGTCAAAGAGTTGTATAAGCATGTCAAATTTCAACTCTCTAGATTTAGCCGTTTGGCTACAATTTTTACCGAACCTACAGACAGACAGACGATAAAATGACGGTATAAGGATTTTTTGGTCATACCTACAAAATCCTAAAAAAGACAAGATCAACATCTGAGAGTGAGAGAACACCAGTTGGCGCACGCGCTTTTTGATAAACCTGGATAGAAAGACAGAGGAATTTAATCATGTTCCATTTGCCTAGTCTTTAAAATCTGTTTTTTTTTTATGCTATCACATACAATGACTTCGAGACGTTAATTTTAACTCTAGTGTGATAAGAGGCCTTAAGTCGCCCGTAGAAAGTATTTTGTAAAAAGAGTTTTATAACAGATTACCAGCAACATTTAATTTATCCGTGTAACACGTTTATAAACTTGATTATCAAACCAATTTGCTAAAATGGTCTGAAAAAAATGTGTCCTTTCGTTCAAAGTTCAATAATTCAGTCACTACTCGTATTAGCAATAAAGATTAACTTGTAAAGTAAATCTCAAGATGGTAACAGAACTGTAACTTCTTGTTCAGTTAGCCTAATGCCAGTTTCATGAGTATTTACTGTCTGGGGACTTCTACACAGTCCACGTGTCCCTTGTCTGCTGTGACATCGTCCACCTGGAATATACCCTCGACATCTGACCTTTTAAACTGTAATTAGGCTAAATTGGTTATTTGGTGCTAATGCGAAAAATGTAATTATGTAAATTAATTTGTGTTTCACATAAACCGTTGCTATTTCACGGAAATTATATGCGAAGGCGGAATGAAAATGTTTTTTATTAAATAATTTCAAAACTTAATTGCCAAACCATTGAAAATAATCATTTTAAAAGTGAAACCGAAATGCCTGACTAAATCAAATGAGCTTCTAAAGTGTAAGATCATTGTTGAAGCAAAAGTCATCTATAAAATATTGGTATAGGAAAATTCAGGATGTAAACAGCAGCCTGAAAGGCAGGGGCGAGAGGGGCACAAGCCCAGAGCGCCACGTTGTTAGGGGCGTCAAAACGAGCACAATTATTCAGCTCCTCTATATTGTACCCAGAAATTTACGAAGGGGGGGGGTTGCAAAAAATATAATTTCGCTTATTTTTGTTTGGAACAAAAGTATTAATTTTTATTTCTATATCAATATACAGCCTTGGACAAATGTATGGAGCACCCATGCAATTATAATATAACATCTAAATTTATGTACATTGTAATATGTATATATTTGACAAAATGTTTTTAAAATATCATTGACACATTCTAAAAGATGTACGTGTAATCAGATAACCGAAAATGTAAACAGAGTTATGATAAATCTTGAAATACAAATAAATAAAGGGTCAGATCTGTTACGTTTTGTTTACATAAAAATAAACAACTAGGGCTTGGATCATTATTACACATGCGTTTGAAGTGAACACTGTCTTTTTCATGTTTTATTGAATTCAAGTGAATATTTTTAATTATATTCTGGAATAAAACGTAAACTCACTGTGGCAAGGAGTCAAATTGTATTGCTCCATTCACTAGGACATTCGCAAGTGAAAAAAAAAAAAAAATTCGGGTACAAGAAAAGCCGTGCAAATTACTATCAAAGGTTCCAAGAGACTGATACTTATGAAAACAAACCAAAAACCGGAAGAAAACGTGCAACCACTTCCAGAGATGATCGTTTTATAAAGAGAAGTGCTCTTCGTAAACGCTCAATATCGTCAAAAGAGCTGGCTGGTGATCTGTGGGAGCATAGAGAAGTTAAAGTTTCCTCTAGATCAATTAGAAGACGTTTAGTGGAATCGAATTTGCATGGAACTTCTTCCATCTCCAGCTCGCCGAAAACAACTGTTGGCGGAGCGACACAAAAAACTTCGCCTTGAGGGGGCTAAAAGATATTTAAATTAGACACCTGATGAATGAGCGAAAATCATTTGATCTAATTTTTCCAATATAGAAGTAAGCATTGTAATGGTTTAACGTACTTACGAATTTAACAAAAAAATAAATTTCTAAGCAATTATTGCACTAAAGATATAAATTTTAATTTACTATAAATTTACGAAATTAAGGTTTGTTTTTTTCCTTTGTGGATCAGATTTTTGAACAAGCTGGAGCAATCTTTGTAAGACTTAGCCCGGGTGAAGCTTTTTATCCTAACAGCATCATCCCTACGGTCAAATTTGGTGGTGGTAGCATCATGATCTGGGGGTGCATGTCCGCCAGTGGCTTAGATGAAATATTTTTGTGCGAGGGACGCATTATTCTGCTGGTTATATTAAAGTTATTTGATGAAGACAATGCAGAGTATGTTTTTCAACAAAATAATGCTCCGTCACAAAGCCAAAGCAACAAATGAATGGTTTTCCAAAAACAATGTGCTACTTTTTGCATGGCCCCCCAGTCACCAGATTTATAGCAAATTGAAAATTTATGGTCGATTCTGATAAACAAGATGTCTCTTTACAAATGCATATCAAAAGAAGAATTAAAGAAAATTATTGTGGACGAATGGTTCAATGTACAATCCGATGTACGTAAAAAAACTTGTGGACAGTATGCCTAAAAGGGTACCTGCGGTAATTAAAGCACGAGGAGGTACCACAAAATATTAATAATTTTGATTAAAGTTGTCATTAAAGGCTGTATGTATTATTTTATTTACCATTTTTCCTGTAATAATCCCAAAATTCAATAAAACGAAGGGTGCTCCATACATTTGTTCAAGGCTGTATGTGCTTACTATCTGCTCCGCCCGGCTTTGCTCGGGAATAATTCGTTATTATTGACCAATTTGTTTGGAACTTACAACTTACCTACTTGTAAGTAGGTGACCGGACAGAAGTCTCTTTATAAATAATTTTTTAGTTTTATTATTAGGCGCTAGCAGGTAAAAGTTATTGCTAGAAATGACTCTGCTGTTGATGTGATTACCTTATTAAATAACTAAAAAATCCTGAAATGTGTTAAATTCACACCACATAATTTTTTTAAATTAATTTCGAAATTAAAAATTTTTAAAAAAAATAATTAAATTTTAAGTTCGTATAGAAGTGACTAGGGGCCTCAGCCCGGCTACGCCGGTCTTCTCCCCTACATTATTAAAAAATAAGGCATTTTGTCGCACTTGTCGATTATAAAACTCGTCACTCATCTTTTTTTAACACTATTTTATGGAAATTCCCCCTGCAAAAGTCCTAAGCTTTATCGTTAATTCACCTTAAATACTTAATTAGTTTTCTTCTGTCAAGAAATACGTTCAAAATGTGAAATATCGTCACATTTTAAATTAAAAAAAAATTTACAGCTGTCACCTTTTGAAATCTTGTAAGCATATTTTTGTCTCAAAATGATCCAATAATGGCCAAGATCCTTTGAAAAATATTTTCCGATGCTTCAAAATATTATTTCGCACGTCAAAAAAGCTATCTTGAACCATTATCATCACTTAACACTTTCATTAACCCTGAAATTTTTAATATATATAAATCTTTTTTTAACACTATTTTATGGAAATTCGACCTGCAAATGTCTTAAACTTTATTGTTACTTCACCTTAAATCCTTAATTAGTATTCTTCTGTCAAGATACACGTTCAAAATGTGAAATCTCGTCCCATTTTAAAATGCAAACAATTTGACAACTGTCTCCTTTTGAAACCTTGTAAGCATATTTTTGCCTCAAAATGCTCAAATAATGGCCCAGATTCTTTGAAAAATGTTTTCTGATACCTCAAAATATTATCTCGCACGTCCAAAAAGCTATCCTGAACCATTATTACCATTTAACACTTTGATTCTCGCCGTAAATATTCTGGACCGGCCGTCTTGTATTAAGAATATTTTTGAATTATCGTCTGATAAAACCTGTCCGTGCCGATCAATGGTGACTTTGATTCGACACGGTTTCGAGGAAAAAATGCATGATTTTTATCAATAAAAATTAGTCAGTACCCCCTGTCGAAATAAAATTAAGCCTAAGCACTAAAAAAATATCACCCGGATAAGACGGCGGTTCATTTTCCTCTCTCCGCGATACCGGAAAAATGAAGATACCCCAGAAGTTGAATAGAACATATATACCAACACTTGTACAATATAATAGTGATTCTAAGTATTTTGAAAATATTTCGTATATCGAAATCTAATATATTTTCCACAACTCTTTTCCAAATTCCCTAAAACCTTATCCTAAGAAGAAAATCTCATGTCACCAAAATGCCAGGTTCACTTAGTAAATTGATATTTACAATCCGGGGCGCGTGATGTCGTGACTGACCACGGCAATGTACATATGCTATCATGTAGGGACAGGGGCAGGTGTCTAGGGAGTCACTACCTACGTCCAACATGCCCCACTGACCTTCTTCACATTCCCGGAAACGGAAAACCCCTATTGATTCTATCAAATATTTATCATGGGACTCATTTCATTCATCTTCAATCATTTTTCATCATTTTAAAACTGGATTTTTGTCAGTTGAATAATAGTTGCAGTTAATAAACTAAACTCTGTTCCTTTGGTTTAGGCGGAACTAGATTTTCAATTCTAGTTACATTTATAATAATAATAATATAATTTATTGACTATGTTACAATACATAAATTGTTTAAAGTCAGTCGTAATTACACATAATATACACAAAATAATAATTTAAAATAAATAAATATAGCACTAAATATTAAAACAAGAGTTCAGAGAGACTAGCTAGCAAGCGCGTTAAAATGTATAAGACAAGAATTCATTGACAATAAAATGGATTGTCTGTTAAAAAAAAAAATATTTTTTTTTTTAAAGTATTAAAACAGTCAGATTTAAAATTATCAGGCAGTAAATTCATGAACTTTACTGAATAATAGTTAGTACTATTTCTTGATTTTTGGAGTGTTATATAGGTTGGATAGATTTTGCCTTTATTTCGAGTGTTGTAGTTATGTACCTGCTCATGTGTTACAAGTTCATTGAATTTTCTGTGCGCATACAGTAGGGAATTGTAAATAAATAGAGAAGATAGTGTCATAATTTCCAGTTCAGGGAAACAAAGCCTACAGTCGCTTTGGTAAGAGACTTCCGATTGATTACAAAATAGTTAATGACAACTTACAAAAATGAAAATTCCGGTTAGTTATTCCCAGCAAACATTTTTATACGGGCCAGTACTGGTAAAGCACATACTCCCCGGCATTGAAAGTAATGGGCCAGTGCTGGCATTTCGTACTGGCCCAGTACCCCGGTGTCCCGTGGCCCTTAGCTGGCCCATTGATGTATCAGTTGCTGGCCCAGCAACGGTAAAGTGCATTGAAAGTAATGGGCATTTCGCACTGGGCCAGTGCTGGCATTTCGCACTAGGCCAGTGCTGGCATTTTGCACTGGGCCAGTACCCCGGTGTCCCCGTGGCCGTTAGCTGTATTGATGTATCAGTTGCTGGCATAGTTGCATTAAAAAATAATCGCATTAGTTGCAAGATTTATTTCTGACGGACCAGTGCTTATATTATACCCACTCTCTAGTGTTTCAAATGTAACATATGTGTACTTACCCAGTATTAAAATAAATTAATGGTTAGGTGCAAAATAAATACTCTTTTGGCCATTTTCACCATCGTTGAATAAATTTATTTAACAAATAAAGTTGACAATATTGCATCGGTTTTAAACTATTAATGAAGAAATTAACATTGCTGTCAATAGAATGATGCGATATTGTTAACTTAAGTTGTTAAATAAATTTATTCAACGATGGTAAAACTGACCGATTGTAAATTGTATTAACAGTTATAATTTATTGATTTATTTATAAATATTAAATAAATATAATTTCAGGAATAACAGGAATTAGTTTATTTAATTTATTAATTTAGAGAAGAATTTTAAGAAAATGGTTTACTGCCATTTCGGCCAAACCAATTGCATCCTAAAGATAAGGGGTGACTAATAATTTTTGCCAATATTCGTCTTGTATTATCTACCACATCTTTCCCCCCTGACTTGAAGAGTACCAACCTAAAGAAATCATACTTATTAAAATAAATTCAATAATCAAATTTTATAAGCATTAATGCTATAAGCTGTTCACTTTTGTAAGAACAAACTAGATCTGGTTATTTTGGTGATTTTTATAGTGTATTACTGACTTTTAGAAACTTGGTTATATTGTAAAAAAAGCTTTACAGTTTTGGATTAAGTTTGTATTATTTTAGGTTGGTATTATATTTACAAAATATTTAAGATGTCACTATTCAAAATGAAATATGACAAATTATATTTTTTAAATGACATATTTATAATCTTGTAACAGATTTATTAATAATTGAAAATTTTATTACATGAAAAAAACTATGATTGAACTAAACTAAAAATTAAACAATTTAACATGAAATAGTTTGTGTAAACTACGTCCTTAAATCTAACAAAACACACACAAATCACAATAACAAACTATAATTTTCACAAAACAATAACTATTCAAATACACATCTTGACAATCTGTCCACCAACACGTTTCAACTTGTACTGGCCCTCGAGGGGGTACTGGCCGTTTTATGACTAAGAACAATCAGACTTTTCAAATTATTACATTCAAAAAAAGTTTAGTTTTAAGTAAAAAGTATAAAAATGTTTGCTTGGATTAATACAAATAAGGAGTGCTTATAAAATGCTGGTAAAGTACTTCGTATAGGCGGAATGCGAAATACAAATGTGAAGTACATTATTAATACTGGCGTTGCACTTACTTTTGGTGCCAGCAGTAAAAGCAGTTTGCCGGCATTCGGCCGTTAGTTAAATGTTTGCTGGGTTGTTAGTTAGCCTAATCGTTTGGAATATACTGTAAGTATATGAAAGCCAAATGATTAGCGTGAAATTCAAAGCGCTCTACCTGAGTGCTTTTTAGTTTGTTTAAAAATTGTAAAATTTTAAAGCAGTAACACCTTGCGGTAAAAATCCATGCTAATTTATTGCTAAATTATGGCTAATAATGTAATGATTTTTTTGTATTTATGGCTAAGTATGTGTTAGATGTGGAGTTAGTCGTGTCTGTAAGTGAATATATGTGGAGAAGGTTGTACGGGTTGCGGACATAAATAATACAACTAGATCTACCTGACCAGTTTCGAAATATTTTATTTCTTCATCAGAGCTACACAAATGATAGAATATAAGAAGTAAGAATATAAAATATAAATAAATATAAAATAAAAAAAAATTAAATAAAATAAAATAAAAAATAAATAAAAATAAAAATAAAATTAAACAATAAATAATAAATAAAAATGAATAATTTAAATAATGAAAATTATAACATATAAGAAGTATAAAAAATAATAAGAAATACAAAAAATATAAAAATATATAAAAAAATTTAAATTTATATTATTCATTTTTATTTATTATTTATTTCTATGCAAATAACTATGCAAATAACTAATGTTCGCTCCCGGGCAGAGGAGACAATTTTATTTTTTGTTTTTTTTTCCATTTTTATTTTGTTTAAATTATTTAATCAAAATTCTAGTTATATTTTGGCATTTAATTTTTAAGAGCGTAAATTTAATAACCAGTTGGAATTGTTGGAATTATATTTTCATTCTATGTGTCATGTATACGAAATCAGAGGGGCGGAGCATATGACTTAAAACAACCAATAGAAGCCATAGGCGCAATTTTCAAAATCTTAATGAACCTTGTTATATAAAAAAAATACTGCACATATTTAGAGACCTAAATAATGGCATTAGGTATTCGAATTAAAATTAACTAAAACAAATTTTAACATAAAATTTGTTTTTTAACAGACGATTAACAGCCTATAAATTATTTTAAAAATATCGTTCATTTTGCCGTGATTACTACAAAGAAAAATATGTCCTACACACTCAGCATGCCGCCTTCACTTATTATATACCTGCGAAACTTGCGATGTGAGAAAATTCACTCTTCACATCAATTTTTATACCTATTCAAAAGCGTATTTTTTGTAATTATAATAATAAAGCTAATATTGGCGATGGTCGGTTTGCTGTTACATCCTTTATGTCATATTTGACATTTCATTATGAAATCTAAAAAATTAACACGAAATGTGAAAATGTAATGGAATAAGACTTACAGCGATGGCTAAAAACTGAATTAGGCGAGGAAACGAAGCAGTGAACTTCCGATTTTTGGCGCAGTAAGATGGATTTACATGCGGTTTGGTGCATTCGATTCGTTAGAGCCTCAGGAAATTTTGTGAACCAACGCGATCAATGCAAAATGAAAAACTGCATTTGTGCATAAGAAAAATGCATTGGAAAAGTGCATTTTCCAGAGTTGCAAAATCAAAAATTTATAACTCGGTATAAATTCACTAAAATAAGTCAAATTTTGATACTCGAGGGTTTTTGGGGTCGCTGAACACGAATATCGGGACGAGAGAAGTGTCCGAGGTACCTGGTGCCCAGGGTGGACACTACGTACATCGTCTCCTAGAGTTTTATGCAAATTTGATACAAAAGCAGTTGAATCACGTTACTCGGGGGTTTTTGGGGTCGCTGAATCCGAATATCGCAATAGCGAACGTCTCCGAGGTACCTGGTGCTCAGGGTGAGCGGTACTTACCCTCGTCTTCAGGAGTTTTATGCGAATTCGATACAAAAGTAGTTGAAACACGTTACTTGGGGGTTTTTGGGGTCGCTAAATCCGAATATCGCAATAGCAAATTTCTCCGAGGTACCTGGTGCTCAGGGTGAGCGGTACTTACCCTCGTCTCCTAGAGTTTTATGCGAATTTGTTACAAATGTGGTTGAAATACGTTATTCGAGGTTTTTCGGAGTAATGTAACAATGTTTTTTCAATAAATACTTTTTATAAATGCGTATAAAAATATTTTATTATTATAAAAAAAAAATACAAAACAATTACATTAGAAACTTTCAGTACTTTCATTTTCGCGCCTACGTTTAAAAAAAATGAGTTTCAGTATACAAGGTTGGTAGTCCTGGGTACCAGATCCTTGGCACTACGAACTTCGGAGACATTCGCTATTGCGATATTCGAGCTCAGCGACCCCAAAAACCCCCGAGTAACGTGATTCAACTGCTTTTGTATCGAATTCGCATAAAACTCCTGAAGACGAGGGTAAGTACCGCTCACCCTGAGCACCAGGTACGTCGGAGACGTTCGCTATTGCGATATTCGGATTCAGCGACCCCAAAAACCCCCGAGTAACGTGATTCAACTGCTTTTGTATCAAATTGGCATAAAACTCTAGGAGACGATGTACGTATTGTCCACCCTGGGCACCAGGTACCTCGGACACTTCTCTCGTCCCGATATTCGTGTTCAGCGACCCCAGAAACCCCCGAGTATCAATATTTGACTTATTTTAGTGAATTTATACCGAGTTATAAATTTTTGATTTTGCAACTCTGGAAAATGCACTTTTCCAATGGATTTTTCTTATGCACAAATGCAGTTTTTCATTTTGCATTGATCGCGTTGGTTCACAAAATTTCCTGAGGCTCTAACGAGTCGAATGCACCAAACTGCATGTAAATCCACCTTACTGCGCCAAAAATCGGAAGTTGGGCTGATTTTTGTGCTTCAATGGGTACGTTTTGTTGGTGGCTGGTTAGAAGTACTAGAATTGATGCGCAAGAAAACGACAATTTTGATCGTGAAGTAAACATGGAATGACATTTACATGGAGGTTAAGTCATATGGTTGTAGAACAAATAACGAACATATTTCACCTAAATGTATAATCTAAATAATAAATCCAGAATAAGAAAACTTTATATTTGAAGCAAATATTCTAGAACGTAATGTTTTAGAACGAATAATTGAATTGTAAATACATTTTAAGTTTAGATTTAACAATACTATATTAAAATCATATAGGTATATATTTATTTTAGGACACAAAATGAGAAAATAGCTGAAAGTAAAAATAATTTTGAAGCAGTAATACCAAGATTTAATTCTAAAACATTTAAAAACCAAATGAAAACAACTACATTCAAATATTACTTTTTATCCCCACCACGAATAAGTATTCATTCCAGTCGTTCGACCTCGAGTCATCGAATGACTAGAATGAATAGAACGAGAATATTGTCGCAAGAAAACGCGTATTCTGATTAAACCGAAACCAGAATTGGCACAACAAAACGCACCCATTGCCTCGCCTAAATTTACTTTATTGGATTCTACAAGTGAGATTTGAATTTATTATTATTTCTATAACTAATTTCAGTGGTTCATTCAATTATAGTATGGTAAATGTTAGTTATAATAGCTGTTCTAGTGACCTTATTTAAAATTCTGTGAAACGGAAAATTTTGTATCGATTTTATCAAATATTTATCATGGTGACCCGGTAAGTTCAGAGAATCTGACTGCAACAGACGTCTCACATGATAACATGAACGGTACGGTTCGGTAACTGCAAGGGATGCTTCTTATTTTCTCCTTGTTTCACGTGAACGTTCTATAAGGGAGTTACTCAGCACAGAGCTGTTTCGTGGTGAGATTTGATGTTATCTAGGTTATGGGATTGCGGTTTTGTTTGTGTTTTGTTTTTAGGATTGATTACTTGATTTTGTTGATCTTGTTTTGTTCACACCAGATGCTGTTCTTTGGTCTCGGGATAAAGATATCTCAGAATCAGGTTTATTGTGTTTTAAAATTATTTCAGTGAAATGTGCGATATGTTCTTTTTCAGTTTTTGTCAAAATAGTTTATATTTGTGTGGTTTTGTTAAGCCAAAAACTCTTTACCGCCACTCATGCGTTTGTGTGTCTGCTGTTTGTCTGTATGTCGTCTGTTCGGTACATATTGTGGCCAAACGGCTTAAACTAAAGATTTGAAATTGGGCTTGTATACCTACACAGTTCTTTAGCTATCATATAGAGTCCGAGAATTGAGTTCGTTTTGAATACCATTTTAAAAAATCAGCTGTGGCCACCATAGGACCGACCGCCATCACAAAGTACTTGTTTAATTTATGCTGCTTTATCAAAAAATGTCTCAAATAAAAGTTGTTGGCTATTGCTCTTATAACAACTTTTGTTAAATAAATTTTTTCGAAATATTTCTGTTGTGAAATATTCGCAAAAATCTTAAAACCGACACGAGTAAACTCCCATTTCTAGTTAACCGATTTTTACCAAAAGTTGCCAACTCGTGCCATTGATGTCAAAAGCTTAAATATGAAGTTTCATAAAAATCCTTTTAGCCGAATTTGCTCTGCACGTGTACACGGATCGACAGACAGACAGGTAGACAGACAGACAGACAAACAGACAGACCGACAGACATCATGCAAAAAATAGTCAAAACGTTATGTAGGGACCTCAATTCGTGGAGATCCATCGAAAACTCGAAATGTCAAAATCGGTATGATCACAATACATTAAATTTTTTAAATATATTTTTAATTAAAAAAAAGATACTATCTTAACCATAAATACGAAAAATTCATAACTAACCTTCTAACATAACCGTCTCATAACTAAACCCTTATACCGTCATTTTGTCGTCTGTCTGTCTATCTGTCTGTTCGGTAAAAATTGTAGCCAATCGGCTAAACCTAGAGAGTTGAAATTTGGCATGCGTATACAACTCTTTGACCCGCACATAGTAAAAATACTAAAACATATCTCCCTAAAAATATAAACAAATATGTACTCATCGAAAAAAATATATATATTTTTAAAATTCTGAGTAGGCTATCAAATGAAAGCCCTTAGTACGTGGAATAACGATCAAAATTTTATTTTTGCAAAATAAATTATTATTCCGTTTTAAGAATTTTTTTGTATTTTTGGCTAAGGTAGTATCGTTTTTTTAATTAAAAATATATTTAAAAAAATTAACAGCTGAGAACCGATTGTTTGAATTACTTTAGTTTTTTGTTTTTAAGTTATCAAAGGGGAATACATTATTTATAACAGTGAAATTCTTATAAATCAAATAACACATTCAGAGCCGTAGCAACGTTTTTGGCGTCCTTGGCAATACTTAAAATAGCGCCCTTGGGATATACTTAGACACTTGTGAATGAATTTAACCTAAAATAACGCCATTTTTATCTTTTTTCATCACACAATAAATTTTTTTTTAAATATTATTTTTTCAACATAAATTTGATGTTTTTAGAAAAAACTGATCTAATCAAAAATTTCTGTTATACTATTCCGGATCTCATAAATGTAGGTACATGATTTAGAAAATTTTCAGATTTTTAGATCAACCCCTCTGGGAAATATAATGGGCGGACAAAAGATTTTTTGGCAGAATTTTGGCAAAAATTGGTACACAACTATAGAAAAAAAATTTTTTTCAAAATTAATTTTCTCTTTTAACCCTTGCCGGACCATTTATGGGTCAAAGTTGAATTTTTTTAATAAAATCTCTTTTATTTTTTAGAGTTATTTATTGTCGTACTAGGACTTTTCCTTATATATTATAACTATTTATTTTATGATGTTAAACTCTTTTTTTATCAAGCCGATTTCTTGTTTTACAGTACGGGTCCAGCCTGACCCGATTTTGGGGTTTGTTAGTAATGTCTTATATCAATACGTAATGCGTAATTACACACCTGCAATAATGCAAGTTTTGACAAGTTTATTAGATTCACAGTTGCTTTTTCATCATATCTCAATCGACCGAGCTAAGATACTGTTCTGTTTGTATAGGGAAAAATTGCTAAGCGATATGACATCTGGTGGGATTGAAGGAACTACAGAAATAGACATTGTGTCGCGCTTTTTTTTTATAAAAAATGTTTGCATAAAAATATAATTGCATAAAAACAAGTATTAATATTGTAGCAAAATTACAAAAACCACCAGTAAACATTTTCCATAAGTAAAATTCACGTTGTTTATATGTAACGAATGTCTATTTTGAAGGTTCCAAGTTTGCCGAAATAGCGCTGCGATCTTAAAATACTTCCCCTATTATAATAATATTATTATTAATATTACAAAAGATCCGAGCAGTTCAGGAAATAAACGAAGCCGTTGTTTTAGTTGCCATGGAAATGATAACAAATATGCAAAGAAATGTGACAAATGCAATAAATTCGTTATCCAAAACATTCAACTGTAATAGCAATAAAACAAATTACTTGCAATTACTGCCAAAAAGATGAAGATGGAGAATAATTAAAATTCTTCTGATATGTTATATGTAATTATATTATATTTTGTTATATATTACATTTATGAATTCTGTTTGATTTTCATGCAAGTTGGCAAGGTCATAAATAAATTTTTTTATAATGCTTTACTCACTTTTATTATTCAAAATTAAACTATTTAGACCCTATTCTGTGATTTTTGACATGGTGTTAAATTGACAGGTTACTATGAAAACATACTATGTACAAGTAAAATTAACATCTTAAGATCTTGTTAAAAGTTACAGAATAGGCCCCTTAAGTGGACATAAATATAAAACTTGAAATATGGGTCTTAAACACATTTTGAAAAGTGGGTCACGTATGACCCATTTTTGGTCACAAAAAAATCAAAATTATTTTGGTCCAGCTAGGGTTAAAAGGTTGTGCATCGGGTAATGTAACTTAATTTACGGAAACATTGTCTAAAGTAGGGCATTTTGTATTAAAGTAAAACATAGGACATCCTATTGCAGAAACAGGACTGTCCTACTGACAGTAGGACACTAGGCAACTATAAAGTAAGCAGAGATTTTTTCAAATCAACATAATTTATAAAATTACAGTCAATATTTTTAGGCTTTATAGTATACAATGTTCAATTTATAAAGATATCTGTCAGTTTTATTTTGAAAAATGTCAAACTAATATTTATAAATGCCTTTGCTATTATAAATATTACAGCTGGTTATAAATTGCATTTAGTTACATGTGATACGACCAACATCGCTTTTATGTAACGCGGGTTGCATACTTCAATATCCATCAAATTTTTCTCATACTTGATATTTTATCTGAGATTACATGATCAGTTGAGCGTAATAACAAGGATATTATCTTATTAGAGTCTCTGTTGTTTTTTGATGTAAAGATAAAACTACTTTATAAGTAAATGTTTGTAAAAATTTAAATAAAAACACCAAATTGCCATGCAAAATATCACTTTATTGCAGTAAAGGTTCGAGACAATATTGCGTGGTAGGGACAATCTCGGGCCCCCTAACCCCCCATTTTACCCAAAAGTTTTGAATCAGCTCAGCTTGCAATAATTTATTACCTCGTTTATAACCAATTATAAAAACACCGACACAAAAATTTTAATTTAGACAAATCGAGAAGTCATTTAAAAATGAAAAATGCACTAAGTACTTATCGCGGGTACTTAAATTAAATGGAAGTGACTTAAAAAAATCTCAGGTAGCAGGGTATCTTGTAAATCGAATACAATTTATGATTATGTTTAAAACATACCTGTGTTAGTCAACTCTTTCGTTGTGTTCTACTACTGCGTTTATATAGGCTCTAGAGTTCAACTGGGTTAAAATATTTGATTTGCCAAGCATAAAAAAAAAAAACTAAAAACATTGTTCATATGTACCTTCGATTTCTCATGCGTTTTAATTTTTTTTCCAGATGTACACTAAATCCGTAATACCGTTCTTCGTCCATGTTAATTCTCCCCCGAATAAAACGCAAGGAAAACAAAAAACAGCTTGCTTTTCGTCGTATCCGCAAATCCAATTGTTTTTTAAATAAATGTTGGTATTGAATTTTCTTGTCCATGTTTTAGAAGCAGAGACAGAAACATTCTGAGTTTTTGAAATGTCTAAATCCGGTAGCGGTCTTCTCAGTTGTTTTATTTCGAGTTGTTCCTCAAGGGAATACGAAGAAAACGTTTTTTTCAAAAGGATATTGATACTGTTCATTTCTAACAATAATACAAATCAATACACACACACTACACCACATAGTAAAAAAAAAAAACACTATAGAACGCGATGCTTCTATATGCAACCGTAACTCGAACTAACGAGCCAACATACAGCTGGCTCGGCCAAATTTGGCTCCCTCCGATTTCTTGTTTCCAAAGCTCGAAAAATGGTTGACTGTTAATGAATCCTAAGCCAGCGTTTCCCAAAATGTGCCTTTTTTTTGCTCTTCACTTTGAATTTGCTTCTCGTTTACATTTATTTGCCAAGGGCGCCAAAACGCAGTTTTGCCCCTAGCGCAAGTTTTCCTTACTGCGGCTCTGATCTGAAGTACTGAAAGGTTCACTTATGAAATACCTACAAAATCCTGAAATATGAGAAAAGTCACACTTCACATCAATTTTATTTAAATTTCATGTAAAGTATTAAATAAAAGCTCTTATTGTATGGATTTAAGCTACGTTCAGAGCTCTTAAATTAGTCGACTATACGCTATGATTTATGCACTGTTGATTGTCACTACCAAGTTTGTCATATGGTAAAGCAAGCGACCGTTTATAGCTTTAAATTTAATGCACTATGCGTTTTCGATTGTAGTTAGTGCGTTGTTTTAATGAGACAGACATATAAACGCACATTACCTATCTCACTTTACATAACCTAACAAAATACTGTCACACAAATTTCAACAAATTTCGGAAATCGTGAAATGAAAACGAATTGCTGTAGTTGCGGTTATAATTTTGTGAGAAGTCACATAAATTAATTTATTCCATATAGTTGGTTTGAAAAAACATAGATGTCACAACATTCGTTTAATTTTGATAGCTGATAGCTCTTTTATTAAACGTTAAAATTATCTACTAATTTATGTTAACTAATGATTACTGCAAAAGAAATATTGTCTTCACTTACTTACTAGATACTTGCGAAACTTTGAAATGCATGAAAATTCACACTTCACATTAATTTTTAAACAACTCTTCATATTTGATCACGAATTAATGCAGTTGTTTCCCAAAATTATGTTACCCTGAAATTATAAATTATGTAAACTCCGCTCCGACAGTTTATTGTGGATATGTGAAAAGTTTTCCAACTAAATGTGTAAAATGATCATGTAGTCATGTCCATATGGTATCCGAGCGCAATGATACGAGATAGGGTACAAATGAACGCGCCACTATCAACACAAATCAACCGATATTCGAGTTCAAACGAGCATACATACAGTACAGGGTAATAGCACTCAAATCGAGTTCCCAACACATAACCTGTTTACTGAGATTCTGACTGGATCACAGATAACTGCTGCCTCCACTCCCTGCTGCTAATTGGAACTTGATATTAAAGTACTATCAGAGTACTAAAAATGAAGGCTTTGATAGAGACAGAAGAGGTATAAAATAATTAGTAGTTACAGCAAAAGTAACCAGAGCATTTATTTAAAAAAATCAGGTTATAAACATTATAAGGTCTGGGAAAAAGTTCGTGGCGTTTATTTTAGTAAAATTCAACTGGTTTTGTTATAATGTGAAAATCAATTTATTTAAGGGACTATTACCGGTTAGAAAGACAAAAAATGACCTATAATTAAATATTTTTTTTCTCGTTTCCTTTATTATAGAACGTTGTGCAACTTTTTTTATTTTATTAATATTATATTCAAGATTATAAATTTTTTTTTTTTTTTTTTTTCAATACATAGATAATTATATAGATGGCGCCAAAGTTCAGTAACAAAAAATTATGATGCTCCATGGCCCGGGGTTAATCTCGAAACTGACAAGTCTGAAACAAAAAATTCAAAAATAATTTTAAAGATGAAGGTGTCTTACATCGTAATTTACCACCTATTATAAAAAAAAGAGTGTAAAAACAAAATGGCGGATAGGTGAAAATTTTTTTCTAAAAATCATGTTTTTTTCCCCTTTTAACCTTATCAATTTTCTTTTTTTTTCAAATTTTTTTGCAATTTTCTGGTAAATTACGGTAGAGGACATCAAAATGAACAAAATTCACTAAATTTTAAAAATATCCGTTATGTAGTTATGGAGAATAAGTCTGGGCCGATTGAAAAAACACCATTTCGAGAAAATCACTTTTAAAGTTTTTTTTAATATTTGTATTGTAATATTTTTAAAAAAAATAAGTTTCAGCCCTTACAATTGGTTAATCAGCAATCCCTGGTCCATATAAAAGTACTCCCGAATCAATCATTTGTTGCTGTTCCTCTTGCTGAGCAGTTTGCTTTGCCAAGCGAGCTTCCTTCGACGCCGCGGTACTCGCTTTATTGGCCATCTCAATGCGTTCCTCATCTTTTTTTTAAACATAATCATACGCAGAGTGTCCAATTATGCATCCCATTACCTCCAATATTTTCAAGAGGGACGTTCTACCTTCATTAAATATTGCTAATGGAATATTAGCAGCCAACTCAGTAACTTCTCTTCCCACAAACGTATGTTTGGGAACGATAGCCCAAAGTGTTTTATATATATATATTTTAATGTTTTATTATATGTTTAATTATATATATATATGTATTTGAACAGAATAACGGTGTTGAGAAGCACACCTGCCGAAACTCGTCAAACCAGCTGTCGCGCACCGAAAAAGCACATGCGCTAAAATTGCCACCAATTTCTTATTTTTTTGAATTTCGTTATAAATATTTAGGATATGATTTCTGAAGGTATAAGGAATCAAAAAATGTAAAAAAAAAAAAAAACGATTTTTTGAAAATTATAACCGGTAATAGTCCCTTAAACCAAATATGCTCCATTATTATCGACAACGTTTTGTCATTTTTCGGGTAGAGCCATGATGCCATCGATGAATAACTACTGTGGTTTCTGGTTGAAAAACTGAATCAAGTGGTTTTCACAGGCTTCTTTTGAAACCTGCTTAATTCCATTGAGAGAATTCTGCAGAGATCGGAATATGTGATAGTCAGAGGGTGCTATGTCTGGACTATACGGTGGATGCAACAAAATTTCTCAACCAAACTCTCGCAATTTTTGACGGGCCATCAAAGAAATGTGTGGTCTTGCGTTGTCATGATGAAAGGCAACACCTTTCCTATTATTCAATTCGGTCCGTTCTCTTTCAATTGCCTGGCTCTCTAGCTGTCCACAGTAGAGTTGAGAATCAATCATCTTACCAACTGGAAGTAGCTCATGATGGACGATTCTCTTCCAGTCCCACCACACACACAGCATCACCTTGTTCGGCATCAATCCTCGCTTCGCGAACGCTTGTGACGGCTCACCATCCTTTGTCCACGATCTTTTACACTTCCGATTATTGTACGTGATCCATTTTTCATGACCGGTTATGACACGTTTCAGAAATGGCTCGATTTCATTGCGTTTCAGCAGCGCATCGCAGATGTTAATTCGGTCTATCATGTTTTTCACGCTCAACTCATGAGGAACCCATATATCGAGCTTCTTTTTGTAGCCAGCTTTCCGTAAATGGTTCAAAACAGTTTTGTGGTCAATGCCTAGCTCCGTACCAATATCGACACTGCTGATATGCCTATCTTGCTGGACTTTTTCAAGAATTTCATCAGTTTTTTCACTGATTGGACGACAAGAGCGTGAGTCATCATTCACATTAAAATTACCACAACGAAAGCGAGCGAACCATTTCCGCGCAGCAGATTTTGATAAAGTACCTTCACCATACACAGCACAAATTTTTGTATTAGCAGAGATTGTATGAAGTCAGAAATTAACCCAAATAATTAATAGTGTTCAAAAAATGTGAGAGCGAGCGAGAAAGAAAAATAGAGTGAAGAAATAGAGAGAGAGAGTGAGAGAGAGCTGAAATCTCTTTTGAAAATTTCTTAATACTTGCCTGAATAGCTGGTGATTCCATCAGAAGCTTTGATTTCTTGTTTTATTCCAGAAGCGACGTGAAATCGAATTCCAAAGGTAAAGGAACCCTGCGACGTTTTATTACTCACTCGTACATTTCATTACTTATTGAAATCGATGTCATACTCTTTTACTGATCCAATTGAACGAATAAAATTCCAAATAACATTTATTGTACATTTTAAAACAGTTTTATAGAAATATTCAGCGTATTAAAAAAATAATTGTCATTTAACGATCTAATAACATCCAAAATTTAGTTCAGTTTACAATTAAGTTACATTACAGATTAAGTGAGGCTTTTGATAATTATGTTTAGCAAAAGCCTACTTCAAACCATAAAAGAAGAGCTCATGACAACTTACAAAAATTAAAATTCCAGTTAGTTCCTCATAAATGTTTGGAATAATCTATAGATATTTATTTTGATTTGAAAATTCAGCTGACCAATTGTTAAATCTACATTAAATAATACTAAAATTTAATAGAATATAAATCCATTTAATACCTATCCTCATGATATTCCTATCTGAATTTTTAACGTCATTGTCCTCGCTGTCATAAAAAGAAGCTATTTTGAACATAATAAATCTGAGATTACCAACATAATAACATGTAAAACCTATTGTCAGCCATGTAAGGTAATAATTTTCTATCCCACCTTCAACTGGATATGGAGTGTGTACAGGATGTAGAACATGGATCAGATTCTGTAATATATTAAACAATGGCCTCCATTTTGACATGAACAATGCAACATGTTTCTAATCTATCAGTCAACCGCGTTCTAATTAAATTCATCAAAGGTTTATAATAATATTCAGGCAACCAGTGACAAAGCGATATTGGTAACACGAGGTTAAATTATATTTATTTAAAAATTCGGAAATGATAGTGATTGATAAAATTAAATAGTTTTATAACCACTTTGTTAATCACTGTTTTGCACATTTATTTATTTGTTTAAGAATTTGAATTAAAAATAAAAACTGGTGTAAGTTCCACTTAATATAAAAGTTCGTTTACTACCCCATGTATAGTCTTGTGCTTTGAATTTAAACGGGATAGGTTCAGTAAACTTCCATCGAAACGGAATCGTATATTAACATTTCCACTATAGTTATTAAAAGCATACTGAAGCATGGCATTTAGGTACAATGCAAATAAAAATGGATGAAAACCCCGGATCATTTTCGCCATTTTTATTTAAATAAGTACAGCTTTAAATAAAATATTACGCCGAATCTTTGATCCCCTTCAAGTTAATGGTGAATGGAGAATTCGTAAGAACAAAGATATCCGAGAACTGTACTCAAGGCTAAGTATCACACAAGAACTGAGAAGTAGACGATTATAGTGGATAGGACACGTGATGAGGATGAGGGAGAACAGAATGGTTAGGAAGATATGGGAAGAAAGGCTGAATAACCGTTGACCAGCGGGCAAAACCTCGCAAGATGTAGAGAGATCAGCTAACTGAAGATTTACGAAGTATTGGTATACAGGACACATGATAAACCTGACAATGAACAGATCAAGATGGAGGACTTATGTGTGTGAGAACAAACGTCAACCTACTGACAGTGCCCAAAGAAGAAGAAGTAGTATAGCTACAAATTAAAATTAACAGGCAGTCATTGAAGAAGACGGCCACGATGACAAAAATAAGCTACACAAGCTATTATTAAAATAAAAAAATTAAAAAAAAAACTGCTTTCAAAACGCGAAAGCCGAAGCTAGTAAGCAGTTGTTAAATAATAATATTGAAAATCTACAATGTTTTTTATTTAAACCATTATTAAATAAAAAATATATCTTTTATAAAATCCAATTTATTTCTCATTTCGTATCATTCCATTTTCTGCATTGTGAACATTACAATAGAGATTTCGCAAAAAAATGAAGATGCCAATAAATGGCTAAAATAAATCTAAAGGAGTTAACAAAAAGAAAGTAGAATCTCTAAATCATATACTATTATAGTGAACTATCGCTCCATTTGTGACAAATTTACATAGCGAAACTGTGAAAAGAAACCAAACGATTCTTTAATGGTGCTTATAAAGATTCTTCCAGTTGAAAACATTGTTTCAAACTTTCAAAAAAACAAACCCATTCCATATCATTCACTCCGTATTTTACTCTAACATTTTACTGAAACAACCCTTCATATATTTCAACATATTTCTTTCAAAAAGTTTTATCGAAATATTTCGTCACTTGTTAGTTATTGATTTTATCATACTTTATCACTCAAGTTCACAATATTTAGTCTTCATTCTCTTTTGCTGATATTTCGTAAAGTTGCCTTGTCATCTCATTCGTTCTTAATGACAGTTAGATAAAGAACTCATTTTTGAAACAAGGTTAAAACGCTCAACTTCTTTTTTCAGGTCTTTGTAAATATTAGGTACTACGTAGCAAACTTTAGACTTTTTAAACTGTTCTAAGTTTGAAGGCTACAGAACGTTTAGTGATAACAGAGGTGGAATCAGTAACTATTTTCTTAAAATATATCACTAAAATCGGATTTTTATAAAAAGAACATAATAGGGGATACGCATAAAATTTGTATTTCCTTAAAACTACATTATTTTGATATGTTAATGTTAATTATGTCACCTAACAAAACAAAAATCACATTTTAATTAATATTATAGCCAAATTTTTTAATTAAAATATTGTAAATTTGAAATAAGCCGACCACGCCGCGAAGGTTGCCGAGTAAAAACGACTGAGTATGACGTCAAACGATAGAGGTTTCACGTCACACATACACCTACAACATAATCTTTACACGTGTGTATATTGTATGTATTGTTCAAGAGTTTTGTATTTGTTTTTAAACAATTTTTCACGCATTTATTATTAAAATGGCAGATAAAGATTTTGTTAGGGCTCAGAGTGATAATTTACCCAACATTGATGCATTTATGCACACAACATAAAGTTTACTTTTTTCTGAAATATCGGTTTTATTTCGCCTCATAGCTTTCAGCCACAAATTTCGCCTTTTCTGTTGTTTTTCGCCATCAGGTAATGATATAAATTGTTTTTTTGGATTTCTAGTTGAACTAATTGTGCACATCGGTACTGAACAATATTTTCGATAATGTTTCGAAGTACTGGGGCCTGGATCTTCCATATTTTATATATTTTAATATAAAATTTAATTCGGTAAACATGTATAAATTGTTTTTATAGAATTAAACTTTATTTAAATTAAAATCACTCTAACTTTACATAACCTATAAAAGTTATACAAACAAATAAGTCCATAACAGACTATGTACGCTGGGTAAGCTAGTAGTGTCATGCGTCAGTTAAAAGGGGTATGACGTCACACATCGTTTTCGCGCGCTACATACATTTATGATTTTTTTAAGCCTTCAAATGAAAAAAAAAATTAAAAACTGTTTTTTATGTTTATATGCAACAAGAGGAATATAATAAAAAAAATTAAAAAAATCATGCCTATCCCCTATTAATAACTTATATGCCATAGATAAACTTAAATCTAGTTATTCAGCAGGCTGTGATAATATATCGAACAATATTATAAAAATTTGTCGGGATTTAGTTTGTCACCCGTTCACCCATATCATTAACTCTTCTTTTGAAAGCTCTATTTTTCCTTCAAACCTAAAGCACAGTTAAAAATTAAATTAAACCTTTATTTAAAAAGGGTGACAAGAACGATGTTTCTAACTGTAGACCTATCAGCCTGTTATCATCATTGTCAAAAGTGTTTGAAATAATTGTCAATGACAAAATACTAAATTTTATGAGTAAATTTAATTAGATAACACCCACACAACATGGTTTCACTAAACAAAAAAGCATAGACACTGCATTATTTGATTTTATAGAGCACATTTACAAAGCTGTTGATACAGGAGATTTTGCAATAGGAGTGTTTGTTGAAGCTTTTGACTGCGTGGATCACCAAATTCTTCTGGCAAAATTAGAAAGGTACGGAATTAGAGGAGAGGTTTTAGCTTGGTTCGAGTCCTATTTGTACTGTAGAACCCAAACAGTTAAAATTCAGTCAGATCAGTCACATTCTGCTCTTTCGGATATCACTGTTCTCAACACTGGAATTCCGCAAGGATCTTTCACCGGACCATCAATTTTTAACATTTACGTTAACGATCTCCCCAAGATTCTACGTGGAATTAATGTCCTATGCCGATGATAACAATTTTTTGATGAAAATTAAAAAATCCCTCAATTTAAATTTAAATGATCACGTCAGTCAACTTTATAATACTCTTCTTGTATGGACTGAAAAATAAATTAACAATAAACAACTCCAAGCAGCAGTAATAATTTTTAAAACTAATCGTTCAAAAATTGATTACGACTCAATAGAAATTCTTCCTGAAGCTTCATCAACAAAGATTCTCGTCGTGCACATTGGTTGTCATCTTCAATGGTCAATGCATATTAATGAGCTTTGTATAAAGCTAAATAGGATACTCTAAGGCCGCGACCATACAGAAAGCTGGTTAATCAGCGCTGACAATCGGTACCGAAAACAAGCGTACTGGGTTACTGGTTGAGCACACGCTAAACGCTGATATTGCATGTGACACTGACAGATGACATAACCTATATATTGAAGTTTTTATTTATTTTATCTTTTTTATCGTACATTTTTTAATTATATTGGCCTAACATAGAATGAACGCTATTTTTGAAAGTGTATAGCTACTCTTTCGTATATTGGCTCAATTATATGTTGAAATAAGTGAAAATGGCGAGTTCTGATTCATCTTAGGATGAGTTGTTTCTAACAGAATCACTAGATTTAAAAATGGAACCAAAAAGAAAAGGCATACATGCAATAAACCAAGAGAGACGTAAATATGAGGAATACCACCACCTTTTTCCTCAATTAAGAGATGATGTAAGATTTTTTAAATATTTTTTTGTTTCGGCGCTGACAACAAGCTGCTTAAACTGTCTAAACGTTTCGGTAAGCGGGTAGCCGACACCGACCGGCGCCGACCAGTACACAGCGTGTGCGGTTATATAAAACATGGACAGATACTGCAGCAGATCAGCGCTTGTTGCCAGTAAAGCCGGTGCCAGCTTTCTGTATGTTCGCGGCCTATGGAATGAGGGTGAGCAACTCTAAATGTAATAAATTTGTTCTTTGAACTCTTTAATGTTAAACTAAGACCCCCCCCCCAACTTAAATATTAAAAGTTCGCCCTAGAAGAGAGCCGCGAACAAGGCATATCAGTAGTCTTTCTTCTCTTTTTTTGGTTAAGTTGGTTACGATCCTTGTTTCACAGGTGGATATGTATTACTAGGAGTATGAATTGGTAAAAAGTTTCGTTCTTAGTGACCACTGCAGTATCGATTTTAATTTTCCATGTTATTTATTTATATTTTTTCTAACAATTTTTCTTTTTTTCAGTATTATCAGTAACGACAGAAGCATCAGACGATGATGACCTGGACGATGTTTCTACTGATTCTGATGAAGCGGACGATGATGGCCGTATATACAAGAACCCAAGAAATTCTCCCTCTGCACAATGTCCAAGAGATGAAGACCAAGCTACTTTGCTCGGACAGAAATGTCTTCGCAAATGCTCTTCAGATGAAGACTGCAAAAGCAAGAAAAAGAAATGCTTGTGTGATGGAGCTTGCGGAATGAGCTGCATTAAACCAGGTAAAACACATTAGCTAATTAAAAACAAAAAAGAAAAAAAAAACTATTTTTTTCATTAACAATCGTACCGTGTAATAAGTATTGTTCTTAAGGATTATCCATTCACCATTAATTTGAATGGGTCAAAAGATACGGTGTAATACTTTTGTTTATCAATCAAATAATATCGATTTTTTTCTGTCCTTGATATCAAAAAAGGTCTTAAGTGGTAGATTAAGAACGGAAAGTAGTTTTTTATTTTTAATTATTTGAACACTTTTCGAAAATGCACTAAATAAATTATAGTTCCGCGCCGTGTAACCCAAAAGGGTTAAACTAAAAAAAAAAAAAAATCTAAATAATGTACATTGATCTCAACTGGATCTGTACGAAAGGAATTTTTGATCAGATTGCGTTTTTGGAAAATATTTTTGATATATTAATTATTTTTTAATTCATTGCTAAATTATGTATTCTTTTGAAATTAATTTTTTAATAATTTTTTTTTAACAGTTGAGAACCAAGTTCCTTTGAGTAAGCTCCGCCTATTTCATGATTATACTTATTGCTTGAATTATATATATAAAAGCCCTAATTCCTGTGTGTCTTAACGTAACGCTAAGTTTCGTGGTGCTAGCGGGGCTTGAGGTGTGCGGTCGGTCACGAACTGACTAGTGGGGAGCGACGTACTCCGATAGCAGGTCGGTTACCGAGACCAGAGCAGTCAGTACCTTGGCTTAATCAAAGAATGCTGTGTCAATTGATGTTACATTTGATAATTTTTGTTTACTGTTTTTATTACGTGTGGTTCAAAGTACACACTTCCTTTTTTTTTTAATTTATACAAATATTTAGATAACATAAATTGAGAAAAATGGAAGATCCTATAGCGAAAAAGAGGCGATTAAATAAGGAGAGGCAACAGAGATGGAAAAACGCCAGAAGAATGAAAATTATGATATGGTACGACAGAAAAATAAGGAGAGATATGTACGTCGCAAGATTTATTTGACTCCTGAAGAGACGGAAGCACGTCGTGCTTCTGATGCGCTTTTGCATGCACGCAGGCGAGAGATTGAAACACCTGAAGAGACAGCAGCACGTCGTGCTTCTAACGCGCTTTTGCAGGCACGCAGGCGAGAACTTGAAACACCTGAAGAGAGAGCAGCACGCCGTGCTGCTGATACGCTTTCGTATGCACATAGGCGAGCGCTTGAAGCAAATTAGTATCCGGTCCGATACTAATTTTTAAACGACACGCATTGAGCAGCTTTTTAGGATTTCCCAGGTATAATCAGAAACAGCTATACCATTGATGTGCAGCATATGGCCCGCAGGCCGTATCCGGTCCGATACTAATTTTTAAACGACACGCATTGAGGAGCTTTTTAGGATTTCCCAGGTATAATCAGAAACAGCTATACCATTGATGTGCAGCATATGGCCCGCGGGCCGTATCCGGTCCGATACTAATTTTTAAACGACACGCATTGAGCGGCTTTTTAGGATTTCCCAGGTATAATCAGAAACAGCTATACCATTGATGTGCAGCATATGGCCCGCGGGCCGTATCCGGTCCGATACTAATTTTTAAACGACACGCATTATGCGGCTTTTTAGGATTTCCCAGGTATAATCAGAAACAGCTATACCATTGATGTGCAGCATATGGCCCGCGGGCCGTATCCGGTCCGATACTAATTTTTAAACGACACGCATTGAGCGGCTTTTTAGGATTTCCTAGGTATAATCAGAAACAGCTATACCATTGATGTGCAGCATATGGCCCGCGGGCCGTATCCGGTCCGATACTAATTTTTAAACGACACGCATTGAGCAGCTTTTTAGGATTTCCCAGGTATAATCAGAAACAGCTATACCATTGATGTGCAGCATATGGCCCGCGGGCCGTATCCGGTCCGATACTAATTTTTAAACGACATGCATTGAGCGGCTTTTTAGGATTTCCCAGGTATAATCAGAAACAGCTATACCATTGATGTGCAGCATATGGCCCGCGGGCCGTATCCGGTCCGATACTAATTTTTAAACGACACGCATTGAGCAGCTTTTTAGGATTTCCCAGGTATAATCAGAAACAGCTATACCATTGATGTGCAGCATAAGGCCCGCGGGCCGTATCCGGTCCGATACTAATTTTTAAACGACACGCATTGAGCGGCTTTTTAGGATTTCCTAGGTATAATCAGAAACAGCTATACCATTGATGTCCAGCATATGTCCCGCAGGCCGTACCCGGCCCGATATTAATTTTTAAACGACACGCATTAAGCAGCTTTTTAGGATTTCCTAGGTATAATCAAGAAACGTTTTATATTGATTTTTATTCGATATTACTTTGCCAACGTTGTTGGCAACGGGTCTGCTAGTTATTTTAGATTTTTGTTTTTAAGGTATCAAAGAGGAATAAATCATTTATAGTAGTGAAATACACATTGATAATAGTGAGAAATACGTTTCTGAAATTGAAAAAATAAATCCATTTATCAATATATTTATTATTAATTTAATGAAGACTAATATACGAAGCAAATGCAGAAATAATCGCTGGAATTTTTTAGTTTAAATTATATTGTGATGTAATTTTCGCAAATTATTTACGTTTAGTTTAAAAAAATTAAATGAAAACTCTTGTTAAAAAATTAAAGTGAGTACTCAAATACCGAATAAAAATAGTAATCTAAAAACTGTAGATTTTGATGATTATAACGGGTGTTTTTTTTAGAGGTATAGAACTTTAAGTTGGCATTACTGTTCAAGATGGCGACCGATTTAACAGCTGTCAAGTGATTTATTCTCAGTTTGGTTTGGCAATTCATCATGAATAGACTCACGCCTGAACAACGCTTGCAAATAGTGCAATTTTATTTCGAAAATAATGGTTCTGTGCGGAATACGTATCGCGCACTACGTCCATTTTATCGTCGACAAAATCGTCCATCAGAGCAGTTAATTCGATTAACCATGGAACGTTTTCGCACCACGTTTACTCTTATTGATAACTCGCATCCCCAGAGACGCCGTACGGTGCGTACAGAAGAAGCTATTGGTACTGTAGAGCGTAGCATTGAGGAAGACCCGAATGAGTCCATCCGCCATCGAGCACAGGAATTGGATCTGTGTCCATCCACTTTATGGAAGATTTTGCGGAAGGATCTTGGTTTGCGTGCTTACAAAATCCAACTCGTGCAAGAATTGAAGCCAAACGATCATCAAGCAAGGCGTAGATTCGTCGAATGGGCCCAAAACGAGATTGCCGTTGTTCCCGATTTTCATAAGCGAATTTTGTTTAGCGATGAAGCGCACTTCTGGTTGAATGGCTACGTCAACAAACAAAACTGCCGCATTTGGAGTGAAGCTAATCCTCAAGTGTATGTCAAAACACCGTTACATCCAGAAAAACTGACTGTTTGGTGCGCTTTATGGGCTGGTGGAATCATTGGTCCGTACTTCTTCAAAAACGATGATGGCCAGAACGTTACAGTCAATGGTGATCGGTATAGAGCCATGATTACTAACTTTTTCATTCCTGAATTGAACAGCCATGATGTCCAGGAGCTGTGGTTCCAACAAGACGGCGCAACATGTCACACAGCTCGTGCCACAATCGATTTATTGAAAGACACGTTTGGTGACCGCCTAATTTCACGTTTTGGACCTGTGAATTGGCCTCCAAGATCTTGTGATTTAACACCGCTGGACTACTGTCTGTGGGGCTATGTAAAGTCATTGGTCTATGCGGATAAGCCACAAACGCTTGACCATTTGGAAGACAACATTCGCCGTGTTATTGCCGATATACGGCCACAAATGTTGGAAAAAGTCATCGAAAATTGGACGTCCAGATTGGACTACATCCGAGCCAGCCGTGGCGGTCATATGCCAGAAATCATATTTAAAATGTAATGCCACAAGATTATCTTTCGAATAAAAAAAAATTCATGTCAATCGAATAATCCATCGTTGTTTTATTGCAATTTAAAGTTCTATACCTCTAAAAAAACACCGATTAGAAAAAATATTGTCCTAGACATCCAGTATTTTTTCTTAGACTTGTTGGCTTACCCTTATTAAATACCTACAAAACACTGAAATTCGAGAAATTTCAGCCTTCACATCCATTTTCTTAATTTTCATTCATTGAGGAGCCCATTACAAAGCGGGGAGCTAAATCTTAAACTTCATTAGTTTCCATACAGATTCGTCCCTGGGTGTTCCTAAAACTGTGGTTTTCGAGACACCGTATTAAATTATATCTTTTCCAGTTTGGTTAATCCGTTGAGTTTTTTAGTTTGAACAATGTTTTTGAAATTTCATAATGTGAAACTATATTTAACAACAGTAGAATGTTTATTTGATAGTTTTAATTAAAGTCATGATATAAAGTTTGCACAAAATATTTACAATTGTTCTCGGGGAAATAGTTCTGATAAAATATCTGCATTGCAAGAGGACGAGATGCATCCAGGCCACTGCACTACATTGCATTGCTAACAGAGACATTTGTTAACCCAAGACACGTTATTAACACAATTCAAGTTGCAACTTGAATAAATATCTCAGATCTTGAATTATGTAAAAAAACATTTTGATTTATTAAAAATGACATTAAAATATTAGTACAGATTTATTCCATAGTTCCTTTAATAAAAAAATACAAAATACACTTTTTCTACTAGCGGGTGTAAAGTAGATACTTTTCGCACGCATTATAGTATCTAAGAGACTAGATATTTGACAGTTGGACTCATTTAATATTACTGCCGCTTATTTTAATGCTTATTTAATGACTATTTGTGGTCTTCTTTTAGTAAATAATAAATTCGGTTTTCGTATGCTTTTATATTTATGGTTGTATGGTTTTATTTTTAGGATTTTGTAGGATTTTGTAGGTATGACCAAAAAACCCTTATACCGTCATTTTGTCGTCTGTCTGTCTGTCTGTCTGTTCGGTAAAAATTGTAGCCAAACTGCTAAACCTAGAGAGTTGAAATATGGCATATACGCACATAGGAAAAATACTTAAACATCTAAGAAACATATCCCCCTAAAAATATCAACAAATATGTGCTCATCGAAAAAAAAAATTTTTTTTTAAATTTTGAGTACGGTATCAAATGAAAGCCCTTAGTACGTGGATTAACGGCCAAAATTTTATTTTTGCAAAATAAATTGTCCCACACCCCGTAGCCCAGATGGTTTAAACTAAAAATCTGAAAAAATTCTAAGTAATGTTAATTAGTGTGAACCGGAATTACAACAGGAATTTTTGATTAGATTATGTTTTCGGAAAATAACACATTTTTTGTGTTTTTTGGTTGACGATGCATCAAAGTTATAGTTATGTAACACATTATATTAGAAGGCGTATCCTGGTCTAATGGTTAGCTTGCTCGCTTGCTATCCAGCATACTAGAGTTCGCTCCTGGGCAGAGGAGACAATTTAATTTTTTTGTTTTTTATTTTCATTTTTATTTTGTTTAAATTATTTTGTCAAAATTCTAGTTATATTTTGGCAAATGTTGCATTTAATTTTTAAAAGCGTAAATTTAATAACCAATTGAAATTGTTGGAATTATATTTTCATTCTACATGTCATTTATACGAAACCAAAAGGTCGGAGCAGATGACAACCAATGGAAGCCATAGGCGTTTTCAAAATCTTAATGAACCTTGCTATATAAAAAAATCAGCTGTGGCAACCACAGGACCGACCGCCATCATAAAGTTCTTGTAAAAAATACATTCTAACAGCAGAGTAGAAATAACTTGGCCTAATATTTTCCAACAGAGATATTATTTATCATGACCATGGAAACGTTACATATAAATATGAAAAAATTGAGTCCGTCCGTCTGTCTGTCTGTGTACACGTGCAGAGCAAATTCGGCTAAAAGGATTTTTATGAAACTGCATATTTAAGCTTTTGACATCAATGGCACAAGTTGATCAACTTTTGGTAAAAATCGGTTGACTAGAAATGGGAGTTTACTCATGTCAATTTTAAGATTTTTGCGAATATTTAGCAACAGAAAAATATTTCGAAAAAATTTATTTAACAAAAATTGCTATAAATGCAATAACTAATAACTTTTATTTCAGACGTATAATATCTCTGTTAGAAAATATTAGGCCAAGTTATTTCTACTCTGCTGCTAGAAACTATATTTAATGTATTTTATACAAGTACTTTATGATGGCGGTCGGTCCTGTGGTGGCCACAGCTGATTTTTTTATATATGCCATGATCCGCTGTGCTGAGTTCATGAGGCGATTTGTGATGGTGTCTATTCTCCAGGACTGCGTGAGAATAGCAAAGTGAATACATCACGTTGTTAACTCTTGGGAAGTCATTGATGTAAATTGAAAATAATATTGGTCCTAATATTGACCCCTACTTCATACTTACTTCATACTACATCCCAGTACATACTTGAAAAGTTCTGCCTTGAATGTACGAATGTATCTCTTACCAATTTAATTATTTTCTTATTTAAAATATACGTTAGCTTTGTTCGTGGATGAAAATTCTAATAAGGTACCAACAATTAAGGAATGTTCATGAACAGATTTAATGCTGATGTCCGACTTGAGACGCGTTAAATATTCTTGTCACCGCGAATGCTAAATTTGGCTGATTGATAAGAACTCTGCCTGTGATTTTAGTATAAATTTAAAAATTTGTGACAATATTTTTCTAATTTAACTTTGGTTATTGATTCCGAGACACATATCTTTGTTATATTTATGTTTCTCATCTATTCATTTCATTAATATGAACATTTATTTTAAACTAAATCTAAAAATAATTTATGTTCCTAAATTTCCAGAAAATGTTTGTAATTAAAGACTTGAATAGATTACTTGGCGTATTTTTCACTTTTTAGTAGACGTTTTCTCTATCTCTTTACAATGTTTTAAATGTCCAAGCAGTAATTTATTTGAATGGATGTCATTAGATTTAAATCTAGTTCTGGGAAGGTGAATTATTCTGGTGCATTATTTGACCTGGTTCTCGATTGCGACTATCGATATTTGCTGATTACCAGGAAATTCTAAATGATTCTGGTTTGGTTAATTCCGTGTGTGCCTCATTCACGAAACCACTGTCAAATTACTATGAAATATATTCAAAACTGTATATTTTTTTCAATTTTCTAATAAACAGAAAACAAAAACTACTCGAAAAAATTGATGTGAAGTGTGAATTTTCACACATTTCAGGGTTTCGCAGGTATATAATAAGTAAAGGCGGCATGCTGAGTGTGTAGGACAATTTTGCTTTGTAGTAATCACGGCAAAATGAACGATATTTTTAAAATAATTTATCATATGTTAATCTAAGAGCTTTAAAAATAAATTTTATGTTATAATATTTTTTTGTTAATTTTAATTCGAATACCTAAAACAATTATTTACGTTTCTAAATATGTGCAGTATTTATTTTTATTTTTTTATAGCAAGGTTCATTAAGATTTAGAAAATTGCGGCTATGGCTTCCATTGGTTGTTTTAAGTCATATGCTCTGCCCCTCTGGTTTCGTTTACATGACACATAGAATGAAAATATAATTCCAATAATTCCAACTGGTTATTAAATTTACGCTCTTAAAAATTTAATGCAACATTTGCCAAAATATAACTAGAATTTTGACAAAATAAAAATGAAAGAAAAAACAAAAAATAAAATGGCCCCTCTGCCCGGAACGAACCCTAGTTTGCTGTGTAGCAAGCGAGCAAGCTAACCATTAGACCAGGATACGCCTTCTAGTATAGTGTGCTACATAACTATAACTTTTGTACATCGTCTACAAAAAAAACAAAAAATTCGTTATTTTCCGAAAACATATTCTGATCAAAACTTCCTGTTGTACTATTCCGGTTCACACCAATGTACATTACTTAGAATTTTTTCAGATTTTTAATTTAAAACATCTGGGCTACAGGGTGTGGGATAACAAACATTTGCACAATTTTGGCAAAAATTGCATCAAAATACTTTATTTTACAAAAATAAAATTTTGATCGTTAATCCACATACTAAGGGCTTTCATTTGATACCCTACTCAGAATTATAAAAAAAAATATATGTTTTTTAGATGTTTTAGTATTTTTTATATGTGCGGGTCAAATAGTTGTATAAGCATGCCAAATTTCAACTCTCTAGGTTTAGCTAAAGTAACTGAATTATGCAAAGTAGCGCAAGCCTTTGAAGAAGCCGACAGACCCCAGAGTTTGATTGGCAAAATTGGCTCCCCTGTTAAGCAAACTAAAGCAGCAATTTTTACGTTCTTAAGTTTGCGTCAGCGCTGTCGCATCTCTCTCTCTCTCGCTCTCATTTAAAAACCTCCTTTGTCAGAGGTTTGAATATTTAAGGTTAAGTTTCATTTAAATTTATATATTGTATCCATTTTATTTAATAAAAATTTTAAAAAAATAATTGAAATTGTACCACTATTTTGTTATAGTGCATCTTTGATTAAAAAAATCGTGATTACAATGTTTAAAATAAAAATTATTGCTAGTACTAGTTTCTTATTATTGTACTGTTGGAATCACTGAAAATCATTTGTGTTGGCGACATTTTTAGCCCCAGTATGGCCGCCGTTGCGCTACTTTATATAATCTAGTGACTTCAGGTTTAGCCGTTTGGCTACAATTTTTACCGAACAGGCAGACAGACAGACAGACGACAAAATGTCGGTATAAGGGTTTTTTGGTCATACCTACAAAACTCTAAAAACGATATTTTTTTACGGGTGAGAACGCATGCGATTCACTTTTTTACACTGCAATATGAACAGCTTTATGTATTTACATTTGGATAATGAATTTATTGTTTGATAGTCCTAGATAAATTATTTTAAATTGAAACTTTAAAGTTACTTTTTGGCTACTCCATAGTTTATACCAGGGATGGGGAGTCGGAGTCGGAGTCGGGAGTCGGGAGTCGAGGAGTCGAAGCTTTTTGGAGGAGTCGGAGTCGGAGTCGGGAGTCGGAAAAAGTTATCGACTCCCGACTCTTTGATTACATATTTATCAAGGATGAGAACAATCCGAAAACGAAAGTAAAATACCATACTACCAGAATTTTTTAAAGTACGGAAACAGGAACGACATTTTTGCTCTGTTCATGAACGAAAATGAAATTAAAAATATTCAATTCCGGTTTCCTTCACGCTTTCCAGTTAAAAATTTAATTAATTTTTAGTCATATCTAATTTTTCTTTTTCTGTATACTTTGTTTATTATGTTAAAACGAAACTAAACTGGATTTTTATTTTCTCAAGTTGTAACGGGCTTTGTGATTATTTTATGTTTCATGTTGGCAGCTAAAATTTATATGTCAAAAGAAAAAAGTGACATGTTATGAAAAATAAAGTATAGTCTGTTCCAAACGATTAGGCGGAACTAGATTTTCGGTTAGTTCCGCCTAATCGTTTGGAACAGACTAACCGAAAATCAGACTAACCGAAAATCTAGTTCCACCTAAACCAAAGGAACAGACTTTATATAAAATACAAAACTAATATATTTGAAAATTTGTATTAAAAATGACTCAATAGTCAAGATGAAATGAAAATGACATTTTATAAAAACAGCTCACCCAAACCCAAGATATTTAATGTAAGTATAGTCTGTTTCTTTGGTTTAAGCGGAATTAGATATCGAAATCTACTAACTTTTAAGGATTGAATGAAGCTTTGTATCATTTTGTTTAACAAAAGCCCACTTTGATAGTTAAAAAGTGAACTCGTGATAAATTAAGAAAATAAAAATTCCATTGAGTTCCGCTTAAACATTTGGAATAGACTTTACAATTTACCAGTGAAAGGAGTCGGGAGTCGGAGTCGGAGTCGGAGTCGATTTTCGAAAATACCGACTCCGGAGTCGAGAGTCGGGAGTCGATAATTTTTCTGTCGACTCCCCATCCCTGGTTTATACCCCAACATCCTCCAGAATGAAATAAAGGAAAATAATATCGTAAAAGACGAAAGGGTTTTATTTCCACTGCAATTTGATATGAGCATTATTATCTTCTATTATTAAATGTTCTTTCTTGCCAATATAACAATATTTCTAATCTAGCAACAAGTCTCAATATTTTGTGTTTTATCTACTTGTAAGCTACTTAATTTATAATCCTTATTTTCTGGTCCAGTTGATGAAACAAGTATTATTTATTTAGAGGTTTATTAATTATGTATCGAACAGGTAGGGACAGGTAACAGTTCTGAAGTTAAGGGTGGACCATGTAGTTATTACTTACGAATATAGATTACATTCATTATGACTTCAAATGCAATATTTATTATCTGTCCTTCTTTGCCATTAACAATAACAAATTTTTCCAACAACCGTACTGATTTAAGGGGGGGTATGGTCAGAGCAGCACATTTTATACCCATTTTCAAGATTTTTTTTTAGAAAACTGTTAATAGTAACTTGATTGGGATAATACCGACAGTAAAGAACAACCTTTGAAGAGTATCCAAAAAAAATTTTATTGAAAAATATTGAAAATTAAGCTCGTGACATGAATTTGAAATTTTCGTTCAGGACAAAGAGTTGATTTGCGGTGAGACACATAACTAATAACTGGATCATCTAAAACAAAAAAACCAAAAATATTTCGTTAGTTTATGAGTTTCTTGAGGTAACGCTGTCGAGTTTTTTCAAATATCTAGATTATTTAATTTTTGGTATAAGTTTGAAGTCAAAAAAACGAAAAAAACGGAATTTTTTTTTTCGAAATTTCTGTTTTCAGTTGTAAAAAATTCCATAAAAAAAAATAAGCAAGAAAAAAATATATATCTCGACAGCGTTACCTAGTAAATTGCCTACAGAAATAGTGTGCAAAATTTCAGAAAGATCGGTCGAGTAGTTTTCGAGTTACATGTCTCACCGACTTGAAAAATAAAATTCCTCAAAAAATTACGAAACACGTGTACCCTAACTGCTCGATGAAATGAATGTATACTACTACAAGTCACATATATAAGTGTTTTTACACAAATATAGCACAGACAGGTGTGTGCATAGAGTGGGAAGACTCTACTATTACGTATATGAGAGCTGCGCGCGGCTAATAAAGCAGCGTTCTGAAAGGAACGCTATAAGACGCGATTTGCGCGAAAATATGAATTTGAGTTATTTGTATTGTTAAGCCGATAACTTCGTTAATTTTGCTCGGATCGACCTGAAATTTTGTATGGACACTCCTGAGTCACTATACAATCGATTAAAAAAAAAAAAAACGATTTTCCGACCATACCCCCCCCTTAATTGCTAACCTGATTCCGTTGATTGTTATTACTTTTGTGCATATACAGAATCAGGCGCACATCCAGAATTTTTTCTTGGAGGGGGGGGGGGCTTAAAAAACAACATTGTTTTACAAACGCAGGGAAGAACTTTTTTATCGGGAAATTACTGACCCGACCGGCTCATTCTAAAGTCAGTTGTTCTGTTTATTACAAACAGTTGTTTTGAAGGGTCAAATCCTTTGTTCCATCCTTAAGCGTTATGCTATGGGCTTATTATAAACCAGGATTAATATGAC
Source organism: Liopterus haemorrhoidalis (assembly GCA_963971575.1). Lineage (NCBI taxonomy): Eukaryota > Metazoa > Arthropoda > Insecta > Coleoptera > Dytiscidae > Liopterus > Liopterus haemorrhoidalis. The sequence continues at coordinate 8,735,427 of OZ020617.1, forward strand.
CCGTGTATCTATCTAAACACAACAAGTGATGACCAAAAACCAAAAAGGACTTTAGCTTCAAAATTGAAGAGATGACCAAAAAAAGGTTCTCACTTCCAAAATGCAAGTGATGTCAAAAATAGTTCCTCGCTTCCAAAATGCAAGTGATGACCAAACAACAATAAGATCCTTGCTTCCAAAATGTAAGTAATGACCAAAAAAATAGGTCCTCACTTCCAAAATATTTCAATTCCAATTTCAGTTTCAGAATCGTATTTCGCATTATTAACAATGTGTTACTTGATTTATAAAAATTTGGCTACTATAAATGATTTATGCTTCGTTCAGAACCTCCAAATTAGAAATTAGAATTAGCATTTAGAATTAATGCAAATGTTTGTAATACTTAACTGTACGTTATCGTTCACAAAATTAAGAGTTTGTGAACTCCAAACTCTTACGTTAATTTATAATTGACGCATGCGCAGTAAGCATTTGTCTTAACCTGAAAATTTCTATGACCATATTTTTTGTTTCTATCCATATCTTTCTGTCTTCTATGTGCACAGATATAAATTTTCCCTCTATTTTAATTCTTTTCACAACTATGAAACACTCAAAACCTCATTAATAAATTTAAACAGCTGTCAAATATCGATCGATAAAGTAGAAATCGATAGAAGTTGTCAGTGTCTTAATTTCTTAATTTACGTTGTGAACACTACTTAATTTCTACGTAAAAATTTTATATTAAGTACTAATTTAATGTTAATTCTAATTTCAAATTTGGAGATTCTGAACGAACTATTATTCTATTCCTCTTTGATACCCTAAAAACAAAAAACTAAAGTAATTCAAACAATACACACTACACTCTACACCAACGGTTTCCAAACTTTGTTCAGTAACGACCCCTTTAGAAAAAATACCATCTCTGGCGCCCCCCATTTAGGAAATTTATAAACAATTTGTAAATAATTTCTTTATTGAAATAATAATCACAAAAGTAGCAAAAATATGTAACGTAAATAGTTTCTCTAATTCCTAAATATTTATTTTCACAACGTAAATCACGAAAATCATATAAAAATAAATTATATTAATATTAAATATGCCGACCGGCGTAGCGCAGTGGTAACACATCTGCTCTGCGTTGCGAAGGTCTCGGGTTCGAATCCCGTTCAGGCATGGAAATTTTCTCAAATTAAAATTGTCCTGGCTAATTGCCAAAGCAGCAAAGGCCATTAATTTAAAAAAAAAAAAAAAATATATTAAATATGTAATACAAATTAAAAATGTAATAAAAATTTATTTTAATATGAAGTATGGGCTTGTTTCTTCGCACATAATTCGTTAAATCGCGGTTTATATGAAGAAAGAGCCACACTTATTTCGTCTTCCACTATTAACCGTGCGCGATATTTTGTTTTAATAACAACTAATATGGAAAATCTTGCGACCCGCAGGAAGTTCAAAAATTCAAAAGATTTTTGACATATATTTAGCGACAATCCCATAAAAAAATTATTTTGCAAAAATAATAATATGATTCTTTATCTACGCATTAAGAGGTTTAAAAAAAAAATGTCGCTTAGCTACAATTTCTACCATACAGACAGACATACAGGCACATGAGACGCTATGAGGTTTTTTTTGTGGTCATACCTACAAAACCCCAAGAAGCTCATGAGCTCTAAAACTCAAATGAAGGAGTGACAACTCAAGTGTGTTCCTTAAAAATACTAAAACCACGTGTTTTTAGTTTGGGGGGGGGGCAACTTGAGTTCACGCCTGTCAAATTCAGGGCGATGCATGATGATTTTAACACGTTGACTGCCATGTGTATCAAAACTGATACACACTTGTTGGGTCCAGTACGCCGCGTGTATCGTTTTGTATACACAAATAATAATCTCGTTCTGGGTTTGTGTATGCTACCAGCGAACGTTTAGCATAGTTTTTAGGGTTTTGTAGGTATGACCAAAAAACCCTTATACCGTCATTTTGTCGTCTGTCTGTCTGTCTGTCTGTCTGTCTGTCTGTCTGTCTGTCTGTCTGTCTGTCTGTCTGTCTGTCTGTCTGTCTGTCTGTCTGTCTGTCTGTTCGGTAAAAATTGTATCCAAACGGCTAAACCTAGAGAGTTGAAATTTGGCATGCTTATACAACTCTTTGACCCGCACATAGGAAAAATACTAAAACATCTAAAAAACATATCCCCCTAAAAATATAAACAAATATGTGCTCATCGAAAAAAAAAATATTTTTTTATAATTCTGAGTAATATCAAATGAAAGCCCTTGGTACGTGGATTAACGATCAAATTTTTATTATTGCAAAATAAATTATTTTGAAGCTATTTTTGCCAAAATTGTGCAAACATTTTTTTGTCCCACACCCTGTAGCCCAGATGGTTTAAACTAAAAATCTGAAAAAATTCTAAGTAATGTACATTGGTGTGAACCGGAATAGTTCAACAGGAATTTTTGATCAGATTAGGTTTTTGGAAAAAAAACGCATTTTTTGTGATTTTTGGCTAATAATGTACACAAGTTATAGCTTTGTAACACTCCACACTGTAACATGTATGCTGGTCTAGTGGTATTAGACGCTGATTTTTCAACCAAGTAACCCGATCCGAAAGGGATCGAATCCTGTGAGAAGAAGAGACTATATTATTTTTTGTTTTTTTTTTCAATTTTTATATTGTTTAAATTATTTTTTCAAAATTCTAGTTATATTTTGGCAAATGTTGCATTTAATTTTTAAAAGCGTAAATTTAATAGCCAGTGGAAATTGTTTAAATTATAATTTAATTCTGTTTCAATGTACACGAAATCAGAGGGGCGGAACTTATAACAACCAATGGAAGCCATAGGCGCAATTTTTAAAATTCTTAATGAATCTTGCTATATAAAAAAAAAAACTGCACATATTTAGAAACTTAAATAATGGTATTAGGCGTTCGAATTAAAATTAACAAAAAAAAAAAAATTTTAATAAAAAATTTGTTTTCGCATCCAAAATAATCATCGTTCACTTACTAAATACCTGCAAAACCCTGAAATGTGTGAAAATTCACACTTCACATCCATTTTTTAGGATAGGATGGTTGGTGTGGCGTGAAGTAACACACGTAGCAACTTAGCCGACGATTTTTTTTTTTATTGAAAGACTTAACAGTGTTCAAAATTAACTGGAACACATGGGCAAAAAAAAGGGGAAAAATAATAAAATAACGTAATTCTACTGCATAATAGTTCTAATGCATCATTTTCAAGACAATTAATTTTAAAAAAATAGTGTGTCCTTTTCAAATAATACCCGCGGCAGTCAACGTGTTAAAAGAACATCATTATGAATTTCCCACGTTTCGTATTAAAAAAACTATAAAAACTGAAAATATCAAAATCGAATGCAATAGTTTTTGGTATCGTTGGAAGCAAGTAAAAAATCTCTTCCGATTGATACTATTACGGAACTTGTAAGATAACATGGGGAGCAGCTATCGGAAAAAATGAAGATATCAAAGTTATTCTCTTATGTTCCGGTTGTCACCCTGTATACATAAGTAAATAAAAATGATTTTTCCATTAAAAAGTAAATAAAGAATAATGGGCCTAAAAATGCTATAACAATTTTGATAAAACTTTCATAGTCCTTCAGTAGTGAGTCCTTATAGACCATTTGTCCTTAAAAATTGCAACAGGCGAACGAAAGCTTTTGAAATATTTAGAAATAGTGTGCCGTGGAATTAAATTTAATTTGGGTTGCTTTTATGGCTCGTATAAAATATGTATATCGAACATATCGCCAAGTGAGCTGGAAAATCTACCACCGGGATATATAAAATCTTTCGTAGTAACAAGAAGTTTTACATTGTGGTTTTGATCATGTACATAGTTTAAAATTTTTCTTTTTGGGATAACTTTTCTTAATGGAATTTGCTTTTATCATGGTAATCTTGTCTAGTACGCCAGTTATTTTCGCAAGAGGTTTTTTGATCCCAGTCCAGGCTAAACAGCTGACATATCTTTACGTTTTTAGCGTTTTGTAGGTATGACCACCAAAAATTCCTTATAACATCACTCATGTGTCTGTCTGTCTGTCTGTACGGTAGAAATTATAGCTAAACGGCTGAACATAGAAAGTTGAAATTTGGCATACTTGTACAACTGTTTGACCCACATGTCAGAAAACTATAGGGATTTGCAGCTAAGCACCCTACCATCTGGTGAGCGTTTCATGAACTTGTGTACATCATATAACATTTCGTTTTGTGTATTGGTTTTGTACGAAGTTTGTTTTTAAAGTTTTATTATAATCATTGAAAAATGTATAATACATATTGTTGTGTGCCTATGTGCAATTCATTGAAAAGAAGAAACCCGGAAATATCGTTTCATTTGTTTCCACCAATATCAGACACCGTACGGTTCGAAACAAAATTGGGAAAGCAAGAGGTTAGGAATCGACGCGATGTTTAGATAAACAATTTAAAAATTGGAAAAAAAGTGAGCCCTTATATCAAAGTTTGCTCATTACATTTTAATGATAGTGACTACAAAAAATATTTTCAATTTTGTATTTATTATCGCATATCTTGAAAATTCCTGTTATTGTGTGTGGGTTTGTAATGCACAAGTCTGTAGGCATAATCATAAATCTTTATGAACTCTCTGTTTTTTTCAGTGACTCCACACAATATTATATGCCCAGCATTGTAGATTTCTACCCCTTGGTAAACAACACGGGAATTATTATTTCCCCCAATATAGTTAAAATAATCGACAATGGAAAACTGTGCCGCCATAACTTAAAACCAGATCACAAAATGTAGTATTTAAGATGTTTACAAGTAATGTCACTTAAAAAAAATATCCTCACAATACGTGTGTATACTTACTTGATTATAAAATTTTAAAACAAAATCAGAAAATCCCAAACAATTATTTATTTTTTGTCGTTTTTTGATACACTTTTCGCTATTATTTACTAGTAAATGTCAAGTGGTATCTGATTTAGAATGGTTTCAAAAAAATCCGCGTGGCGCTACGATCTTAAAATTTTTCCCCTATAGCCAAACGGCTGAACAGTTGAAATTTAGCATACTTGTACAATTTTTTGACCCACATGTCAGAAAACTATAGAGATTCAAAGAAATACAGCGCGGGATAAATATAAACAAATATGTATTTAATGCAACAATAAATATTTTTTCAAAATTTTGAGTTGGGTATCAAATGAAACCTCTTAATGTGTGGATGCACAATTAAAATTTTTATTTTTGAAAAAAAAAAATTACTGGGTTTTTGTCAATATAATGGTAAAAGCTTTGGTCCCCCCCGTAATTTATTGTGTGGTTTTAAAAGAAAGCTCTTAAGACGTAGATAAAGGAACGGGAAGTAGTTTTTTATTTTATTATATTTTTTCTCACAGAGGGGTTGAACTAAAAATCTGAAAAAAAACCTCAATAATGTACATTGATGGGAACCGGAATAGTTCAACAGGAAATTTTGATTAAATTGGTTTTTCACAAAATATTGATTTTTTTGTATAGTCGAAAAAAAAAATATTTTTTTACAATTTATTGTGTGGTTTTAAAAGAAAGCTCTTAAGACGTAAATAAAGGAACGGGAAGTAGTTTTTTATTTTATTTTATTTTTTCTATTTTATTAGGATGTTTTCCAAAAAAGTACTATATAATCAGTGTCCCACACTTTTTAACCCTTTCAGGGGTTCAATTTAAAATCTGAAAAATTTCTAAGTAATGTATATTGCTATGAACCGGAAACGTATGAGAGGAATTTTTTATCCTATTTCTTTTTTGGAAAATATTGCAGTATTTGTGTAATTGAAAAAAATCCACATGAATGTTTTATTGGCCAAAATCTGGTTTATTGAATTTGCTGTGTGACCACCAAAAAACCTGGGTACTTGACAAACCACTGTTTCTGTAGGCCTGCTGAAGTTTTGCAAAAGTTTCTGTTGCACTGTGCCCAAGTTTGAAGCACAACCTGATGGCACACCGTTGCTCGAAATGAATGGCACTTATTTTTAGAACACACTAGAAAAAACTATTTCACAAAAAAAAATCGCTACCTACTGTCAAGAAAATTACTCTGGCGAGTTCAAACTCGTACTCAAGGCGTATCATATGTTCACCTGCCACCCCTCTAAGTCCCGCGTTCAAAATGTTGCCAGATCAAGCGCTATGTTGCCAGTCCGGATACTTAATTTACACACCTCGTATACTCGCCATTGTCACGGGGGTGATTAGATGAAAATGCAACTTCTAGTTTTAACAATAGAATTTATTAAATAATTATCAAATTTACAATGTAATTGTATTATTGAATTCGTCCATGGGAGTTGGGGATGTCTTCAGTCCACCCCGTGTTGGCCGGAATCGGCTTGGATCTATCTTCGAAGCGGATGTTGCCCATCAGGAATTCGAGGAGCCTGGAGATGCCTTCTCCCACTCATATGGTGACTGCTGCTTGGCTCATCAGATGTATTGGTATATGGAGTCGTTCTCTTGATCGTCATCTTGTCGAGTAGAAGTGGTAGAGGTGTTGGCTAAGTTTCTCTGCCCGGATTCCGTACGACATCCATGTACTTATACTTTTGGTTGACCTAGTTCCGATATTCATTCGTAATGACAAATATTACCTTATTACGTCACAATGTCTATGTGTCGCAATCCTTATCCTAGGATTACCTTTTTGACAATATAACGTGTAAAAAATAGAGGTGATAATATTCCACCTTGGCGTACCCCTGCGGTTACGTGGAGAATATTCGCGTTGAATTCGAGTAAAATTCTAAATAAAACAAACTATTTTTAACTTCTATATGTTACTACATAGGGTTACCAAATGTCTCTCGTGACAGAGTAGGATATTTCAACTAAAAATAGTAGTTTAGTAGGACACAGTAGGACAGTTTTTTTTTTTTTTTAATTTTTATTATGCTACGAAATATATAGGTACCTAATTAAGTTCAAATCCCATAACCAGGCCATTTTTTCATAGTAAGGAATTTTTTTCATAATGAGGCCTTTTTTAAAATTTGTTTAATAATATTATAAAAACATTTTATTATAGATTATATATTATAAAACAAATTTTCAAAAAGGCCTCATTATGAAAAAAGGCCTTATTATGGGATCCAACATAACATATAATTAACAAGAAATAGTCAATAAATAATAAGTAATACTACTATTATGAAAATTAAATTATATGTTTATTGGTTCACATCTTTCTTTATGTTTAACAAAATCACATTTTAGAAATAAAAATATAAAATAAATCAGAAGAAAATTTTTAAATTTTTTTTTGTGTATAATTAATAAGAAACAACCAATAAATAATTAACAATCAAGTTTAAATATATGTATATGGTAATAAAAAATAATATTAGATATGTTTATTGCTTGACTTTCACATTTTTTTTTTTTAATAAAATCATTTTTTTTAGATGTACCTGCTTTTTTTTATAAAGCTTTATCCTTAATGACATCATAGAAATTTAGTCAAAACGTTATGCCTCGATCGCGTTCATCGGCAAACGTCGACTCAGCGGTAAAGGCGTCTTCAAAAGTAAAAATATTATAAAGTAGGACATTTCCGATATTTTTTAACAGTAGGTAGGACGAAGGACAAGGAGATAAATTGTAGGACATGTCCTACTAAAGTAGGACGGTTGGTAACCCTATTACTACACATCTGGCTAATCAATGTAATAATCGGTTTACTAATATTGTTGGTTTTTAAAAGTATGAGTGAGTACGACGAGTGCCTCTCTCGTCTCACCCTCTGTACGGCCAAGGTAAAGTAGATTTCTACACACATATTCCCTGAAATAATTTCTTTTTATTGTATATGTAAAAATGATTTAATCCTGCTCTGTTAAGGTGATGTATTAAAAATCTTCTCCCGTAAAAAGTTCGTAAAAGTAAACGTTATCTATGTTACGTCAAGAAAATTGACATATTACTCTATTTTGAAGTATCTCAGAATTCATGTTATAAAAACTTTTGCAATGGTAAACGTTCGTAGTTTTTTTAGTATTCGAGTAAATCCCCGTAACCAGTTCTGCCAATACAAGCAAACCTTTCAAATCGAGTTCTGTTCGATTACGAGTTACATCTCTGGTTACTTTTATACATAGAGAGGTTGGCAACAAGAATAAGGATTCTGAGTTCTTCAGGGCTAATTTCACGAATGAGAACTCTTACAGGATTGGAATCAAGATAAAAATAAGTATTTTTAGATACTATCTAATTCTGCCTTTTTACTTCACATCAGAAGTTTTCAAACAATTAAGGAATCTTTGTTTTTAAAGCTCGAAACTTTGAAGAGTTTTATTATTTTTTAAATCAAAACTTTGCTAAGTAGATACTATAAATTTTCAACAAGAACAAAGAGAGTACTGTGATTTTAATGCTATGGATACATAGCGCATCTATTATAAACAAGGCTTTAATGAAAGAGCCATGGATCTCTACGGGGTTAATGTTATAAATATTGAACGAAATTATGATAACAAATTATTTAAAACAGAATTAAATATGGTATAAACTATAAAACTTACATTTCGTCAGTTTTTTTATACAAAACTAACAATCTGAAATAAAATAACAACAACCTATGCATCAAAATTTATAGAGTGTAATCCGCCTAAGTGTTTTTTTTTTTGAATTTTTTAATTATTACGTATTTCAGAAATAAAATTGTTTAATCTATTTGGTAATATTAACAATATAAGATAGGGCATGGGTAATGTAAAGAATATAATTTTGGTTTTGTTTCAAAATTAAAATTTAATAGTCAAATTCAAATTCAATAATAATTCAATTAGAATAAAACATTATAAATATTAAATGATAAAGAAAAAAAGTATTTCTTATAATGAATATTTCTTAGAAAACGACAGTTCAGGCATGTTTATAAGCCCCTAATATTATGAATATGGAACAGGAACTCTTAAAGTCTATAGTATATTAAAAAGTGTCAAATAAATATTAAATATATTTGGACCATATGTGGAACATAATTAATTTTTATCTTTCATTGAAGGACCCCTTAACTCCTGCCTTAGAATCATAGCAACCAGCTGGCGAATATGGGAGTTCATATCCGACCCGCTCGCGAATTTGGCAATTTGGAGTTTCCTGAAACCACTTGACTTTGCCAGTTGGCAGGGGCGCGTCAGTCTGTTGACAAGGCTGATCAGCATAGCTTGTAAAATACGTTTTGTAAACCCATGTTGTATTTATATGCCCCTTGAAACAGTTGCCTCGTCCACACTATGAGCTTCGGTGCGGAATTCTTTGATCCAGATTGCCATTAGTCGGTTTACAACTGGCATATCGCACGGCCTGTTGTCATAAGTCAATGGCACGTCCACACTTATGCGACATTGACAACTGGCATAGCGTGGACGCAGCTTAATATGGGGAACAGTTTCCTCATGTTGGATGTTGCTGCCTAACATGCGTGGTTACAACGTATAATTAAGTTGGCTATCTAGATGCAGTCCCAGATATTTGGTTTTCTGGAACCATTCGATTTTGGAACCTTGAATACTAACATTTTTATTCATAATCTTAGTTTGGTGCAGAGTTTGGCTTCTGTTTTTGTTTAATTAATCTTTATCTTTCTTTTGACACAAATCTCACCTGTTTTGATACGGCTTGTCCTAGTATGTTGCTATATTGTAGTGCTCCCAACTGTTGCTAAACATATTGTGAAATTAAAATGAACTTGAGCTGGTCAGGCAGTTTTAGGCCTAGAACTTGTAAATGTAGTTTCTTATAGATTTTATCTGTAAGCTAACAGATGTGCCACAGAATTACACCATAAGAAAGACGTATATTTAATATTATACCCAATAACACTAATAATTATTAGTATATCAAAAATAGCGTTTAAGTTTGCAAATATTGTAAAATGTACTTTTAAAAATGGTTAAAAAGAACATTTATGTGTACTCAGTAGCGGCTGGTGAGTAAAATATTTGGGGGGACACTTTTTTCCCATATATATCTATTAAAATATTGTTATACGAGAAAAAAGTAAATAAATAAAAAATACCTGAAAATATGTTCTGCAACTAGAAAAACTGACAAATCTGGCACTTTTATTAAGATTTATGGTCAATATTATTATCATTTTTGTAGTTATTACTTCTATTATTATTATTATTATTATTATTATTAAAATTGCAATATTATTAAGACAATGCTTTGTAGTCAGAAACATAACATATTTGGTTATTAATTAAGCAGATACCTACACATATTCACATGTATTTAAATATTAGATTTAACCTTTTAGTTATGTTCTTTAATTGAAAGTTTATACGCAGTATCAAGTTGTAATCGTATATTTACCGATCCCAGCCTGGCAAATTTGACCGAATAATGCATATGTTTATGAGACACATTATGTTTAAGAACTTTATCTTTGCAATGTTTAATATCTTTAACACTATTTACTGTCTTTATTTCATATGCGTCTGATGAACATAACAAACACAGGAAACAAAAAAAAAAAAACATTTTATTTATCACATCCATCAACCAACTTGTATTTAAATATTGTTTTTCACTAAACTTTCTATTAAATGTTCTATTTCCATTTTTATCCTGTTGGGAAATATTCAATTTTGGCCGATGAGGACCCATATTTTTACCGACCGCCAACATATATAAGGGAGGTATTTTGATCATACCGATTTCGAGATTTCGATGGATCTCCACGAATTGAGGTCCCTACATAACGTTTTGACTATTTTTAGCACGATGTCTGTCGGTCTGTCTGTCCGTCCGTCTGTCCATCTGTCCGTCCGTCCGCTTGTCTGTCTGTGTACACGTGTAGAGCAAATTCGGCTAAAAGGATTTTTATGAAACTTCATATTTAAACTTCTGCCATCAATGGCACGAGTTGATCAACTTTTGGTAAAAATCGGTTGACTAAAAATGGGAGTTTACTCGTGTCGATTTTAAGATTTTTGCGAATATTTAGCAACAGAAAAATATTTCGAAAAAATGTATTTAACAAAAGTTGCTATAAATGCAATAACTAATAACTTTTATTTGAGATGTTTTTTGATGAAACGAAAAATTTCGAAAAATTTGTCGTAAATTTTTGTAAAATTTTTTCAGTCTCAAATTTTCATACTTATATGTAACGTTTCCATGGTCATGATAAATAATATCTCTGTTAGAAAATATTAGGCCAAGTTATTTCTACTCTGCTGCTAGAATATATTTTATACAAGTACTTTATAATGGTGGTCGGTCCTGTGGTGGCCACAGCTGATTTTTTATTAATAATTTTGTTTCATAGTTAAGCACGTTAGTTGTATTAAAATATACAGTATATTTTAATAAAACTAACGTGCTTCATTCGATTCATTTTCACGTTTAAGTACTTGTCACAAATCACAACGACCGAACTAAGCTACGGGACACCGGCCGTAATTCACTAATACATGCAACACTAACCTTCGCCGCTGTTGCCGTTACTAGGAAATTTTTGCTACATATGTAGATAAGAACATTAGATATTGCATGTGGCAACGCTGTATCTTTGGACACTCCGTGGAGTGTCCAACAACGCTCGGAAGAGTTGTCTTGATTTAAATTTTTTAAATCTAACATTTATATGAAAAATCTTTGAATAAGAAATAATAAAAATAAAAATATGCATATATATCTAGCTACTTTAATGCAATTTTAAAGAAGTATAAATAAAGTATTAAATTTAGCTTTTTTACTAAAAATTTTTAGGAGGTCACTGTCCCAGCGCCTCCCTGTCTCAGCCGCCACTGTGTGTACTCCAAAACGAAACCGAATAAAAATAAACATTGAAACATTGGAACTTAAATAGTTGGCAATCACCAATCATTTCGTTGGGCCGTTATCTCAAATCGCCAACTGTAAGTGGTAGCATTTCACTCGGAGACTTACGGAGACAAGTCTGTGAATCTCTCGCTATCTTGCGGCGTTCAAGTCTCAGCTAGATACGGGACTAATTTCCGTCAAGTCTCTCCGGCCCTGTTACGCGGGCTCTAGGGAACGCAGGACCGCATTCAGCACACTTTAAATGACTAAAATTGCCAGATTCCAAGAACTTAGAATTATACTACGGGTAAAAGGAAGATGGAGTAAGTTTTGAATGGTTATTATGGGGATTTTGTTTAAGTAAATTATGAAGACTACGAAAATTTTACATACTATCAAAGTTCTACGTGGTACATTCTTGCGTGGCTATGAAGACTACATATACAAGACGTTTGTCTAAAACCATAAATGGCCAATAAGTTCCTTATTTTTAAAGATACGACTTTATATCTTGTTACTTGTTAGACTTTAATCATAAAGCAAAGAGCTGATCTATACATTAGTCTGATCACGTGGTCCGTTCCGTATGACGTCATCTTACTTCATGGAGGAACAACAAAGATTTGTAGTCACATACAGCCATGTTAAATAGACGATTTTCAAATTAACATTATTTAAATTTTGCACCTCTAATTGTGTTATGTTTATGTCCACGCTGTTTCTAAGGTCTATATTTAAATATATATGTAAGGATCAGATCTAGTTCTTGGACGTCCATTGTAATATGTTACGTTAGCAACCATAATATGATGACATATGTGTGACAGATTGTAAATAGACGTAGTGTTAGAATAGCAAGTTGTTTTATTTTCCAGTTAAATTTGTAGATGCCGCGAGGACGCGGCAAGATCAGGACGGTCGTGTAAGGATCAGATCTAGTTCTTGGACGTCCATTGTAATATGTTACGTTAGTAACCATAACATAATGACATATGTGTGACAGATTGTAAATAGACGTAGTAATAAATGCTTATATGTGCTTGGATTTGTGCGTTTTAATTGATATTATCATAAACGCTATAAAGCGTTCTATCATATATATATATATAAACGTAAAATTTTATTTTTAATCTGATATTGTAGGTTATTCTAAATATACATAGGAATTGTTGAAATGCCGTCCTATTGAGAGAGGTTGGTTACACATCAATTGCAGCTAAAAAAGCAAAAATATCATTATTTAGAAAATTGATTATAAAAAATAAAAATTGCGTTGTAACATAAAAAACCCTTATAATGTCACTCATGTGTCTGTCTGTCTGTCTGTACGGTAGAAATTGTAGCCCAATGGCTGAACATAGAAAGTTGAAATTTGGCATACTTGTATAATTTTTTGACCCACATATAGGAAAACTATAGATAGTTCAAAAAATACAGTGCGTGATAAATATAAACAAATATGTATTTAATAAAAAAAAAAATTTTTTTTTTAATTTTGAGTGGCATACCAAATGAAACCTCTTAATGCGTGGATCAAGAAACAAATTTTTATTTTTTAAAACTCAATTTTTTTTATTGGATTTTTGCCAAAAATGTGTCAAAAAACTTTTGTCCCCCACCCTATCTCCCAAAGGGATTGATCTAAAAATCTGAAAAAGAATCTCCGTAATGAACATTGATGGGAATCGGAATAGTTCAACAGGAATTTTTAATCAGATAAGTTTTTCGAAAAATGTCGATTTTGTTATGTCGTTGATAAACAAATATATATTTTTTAAATTTATTGTGTGGTATCAAAAGAAAGCTCTTAAGACATAAATTAAGGAACGATAGATAATTGTTTGAAATTCGTTTCTTTTAGCACGAATGTAGCAAAAAATGTGCAAAAGTTCTTGTCCCACACCCCTTTACCCAAAGGGGTAAACTAAAAATCTGAAAAAATTATAAGTAATGTATATTGATCTGAGCTGGAAACGTACTAGAGGAATTTTTGATCAGATTGTGTTTTTGAAAAATATGGCAGTTTTGCGTTTTTGTCAAAATTAATTCTTTTTTTAATTCATGGTTAAATTATGGCTAATAATGTTATGGATTTGTATTTATAGCTAAGATTTTTTTGGAATTAAAAATATTAAAAAAATAATATATTTTTTTAATAGTTGCAAACTGAGTTACTTACACCACACTACACTCTACACTGTATATAATATTTCTTATTAATTTAATGAAGATATAACTTATTAATCTAATGAATACTTGAATATGAAGCAAATACAGAAAAAAAAAACTGGGATATTTGGCAAATTATTTAAATTTTGTTTAAAAAAATTAAATGGAAACTCTTAGTTCTCAAATAACAAATAAAGTGATTATCAAAAAATATGTCGATTTTGATGTGATAAATACACCTAGACATCCAGTATTATGTTGGCTTCTTATACTTATTAGTTATCTACAAAACCCTGAAATGTGTGAAAATTCACACTTCACTTCAATTTTTACCGACTGCCAACATATATATGGGAGGTATTGTGATCATACCGATTTTGACATTTCGAGAATTTTTCAACATAACGTTTTGACTATTTCTAGCATGATGTCTGTCTGTCTGTCTGTCTGTCTGTCCATCCGTCTGTCTGTGTACACGTGCAGAGCAAATTCGGCTAAGAGGATTTTTATGAAACTTTATATTTAAGCTTCTAACATCAGTGGCATGAGTTGATCAACATTTGGTAAAAATCGGTTTACTCGTGTCGATTTTAATATTTTTGCGAATATTTAACAACAGAAAAATAATTCGAAAAAAAATATTTAACAAAAGTTGCTATAAAAGCAATAACTAACAACTTTTATTTGAGGCATTTTTTGATAAAACGAAATCGAGAAATCTATTTTTTCATACTTATATGTAACTGGAAACGTTACATGATAAATAATATTTCTGTTAGAAAATATTAGGCCAAGTTATTTCTACTTTGCTGCTAGAATGTATTTTATACAAGTACTTTGTGATGGCGGTCGGTCATGTGGTGGCCACAGCTGATTTTTTATGTTTATGTGACACAGTTGGGAGTCGGGAGTCGGGACTTTTTTGCCGACTCCACAGCTCTGATAAATACTTACAAAACCTCGAAACATCTGAAAATTCACACTTCATATTGATTTTTTTCTTGTCACTTTTCGTTTTTGAGATAATTTAATTCTTGAGCAAAATATTGTGCGACAAAACTTGATAGCACTCACGTTGTAGTTTCCTTCGTTATATACGTATATATATAGAGCGACCCATAAACTGGTCACGTAATGTATTCTAGTACTATAGTCCCAAACAATTTTGCTCTAAAATCCTACTAAGAATCGAAATATAATCTTGTAAGTTTAGTGCAACCACTCCAATATATTCGAAATGACAAGTGCAGTTGAAACTTTAAATACTCATTTGCAATCAATAGTTTGATGGCCACTGACCTAGAACATTGCATCTATAATTTATCTCTCACTCTACATGGTCTTATAAATTCTGTCATATAACATTTCCTAAAATATAATTCCAAGAGAATTTCTAATGGAATAATAGCAAAATTTTAATCAAAATTATATGCAAGGCATAAAATATAATGTGCGTGTATTGTTTATACTCCTAAGGCTGTTGGAACAGTTATTCTGATTAACCCACATACAAAACCCACCCTGCTGCCTGCTCCTGCTGCCCTCTGCGGTCTTCTGTCTTCAACATACAAAAATATATGTACGCTTTTCCAAAGTTCTGCTGTGCTCATGTTATTTGATGCGGGAAATTACTACGTTTGTTTTAACAAACAACATTTTTACATTTTATCTGACAGGGTAGTTTTGTTAAATTATTTGCCAGTTCCAGATGACAATCTATAATTTTATAGTTACGAAATATTTTTTAAATTAAGATTTAAAAATTGCTTTTTAGTTAAAAAGTAGTTTTTTAGATAAACTCCATTCACAATAAATATGAGATGACGTCACACTTGGTTATTTTATTTAGCAATGTCATAATATGATTTAACCGACATCAGACCATTTATCAGTTGGTACATTTTTTTACTGAATGTTAGTAACATTTTTACACGTTGTCACGTTTAGATTGTACTGTTCAGTCATTTTTAAGTCAGATTTGACATTTACGTGAGGTTAAACTTTATTTTACATTAAATCAAATATTCTTGTAATAAAAATGCCGAAAGCTCTTAGTAGCTGCGCTCAAGGGATGATTTTGTGTATTATTAATTATTTTGAAAGAGAGCGAGATAATGCCGAACCTTTAATGGATTTGAAATGTGTGGAGATGAAGTAAATATTAAATTTTGTTTATATCTGTGGTCTACAAATAATTGTAAATTAACTTTTTAGAGAGTTGCTGCTACATTAGATGTCAGCATTTCTAAACTGAATAAAATCGCTACACAACAATCGAGAGATAAATCTGTCAGAAGCTCGAAAAAGAAACGAAAACGTACTAAATCTGTTAAACAATTAAACAATTTGACAACAGTTGGGATACGTAATGTAAAAATGCCAAATTTCAACATTTTATGTTAAGACGTTTAGCTACAATTTCTACCGTACAGACAGACACATGAATGACGTTATAATGGTTTTTTAGTGGTCATACCTACAAAACCCTAAAAAAGAACTATTAAGAATTATTTACTGAAAAATCCAAAATATTCTTTTGATGATTTTACACAAGTCAAAATATATGGACAATATGCTGTAGGTATGCTATGAAGTAAATAGGTGCACTATTGCAATTTTAAAATATTTTATTTTTACTGTATTTGAACTGTTTGTATATTTAAGTATTTTCCATGTTGATATGGGTGATATTTCTATAACATACTTTTATCTTATTCTGTATATTGTGTTTGTATATTTTAAAGGATTTTGTAATTTGTAATGTGGCTGACCAAAACAATATTTCATTTTGTATCTTGGTCGATAAATAAATATTATATTATATTAATAAAATATATTGTATTTACATTTGTTACGTTCATTTTTAGGGTTTTGTAGGTATGACCAAAAAACCCTTATACCGTCATTTTGTCGTCTGTCTGTCTGTCTGTCTGTCTGTCTGTCTGTCTGTCTGTCTGTCTGTCTGTCTGTCTGTCTGTCTGTCTGTTCGGTAAAAATTGTAGCCAAACGGCTAAACCTAGAGAGTTGAAATTTGGCATGCTTATACAACTCTTTGACCCGCACATAGGAAAAATACTAAAACATCTAAAAAACATATCCCCCTAAAAATATAAACAAATATGTGCTCATGGAAAAAAAAATTTTTTTTTTTAATTCTGAGTAGGGTATCAAGTGAAAGCCCTTGGTACGTGGATTAACGCTCAAATTTTTATTTTTGCAAAATAAATTATTTTGAAGCGATTTTTGCCAATATTGTGCAAAAAAAATTTTGTCCCACACCCTGTAGCCCAGATGGTTTAAACTAAAAATCTGAAAAAATTCTAAGTAATGCACATTGGTGTGAACCGGAATAGTTCAACAGGAATTTTTGATCAGATTATGTTTTTGGAAAAAAAAGCATTTTTTGTGTTTTTTTGCTAATAATGTTGACAACTTATAGTTATATAATACGCTAAACAGTAACGTGTTTCTTGGTGCTGTGGCTAAGATACTTGCGTTCTGCCCAAGAATTCATAATCGAACTCATGTTCGAGTCCTACGTGAGGAGACAATATTATTTTTTATTTTTATTTTGCATTTTTATATTGTTTAAATTATTTTTTCCAAATTTTAATTATATTTTGGCAATTGTTGCATTTAATTTTTAATAGCGTAAATTTAATAACCAGTGGAAATTGTTGAAATTATAATTTAATTATATATTTGAATGTACACGAAATCAAAGGGGAGGAGCTATGACTAAAAACAACCAATGGAAGCCATAGGCGCAATTTTCAAAATCTTAATGAACCTTGATATATAAAAAAAAAACACTGCACATCTTTAAAAACTTAAATAATGGTAATAGGCATTCGAATTAAAATTCATAAAAAAATATTTTGTCATAAAATTTGTTTTGGCATCCCAAATAATCATCATTCACTTACTAAATACCTGCAAAACCCTGAAATGTGTGAAAATTCACACTTCACATCAATTTTTTTTTCTAATTTTAACCTATAGGTCTATTACGTAGAGTCATAACAGTTTATTGTCATAAGATGCGAACTGGTCGAACTTGCAATAATATTTGAATATTCATTATTCGAAGTAAAATTGTATCGAATATCTGAAATTCAAATATTCAAAACTTTCTGTTCGAATAAAAAATTTGACGCTTTATCATTGCTTTCCGATCTCTTTAGGTGGGTTTGGGAAGCAAGCTCGGAGTCACTCTGTTTAACTCTAGAGCGTTCCTCGATCATCAGTTGGTACATTTATTTAATGAATGTTGGTAACGTTTTTAGACGTTGCCAGGTTTAGATTGTACTGTTCAGCCGTTTTTAGTCAGGTTTTACATTTAAGTGAGGTTAAACTTATCACTAACCCGAGTAAAAATGACAAAAAATGCGTTGCTAATGTGCAAGTTAGTTCTAAATAGGATTAAAATAAACAAAATATTTAACTCTACAATATGGGCGGTTTAGTATTTAACCTTCGATTTTAACTCGAGTTTTGACAGTGACATTTCTCAAAAACAACTATTCAACACTTAATTTAATAGGATTGAATTTATTAAATTATTGCTAATAATTAATTAGAGTATATATGGTATTTTTAATTATAAAATATAATACAGGTTTGTACCAATAAATATCATGTCCTTTAAACTTTGATATATACCTACAATAAAGTTTGGTTATGTAAATAAAACATTTTTTTTTTTAATATGTACGTATTGTTTTTAATATTTATACATATTTATTTTATGCTTAGATCCTATATTTACCGTGAGCAGTTCCTCACTCTTATAATAATTTCTCTGTTAATTAAATGATAAGAGAGATATTTTTTCCTTCAGAAAGAGAATTTTGAGATTCCATATAGCGTATATTTGAATCCTCGTTTTACTCTACCATCCTACCAAATTTCTTTAAAATATGCCCAGCCATTTTGCGTAAATCTCGGACAAACAGACAGATATCAATTTTTTTATATATCGTTTTATAATCATCTGAAATATATTAAAACCAAATATGAGGACGAAAACATAAAAAAAGAAAACAGATATAGCCTCCAAATTTATTAATATAGATAGATAAAATTTTTAATTTATTATAATTGTAATAAAAATTTTACCAAAACCATTTTCTCCAGGACGAATCATCGTACATTATATTCAGATAAATAATGTACGCGAACTTTAATAAATTATTATATTTCGACACTATTTCTTGCAATTACCAACCGTTCAAACCATAATCTGTTGCGTTTGTTGAAGTGGCGCTTAGTTATACAAACGTGGAAGATTGCCAACTGTACCTACAGTATGTTGTGAAAACCGAGCACTTTGTTGGTATTGGAATTTAAACATATACAGGATTTGGAAATTTTTGAGACAGTGGAAAGATAACGAACATGTAGATAGTCAAACATGATGCTTAAATTGTTTAGTTCAAATTTAATTAAAAAATCTCTGTATTTAGAAAATAAAACATACATTTACATCTAATGCCAAGTAAAAACTAAATATATGTTATGTTAATTATTAAATAATTAATTATTCATCGAAATATACAATTCTGAAATAATAATACTAATAATTCCAATATCGGTTATACCGTACGTTCCTTCTGATAAAGAATCGGTGGTGGAAAATTCCACGTGCCGTCTTTATTGGAATTCACCTTTCCCACCTTGAAGTTACTGACAGACACTAAGACAGATAAAACCCTCCTGGATATCGAGACCAAACAGATGTTTGTGATCCAATTCTCAAGTACAGCTGAGAAGAATATCTTTCTCAAGGAGGAGGAAAAGAGGTCCGAGTTTATGGATCTCTTGTCTGAGCTTAGAAAGCTGTATCCATGGTAAAAAGTTTGTAGCCCTGATGGTTGGTGTTTTGGTTGGTATGAAAGCCTCTTACCGAAAGGAAATCGAATCCATTCCCGTCTGCAAATCACCTGCCATCTCTTTGATCTGCAAGATGCAGAAAGCAGTGTTGCTCGGGTCACTCCGCATTGTGCGGGCACTGGATCTGGCGTAATTTCCGCGTCTGCATATCGCTAGTATTTTTTTATTTTGATGTTTTGTATCCTGTTAGATATCTTTAATACCTGATTCCCTATTCTTCTATATTTTTCTAATGTCTTTAAGAGACATTAACTGTATCAAATGTCTTTGAAAGGTCAAGAAATAGGGATAGATATTGTCTGGATATATCCAAGCAGCTGTATATATTTTTAATTCATCATCATTATGTTTCCAAAAATAAGTTTTACTCTAACATTTATGACTCAGTTCACCATGGTCTTTCAAATCATACATTGTCTATAGACCTAATAAATCAATTTAGTATCAAATAATATATTGTAATATTAATTTAGTTTGCAAATTGATACATCAAATATGCTTGTACAAATACTTTTCGTTATTCAAGATAAATACAAACATTTGTAGAACTGCTGAGCAATACTAGTCCCTCCTACCAGTTGAAATAGCTGAATTCATTTTAAGTTCAACTTTAAAACAATTCATATATATCATTTTGGCTGTAAGATATAGTGTTTATTAAGTTTAAATCATTAGTTTTATGATTTATTTGAAAAAACGTAATGGAATTCAAGAAGGAAGTTATTAGATCTAACCATACTTTAAGAAATTACCATTAAATTTCCTATAATCGTATTTCAGAAGTGGATACATTTTAATAAATTTTTCCATTTTCCAGTTCTGTCCATTCCATTTTTTCTGTCTTTCTGTATACAGTTTTTGCTCAGACATCTTTACTAAAGTCCATTTACCGTAACTATGAAATGACGTCATAGTTGAAAAACTCACCTTGTTGCCAATTCGTAAACTGTCAAAAAAAGTTAGGTTATATCGAACAACTTCTAAAAATATATTGAAAACCTATATTTCCTATGGAGGAAAGGAATTAATGTAAATTATGATGCACCGCAGTTCTTTTTAACCGATTTGTCGCGAAATTTATGGTTTATAATATATTAAGTGTGTAATGTAGTATTAAAAAATAAATAAATAAATAAATTTCAGTGTATAAGAATCATCAGAAATATTTGTTTTTAGAAATGTGTTCTTTTAATACTTTTTATACAATTTACTTTAATTTTTCGCCTGGTGTCACATTGACACAGCGGGTTCGGGAAGCAAACGCGGAGTGTTCCGAGTCACACTGTTTAACTCCAGACCGCTGGAATAAACGCGTTTAGACCTTTTCTCGAACGCTCCGAGCTTGCTTCCTGAACCCACTAAATGATATCGGAAAGCAATGATAAATATCAAATTTTTTATTATTCGAATAGAAATTTTTGAATTTCAGATGTTAGATACAATTTTGTTTCAAATAATGAATATTCAAATATTATTTCTAGTCGAACAGTTTATTGCCGCTAGCTGCAAGTGTAAATTTCATGAGTACGCTAAAATTACTTTTCGTTTGCATCTGATGATAATAAACCGTTCTACGTAACAGACCTGTAGGTTAAAATTACAAAAAAAAGAACGTAACAAATGTAAATAGAACATATATTATTTATCATATATAATATTTGTTTATCGACCAAGATACAAAATTAAATATTGTTTTTGTTCACTTACATTACAAATTATAAAACCTTTTAAAATATACAAACACATCGCTCTCTTTCAAAATAATTAATAAGAGACAAAACCATCCTTTGAGCACGGCTACTAAGAGCTTTGGGCATTTTTATTACAAAAATTTAAAAAAATAAAATAAAATTTAACCTCACTAAATTCTAAACACCTAAATGTCAACCTGACAAATAACGGTTGAACAATCCAATTTCAAATTGGCAACATTGAAAAAATGTACCAAAATTAAATAATAAATGTACTAACTGAGTTATGGATTGATGTTGATTAAAACATATCATAACGTTGGTACTTAAAATAACCAAGTGTGACGTCATCTCATATTTATTGTGAATGGAGTTTACATCTTGAACAGGTGTTGGGGTTCTCCATATATCGGCATCCATGGTATTCTTTGCTGCACTATCTGCTGCTTTGTTGCCTGCAATCTCTGCGTGGCCCTGGATCCAGATGATGGATATGCGATTGTGTTGTGTCTGAATGTCGTGTATCAAGTCTGTATGGTCTGTGAGTTACTGTGTTTGGTGTTTGTGTCTCGGATTTCTTGGATTGCAGTCATGGAGTCCGTGCATATTGTGTAGTGTGTTGTTTTTGTGTAGTTTATGTATTTCATCTATGGCCATATGGATGCTCGCAATTTCTGCTGTAGTTACCGATGTTGTAGGAGATTTTTATTTACACAGTTTAGTAGAACCTGATGTGTTTACAATGTAAAATAAATTAGCAAGTTGAATTATGTTTCTCATTTATTCTTGAATCAGATTTCTCATGGTACACAGAGTCTTACTGTAGTTTGGTAAAGATTAGATACAGTGAATTCCTTTTATCCTGCAACATTGAAATTATTATTATGCATAGTTTCCCTAGTAATGACAAATTATTTTGACAGCAATGTTAAATCGCCTATGTTGCAAGTTAAAAGAAACGCAATTTTACATTGCTGTCAGATTTCAATTACCATAGTAACAATAATACCTTTTTACCGACCGCCAACATATATAAGGGAGGTATTGTGATCATACCGATTTTGACATTTCGAGATTTCGATGGATCTCCACGAATTGATGTCCCTACATAACGTTTTCACTATTTTTAGCATGATGTCTGTCGGTCTGTCTGTCCGTCTGTCTGTCTGTCCGTCTGTCCGTCTGTCTGTCCGTCTGTCCGTCTGTCTGTGTACACGTGCAGAGCAAATTCGGCTGAAAGGATTTTTATGAAACTTCATATTTAAGCTTTTGCCATCAATGGCACGAGTTGATCAACTTTTGGTAAAAATCGATTGACTAAAAATGGGAGTTTACTCGTGTCGATTTTAAGATTTTTGCGAATATTTCGAAAAAAATTATTAAACAAAAGTTCTATAAAAGCAATAACTAACAACTTTTATTTGAGATATTTTTTGATAAAACGAAAAATTTCAAATAATTTTTGTAAAATTTTTTCATACTTATATATATATGTAACGTTTCCATCGTCATGATAAATAATATCTCTGTTAGAAAATATTAGGCCACGTTATTTCTACTATATACTATATTTCACAACAGAAAAATATTTCGAAAAAATTTATTGAACAAAAGTTGCTATAAAAGCAATAATTAATAACTTTTATTTGAGACGTTTTTTGATAAAACGAAAAATTTCAAATAATTTTTGTAAAATTTTTTCATACTTATATATATGTAACGTTTCCATGGTCATGATAAATAATATCTCTGTTAGAAAATATTAGGCCACGTTATTTCTACTCTGATGCTAGAATGTATTTTATACAATTACTTTATGATGGCGGTCGGTCCTGTGGTGGCCACAGCTGATTTTTATTTTAAGAAATTAGGAATTAGCAGGATACAAGAAATTCACTGTATATTTTCTTAAATTTGTTAGTTAATTATCTTTGCTTGTTTCAAGAAATTTTCAAATTTTTTGTGGCCATTAGAAGTCAATCAAATTAAGAAAATGTTTGTAACAGAATTTTCTAAAGCACTTTTCTGGCTTTTCTTTAATTGCTTATTTCGTCTAGACTCATCGTACGAGGCAATTTTCAGTTTTTGTGTACTACAAAATACTCAAAGACAATCTCTGTAGAGTGTTTCGAAGTCAGTTAGATTTGCATGTCTTTGCAATATTGTCAAGTGAAATGCAATCTACATGTAAATAGTGAGCAATATTGAAACTTTTAACTATATTTAAAAGTCCATTCATTAACGCATTTTCTAGAATTTTATTTTATTTTGAATTCTTTTGAAATAGGTAAATTATACTGTTTTTTGATTAGATTGTACTACAAGTACATTTTTAAATCCGTAGAATAGACACTGGTAAATATAAGGGGATGGCAGAGTCATTATCTTTAGATTGAAAAAATGTTCCTTTAATTCCACTAAAAATAAGTGTGCCGAAGATGCTATAGCAACACTTACTGAAAAAATTTACCAATCATTAGACAATTCCAGGCCTTGTTTAGCTGTTTTCCTTGATCTCGCAAAGGCTTTTGACACTGTGCACCATGCTATACTTTTGAGAAAACTAGAAATTTACGGTATAAGGAGAACAGGCAATCTTTTTCGGAGTTATCTGAAAGATAGAGTACAAGCGGTAAAAATAGAAGTATTAGTTCTAGGCTCCCAATATCCTGTGGTGTGCCTCAGGGTACGGTGTTGGGACCAGTTCTCTTATTAATTTACATTAATGATTTATTGAAATTAAAAGAATTAAAAAGTACTATTATTTCTTATGCAGATGATACTGCTTTGTTTTTCGAATCTAGCTCTTGGAATGAAGTTAAAAATATGTCTGAAAGGGATCTGGAATTGATAAAAAATTGGCTAGAAGCAAATATCCTTTCCCTTAACTATAAAAAATCATATTTTGTAGCCTTTAGCAACAATAAAAAAACTCAGGCCAACTTTTATTTTATCAAAATTCATAGTAACTGTTCTAACGTTAATTGCAACTGTGTTGTAACTATTGAAAAATCTGACTCTGTAAAATATCTAGGAATATTGATTGACTGTAATCTTAAGTGGGATAAACATATTTATACATTGTATAACCGTTTAAGAAAAACTATATATATATATATATATATATATATATATATATATATATATATATATATATATATATAAAAACTCCGTGAGTTTATGCCACTGAGAATACTGTCTTGTTTTTACTACAGTCTTGTTCAGTCAATAATTACTTATGGGCTAATTGGAGCGGCAAACTGTCATATGTTAAGATTAGCAGTAATACAGAAAATGATAATTAAAAGAATTCTGAAAAAACCCTTATATTTCCCTACCGATAGGTTATTTTCTGAATTTAAATTAATGAATATACAACAGTTGTTTGCGCTATCAATAATAAGACATATTAATAAAAACAAGGCTCATATCTTACATATACAACATCCTTATGATACTAGAAATTTTGGGCAAGCATTGCCTTACAAAGCTATTAAAACGATAGGACAGAGGAGTTTTAATTATTTTGTACCAAAAATCTACAATAAATTGCATAATTTCGCTTCACGACATCAGATTAATATTCAACAAAATATTGTAATCAAAATTGCCAAAAAATGGATTAACCAGCTAACAAAAATAGAACTAGATACAATCTTTAACAACTGTTAATATTTTTTAAATACATTGCACATCTTTTATTTTTACTTTAGCATGTATATAAAAGTTAAAATTACTAATATATAATATATGCATAGGGTCGCTCACTACTGAAAATCCATATACATTGATACCACGCACATACCTTTGTGGTATATGTGGTGTTTCCCCAGCATAGTAATAAGTGGTATATCTACTAAATTGTTTTAGCTTTACAGCTATTATTTATTAAATTAATATTTCTGTTTATATTTGAGCTTTTTCTATTCGGGGTTTAATCTCTTATTGCATCTACATTATAAATGTACCAACTTAAAGCTCTGTAAAGGTGCGTACTGACTTGAGCATTTGTACGCGCACGGATTATGTGCAGGTACAAATGCTCAGGTGAGTACGAGGTACAATTTGTGTGCGCGTACAGTAATCCTCCCACGAATGTTATCCGTAGCTTGTCGGTCCCACCGATAAGATCAAAGAACTTGTACGCTCAGTGTGTACGGGTTTTTTCAGTCATATAATTGTGCGCGCAAATTTAAGTAAACACCAGTAAATATTCAACATGGAATGGAGTAAAACGGTATTGCATGCTGGTAAACGAATCCCCAGTTGAAAACGTAGGGTTATGGTTAATCGTTCTTTCGCGGGGACATCCCTTATAAATCTTGTCTTTCTCCCAATTTTGTGACCAACTTTTTTAACAAGTAGTTCAATATCTGCCGCTGACATTCGAACAAAATTTTGAAATTGTCCATAACCTCTTGCATTTGCAGTTCTGTTAGCAAACTTGAACTATTGTATATTTCCCTGCTTCTATATAGTTGTGTCATCCACCACCTTTTGTTTTGTTTTTCTTTTTTTTTACTAAGTATACTATGGCCACATTCAGCAGACTCACCAGTGAGTTACCGGCTGGTAAATTTTTTCCTGTATGCATACGTTGATCTACCGGTGAGTTACCGTACTTACTCACCGGTCGCCATTTTATTAACCGTATTTCATTAACAAAGAGTTGCTCACCGGTGGTCATTTTGACAGTTATATCTGTAGTAACAAAGAATCAAGCACAAAGCAAGTAAAAAATTATGGAATTGAGTGTTAAGTCAGTTTACTTAGATATTGAGGAGACGTATATAAAGAACATGTACTTTTAAAATTACTGTAAAAGCTTCTATTCAAAATTTACTGTCATTACAATCTGTCATTGTTCAAATATTGTAGTTTTCATATACGCCGTTCGACAACGCTGCCAAAAAATATGCATTTAGTCAAATTCACCGGTAAGTCACCGATGAGTCTGCTTAATGCGACCTATGTACGCTGCACTTGTTAAGTCAACAACATTACTTTCCGCCATCGTTGACACTACTTACTTTAAATAAATATGTGCGTGGATATAACTGAAATACGCGGAGCGAGATTTTACGCGCACAAATTAGAAAGTTGTGTGTGCAAATTTTTTTACCCGCACGAAAATCCTTGCGCACACGAAAATCCGTGCGCGTACAAATGCTCAAGTCAGTACGCACCTTAATATGTTAAATAAAGAGACATTATTATTCTGCTTTGTTCAATACTCCCGCGATTATCCTTATTAAGCATCTTTGTAATTTAAAAATACGTGTAAGTTCCGTATAAATTCTTGACAACGTTCTACCTTTTTCTTCTAGTATTTTCATTTCCCTTCTTGCTATTGCACTCTTCATCCATGCATATCCTGCTCCACTTTCGCTGAAGAGTTCCTTTCTTGTTCCTTCCCTGCTTCTTATTTCTCTGCATTCCTGCATCATCTGCTCAATAGTTTCTCTTCCGTCCTGCACATTTTTTCTTCTTCCTTCCTTCAAAATGCATTTCTCTCTTAATTTCCACACATGAAGCGTGCAATCCTCTACTTCCCTACTTCCTTTTGATATAGAAAACAGGGATATCGCAACGATATCCAAGATTTTTTAAATTTATTCTACTTGATTCCTGTATTTTGATGTCTTGTATGCATTCATCATTCTACTTCTCTTGCTGATTTTTCGAGGAATGAAATCATATAGAAACATCATTAATTCTTTTTAAAATCATCCCATCATGTATTTTACAAAAAAAGTAATTTCCATTTAATACAATCAAAATTCGAACAATGAATTCATCAGATCACTCATCAAAATATAAATTGGATTAATTCAAACACTTCCAATCATTTCCTCCCTTAAAAACATATTAATTAAACGTTGAAATAACGTTTTGACGTCCGTAACGTGGAAATCAACAACCGCTTACAATGAACGGTGATGTCACGACAATAAGCTTGTCACATGAGATGGACAAGTTGTGATTAGGATGGGGGGGGGGGGGGGGATGAACAGCAATAGATGACATTTATGAAAATTTGTGTACAGGTATGTTAAATGTCAAATTAACGGCACGTAACTTTTATATTTATATAGATTTGTGTAGAAATATTAAATAATAATTCATGATCGTTTAATTGATTGACTGAACCTCCGATGCACCACAGCTGGACTCTCAATATCAAACCCGCTTTAGGTTAACTGTGGTGTACCGCAAGGCTCTATTTTCGGACCGCTCCTGTTTTTAATTTATATAAATGAATTCCCTTGTTCTATCAACAATTGTTCACATTTTTTATATGAGTATATAGAATTGGGGCGAAATGATAACATAACACGTCAAAATTTTTTGACATGATTGTTTAATTGATTTATTGATACTACTTTCCATTTACGAGAATTCTGCCATTGAACTAATGCGCCACAGTTGTGCTATATTGAGAGCACTGGATTTGGCGTAATTTCCGCGGCTGCATATCGCTAGGGTTTGGGATGCAGTCGTGTGTATTTAGCTCCACTAGTCTCTAGTATGACGCGGTTCAAAAGGTTGCTGAAGTTTGAGATTAGTGGACGCTTGTCAAGACCTGACAAACCCCAAAATAATAGTTTATTTATTTAGCTAATGCTAGTAAGATCCATATTAACAAACATAAACATATAAATATTATAATAAACATTCAAATCAAATTTAATCCTTATTTTGTCAATTTAAGCCATTATTTGTCAAATCTAAATATCGATTTTACGTAATTTAGCGCTTTAAAATTTTAATAACATATTTGAATTAATTGTTTGGGACTTTAAAAATAAGTAGGTCATAAAATTAGGTTCCAAACTTGTTGCAAATTGGTTTGTAATGTTTTCTACAATAATTTCAAAACTGTATTACTGTGATAAATCATATTTTGAATGTTATCTTCTCAAATATTTTTAATATCAGCCCTGCCTACGAAATCCTGTAAAATATGAAAATTCACAGTTTATATATTTTTTCAGATAAACAGGTTTCGTCGCATAAATGTTTACGTAATTCCTGCTAATGATATAAAAATAAAATTTCCTTATCAACTTATTTAAGAGGATTAATTATTTTTTTAATCCCATACTAATTCATTTGTGGTTAACAAAACATCGAGATAACATTAAAATGTCTTTCTTATGAATTCTAAGTTATTTTTTTTACGTATTTTAACATTGAATATATTGTGTCTCGTGAAAGTGTAGTTATTTTTGGAAATTTGGGTATTAAATCAAAAACTATATCTCAAAAATGGTAAGAAATAGAGACCTAAGGATTAAATCTTTAAAAAATTTAGTTTTACGATGTTTTTTCTGTAATATTAATATGACCTGAAACTAATTGGTAAAATTTTGATTTTATTTTGTAAATTTCAAAAATTCATATCTCAAAAATGGTAAGAGGTAGAGACTTGAGGTTTGAATTTTTGGAATTCTTACACCTTGTTTTGTCTAGAAAAATATAATGTTCGGTCCGTAATGACCTAAAACTATTAGGGAAAATTTTGATTTTTTTTTTATTTAAAAAAAATTCATATCTCATAAAAGGTAAGAAATAGAGACTTGAGGTTTGAATTTTTGGAATTCTCACACCTTGTTTTTTCTAAAAAAAATTAATGTTTGGTCCGTAATGACCTAAAACTATTAGGGAAAATTTTGATTTTAATGGAATTTAACAAAAATCTTATCTCAAAAAAGGTAAGAGATAGAGACTTGAGGTTTAAATTTTTGGAATTCTCACATCTTATTTTGTCTAGAAAAAAATAATGTTTGGTCCGTAATGACCTAAAACTATTAGGGAAAATTTTGATTTTAATGGAATTTAACAAAAATCTTATCTCAAAAAAGGTAAGAGATAGAAACTTGAGGTTTAAATTTTTGGAATTCTCACATCTTATTTTGTCTAGAAAATATAATGTTTGGTCCGTAATGACCTAAAACTATTAGGGAAAAATTTGGAAAAAATTTTCAATTTTTTTTTTCGTTTTATCAAAAAATATCTCAAATAAAAGTTGTTCGTTATTGCTTTTGTAGCAACTTTTGTTCAATAATTTTTTTCGAAATATTTTTCTGTTGTCAAATATTCGCAAAAATCTTAAAATCGACACGAGTAAACTCCCATTTTTAGTCAACTGATTTTTACCAAAAGTTGATCAACTTGTGCCATTGATAGCAGAAGCTTAAATATGAAGTTTCATAAAAATCCTTTCAGCCGAATTTGCTCTGCATGTGTACACACACAGATAGACAGACGGACAGACAGACAGACAGACGGACGGACAGACGGACGGACAGACAGACAGACGGACGGACAGACAGACCGACAGACATCATGCTAAAAATAGTCAAAACCTTATGTAGGGACCTCAATTCGTGGAGATCCATCGAAATCTCGAAACGTCAAAATCGATATGATCACAATACCTCCCTTATATATGTTGGCGGTCGGTAAAAAAAACTGATGATTCTAAAAAAAAAAAGATCCTTATAAAATTCTGGTCCGCGAATGTATTTCAGATCGCCATCCGGCTCTCGGTCTTTTGGAAGTTGTACATGATGTATACCATATTTTCGGACAGAGGGAGTATTTTTTAAGGTTAAAAGTATCCAATTAGACAAACATTCGCTTCAAATGTTGATGTATGTATAGATTATTACCTTCAAACAAGATAATACACGCATAAGTTTCGCGAAATTTCTGACGAAAATTCCTTACATTTTACAAAAATATTTCCACGTGTTACATATGCCAGCTATATTTTCATATCTCACATTTCATGAATAATATTAATATTTACACCTCGATACTAAAATGAAATCTCTGCTTCAGAAAATACTTATTTTTCCTTCCTGCTTCGTCATTAATTTTCGTAGCATTCACTTGTTATTTGAATTGTTGACCAAGATTTTCATTCATTCCATCTACAAAAACAAATTCTAACAAATACCAGAATAGGTTTTATACGCTTTTCATATTTTATCCCATTATGTGATTTTAAAAGATACTTTAATGTCATCAATTATTTTTAATAATCGTCGATTTAAATTTGAATTGGAACTAAAGTATTTAGATCAATTAGTTCAGGACAATGTATATAATTTTGAACACAGATTGGATCTGTCACATCTAATTAGATGTTGAATGAAGCGAATAGAATCGTTTGAAGCTGAGCTTTTGACGAATAGAATATCAAATAATGTTATGGAACCTAATGGATTTTGATTATATGGTTTGGATTATGATCAATGTATTTATTAATTTATTTATTAATAAATCAATATGCCATTATTCATTACTAGATATTCATAATTAATGTGTAATTAAAAAAAAATCGTGGGGGTAAGCCATGGGAGAGAAGTACAGCAATTTAAGAGATGATCGAGCAACAACAAAAATAAAAACTATTTATTTTTGTCATTTTTGACAATTTAGCCACTTTAAAGAATTTGTGTTTAATCATGCTTTTCACTGTTAAGCAAAAATTGAAGTGTGAATTTTCACACATTTCCGTGTTTTGTAGGTATATAGTAAGTGTAAGAAGCCAACAGAATGCTGGATCAAAATCAAAATTTTTTTCAATTCATTTTTATTTGAGTACTAAGAACTTTCATTTAATTTTTTTAAAATTTAATTAATTTAATTTGTAAAATTTATGTCACAATAAAATTTAAATTAAAATATTCTAGCGTTTTTTTTCTTCATTTGCTTCGTAAGAAAAAAGTCGTAAGAAAAATTCTTTTCGTATGTTTCCTGTTCAAATCATAATATACATGACTATTTTTTAAGATTTTTGGTTTAAACCTTTGGGCTAAAAGGTTTTTTTTTAGGGTTTTGTAGGTATGACTAAAAAACCCTTATACCGTCATTTTATCGTCTGTCTGTCTGTTTGTCTGTCTGTCTGTCTGTCTGTCTGTCTGCCTGTCTGTCTGTCTGTCCGTCTGTCTGTCTGCCTGTCTGTCTGTCTCTTCGGTAAAAATTGTAGCCAAACGGCTAAGCCAAGAGAGTTGAAATTTGGCATGCTTATATAACTTTTCGACCCGCATATAAAAAACATACTAAAATATCTAAAAAACATATTACTCTAAAAATATAAACAAATATCTGCTCATCTAAAAAAAAATATTTTTTTAAAATTATGAGTAGGGATCAAATGAAAGCCCTTAGTTCGAGGATTAACGATCAAAATTTTATTTTTGCAAAATAAATTATTTTGACGCGATTTCTGTCAAAATTGTGCAAAAAAATGTTGTCCTACACTCTGTAGCCCAGATGGTTTAAACTAAAAATCTGAAAAAATTCTAAGTAATGTACATTTGTGTGAACCGGAATAGTACAACAGGAATTTTTGATCAGATTATGTTTTCGAAACACCAAAAATGCGTTATTTTGTTATGGTTAAAAATGCGTTATTTTGGTGTTTTTTGCTTGACCATGTAAAATATTTAATAACTTATGTAACTAAGCAATCCAGCATGCTTTTATGGTGTAATGGTTAGCAGTCTCGCGTTATAATTTGCCAACTAGGGTTCCGGACTCAATTCGGAGACAATTTAATTTTTTCTGTTTTTTTTTTGCATTTTTATTTTGTTTAAATTATTTTTTCAAATTCCTAGTTAGAATTTGGGCAAATATTGCATTTAATTTTTAAAAACGTAAATTTAATAACCAGTGGAAATTGTTGAAATTGAATACACGAAATCAGAGGGGCGGAGTTATGACTTAAAACAACCAATGGAGCCATAGGCGCAATTTTCAAAATCTTAATAAACCTTGCTATATATAAAAAAAAATACTGCACATATTTAGAAACCTAAATAATGATATTATGCATTCTAATTAAAATTAACAAAAAAATATTTTAACATAAAATTTGTTTTGGCATCCCAAATAATCATCATTCACTTACTAAATACCTGAGTAACCCTAAAATGTGTAAAAATTCACACTTTTTCACAATTTTTACTTGCCCGACCTTAATATATAAGGGGCAAGTATTGTAATCGCGAAAATTTTCGATGTCGAGATTTTGACTGATGACCACGTTTTATGGTCCAGGGAATCCAAAAAACATATTTTCGAAGTGCCGTCCGTATGTGTGTGTGTCTGTGTGTGTGTGTGTCTGTGTGTGTGTCTGTGTGTGTGTCTGTGTGTATACACGATAACTCAAAAACAGTTTAACTTAAAGAGTTCGTTCTGGTACTAAAAAATTCTCCTAATAACTGGGAAGAACCCTATTGTTTTTTATTAAAATCCCAAACCGGAAACGGAAGTTATTAAACATTAAAATTTAAAAAAAATCGTAACTAGTAAACCAAGCCTTGGACAAAAAATTGTATAGGACATAATTTGATGTATTTTTGAAGATTTACCTAAATCTTTTTTTAAATTAAAAAAAAATATATGTATTTTTTTTTGAAAATTCTATGAAAATAATATTGAAATAAAAAAATTTTACAAACCAATTTCCGTTCCTTAATCTACGTCGAGCTTTCTTTTGATACAGTGGCGGTGCTATTAGGGATCCGGGGGGGGGGAGTATGGGTGTATGGGTGTACGCTTAACGAATCCTTCTTCAATGAAGGTATTTGTAAATCTATTATTTTAAAATCAATATTTCTTACGACATTACGTTGAAAAGTTTTATAGACCAGTGTTTCTCAACCAAAAACGCACCGCAGACCAGTAAAATACATATTTTTCCAACGCGGACCACTAATAATAATTGTTGCTTCATTTTTTGAAAAAGACAAATGTATTTAATGTGCTACTAAATACATATATTTTATTTGTAGAAAATCACAGACAGGTTACAGAAAATAAACAAAATATAAATTATTTACAAAAAAAATGTTGAAAAAAAATAACAAAATAACTGCAAAAAACACATACAAAAACTTTCGCGGACCACTAAAATTTTTCTACGGACCACCAGTGGCCCGCGGACCACCTGTTGAGAAACACTGTTATAGACGATATTCTCTATATTTAAATGTGAGAGTCTATAAGGACATCACGCCAAAAAGACAGGACCGAAATTCCCAACATTTTTTAACACACCTTTTAATTAAATCAATTGAACTTATCCCGTTTGAAGGACGGGTACTCTGCTATTTATCAATAAATCTGCATATGCTAAATCTACAAAACGTAACTTTTAAATTGCAATTATGTTTTGTTATTTGAAATTATATTGGTTATTTAATGTTAAGTAATTTTTAAATATTATTTAATTAAAGAAATAATAGTCCAGTAACCTTGTCATGATTATGGGGCAAAAGTTGCATCAAGTGGGGGTAGTTGGTTTCGTCATTTTTTCTTGTATGGGATATGCCTGAGATGCAAAATCCAAGTTTTCGACCTCGGCAGCCCTCCGGAACACTTTTGAATTTCTCAAAAACTACTAAATTTTCGAACATTTTTCGGTTTCTTACCATTATGACCATAAAGGAACACGTTTTTGACAAACATTATTCAATGCATTTTTAAACTAGATTAAATTTTCTACAATTTAAGACCAGAATGGGTTCAGTAGCTTCAATAGTTTCTGAGATACAGCTAACTTTCAACTACAACACGAGTGTAACAGTTTTTCGACGAAAAAATCGATGTTTTTAAAAAGTTTTTTGCGAATAACTCGAAAAATATGCATTTTATCAAAAAAACTATAGAAAGCAAAATTGTAGCTTTAAAAAAAAAAAAACAAAATCCTTTTTTTATTATTTTTCTACGACCAATACGAACCGAGATACGGCATGTTAATGGTTAACTTTTTTTCGCCAAATGCATAATTTGAAAGATTCAAAGTCAAATAACAGGAAAAATTTGCATTTTTCGAAGAAAACTCATTGAATCTTTCTTAAAGTATTTGATAAGACCTTTCAAACAAAAAAAACAAAAGTCTCTACTATAAAAATTAAGCGACTTATGATCAAAATAAGGTCGGTACCTACTTTTTTCTACGAAAAAATCAGTGAAAACAACCCCCTATTTCCCCCCCTAATTAAAATTGATCCTCACCCTTCTGTGGTTCTCTTCATATATGTATTTTCAGTACACCCAAGAAGTTTGACTAATTTAAAATGCCTAATTTTAGAAAAATTGGAGTTTAAAGAAAAAACGTTTTTTTGCGATTTCGTATTTTTCACCCTTTTCTTCAAAATATCTCCGAAATTACTGGAGATACGAAAAAAATGATAGAGCACTAAATTGTAGCTTTTTTAATGACTTAAATTTCCCTGTGAATATATTTTCTGTACAGTGAATATTTGGCGAGATATAGCCGTTTAAAACCTCTATTTACAAGCGAACACCACCTTATTCGAGCCCTTCAAACTCACCCCATTTAAAAACTAAGGGATCTTAAGGAATTTAATTTACACAGTCTTATAGCTCTTGAAAAGCCCTACAAAATCGTTTTTGAAAAAACTTTCTATCACTAAAAATGAAGGAGCTATGTTTAAAAAACCAATAAATTTTTTTTCAAAACATCTACATAACCAGTATTTTCGGCAGCAATATAAGGTTCTGCAATGTTATTTTATATTTTTTGACAATAAGGAGTAGTTTTCACTTCTAAAAATAAACAGTGCCCATGAGCATGATATAACATACAATTTTCAAGTTTGGAGATTATTTCAAACTTTGAAAAGCTGTATCTCGGAAACTATTAAGACTACCGAGCCCATTTTGGTCTCAAATTGTAGAAAATTTAATCTAGTTTAAAAATGCATAGAATGGTGTTTGTCGAAAACATGCTCCTTTATGGTCAAAATGGGCAGAAACCGAAAAGAGTGCGAAAATTTAGCAGTTTTTGCGAAATTCAAAAGTGTTCCGGAAGGCTGCCGAGGTCGAAAACTTGGATTTTGCATCTCAGGCACAACCCATACAAGAAAAAAAAAAACGAAACTAACTACCCCCACTTGATGCAACTTATGATGTACTAGGTTACTGGACTATAAATAATGTTTGTTTAATTTTTCATTTAGGGTCCCTTAACACCCCATATACACATGCTACAAGCCTGGCTACTAGCTTTATCCGGCACTGTCCTGTGTTATTACATTTAGAACGAAATACAATGCCTATTAGGATTATAAAACTACTTCATTCGTAATTATTTATTCCCCGTACGTATTACTCTCGGTAGTTTTATAATTAAGCTGTTGTTTCTATCGCAAAATAAATTAAAATCTGACGTTGGTTACATTAATTTTTTATGAATTTTTAACACAAAACAAATGAAAAATATCCATAAAATAAAGCGCACGTGTTACAATCGATTTCGTTTTAAATGTTCATTCATATTTACCAGGTCAAGTACTTTTATTTTACAATTTAACAGAACAATTATATTATATTTTTAAGCTTACTTAGGATATAAAAGTATAAATATACCTAGTCTTGCCATAAATATTCTTCCAGTGAAATTCCACAATACGAGGGTTACCTTTTATGTTTTTACCACTAGATGGCAATATTGAAATGTTTCATTACTATATTCGTAAAATTTTAAATGTGTTATTGTGAAATCAATGGCAGCTTATAAATTGACCGAGTTGTTTGTTGACAGTGAGCGTTTAAAAAAAGTTTTTGAAAAAATGGATATTACGCGTGAAGGTTTTTATTGGATGATTTTTTACGATTATAGTAAAGGCCTAACTCAACAAAAAGGCATAGATTGGCTTCGTTCAACTTTTGGTAATGAAGCACCATCAGAAAATACTGTTTACAGTTGGTTTGCAGAAGTTCGTTATGGTCGTGCGTCCGTCAGTGATAAACCTCGTGAGGGTCGACCAAAATCGATGGTGATTCAAAACAACATCGATGCTGTGCGTAAAATCGGTATGTGATTTACCGTGAGATAGAGGCATCTTTTGGCATATCGCAGACTGCAATACAGTCGATTTTGCATGAACATTTAGCTGTGAAAAAGATCTGTTCCCGATGAATTTATTCATATGAACCGGAAACTAAGCAACAATCCACTGTTTGAGTCTTCCAAGATGAACCCAAACCCATGAAAGTTGTTCGTTTACGAAGCACTTCCAAGAAAATGACCGCTTGTTTCTTCGGTTGTACTGGACATGTCGCAACCATTAGAGGATCGGAGAACAGTTAATGCTGAATGGTATACAACAATTTGTTTGCCAGAAGTCGTCAACAAAATTAGGAAAAACAACAAAAAACGTCGCATCATTCAATGACAATGCAAGCTCCCACACAGCACGTCAAACAATTTGTTATTTGAAGGAGAAAAATATCGAATTAATGTCTCATTGCCCGTATTCACCAGATTTAACTAACGACTATTTCTTTGTTACCAATGTCAAACAAAAAATGTGTGGGCAGCGATTTTCATCACTTCAAGAAGCTGTTGAAGCCTTCAAACACCATGATTTTAAGATCAACTTCAGAGTAGAAAAAATATTTCGAGAATTGGTTTGAACTAGAGATGGGTCGTTCATGAACGAACCGGCTCACTGAGCCGACTCAGTACACTGACCGAAGTGACACGGTTCACCAAATTGAAATGAGCCGGCTCACGGCTCACTGTACAGTTTCAAGATTCAAGGATACGATTGGTCGGGCGATTGTGAGCAGTGACCGGAGTGATCCGGATCTGGATCGATGTTATGTTGAACTTCGCGAGAACTCGGCTTGTAATGTATTATCATAAATTGTATTATTTATTGTCATCAATTTGTAGGGCAGTTTATTTGAAACTAATAGGCTTAGTCTGTATTTTCTTACAACCATACTATATAAAAATATTAAAAATATTGCCCAAATTCCAGATGTCCGATTTATAAGGGCAATAAACATCGCCATAAACTTAACACATCTGGTTTAAAATACAGTAGCTACATAAAGTGAATTGTTTGTTTCAAAAATGTTAGATAAGAACCGGGGCTAAGCGACGTTCTACCTACGAGCGAACGACCGACAACTGACCGGGTCTAAGGGAGAGCCGGGTCTAAGGAAGAGCCGGCTCTAAGCGACGTCTACCTACGAGCGAACAACCGACAACTGACCGGGTCTAAGGAAGAGCCGGCTCTAAGCGACGTCTACCTACGAGCGAACGACCGGCAACTGACCGGGTCTAAGCAAGAGCCGGCTCTAAGCGACGTTCTACCTACGAACGAACGACTGACCGACCTGTGTCTCGGGATCATGTTTACAGTTCATATATTGCAAGAACCGGCGCTAAGCGACGTTCTACCTATGAACTAACGACCGACATGTGTCTCAAAAACATGTTTACTTAACCGGATCACTGAGCCGGATCAATGAACCGGCTCAACAAACTGAACGACCTCCACTGATCCGGTTCCGCAAACTGAGCCGAAAATCCCATCTCTAGTTTGAACGCATGCAAAAGTGTATAAATCTTAAAGGCGAATATTTTGAAAAGCAATAAAACAGTTTTATTCAAAAAAAAAATGTAAAAACTTAAAAGGTAGCCCTCATCATTATAAACAAGAAAATCTCAGGGATGAATTTTTGCAATATATTGAACTTCTGAAACTGATCTTGCTTCTCATACTAGCGCCAAAAAGACCGTGTAAAGTTGCTGTTATAGTTCCATCTTTTCCATAAGGCCACATGGGGCAAGAGCCCAGGGCCCCAGGCTCGATGGGGGCCTCAAAATGTCGAGGTCATTGTTTACACGGCAAAAAGAGAAGCTCAATTTTTAGTGAAATTTTACTACAATTTTACTACTTTTATTAAAAAACCTTGAAAATGAATCGGCGGACTTGAGTATCTCAGCCTTACATACTCTAATAAAAGCAGATATATTAGAAGAAATTTTCCCGCATGTGGAAGTTGCTACAAGGATTTCCCTTTGCTTAATGGTCACCAATTGTAGCGGAGAGCGCTCATGTTCACGGCTAAAAAGAATAAAAAATAAATTACGAACGACTATATTACAAGAACGACTTACTAATTTGTCAATCATGTGCATAGAAAGTGATATCCTTCAAAAATTAGACTTTGAGGACATAATAGAAGATTTTGCACAACAGGGGCCCTATACCCTGTGTGCCCACGGGCCCCTGCATGGCGTAAGACGACCCTGGTTATACGGTTGATTATACATACCGAACAAACAGAATTACGTATTTCAAATTAATTTTTATTCGTTTTAGAACACGGTATACCTGAAAAAGTATGAGAAATAAATAATAGTATCGGAAACAAACAAACAAAATCACAAAATATAGTCAAGATCAGAAAAAAGAAAGTGAAGAACTAACTGCAGGTAACGTAATGGACGAAATTTGGTTTTCCTTTTCTTATACTGAACGAGCTCTAATACCCTTTTCACACTAGAACTTTAAGATCGGATGTTAAAGTGAATGTGTCTTTAAACGCTAATGTGAAACCGTATGGCCTCGTCTAAATACAAGCGATCTTTAAGACAGAGATCTGCGTCTTATTGTCCGTATTGCCAACTTAATTTCTAATATAAAAAAATACTCTTTGAATTTGTGCTGTCAACATTTTATATTATCATAAACAAGAATACTGTATTATATCGACTTTATAAGAAGTTTATACTTATTGTTATAATAAAATTATTTATTTTAATAATGTGTTTAATAAAATAAAGAGCTACAATAATTGAGATAAAATGTATCGACTTACATGTTAATACAGGTGTAATATATTCTTTACTGTAGTGTCTTTATTGTAGAATGAAATGAAATATCCATATTTGTTTATAATAATTCAAAATGTGCGTCTGCGCAGACAGTTCAAAACTGGTAATTTCATGACGGTAACTTAAGGACAAAATTACTGTAGCTGATGACAGCACCGGAGATTTAAACATCAAGTGTGAAAGCATACAGATGTTAAACATCGGTGAACTTTAAGTTCACTCGTCTTAAAGTTCTAGTGTGAAAAGGGTTTTACTAATAATTCTTTGGAGTCTTGTTTTCCAAATGTATAAATTGCCTTTTGCATATATTTATCTTAGAATTACCAACT
The DNA here is from genome assembly GCA_963971575.1 of Liopterus haemorrhoidalis. Taxonomy (NCBI): domain Eukaryota; kingdom Metazoa; phylum Arthropoda; class Insecta; order Coleoptera; family Dytiscidae; genus Liopterus; species Liopterus haemorrhoidalis. The sequence goes on from OZ020617.1 coordinate 8,775,018, forward strand.
GTGAAGAATAAAGTTCATTTTTAAAACTGAAAAGGATTAAATATGAACTAAGGATTTTCAAATATTTTTTAAAATTTATTTATTCAGTAGGTTATACTTATGATCCCTAAAAAAGTGAATTGTAAAAATTTAACACCCATTACTTGCGTTGAAATAAAGATTATGTTGAAGATAAAAATATCCAAATAAACTTTTAGTACAACATTTAGAAACGTGCCTGCTTTTAACACAATAAAAACAAAAGCAATTCATATAACTACGTACAAAATGGTAGGAAACACTCGAAATTCTAAAGCCTACTTAAAACCGTCCTTACAAAACTCAATTTAGCTAACACCTCATCAGTTGAAGGCACGTCGCAACCTCCCTTATAAGATTCTGTCAAACGGATTATCCGAATATAAACGCGCCAAGAACTCTTTCTCTAAAGAATTTATCCCAATGTATTAAGCACACAGTTTTTTCACAACCAACCAGATGAATACTGGTAACTAAAACGTGAATTAATATAGAGAGTTTAGTTGGTTGGACAGAAAGCTCAGGAAAGTTCTCCATTAGTATTCAAGGGCGTTCCGTTTTCCGTGTGGTCTTAGTAGCGATGTACACCATATGGTAATCTTAAGGATTGAAACATGGATTGTTTGACTAAGTCTACTATTTTGTACACGAATGCATGGCTTGTAAACTTAGTGGACGTGAACTTATTTTGATATGTACATTAGGAATGGCTATGAATACAAATTTTTGATATTTTTAAGAAAATGAAAGTTTTTATATATGAAGTTTTGTAAGACTACAGCTTTATTTCATGTTATAAAAACTGATTATATATTCGGATTATTTTATACGTCTGACATTTTCTCGAATATGTATTCTGTTGAAAGACATTCTGTTTTTACTAACAATAGGTCTATCAAGAGACAAGAGAAAAATACTAAGGGAATGTTGGGAAGAAAGAATAAAGGGAGAACAAAAAGGTATTGTCGGCATGGGGAGAGACAAGAAAAGAGTACTTTTGGAGGTGTGGAATGGACATAAGAGAAGCAGAGAGAAAGAGAAACGAAGGAACAGATATAGTAGAAGAATTGAGGAGGAGGGATAAGGAGGTACAGAAGCAGGAAAGAACAGACAGAATAAACAAATTGCGGAGTGTGAAAAGATATAAAGAGATAAGAGTAATTGGAATACCGAAATACCTGAAGGGGAAAAGAGGAAGATCAAGGGGTAGAGTCAGGAGGTTAGCGAGGTTAAGATGCGACAAAGAAGAGAAGAACAATAGAAGAAGAGCCAGAGGACAGGCTCTGTAGAATGTGTAAGGAAGAAAAAATCTTAGAGTATTTACCGAAGAGATGCAGAGAGATGGCAGTCTGGGAGGAAGAAAATGATGAGTGAGGAAAACAAAGGAGAAAGATGGGCGAGAGAACTGGAGTTAAGAAGGAAGGATATCGGAGAGGAAAGCCGGAATGAGAATAGGAAGAAAGAGAGGGACACCAGAAGAAGAACAAAGAAATACAACACTCTAAAACTAAAAATGACAAATATCTTCCTTATTTTTTACTTAACATTAAAAATATATAGAAAAGAGTGGTTTAGAATAAAGAAGTTATTACTTTAACCCTTTTGCTGCTCCAACCGTATATACTCGTAAATAAAAGTGTGGCCCGATACGCTCCGTGCGAGTTAACTCGCGCCGTGTTTTAAATTGTTCCCTGCTCAACACGACTATTTTCGCTGGTTACCCCAACCAGTTCAAGTACCTGCGAGCACGTTGCGTTGGTATACGTTGCTGTGCCGTTCCATTCAGTTAGATAGGGTCTTACATTCGGTATATCTACTTATTTATATCGATTAAATAAAATCTTTTTGATTGTATTCTTGTATTCATTCACTCACATTACATTTTTTCCTAACATTAGTCATATCGTCACCATCATTCATCCTTACATGTCATGAAAACTTACACAAAAATTTCACGCCAACTGCTCTACACGAATAAACTCGCAATCACCGAAATATGTGCGCACAGCGAGCACGAAATCTCAAAGCGTATGGCGCAGTGAAAGGGTTAATTTGCTTGAAACTGAAATATCTCACTTATTATTTGCATTAGAGCAAATATGTACCTTACAAAAACGGGTATTCCAGCTAGTATTTATTAACTATTTACTCTGAGCACCGAGAGTTCTAATTACTAATAAACTGTCCAATAAATTTGTTAAAAACATAATTTTTTCACGAGAGTTGCACCCCGAAATAGTTATTAGATTGCTAATAAATAGGCTTATTTTTCTAATAACTTATAGGTAAGTCGACCGGCGTAGCGTAGTGGTAACACATGTGCTCTGCGTTGCGAAGGTCTCGGGTTCGAATCCCGTTCAGGCATGGAAATTTTCTCAAATAAAAATGGTTTTGGCTAATTGCCCAGACAGCAAAGGCAATTAAATTAAAAAAAAAAACTTATAGGCAACATGCAGTGTTTAATAAACTGACATATAACCTAAAACAAGTTCGCAAAATGTGTTAATATTTCAATTTTAATTGAAAAACAGTATAATTTTAAAAGAATATACAAATGTGTAGTTTTTATACATCTATATTTTTTCAATAATGGTGATTTTAGTGTTTTATATTCATTTTAGTTGTATTTTGACGAAATCGACGATCTTTTTGGATTTTATAATTATAGACAACCGTTTTTAGAATATTTTGGGCATTTATTGTAAATGTGATATATAAAGAACAACGTGTGATATATAAATATATATTTTTAAATAAACATTGTTTTATTTTTACATGCAGGTTATTCCAAACAATTAGGCGGAACTAACTGGAATTTTCATTTTTGTAAGTTGTCATTAGCTATTTTTTTTATATTTTGAAGTTGGCTTTTCCTGAACAAAATTATCAAAAACTTCAATCAATCTGTAAAAATTACTAGATTTGAAGACCTAGTTCCGCCTAATTGTTTGGAATAGACTTTATGTATTTCTTTCAATACGATTACAACACATTACAAACAATACTTTAAGCAGTACTGTTTATATAAAAATAATAGAAAATAAGAAGACAACAATTATTGACAGAATATTAAAGATGTGTGGCTGAAAATTGCTGATAAGTTAAATTCATATTGTTTAAGGATTGTAAAATAAAGCAAGATATTGCTGTTTTCTTATTTTCAATCACTTTTGTATTATAAAATGTTATTTTTATTAACTCCTCTTTTATCTATATTATCCTCTTTTACTGTGGTAAAATTTGTTGAACGCCGTTTAATAGTAATTTTAACACAAAAAATATACGTAACGTCATTGAATGGAAAGTCAAACTATTTAATGTAAAAATTTCATCTCACTTTACAGTCTATTCCAAATGATTAGGCGGAACTAACCGGAATTTTCACTTTTGTAAGATGTCATTAGCTATTTTTTTATATATTGAAGTTGGCTTTTCCTTAACAAAATGATCAATAGCTTCAATCAATCGGTAAAAGTAACTAGAATTGAAAATCTAGTTCCGCCTAAACCAAAGAAACATACTTTATGTGTCTAATAACTATTAGGGAGTTTATTAGGAACTGGAACTCTCGGCCCTAAAATGCATAAAGCACATGAAATTATATAATTTTTTCAGAAAATTTGAACCATGCTCTAATTAAAGTCTGTTCCTTTGGTTTATGCGGAACTAGATTTCAATTCTAGTTACTTTTATCGATAGATTGAAGCTTTTGATCATTTTGTTCAGGAAAAGCCAACTTCAATATATAAAAAAAATTGATGTGAAGTGTGAATTTTCACACATTGCAGGGTTTCGCAGGTATATAATAAGTGAAGGCGGCATGCTGAGTGTGTAGGACAAATTTTGCTTTGTAGTAACCACGGCAAAATGAACGATCTTTTTAAAATAATTTATCGTCTGTTAATCTCAGAGCTTTAAAAACAAATTTTATGTTAAAATATTTTTTTGTTAATTTTAATTCGAATACCTAATATCATTATTTAGGTTTCTAAATAAGTGCAGTATTTGTTTTATATAACAAGGTTCATTAAGATTTTGAATATTGGGCCTATGGCTTTCATTGGTTGTCTTAAATCATACGCTCCGCCCCTCTGGCTTCGTATAAATGACACAGAATGAAAATATAATTCCAATTGGTTATTAAATTTACGCTCTTGAAAATTAAATTCAAAATGTGCTAAAATATAACTAGAATTTTAACAAATTAATTTAAACATAATAAATATGAAAAAAAAAAAACAAAAAATAAAATTGACTCCACAAGGCAGGAACGAACCTGTGTAGTGAATAACGATCCTGTGTAGTTGTCGAGCAACTGAGCCACTAGACCACCAAACGCTTATCAACTTAGTGTGTTATAAGAGTATAACATGTATGCATCGTCAAACAAAAAACACAAAAAATGCGTTATTTTCCGAAAAGATAATCTGATCAAAAATTCCTGTTGTACTATTCCGGTTCACACCAATACACATTACTTAGAATTTTTTCACATTTTTAGTTTAAACCATCTGGGCTACAGGGTGTGGGACAAAATTTTTTTTGCACATTTTTGGCAAAAATCGCATCAAAATAATTTATTTTGCAAAAATAAAAATTTGATCGTTAATCCACGTACTAAGGGCTTTCATTTGATACCCTACTCAGAATTTAAAAAAAATATTTTTTTTTTCGATGAGCACATATTTGTTTATATTTTTAGGGGGATATGTTTTTTAGATGTTTTAGTATTTTTCCTATGTGCGGGTCAAAAGGTTGTACAAGCATGCCAATTTTCAACTCTCTAGGTTTAGCCGTTTGGCTACAATTTTTACCGAACAGACAGACAGACAGACAGACAGACAGACAGACAGACAGACGACAAAATGACGGTATAAGGGTTTTTTGGTCATACCTACAAAACCCTAAAAATAGCTAATGACAACTTACAAAAATGAAAATTCCGGTTAGTTCTGCCTAATCGTTTGAAATAGACTGTATTTCAAATATTCCGAAAACATTGGCACGAATATGTTACCAATTAAATATATTAGCAAACAGCGCTTAAGGTTCCAATAACCACCCTTAACTCTATTTTAGAAGTTTTCTTTTGTGAAAAACTTTAAAACTAGATATATATATATTTTCAATTAAAACCGTAACAATATACTTCTATTTATAGTTATTTTCATGACATCTTAATTTAAAATTATAATTGAAATTCTTATCTGTAAATCTTAGAATAAATTGTTTATACAAGATACCAATCTTTATCAAAAAGCAAACTTAATATTCAACTCAAAAATTTCATCAGAATCTCATAAAAAGACTTGATTAATGATAAAGTTAATTAATACTAAATCTGTGATGAATTCAAAACAGTATTTAGGAGAAATTTCAAAAGGCTCTAGTAATCTATTTTACATAAATTCCAATCTAATTCTTAAGTCATTACTGGCGGTAAAGTGATGTTTAAGAACATTTATGCACGCAGTTTCAAGGGATGGATTAAAAATTAAGAAGAGATAAAGGGTATTACTAAAAGAGAGAAAATTTAATTTTATGGAGTTTGATGTCAATATGATGAGCGTCAAAGAGAAAGAATTACGTAAAAAGTTATATAGATTAAAAGGATAAAATATTACAGAGCCTTATAAAGTTTTGTCTGTAAACACAGTCAGTTTTAATACGAGGGTTACCTTTTATGTTTTTACAAACGACCACTAGATGGCAATATTGAAATATGTCATTACTATAGTAGTAAAATTTGACATTTATTATTGTGAAATCAGTGGTAGCTTATAAATTAACCTAGTAGTTTGTTGACAGTGAGCTTTAAAAAAAAACAAGTTTGTGAAAAACTGTTACTCATGAAGGTTTTAGTTGGATGATTTTTTACGATTTTAGTAAAGGCCTAACTCAACTATCAGTGCATAGATTCGCTTCGTTCAACTTTTAGTAATGAAGCACCATCAGAAAAGACTGTTTACAATTGGTTTGCAGAATTTCGTCGTGATGAATCTCGTGAAGGTCGACCAAAATCGGTTGTGATATAAAAAAACATCGATGCTGTGCGCAAAATGATTGAAGAAGATCAGCATGTGACTTACCGTCAGATAGAGGCATCCTTTGGCATATCGCAGACTGCAATACATTCGATTTTGCATGTACATTTAGCTGTGAAAAATATGTTCCCGGTGGATTCCGCATAATTTGATCGAAGCTCAAAAAAAGGCTCGTGTTGATTGGTGTAAGGGAATGCTAAAAAATTCAACCTAGGTCCTAAAAAATCCCTATACAACATCGTTACAGGTGACAAAACTTGGATTTATTCATATGAACCGGAAACTAAGCAACAATCCATTGTTTGGGTCTTCCAAGATGAACTAAAACCCACAAAAGTTATTCGATCACGAAGCACTTCCAAGAAAGGGATCACTTGTTTTTTCGGTTGTACTGGGCATGTCGCAACCATTCCTTTAGAGGATCGGAGAACAGTTAATGCTGAATGGTATTCAACAATTTGTTTGGCAGAAGTCATCGACAAAATCAGGAAAAACAACCAAAAACGTCGCATCATTCTTCACCTTGACAATGCAAGCTCCCACACAGCACGTCAAACAATTGATTATTTGAAGGAGAAAAACATCAAATTAATTGCCTGTATTCACCTGATTTATCCTCTAACGACTTTTTTTTTTTGTTCCCCAACAAAAAATACGTGGACAGCGATTTTCATCACCTCAAGAAGCTGTTGGAAACCATGTTTTTCATATACCAACTTCAGAGTGGAAAAAATGTTTCGAGAATTGGTTTGAACACGTGTATAAATCTTAAAGGCGAATATTTTGAAAAGCAATAAAACAGATTGTTCCAAAAAAAATTTTTCTCTCTTAGTTTTTGTAAAAACTAAGGTAGGAGTTAAAAATAACACTAATCTGAGAGTATTTTAAGATCACATTCCAGAGAAAGCAATCTGCTAACTAATACTATTAATTATCTTAAACAACTTAAAATAATCTGCAAACAAAAGGATAAAACTTTCCGAGATATGTTGTGGCCAACAAAAATAACAACGGTCTAAGGTTAGATCCTTGTGGAATGCCAGACAGGGTCAAAATGGATCTTGACAGCATGACAGCATTCATATTCTGCCTATTGAAGTCTTCGACTTAGGTATGAAGCAAACCATTCCAATGTATTAACATAAATAGTCTAGTGCCTACGCACCATATTTTACGTTGATACTGCACTTGATGATAATGGAATGCCGTTTGGCACACGTGTTCTTTATAAAAATTAAATCATTTTGACCCGCAGCACCTATTTGTGAAGTGAGGCACATTCAAGATGGCGGCGAAAATAGCGCGCCAATTACGATAACGATAACTAATTTTTATGATAGAGCAAAATAGCTAAATACATATTTGTAGAATGGACCTTTAGCTACAATTTGCCGCGTCGTACGCGAATTTTCGTCACTTAATTTACAAGATACCGTCCATAATTCATTCTCAGACGCAAAAAAGCGATTTCCGAAATGGCTAACGAATTTCGTATGATATGGCTCGTTTTCTATTAATTTTATTTCGTAGATTACGAATCTGTTATCAAAATGACGAAAATTTTAAATTTTGATAGATTTTTTTCCCAAATTCGAGACATGATGATATACTCTATCACTGCAAATCTGTGTGTAATAACATTTTGTTTCAATTCTTCCTAAATCTGTAGGGCATATCCTTGGCTACAAGAATATGTGCGGAATTTTTCTCTGAGAGGCGCCGAAAATAAGATAACGGCCGAAATGTGTAAAGTCTCAACTTCGTATTATTTTGACACTTTTTATATCGCTCTCGACCAAATTGGATCTGTAAATTACAAAAATGAAATAAAAAAAGGCATATGACTAATTTTTATTCCGGTTTTGCCCGAAATAAAATAAAAAATCTGACATATCCGGTCGGAACGGCTGTAAATTATGGAATTTAAATAAGATGCTCCATGCATACACGGAATGCATCTATTTGCTTAGGTTTGTCCGCAGCACCTGGTCTCAAATGAAGCCGCTTTCGAAATATCGTTCGAAAATTGAATTTTGCTATTTACATCAAATTTGTCGAGTTGTATATCAATTTCGGGTATATAGAAGTCGTAGATTTCGAAAATGGAGTTAATCTAAAGATTTGCTGCATATAAGATAGTATTTGGCCCGAAAAAAATAATTACATGTATTCTTTACATAACAGTGAGATTCATTACACGACAGTTAAGTGCATTCCCACCCAAAAGAGTAATATGTATATAGCAGTTCTGACAAAATAATATAGACTACTACTCACTAAATACGATTCTAATGGTGGCCGAAAACTATTCTTTCGAAAATGGTTCAAATCTTCTCTGATATTTTTACTAGTTATCAGGACAACATTATATTGTGTTGATAGTTTCTCTATATGTGACAATAATACTGACTTCCAGTACTACCTAACTGTATATAAAATGAAGAGGTTACATGAATTCTTATTCAACACTAGTCTGAATCGAAGTCGAAACAAGGTGTGAAACATTATTTTGCATAATTAATTGAAGTAAAATTTTAAATAAGCTTTAATTTAAGAAATAATAATTTATTAATAATTACTAAGGAACGGACGTAATTAGCCCCTGAACTTGACTTTTTTTAAATATAATTCTGACATATTTTACCTTTTTAAAAATTTTAAATAAACCTAAATGAAAATTAATAACGGCAGTAGTCAGTAAAATTGATGACATGAATGGACATACTTTACTCACTAGAATTTTATCTTTACATAGGCCCACCGAATTATTGAGGCTTTCGACTTTGATTTGTAATTAAATATAAATTATTTTGTAGAGTAGCACTGGAAGTCAGTATTATTGGCACATATAGAGGAACTATCAACACATTACAATGTTGTCGTGATAACTAGTAAAAATATCAGAGAATATTTAAATCATTTTCGAAAGAATAGTTTTCGGCCACCATTAGAATCGTATTTAGTGAGTAGTAGTCTATATTATTTTGTAAGAATTGCTATATACTACTCTTTTGGGTGGGAAGGCACTTAACTGTCGTGTAATGAATCTCATTGTTATGTAAAGAATACATGTAATTTTTTTTTTTTTTCGGGAAAAATACTATCTTATTTGCAGCAAATCTTTAGATTAACTCCATTTTCGAAATCTACGACTTCTATATACCCGAAATTGATATACAACTCGACAAATTTGATGTAAATAGCAAAATTCAATTTTCGAACGATATTTCGAAAGCGGCTTCATTTGAGACCAGGTGCTGCGGACAAACCTAAGCAAATAGATGCATTCCGTGTATGCATGGAGCATCTTATTTAAATTCCATAATTTACAGCCGTTCCGACCGGATATGTCAGATTTTTTATTTTATTTCGGGCAAAACCGGAATAAAAATTAGTCATATGCCTTTTTTTATTTCATTTTTGTAATTTACAGATCCAATTTGGTCGAGAGCGATATAAAAAGTGTCAAAATAATACGAAGTTGAGACTTTACACATTTCGGCCGTTATCTTATTTTCGGCGCCTCTCAGAGAAAAATTCCGCACATATTCTTGTAGCCAAGGATATGCCCTACAGATTTAGGAAGAATTGAAACAAAATGTTAATATACACAGATTTGCAGTGATAGAGTATATCATCATGTCTCGAATTTGGGAAAAAAATCTATCTATCTAATTTTAAATTTTCGCCATTTTGATAACAGATTCGTAATTTACGAAATAAAATTAATAGAAAACGAGCCATATCATACGAAATTCGTTAGCCATTTCGGAAATCGCTTTTTTGCGTCTGAGAATGAATTATGGACGGTATCTTGTAAACTAAGTGATGAAAATTCGCGTACGACGCGGCAAATTGTAGCTAAAGGTCCATTCTACAAATATGTATTTAGCTATTTTGATCTATCTTAAAAATTTGTTATCGTTATTGTAATTGGCGCGCTATTTTCGCCGCCATCTTGAATGTGCCTCACTTCACAAATAGGTGCTGCGGGTCAATATGATTTAATTTTTATATAGAACACGTGTGCCAAATGGCATTCCATTATCATCAAGTGCAGTATCTTTCGACGTAGGCACCAGACTAAAACGTTAAATGAACATAAGTACTTCAACAAATATGTATGAAGTGAGCAATACCTTGTCAAATGTCTTGCTCATGTCCAAATAAGCGACATCCATCTATAGTCCGTTCAAACGTTAGAATGCAGTATTGCTCTTATGGGAAATAGGAGCAGTGTTGCCAAATGTTAGAAAAGTGTTAAATGTGTCAATGAACCCACAGTATTAGGCGTAATTTTATATTCTTTTGTTGGTAATTTATTCAAATTAAATGGAAATGTAACAGCGAAAAATGATTAACCATTTGTACCGCATTTTCAACGACCAGCACGATTTACAGCTGACAACCTCTCCAAGGAAGAAAAGGATAGTGTTATTGGGAGAACCCTTTAAAGAGTATGCAAAAGAACTACTCCATTTGCCCTGTACAGTATTCTAACATATTGTCACGGGGTGAAGTCAAGAACGGAATCTTTTCTACAAAATTTATTATATAAGATTAATTTACATCAGAATATGATTGTTGATAAAATGGCTGCTGGTGTTGTCCGTTTAGAAGCTGACGTTAGTCTCCTTCTTGCTCCGGCTTCTCCAGGATCGGTCGAACCACCCGAGGTATCCGCATTAGGCGAACATGTGGAGAAGCCCTGTAGACCAGTGCTTCTTAAACTTTTTCATGTCGCGGCTCCCCTGCAACTCAAATCGATATCCCACGGCCCCCCTAAATTTATTTTTTGGAACCCAAGTTGGTTATTTTTAGGGTTTTGTCGTCTGTCTGTCTGTCTGTCTGTCTGTCTGTCTGTTCGGTAAAAATTGTAGCCAAACGGCTAAACCTAGAGAGTTGAAAATTGGCATGCTTGTACAACTTTTTGACCCGCACATAGGAAAAATACTAAAACATCTAAAAAACATATCCCCCTAAAAATATAAACAAATATGTGCTCATCAAAAAAAAATATTTTTTTGAAATTCGGAGTAGGGTATCAAATGAAAGCCCTTAGTACGTGGATTAACGATCAAAATTTAATTTTTGCAAAATAAATTATTTTAAGGCGATTTTTGCCAAAATTGTGCAAAAAAATTTTTGTCCCACACCCTGTAGCCCAGATGGTTTAAACTAAAAATGTGAAAAAATTCTAAGTAATGTATAATGGTGTGAACCGGAATAGTACAACAGGAATTTTTGATCAGATTATGTTTTCGGAAAATAACGCATTTTTTGTGTTTTTTGGTTGACGATGCATACATGTTATACTCTTATAACACACTAAGTTGATAAGCGTTTGGTGGTCTAGTGGCTCAGTTGCTCGACAACCACACAGGATCGTTATTCACTACACAGGTTCGTTCCTGGCTTGTGGAGTCAATTTTATTTTTTGTTTTTTTTTTCATATTTATTATGTTTAAATTAATTTGTTAAAATTCTAGTTATATTTTAGCACATTTTGAATTTAATTTTCAAGAGCGTAAATTTAATAACCAATTGGAATTATATTTTCATTCTGTGTCATTTATACGAAGCCAGAGGGGCGGAGCGTGTGATTTAAGACAACCAATGAAAGCCATAGGCCCAATTTTCAAAATCTTAATGAACCTTGTTATATAAAAAAAATACTGCACTTATTTAGAAACCTAAATAATGATATTAGGTATTCGAATTAAAATTAACAAAAAAATATTTTAACATAAAATTTGTTTTTAAAGCTCTGAGATTAACAGACGATAAATTATTTTAAAAAGATCGTTCATTTTGCCGTGGTTACTACAAAGCAAAATTTGTCCTACACACTCAGCATGCCGCCTTCACTTATTATATACCTGCGAAACCCTGCAATGTGTGAAAATTCACACTTCACATCAATTTTTTTTTTTTTTTTTGTTTCATTTATAATATATCATTCAATAATCATTGAATGATATATGTACAATTAAGATGTAAATACAGATTATAATCTAAGTACAATTAAGAATAAATTTTTTGTAACATTAAAGTTAAAGCCTTTTTAAATAATAAAACAATTAACAAGTGTTTCATTCGCGGATTTTCGCGGCCCCCTTGTGGAAAGGCCATGGCCCCCTAGGGAGCCGCGGCCCACCACTTTAAGAAGCCCTGCTGTAGACAACACTCACATTTCGTCTTGGCGACTTCAACAGCTGGGCTGGTCCTTGGGTAGCGTGATGCGGGCTGATGACTGGTCACATGGATGACTACCTGACTACATTCCCTAAGACCATTTTATAACTGTTAACCAGGACACTATGACGTCAGGTCCTACCTCAATTGTTTTGGAAACATTATTCATTTATGTAATTGTTGGTAGCAATTAAAAAGACCATAGTCATCACAATTGAATAATGTTTATCAACACATTAGAATGTATTTCAACACTTATGTTGGGAAACACGCAACACCCTGCACATTCTTTATTTCCCAAAACCGTACGTCAGCAACCTTGACCTACACAGCCTAAAGACCGCTCAAGGAATTGGGACATTAAAATACAATTATACCATTATTGTGACAATATGAACGGACTGTAGCAGTCATATGGTGTAATATTTAGAGAAACAAACTTAAACAAATACTCATACACAATTTGTTCGAAAACCTTCGCAAAGGAGGAAAGGAACGACATTACATAATAGTAATTCAATAATTTCTTATCTCCCGATTTAAATATTGAACAAATTATCAATATTTTCCATTTATAGACCGGGAGCTCATGACATTTTTGGTCTCCGATTTCATACAGCATGCCTTTTGGAGGAGAGAATATTTACCCTGTGACAACAAAAAAGGGATGGTACTAAACCCCTGCACGTTTTCCGGTCATAGGGAAAATTGCATTTCCACTTGCACAAAATTTTTGTGTTTTTCTCACATTTAATATTGCTTGCCTTTTTGTCAAAAGAAAGTTATAACAAATTTAAAGTCTTTTAATTATAGGTATGCTGTATGAAAACGCGGAAAATCATATTTTTTTATTACAAGATCACATGACCGTTTGAGCCCTTTGGGACCCTCCGAATCGCATGCATATATTTAAAAGACTTTAAATTTGTTATAACTTTCTTTTGACAAAAGGGCAAGCAATATTAAATCAGAGAAAAGCACAAAAATTTTGTGTTTAAGTGGAAATGCAATTTTCCCTATGACCGGAAAGCGTGCAGGGGTTTAGTACCATCCCTTTTTTTTTTCGTCACAGGGTAAATATTCTCTCCTACAAAAAGCATGCTGTACGAAATCGGAGACCAAAAACTGTCATGAGCTCCCGGTCTATTATTAGTAAAAGCGTTGATGCTGACAAACGAGTTAAATAACATTTTCAGTGGTAATTAGATGACATTTATACAACCCCTAAATATGTAGGGTGTATTCCTGCACGTTCTAATAATAAATAATAACGTATTTCCTTATTTTTATGAATTTTCTCAGGCATGATTTGTCATATTTAAGGTAAATTAGTTTTTAAACTATATAAGAGCGTTTTAAATTGCAAGGTTGAAGTTAAAATAGGGCATATTTCGTGACATACACAAAACTTGCTGGTTCGATTACCGCACCTCCTGTCCGCATGTGTTCTTGACATATGTCAAATATTTTACAAAGTTAAACATATTACAATTCCATATTATGTTTTTGCTACATTTTCAAAAATAATAAACAATGAACCCTTGTCCTGTTTTAATATAAACATTTTACAATATATGCCAGCATAATTTAGGACTGGAAGTAAAAATAAAGTGATAAAAAAATAGACAAGGTGTTAAAATTTTACTTACATTTTACTTATTAGTTTTGTTCTTAATACGATATTTTTTGTTTACATCACTTACTTGGTTAAAAAACTGAAATATTTGAAGAATAAACCATAATTTTTCCAAACTTTTATTTAATCTGTCTAAACCAGTGTTTCCCAACCGGAGCTACGCGTAGCGCCAGGAGTATGAGCTTGGTTACATAGGGGGGGGGGGGGAATAATAATAACAAAAATGGCGAAAAAAAAGATACATATATTAACAATGAAAGATAACATACATTTGGGCAGACACTACCAGAAAATATAAGCAGATCTTTGATAAGACGCTTAACAGTCGAGCGGGCGCGCTGTCGTAAATTTTACGACAAATCTAGTTTATTCACAATAAAACTATTTTATGAGTTTCAGCAGCACTATAATTCGATTCTACTCCTAGAACAATGTTTATCTTATAATTTAGTGATGATAGATCAGTGATATGAATCACAGTTTAGTCTGTGCGAAGACTTTGATACGATAAGACAACCAGACGTAAAATTGCGCTAAATGTGCGCTAGTTTTTCGGTTTCCCGAATAACTAGAAGATGGCTCTGCGCGATTTTTTTTAGCCTTTTGAACATTGCTGGAAAAAATGCTCAGGTATTATATTCCTTTGCCAAACCATCAAATAATCCAAAATATCGAAGAATCTTTCTGAAGAATTTATCCATGCTTCTTATGAAGGAACACCTTACTTCAAGATCAAATCTTAAAAACCTACCATCTGACATAAGTGCATTTCTAAAAGTAAATTACGGACAACCTACAGAGCGACTCATTGAAGAACAACCGCCTCTAAAGCGTGGAGTATGTCGTGTGTGTGCTTTGAAGAAGAAAAGAACGTCAGCGTCAATGAAATACCATAATTGCAAATCATTTACTTGCAAACGACATTCTCAAACCAATATTTTCTGTTTTCAGTGTCAAGAAAAGTGTGTTTTCTCGTCAGATTAAAAAATACTCAGGCATTTTTAATTACGAAAATATATACATAAGTAATTTAGTTGGTAGATTTTATATTTCTTGTATTACAATTTTATTTGATTATTTTTAAAAATGCTCAGCTGACGTTTTAATACTGTGCTATAAATCTTTTCTATATCTTTATTAACTATATCATATAATAATTCAATCAAATGTTAAATAGTAGATCATATAATGCTTGACGCAAAAAATACTACACGCGCCTGCTTATGTTAAAATATCTAGCGCGCCCGCTCGAAGGTTAAGGGGGCGCACAACCATATAATTCACACTAGCTTCTTATACAGAACTAACAATCTAAAATAAAATTAGTTATAATATATGCAGAGGCATCCTTTGGCATATCGCAGTCTGCAATACATTCGATTTAGCTGTGAAAAAGATCTGTTCCCGATAGATTCCGCATAATTTGTCCGAAGCTCAAAAAAAGGCCCGTGTTGATTGGTGTAAAGGGATGCTAAAAAAAATCAACCTAGGCACTGCAAAATCTTTATACAACCTCGTTACAGGTGACGAAACTTGGATTTATTCATATGAACCGGAAACTAAGCAACAATCCACTGTTTGGGTCTTCCAGGATGAACCGAAACCCACAAAAGTTGTTCGTTCACGAAGCACTTTCAAGAAAATGATCTTATTTCTGCGGTTGTACTGAACATGTCGCAACCATTCTTTTAGAGGATCGGAGAAAAGTTAACGCTGAATAGTATACAGCAATTTGTTTACCAGAAGTCATCGATAAAATCAGGAAAAACAACCAAAAAACGTCGTCCACACAGCAAGTCAAACAATTGATTATTTGAAGGAGAAAAACAACGAATTAATGTCTCATTGCCCGTCTTCACCTGATTTATCCTCTAACGACTTTTTTTGTAGCCCAATGTCAAACAAAAAATGCGTTTTCATCACCTCAAGAACTGTTGAAGCCTTCGAAAACCATGTTTTTGAGATACCCACTTCAGAGTGGAAAAAATATTTCGAGAATTGGTTTGAACGCGTGCAAAAGTGTATAATCTTAAAGGCGAATATTTTGAAAAGTAATAAAACAGTGTGTTCAAAAAAAAAATGTCTTTCTTAGTTATTGTAAAAACTTACCTTTAAAGTTTTTAACTTAACTTTGAAGGTAGCCCTCGTATATCTGGAGGTGAATAGAATATGCATACGTTCACTGGTAAATTATAATTATTTAAATTTTTCTTGGGTAGGTGGCTGGGAATTGCCAGTTTACCCTTTTATAAAATCCAGCCTTGTTCAAACAGTACCAGCAAACGGTTTGTCGTTTGAAGCCACATGATTGCTCTGAGTATACATAATGAGAATAAATATAATAAGATAAAAACTAGAGATTTAAACTTTTAGCATCCAACACAAAGTTATTCGGAGTTCTGTTCACAAACCATTATTTAAAAATGAAATAATGTCTAGACATTATGCAAATTCATATTTATGTGTATGAAAAAATACAGCCCAATTTCTTCTGAACATTTTCCAGTGTTAGGCTTCGTTATGTTTAAAGCCCGGTCCTGATTAAAAGTCAAATTCATGCCCTACATCTTCGTAAACTGAGAATCCCCTTTTGACAAACACAAAGAAGTACTCGTTGAGGCGGCGAAACACACAAGAGAATAGTGTGTTTAAGGCAAGGGGTGGTGTGAGGCAAGGTTAACCGTGAAGGTAGATAAAGAGATGTAGTGTATAGTACATGGCTGTATATTACTGAATAATCAGAGGCGGCTTTCTCACCAGCCTAATTCCTTGCAGGTATTAGCTAATAACTTATAGCTATTTACCCTACCGTGTCTAAGGTATCGACTTGAAGTTGAAATATGGAGTCGATGCATACTTTGCTGAAAAGTTGAGGTTACAAAATTCAGTGCATAATTGCAGCTGTTAATTAATAGCCTTTACAAAGTAGCTATTTATGTAACCAGTTATTAAATGCTTTATTTTGTGTAAGGAATGGGATGGAAAATCAGTTAGTTAGTTAGTTAAAATTTTTGGCGCACAGCAACAAAGGCTATTTACGCCTAACGCAGACCATTTAAATAGGGATGGGAACGATATATCGATATTTCGAAAATATCGATACTTTAGAAAAATATATCAATATTTTTATATCGATATTTGAAATGCGATATATCGCGCGAAATATCGATATTCGCACAAAATATCGGTATTCTTGTATATTTTTTACATTTAAATATATGCTGTTCTCTTTTGTAAAAACAAACTGTAGGCTATTCCAAACGTTTAGGCGGTACTAGATTTTGAAATCTAGTAATTTTTATCTATTAATTCGGACTTTTGGTCATTTTGTTTAAGCTTTGTATATCATGGTCACATTTAAATTCTAGATTAAATTGATTGTCATTATAAAATGTCCTTTTCATTGCATTTTAATTTTTTGTCATTCTTAATAAAAATTTCCCATTTATTTATGTTTTTGTCTTAAAATATGGAAAAATGTATTAAAATATTTGACATATGTCATTCGTTTCCGTGGTTTCACTGCTGGAATTTAAAATTATCACATACCAAAACTGAAACATGAAATAACCCAAACAAGGTCCGTTTTCGTGACAACTTAAAATAACGAAATTTCCATTTAGTTCCGCCTAATCGCTTGGAATAGCCTGTAAGACGAAATTTTGATTTTATAATTTGCACCTTTAAAATTATGTCATGTTGGTATTAAAAAATTATAAAAAATGTCACTTTCTTAATAATGATCATAACCAATAAATCTAAAGTCGGTTTTACAGCGTAAGGAATATTTTTGATTGACATTTAAAGTCCATAATACACTATAAAAGTAACCAAAAAGATCTGGTTTGTCCTTACAAAAGTGGACAGCATATATATATTTAATTAAGAGAGCAGTTAATTAGGAAAATATTGGAAAGTTGGTTGGTAGCTGGGTGAGTACCAACTGTAAAGTGATTGTCTGTCAAGTGGCGACTTCTTTTTCCGCCAAGCCAACAAAAAAAAAAACTAATTTATAAATCTTACATGAACTATTTCGATATATCGAAAATATCGATATTTTTACTTCGATGTATATCGAATATCGATATCACACTTACGATATATCGAATCGCGCATATATCGATATTCAAAAATAAATTCCCATCCCTACATTTAAATGACTACACTACATATTAAAAACAATAAACTAAACAATCAATAAATAGATAAAATCAATAAAATTACGCATACTCAATAAAAGGAATCTTGCACAGACAAACATAAATAAATAAGATAAAAGTCTGTTCGAAAATTTGAACAGACTCAGGGTGACGGTAAGAGGCTGTAAAGCGGCCAATTACCATCAAATATCACAGTTTAGAAACAGAACACATTAAAATAAGGTGCAAGTCTTCACACAAAAAACAGTAAGTTCGATTCTCTCATGAAGAGTATCAGCCTGCCTATGGGTACTCTGTCGTCACCTAGAGCAAGTGACCGGTCATAGCACAGGTCTAACCTCTCCCTGACATCCTCGAACTGTACACATTCAGTTAAAAAGTGTAACACAGACAAATCTGTGCTACACGTCTCACAGGTGTCCATGGGTCCACTAACAGTGGCCTATACGGAGGCGTGTGATAGCGGTTTCCTCCCTGCGGTTAATCATGCAGGAAGAACACCATGGTTTAACGTCTCCCTTAATCTGTCGTAACTTAACGTTCTGTGTGCGGATCCACTCATGTTGCCACATGTCTAAAACCAGTTGTTTCAGATGACTCTTTGCGTCATCTGGAAAAATTAAACTCACATCAATCATAGGTCTTCGGATTTTTTCAAAAATCGGATTTTTTCAAAAATCGGATTTTTCCAATATGTTGTGTTTTATTCAAAGAACAAATCCTAGAGTCTAAATTGGATCACCCTTTAGTATCAGGCTTCTTGAGACGAATATCACATATTCTTCTCAGGAACTTGTTGTGACTCATTTGAAAACGTGACAAAACATGCGTTGCATGTGTTTTATTAGTTCGTAGTCAGCTTGGGGGAAAAAATTATAATAATTTTATTACCAGATAATATATGGATACACTGTTTTCAACAATATTTTCGCCTTACATCGTAATAATATTTTCCTTTTCGATTATTATTCCATTCGCATAAATATTATTCGTGATAATTTATCTTTTTTCAAGTCTTTCAGATATTGAGGATTTTAAAATTTATTTTCTTTTAGAGTTTTCATCAATCTTCCTCTCTAATTCTTCAGAGGATTTACGTTATGGATTTGACCATGTGACAACTTCTCGCTTTCTCATTTCCAATCGACAATTTCACTCAAACATATATCAAAATAAATTGGAGACGAGATATAGGAGATGGTTGCCAATATCGCACTGGTTCCTAAATCGCATCACCAATAATTTCTTAGAAAATATGTTTTAGTTCTGCCATTTACTAATAAAATTTAAATCTAAGGACCCAATAACCTAGGACACTTCTGTATTTATTTAGTTTAATGGACATATATGGAGAGGAGTCGCAAAATTTCTTACACGTTACATATGAAAAAAATTTCAATAATGTACATTGATGGAAACTGAAATAGTTCAAACAGGAATTTTGATCAGATTATTATTTCGAAAAACACCGATTTTTGTGTTGTTGAAAAATATAATTATTATATATTTTTAGGGTTTTGTAGGTATGACCACCAAAAAACCCTTAGAACGTCACTCATGTGTCTGTCTGTCTGTCTATACGGTAGAATTGTAGCCAAACGGCTGAACATATAAAGTTGAAATTTGGCATACTTGTACAACTTTTTGACCCACATATAGGAAAACAATAGAGAGTTCCAAAAATTACAGCGCGGGATAAATATAAACAAATATGTATTTAGTGGAAAAATAAATATTTTTTTTTAATTTTGAGTGGGTTATCAAATGAAACGTCTTAATGCGTGGTTGCACAAACAAATTTTTATTTTTGGAAAAAAAATTTTAAAATTTTTTTATGGGATTTTTGTCAATATAATTGAGAAGTGACATTACCGTTGGCGGCGCTGTACTTCAAAGCAATATGGCTGTCGTGTCTAGTATTCAGCTGTCAATATGCTAACAGCGAACAGGTTAATTTAAGCTCAGTACATATTTATTTTATGAAAATGTATCTATCGACATTCTAACAAAACATCAACACTAGAACATATGTAATAATTTCAAATAGTACTACAGTCGCGTAGTACAATATTTGACCACCAGACTGCGTATCCGAGCGTATCAGTTCTCAATAACAAAAAACTTTTGTCCCCCACCCTATTTCCCAGAGGGGTTGAACTAAAAATCTGAAAAAAATCTCAATAATGTACATTGATGGGAACCGGAATAATTCAGCAGTAAATTTTGATCAGGTTTTTCGCAAAATATTGATTTTTTTGTGTCGTAAGAAAAAATATTTTTATAAAATTTATTGTGTGGTATCAAAAGAAAGCTCTTAAGACGTAGATAAAGGCACGGGAAGTAGTTTTTTGTTTATTTGTTTTATTTTAATACGATTTTTTCCAAAAAAGTACTAATAAATCAGTGTCCCACACCTTTTAACCCTGAGGGGTTAAATTAAAAATCTGAAAAAATTCTAAGCAATGCATATTAATTTTTTATCCGATTTCGTTTTTGGAAAATATTACAGTTTTTGTGTTATTGATTTTTTTTTTTTATATTTAAATTTTATTGTGGGGATATTAAACGGAAGCTCTTTAAGTGCAGATTAAGGTAATTGATTTTTTAAATACATTTCATTTTCACTAAATTTTGCCAAGTAATAAGATTTTCGTTTAATATCTTAGTTAAAATTTAAAAAAAAATTGTATGTACATGGATACATTTTGTTATGGGTAGAAAAGAGGTACGTAAATTTATATTGAAAATATCGACTAGAAAAATAAATAAATAACAGGCCGGTTGCTGGGATTCCATTTCTAGTAGAGAATCTGTTAGTTTTTCATATAGTCGCAATATAAACAATGTCTCTGTAGGCGTTATGTTCTTGCGTGACAAAATATCGCCCGCAGTGTTGTCAGGTCTGGATTTGAATGATATTTTTGCAATTATAAAAAAAAAAAAATGCTTTAAAATATATATTATGGTATTATTAGAGATATATGATACACGGTAGAAAAAATCTAACTGCAACCTTCTTGTCGTGCCTATTAATTTAAAGCAGGGGCGGGAAACATTTTTACCCATTACCTAGAAATATATTTCTTTACACCGACGTTACCCCATTGGTTTGTAAAAAAAAAATCATAGATTATTTACATTGAAGGATTTATTGAATTCTTTAGAATTTTTATATTAATTAACATAAAATATATAAAATAATGCTATAAAATTATATATATTTTTCTATCGTATTTAGAAACGCACATTTTATGATTTTTTGTATTTATATCATTTATGTTTATTAATATCTCATTACCCCCAAGAATTTTGTTTCTACCCCGTTTAGGGTAATTTACCCCTGATTTAAAGGATTTAAAACCAACACTTGTAATTGTGTTATGTAGTGACAGGCATTCATCGTTTGGCCTTCTAATAATCATTATTCACTGACTAAATACCTACAAAACCCTGAAATGTGTTAAAATTCACACTTCACGTCAATTTTTTCCATCTTAGAAAATTACACAGAAACGTCTACTTTTAACAGCTGATAAACAACAACTTTCGTTTTACTATTGGATTATTCGCGACTCCAAATAACAGTGAAACATCTGGTGGCGACTTGGTAAATGAAACAGAAGCGTATATTTGTATAATATTTTTAGTGTGTTGTGCTGCAGTTTATGTGAATTAAGACGTATTTTTAAATATAGTGACTTCAATACAGTGCTTTTTTGCCGAAATATTGTTTGAACAGATAAATATTCAGAAAAAACTTCTGACATATACGCTTCTCGCTGGCCATTAACTGTCGTACGCAGCGCCGCCAACGTTAGTTTGAGTCGCGAATATTTGTCGCTTTCAAAACTTTTCAAACAACCCTCGCAGAAGTAGATAACTAGCATAATGCTCGCGCTTCTCATAATTAAGTACGCTTATAAGTCCCTAGATAGAAGAACGTGATTTTCTTTTTCAGTTTCAGTTTTACAGTTATCCAATTTTATGATTTTTAATGTACCCACAATTTGTTCTAGATACCTAAAAAACGCTGAAATGTGTGAAAAGTAATGCGATATTTCTAAACATAAATTTGCTTAAAATCACAAATAAGAAAAAGTTATTTATTTAAGTATAGTAGGGGTAATATGCTTTTGAGTTCTCTAATGTAACTTGAAGATAGTTGATAATTATATCAATATTTCTAATGTAAAATCGTTATCTTGTAGCATAAATTTAGTAAAGTACATCACGTTTGTAACTGACTGCCATAAAATTCAGTTACCTAGTAACCTAACGTACAGACAAGGTGGTTGAATACAGAAACGCCTCAACAAGGTATATATACATTTTCCTTTACAAACGTCATTTGTTGATTATATCTGGCCATTCTGAAACTAATGTCTACTGAGCAGAGCATTAAACATGTACCAAATACCTTAGAGGCAGAACAACACTTATTTTCAGGAAACAGAGATAAAACTTACGGAAACCGCGTATTTATCATTGACTATCTATAGAGCTATAACATTATCATCAATGTTAATGAAAATGGTGCAGCTTTAAATACATTTAAGCAATATTGGGAAGTTATTGGAGGGAAGATTAGCATGTCTTTGATTAGACTTTATAATAGAAATCCAATAGTTTAAGTTTAGCCTGGAATAAAGACAATATATTGAATTTTCATTGAGGAGCAATAGAGATACTGGAATTGCACACTTTACCATAAATGAAAACAATGAATTGTTCAATATTACAACATTATCTAGGAAACTTAATTTTAGTATTAACAGGGGGCAGCAGAGGCGTATCTACGGTATGCCAGATACGAAACGTGCCCTCTGTGCCCACAATACTGAGCTGTTTCTTTTTCAAAATATCTAAAATATCAACAAAGTTATGTGAAGTGTAAATTTTCCCACATTTCAGGATTTTGTAGGTATTTAATAAGTGTACGAAGTCAATAGATTGCTAGATATCTAGAACCATATTTTTTCTACGAGGGTTACCTTTCATGTTTTTACAAACGACCACTAGATGGCAATATTGAAATGTGTACTATAGTGGCAGCTTATAAATTGACCGAGTAGTTTGTTGAAGTGAGCGTTTAAAAAAAAAACAAGTTTGTGAAAAAATAGATATTACTCGTGAAGATTTTCGTTGGATGATTGTTACCGACCGCCAATATATATAAGGGAGGCATTGTGATCATACCGATTTTGATATTTCGAGATTTCGATGGATCTCCACGAATTGAGGTCCCTACATAACGTTTTGACTATTTTTCGCATGACGTCTGTCGGTGTGTCTGTCTGTCTGTCTGTCTGTCTGTCCGTCCGTCTGTATGTGTACACATGCAGAGCAAATTTGGCTAAAAGAATTTTTATGAAACTTTCTATTTCAGCTTTTGACATCAATGGCACAAGTTGATCAACTTTTGGTAAAAATCGATTGACTAGAAATGGGAGTTTACTCGTGTCGATTTTATGATTTTTGCGAATATTTCATAACAGAAAAATATTTCGAAAAAATTTATTGAACAAAAGTTGCTATAAAAGCAATAATTAACAACTTTCATTTGAGATATTTTTTGATAAAACGAAAAAAAAAAATTAAAAAACATTCGAAATTTTTTCTATTTTTTTCATTCTTATATGTAACGTTTCCATGGTTATGATAAATAATATCTCTGTTAGAAAATATTGGGCCAAGTTATTTCTACTCTGCTGCTAGAATGTATTTTATACAAGTACATTGTGATGGTGGTCGGTCCTGTGGTGGCCACACCTGATTTTTTATGATTTTAGTAAAGGCCTAACTCAACAACAATGCATATATTCGCTTCGTTCAACTTTTGGTAATGAAGCACCATCAGAAAAGACTGTTTACAATTGGTTTGCAGAATTTCGTCGTGGTCGTGCGTCCAGTGATAAATCTCGTGAATTTCGACCAAAATCGGTTGTGATTCAAAAAACATCGATGCTGTGCGCAAAATGATTGAAGAAGATCAGCATGTGACTTACCGTGAGATAGAGGCATCCTTTGGCATATCGCAGAATGCAATACATTCGATTTGCATGAACATTTAGCTGTGAAAAAGATCTGTTCTCGATGGATTCCGCATTAATTGACCGAAGTCAAAAAAAGGCTCGTGTTGATTGGTGTAAAGTAACGCATCATTCTTCATCATGACAATGCAAGCTCCCATACAGCACGTCAAACAATTGATTATATGAAGGAGAAAAACGACGAATTAATGTCCATTGTCCGTATTCACCTGATTTATCCCCTAAGAACGTTTTTTTAGTTCCCCAATGTCAAACAAAAATTCGTGGACAGCGATTTTCATCACCTCAAGAAGCTGTTGAAGCCTTCGAAAATCATGTTTTTTAGATACCAACTTCAGAAAAAAAGTTTCGAGAATTGGTTTGAACGCATGCAAGTGTATAAATCTTAAAGGCGGATATTTTGAAAAGCAATTAAACAGTTTGTTCCAAAAAAAATGTTCTTTCTTAGTTTTTGTAAAAACTTAAATGGTAGACGTACTACGCAAAAATCCGTAGTGCTAAGGAGAAAAGTAATGTCGAACAAGTTTAATATAGGGTCTGCGGCAATAACACCCCAATAAAACTTAACATATCTTATTCAGAATAGCTATATTTTAGTTTATAATTGATATTGGCGCAAGGTTAATAACCTATTACCAATTTTGTGCAATATCTCACATAACTTTCCATAAATTTCACTATTCAAAAGCAATTTCTATTGTACATTATTGATGTTTTTGTTATTTTTTCAAATTTTAATGCCTGATAAAACCTATTAATGCCATAAATAAAGAATCATTTATTGTTAAAACTATTCATTCCTTTCTGTAGAAAGTAAAACATGAGTTTTATTTATTTTTTAAACAATATTATTGCTATTATAGTTGATAATACCTCGTTAAGTTGTTTAGTTTGAAAAAAATAAATAAAACAGTTTGTTCCAAAAACAATAGGGGATACGCATAAAATTTGTATTTCCTTAAAATTACATTATTTTGATATGTTAATGTTAGTTATGTCACCTAACAAAACAAAAATTACATTTTAATTAATATTATAGCCAAATTTTTGAATTAAAATATTGTAAATTTGAAATAAGCCGACCACGGAGCGAAGGTTGCCGAGTAAAACGACTGAGTATGACGTCAAACGATAGGGGTTTCACATCACAGATACAGCTACAACATAATCTTTACACGTGTGTGTATTGTATTGTTCGAGAGTTTTGTATTTGTTTTTAAGCAATTTTTCACGCATTTATTATTAAAATGGCAGATAAAGATTTTGTTAGGGCTCAGAGTGATAATTTACCCAACATTGATGCATTTATGCTCATGGAATATATGAAAAATAATGAATGCTACAGTGCTGAGGAAATACGTGGTGTCAAAGTAATTTTTATTTTATATTCTATAACTTTATGTAAACAAACGCTGCAACTCTGTAAAATGTAAATATTTATGTAATTTAGATGTCAGAATTTTACTACATTGTTTACATGAAGTTACAAAACGTTGTAGGCATAATTAAAATACTGCAATATAAGTTATCTATTTTAATATAAAATTTAATTTGGTAAACATGTATAAATTGTTTTTATAGAATTAAACTTTATTTTAACTAAAATCACTCTAACTTTACATAACCTATGAAAGCTATACAAACAAATAAGTTCACAACAGACTATGTACGCCGGTAAGCTAGTAGTGTCATACGTCAGTTAGAAGGGGTATGACGTCACACGTCGTTTTCGCGCGCTACATACATTTATGATTTTTTTAAGCCTTCAAATTACAAAAAAATAAAATAAAAACTGTTTTTTATGTTTATATGCAACAAGAGGAATATAATAAAAAATAAAAAAAAAATCATGTCTATCCCCTATTTTCTTCTTTCTTAGTTTTTGTAAAAACTTAAAAGGTAGCCCTTGTATAAACAACAAACTTTATGTTTGTCAATATTAGCAAAAGATACCATGAATGCATGAATGTTCATGCACAGGAGAGTGAAAAAATTGATGTGAAGTGTGAATTTTCACACATTTCAGGGTTTCGCAGGTATTTAGTAACTGAATGATGATTATTTGGGATGCCAAAACAAATTTTATGTCAAAATAATTTTTTATTAATTTTAATTCGAATGCCTAATACCATTATTTAAGTTTCTAAATACGTGCAGTATTTTTTTAATATAGCAAGGTTCATTAAATTTTGAAAATTGCGCCTATGGCTTCCAGTGGTTCCTTAAATCATAAGCCCAGCCCTCTGATTTCGTATACATTCAAATATAGAATTAAATTATAATTTCAACAATTTCCACTGGTTATTAAATTTACGCTTTTAAAAATTAAATGCAACTATTCCCAAAATATAACTAGAATTTTGAAAAAATAATTTAAACAAAATAAAAATGCAAAAAAAAACAAAAAATAATATTGTCTCTTCTCGTAGGAATCGAACTCATTTTCTTGGGCACGATGCCATATCGTAGCCGCTACACCAGGATACACCTTATGGTTTAGCGTGTTATATAACTATAAGTTTTCAACATTATTAGCAAAAAAACACTAAAAATGCTTTTTTTTCCAAAAACATAATCTGATCAAAAATTCCTGTTGTACTATTCCGGTTCACACCAATGTACATTACTTAGAATTTTTTCAGATTTTTAGTTTAAACCATCTGGGCTACAGGGTGTGGGACAAAATTTTTTATGCACAATTTTGGCAAAAAACGCTTCAAAATAATTTACTTTGCAAAAATAAAATTTTTATCGCTAATCCACGTACCAAGGGCTTTCATTTGATACCCTACTCAGAATTTTAAAAAAATATTTTTTTTTGGATGAGCACATATTTGTTTATATTTTTAGGGGGATATGTTTTTTAGATTTTTTAGTATTTTTCCTATGTGCGGGTCAAAGAGTTGTATAAGCATGCCAAATTTCAACTTTCTAGGTTTAGCCATTTGGCTACAATTTTTACCGAACAGACAGACAGACAGACAGACATACAGACAGACAGACATACAGACAGACGACAAAATGACGATATAAGGGTTTTTTGGTCATACCTACAAAACCCTAAAAACGTACGTTGAATACTAATACGGAGAACATCCACTAGCGGCAGCTACGACCTATATTTTAAAACCTTCTCTGCTCCTTATACGCTTATCTAGGCATTGAGACCTACTATGTATTTATTTTTTTCTTGATTATACGTACTAAATCCCAAAAACCTTTACAGCATCGATTTACTACGATCTGGAACGAACATATAATAGCTGGTTACTCATGTATTAAGTTTAGTTTAAAGTTAGAACATATCAATGAACGATCTAAAAGTTTACATCTTTATAGAGACCTGTATGTCACATGACAAGTGAAAAGTTTGACAAAGTATACTAGACTTTGTTAAACTTCGTTTCTCTCCAACAAGTCTTCAACTAAAGTCACAAGTTCGATTCTATGTTAGACAAACATTTAACGGGGCATGTTACAACGACTTTATAAATTTAATATGTGTTTTTCAGAAAGAAATATTAGATTTTCCAAGAAAATAGTAAGCGGTGTAATGAAGTTACTCTTCAGGAAACTTGGAAAAATGTAAAATATGTTTAATACTTTTATTACCGGTTCAACATATTCACAGCAATGACATAATAAAAATATCAATTATACGGGGTGGATGAAGTTACATTACCCAATACACAGAGTTTTTATTATTAAACATGTGGCATAACGATAAAGCTGCGTTCACAGCTCTTAAATTAGTCGACTATAGACTATGACTTGTGCTCTGTTGATTGTCATTAACAAGTTTGTCATTTAGTAACGTGAGCGACCGTTTTCAGCTCTGTTTTTATGCATTATGCTTTGTTGATTGTAGTTAGTGCGTTGTTTTAATGAGACAGACATATAAACAAACATTAAGTCCATTCTACATTATACTTTTTTCAATACTTTTTTCAATACTATCCAACTCTGACGTCATTTCAACTTTTGATACTACAGAATATAGTGGGGGAAAAAAATAAGAGACAGTAAAAATTTTTATATCTTCCATCTCTTATTACTTTTGTTGCCAACTTAAAAATTTTTAGGTTCAGATGGCAGACAACAATTTGGTTATAGTGAACCAATTTATAAATATTGTTTAATTGTGCTAAGTTTATATTTAATTATATGACCCAAATAAACTTCTTATCAACTTAATAAACTACTAAAAGTTAAGTTGTAAACAAAAACTAAAAAGTTGGTGTTGGTACGACTGAAAAGTACAGAACTGTCAATCGAAAATTTGACCGGGGGTAGTTTTGGATGAC
Source organism: Liopterus haemorrhoidalis (assembly GCA_963971575.1). Taxonomy (NCBI): domain Eukaryota; kingdom Metazoa; phylum Arthropoda; class Insecta; order Coleoptera; family Dytiscidae; genus Liopterus; species Liopterus haemorrhoidalis. Next base: position 8,803,425 of record OZ020617.1, read on the forward strand.
AGTTCTGTACTTTTCAATCGTACCAACACCAACTTTTTAGTTTTTGTTTACAACTTAACTTTTAGTAGTTTATTAAGTTGATAAGAAGTTTATTTGGGTCATATAATTAAATATAAACTTAGCACAATTAAACAATATTTATAAATTGGTTCACTATAACCAAATTGTTGTCTGCCATCTGAACCTAAAAATTTTTAAGTTGGCAACAAAAGTAATAAGAGATGGAAGATATAAAATTTTTCACTGTCTCTTATTTTTTTCCCCCACTATATTCTGTAGTATCAAAAGTTGAAATGACGTCAGAGTTGGATAGTATTGAAAAAAGTATTGAAAAAAGTATAATGTAGAATGGACTTTAGCTATCTCACTTTACATAACCTAAAAAATACTGTCGCACAAATTTCAACAAATTTCGGAAATCGTAAAATGAAAAAGAATTGCTGTAGTTGCGGTTATAATTTTGTTATTAAAATTTAGTAATAAATCACGATCTAGCTGATGGCGGGTTCGTAAATGGTCACAAATGCTTTTTTTCCATCGTAGTTGGTTTGGAAAAACATAGATGGTACAACATTCGTTACGCATTAATTTTCCGAGCTGTAGAAGCTTTCGTTAAACGTTAAAACTATCTACTAATTTTATACACAATGCATAGTTTATAGTCGACTATTTTAAGAGTTGTGAATTCAGCTTAAATTTGTAAGTTGCTTTCTACTACGTTCTATATTAATAAATTTGGAGGCTGTATTATCTGTCTCAATTTGTAATACGAAACTAAGAGGAAAATTTCATTTTTTATGTTGTCTATTTAAAATATCATCTTAGGGTGGTACTGCTGAAATGGCACCTTTCAAAACATTTGACAATTCATATTTGACATTAAATTATATGTCAATTTATTTTTTTAATTGAAAAGTATTTTTATACAACCAAAATAAGAACATAACATCAGAAAATATGCATAAGAGACCACAATTAGATAAATATACAAAAAAACACATATATAACGCTTATGGAAAACTTTTAGAAAAAAATGGAACAAAATTAAAAAGAAGCGAAATTATAGACCTTGTGGCAGATATTTTTTCAGTAAATCTTGGTGTCCTTTTTGTTGTGAAATATAAAATAATTTACCCATTTCAATTTCTTTAGATTTCTGAAGGAGAAGTAAGAAAAATTTTAAATGAAGGTGTAGAAAATTTAAGACCGACGAACATGGGGAGAGGTAATAATAAGAAAACAGATAGAACCAGAGACTACATGTTTCGGAAAGATTTGCAGAGAAAAATTTGGGATTTACATTCAAAAAATGAATATTTTTGTTTAAATATGTTATTAAATTTTGCAAAACAAGAATTAGATTTTAAGGGCAGCACAATAAAATGATAAATTATTATTATATAATATGTATTTTTGTTTTTTATATTTTATCACGATATTTCATTGATAATCGTAATATTTTTTTACTATTCTACGAGTAATAATCGAAAGTTTGATGAAATAAATATTAATATATACATTCAAAATATTTGACATGTCAATCACAATTTTGACATGTCAATTTAGTAATAACCTCAATATGATGAAACTTAACCATACTTTTAAAACCACATTTACAAGTTCACGTGATTCTACAAAAGTCTATTTACCACAACAGTCACTAAAGTAACCAGATCTAGTTTCGTATAAGCTGTTCACTTTTGTAAGAACACACTAGATCTGGTTATTTTGGTTACTTTTATGGTGTGTTACTGACTTACTTCCTTACGCTGTAAAACCGACTTTAGGTTGATAAGGTTATGGTCATTATAAATAAGATATCATTTTTCATTATGACATCTGTCAAATGCATCGACATTTTAAAAAAGTGACATTTTTTAATACCAACATGACATACAGCTTCAAAGGTGCAAACTATTGAAAACAAAATTCCCTCTTAGTTTGTTCTTACAAAAGTGAACCGCTTATATTACAAATTGAGACAGATTATATCGGTTTTATTATTTTTCTTTTTGCCTTACATTAGATTTCTACAACTAAAAAAACCCAGTAAAAAAATTACTTTTTTTTTCTGGGCGGCACTTCAGGCTTCTGTAAAAAGGAGGCCCCATGCAAGGAAATTTAGCGAAAAAATAAAAATCTAAAATGCTTCTAAAATGAGATATTAGTAAACAAATGGAAAATTAAACTTACTACGATATTAGAAATCAAAATGAAGTCGACAATACCTCTTTGTTTTAGCTACAAAAAAAGTTTCATTCTGTCTTCGTAACCCTATATCTCATAGGCCCGTAATATTTCGGGTTTGTGCAAATGCTCGTTGCCGGGTTAAAAGAGGATAGTTAAAAGATGGTCACAATCTTTTAAGCCGTTAAATCATATTTTGAAAAATGCCATTTTTATGTGTTGATCTTTAAATAAAATTCACTGACTTTAAGACTTTTAGTCAATAATTTTCGTTATATATATCTTATATGAGAAACTCACGAACAAAAAAAATCCAACATTGGACAAATTATTTGAATTTTATAGCTTACCAATCATGCCAATGTCATTGCATTAAAAGTTTTATTAGTTTAAAAATTACCACCACAGTTTATTTTGTCTCAATTTATAATAGTTATCAAAAAAATTATTTAAAAAAATATATGTGGGAGGGGCGCCTAACCTAACTTTGCATCGGGGCGCCAGGTACCATTGAGCCGGCCCTGTGTAGACTGTATAAGACTATTAGTTTTGTTTAAGAAACTTAACTATTTACCCTATTCTCAACTTAAAATTTAAAATCAATATTTGATTCTGCACGTTGCATTTTATGCCAAACATTACTGAAATATGAAATTTTGTTAGTAGATCGAGTTGCATATCAAACCATGCATAAACATAAAAACCAATCGGTTTTATAACTAATAACTGTCAGATTTCTCGTGCTAAAACTATTTTTGGCTGACGTTCGATCGATTCGATTTTCACTATCACAATAATTTTCATCGTAATAGACTGCATTGGAAAAAAAAGTAAAAAAATACTTTAAAAATGTGTTCTCCAATTTATGTGAAAGCATCATGATAAAAAGTCAGAGACGTATTCTGTCAGAAATATGTAAATTTTTTGATAAAAAATTTACGAGAAATTTTTAAGTTGGATACAAATTTCATGATTAAGTAAACAGGAAAAACTCATGTAGGTTTTCGAATTGATCGTTATAAAAAACATTTCAAGTCAAAATCAGAAAATATTGTCACACAGGTAATCCTAGGTCAGGATTGCGACATCTAAACATTGTGACAGTCAGCTGTTTGATTAAAAAACTATTTGTCAGCGTCTGACGTATGTTGCCTGGTTACGAAATGCATACGCCGCATTTTGTATATGTCAAATATTTTGAAAGGTGTCATTTCAGAACTACCACCCTAAGATGATATTATAAATATGCAACATAAAAAGTGCAGTTTCCCCCTTAGGTACGTATTACAAAATGATACATATTATATCTAGTTCCGCACAACGCTAACAATTGGATAATACCCTCGCTAAGGCACTGCAGCAAAGTAAAAACTTTCTAACGTCAAACCACTTCGATTTTTTCCATTAAACTATTTTCAAACCATTATAAAATGCTCTTAAAACGTGTATTGTACGCTGAATTAGCTCTGGAACTTTTTAAAAAGAATTAAATTCAAACGTTCTACTTCCAGCTATATTCGTCCTGTTAGTTTTATTTCTATATTCATAAAAAACTAGTTCACTAGCACTGTCTGAATACTAATAATCTTCAATGATAGCTTTGAATAGTTTCAAGAATTCATTTCAAAGGCTTTGAAATGCAATTACAACCTACTTGTGAATCTTTTAAACATAGTTATTATAATTCCTGAACAAACTGGGTTTTTAAATTATTCCTTGTTGAATTAAGTTGAAAGAAAAAGAAAAGTTATCTTTCGATTGAGGAATTAAATTTAAAATTAAACTCATATTCTATATTTCATTTTGTAATACGTCACTATACTCTGTTCGGAATCAAGAAGTAGTAATCATGCAATGTTTACGTGATAATTTTGTCGAACTATCGTCTTTCGTTGGCTGTTGATCCGTTAAATTTATGCGACAGCCAATAGGGTAGCGACTTCAATCTTTCACATGATTTTATTACTATTTCTATATTTCAAACAGGGTATAGATCTGGATTTGTGGTGATTTTTGTGTTGTTAATGGAGTTTTATGCAACCATGAGAACTTGTAAGCCTGTAAAGCAGTTAAATCTTTAATTTTTTTTTACGTTTTTATTTATATTTTACTATCCATTAATACAAAAATGACAATACAATAATTCATTTATTTCTTAAACCTACTATTATATAAAAATAAAGAAATAGTAAAGAGTATTCTGGAATTAGGAGTGCCGCCTATCAGTTAATGGCTTCATACCTAGAAAATCGTAGGCAAGTAATAGATCACAATTCCGAGTAAAGCGAATCGCAATGTTAATGTGGAGTCCCACAAGATAGCTTTCTTGGTCCTCTACTCTTCATCATTTTCATAAATGATTTGCCAAAAAATCTTACGTGCGACTGCCGTTACGCTGATGATGCCACCTTGATAATTCATGACAACTATGCCAGTACACTTAACATAAAAGCTGATATAGCCATCATGGAGGCAAAATACTGGTTCGAAACAAATGAATTGGTTTTGAATAACAACAAAACCAAAGCAATAACATTTACGTCAAACAGAAGAAATTTACAACATGACAATAGGTTTGAGCTTGGACTCGGGATTGATATGGAATAACCATATTGACAAGATAAGGTCGAAAATAAATAGGGCCGTACACGTAATAAGACTAGTAAGAATGATCTCTAATGAACATCTAGCCTTAACATATACCGTTAAGGTTACATCTTCATTATTTCTTCACTTGTTATTTCAGTTGGTAATGGCATATGGTTTAATCGTATGGGAAAATTCATCGCAAACTGATAACTATTTCGCAGATCCAGTTCCCGTACAATGCGGAGTAATCCAAGCAACACTGCTTTCTGCATCTTGCAGATCAAAGAACTGGCAGATGATCTGCAGGCAGGAATAGACTCGATTTCCCTTCGATAGGAAGCTTTCATACAACCCAAAACACCAACTATCAGGACTACAAGCTTAACTTTATACCCTGGATACAGCTTTCTAAGCTCGGACAAGAGATATATATATATATACTTGGACCTCTTTCCTCCTCCTTGAGAAAGATATTCTTCTCTGCTGGACTTAAGAATTCGATTACAAACATCAGTTTGGTCTCGATATCCAGGAGGGTTATGTTCGGCTTTGTAGCTGTCAGTAACCTCAAAGTGAGGAAGAAGTAATTCCAATAAATGCGGAACTTGTAATTTGCCACCACCAATTCTATATCAGAAGGGAATTACGGTATAACCGGTATTTGATCAATACCATAGGCATGTCTAAGATGGTAGTAGAGCACGCGGATAGCTGCATTATGTCGAGATACCTAGCTCGAAGCTGCAAGATATGGACAAGCAGACAGAATGTGCATAATGGTTTCAGGATGGTGGTGGCACAACCTATAGAGTGTGGACTCCGACATTTGGAATATGCGGGCCCTGTACGCCAAAGTATTTATAATGCCATCCTGACACGCAAACACAAAACCTCCTGTTTCCGATCTCAAATCAGCAGACTTAAGAAACGAGAACGTGAGATCTGAGAACAACTCTAGACTTTTAATATGTTTGAAGAACACAGAGTGCATACTTTTACTCATGTTTTCTTTTGTCAACATGTCTGCCTCCCCTTGTTTCACCGACCTGGTAACTTTGTTGTATTCATCTCAAGAGAGCTATACTCCAGCGTTTTCCCTGACAGAACTCACGTATGCCAGGTTAAATCTCGTTGTTGCTCTTCGCGTTGCCTGGTAAAGAAATGCCCCTTTGCAACTAAATTCGTTCTTACTAACGAATTGTAATAATGGATCCTGACTTCTGAGGATACTGTCCGCTGTAACCAAGACGAGTCGATCGTGCAAACACTCTAGATTAAGTAATCCCAGACCCCGTTTTTTCAGAAGCTTGACGAGTCTTAATTACTGACGGATCTTTTGAGACGTTATTAAATGTAATAATATTTGCAGTCCTTGACGTGTTACATTGATCAGCGTTGGAACTAAAGGCCATAAAAGCCCTAAAGGCATCAATAGAAATGACTCCCATTTATATCAACAAAAAAAAAAACAATCCTGAACGGTATTTTAACCCGTGACCTTAGCAACGCAACACACCTTACTTGCCACTGTGCTATGCTGGTCGGTATTAAATGTCTCCTTCTGTCACTAATACTACAAAAAAGTTACAGAAGTTTGAATGGCGAAGAAATTTGAAAGTGAAGTGAAAAGTCCTAACACTTCGTTCTGCTTTATCATCTATTTCAGTTAAAATTCCAACTAACAAGTTTTCTTTTTTGCAGATCGTGAATGTCCAGAACTGTCAGATCCAGAGTTAGGTCGAGTAAGTGTGACTGGTCGTTTATTCGGAGACCGTGCCAGCTACACGTGCAACCACGGTTACCACGTGGTTGGTCTTCAGAGCCGCACGTGCCAGGCGGACGGACAATGGGCAGGCGCTGCACCAGCCTGCAAACAAAACAGTGAGTATCCCCTTGTTTACATATGAGAACAGGGCGGAATTTCAACGAGCTCTGTTATTACTACGTTGTTTGTTGGGTTTATAGGTAGGTCGTAGGTGTTTTATTTGTTGGAGGTCAACAGAAATGTGTGTACATTGTAAGATATACTGACTGCATGAGTTCGCGAAAAAAATTGGTCACAGAATAATTGTAATAGAGATAAGAATATATGGGTTTCTTAGCTTCTCACATTTGCAAATACAGTACCAATATCTACTTATGTGGCCATACTTTTTGATGGTCCCTGCTAAATAATACCTTTTACAATGGAGATATATTTGCGTATAGCAACCACCTGTCTATAGGGATAAAACGGTACTATCGCTATTAGTAAGGTATCGATACTTTTCCTTCGATTCTATTATTTTAGTGCTCGATACTTTTTGTCAGTGGCGCAGCCAAGGGGGGGCCGACGGGCATGGGCCCCTCCCAGGACCAGCAGATTACACGGCGCTGCTGGTCCTGGTGCGGCAAATTTATTAACCACAACAGTAGTTAATTTTTCAATTACTTCATTGTAAACAATATTGGCATTTTTTCTTTCGTATAAATAATTTTTTTTTTAAGATTGCCTACTCTTGATAAAGTGACATAATTATTGTTCAAGTGAAAGTACATCACTTTCCAAATATGCTCCAACGAATTATATGAAGGGGAGCGTTGATCCTTTTTCCCCCTGATACATCGACTAAAATATTCGACCAGTCAAATGATAAAACTGTTTTAAACACCTAATTACTCGATTCAGATAAGATAAAGTGGAAATCTGACTTCGGTATTATTTTCAGAATGTAATTTTAACATGATACCTCAAACGTGAAATTATTTTTTGGTTTCCGTAGGTATAATCAAGAAATCCTTATTCCGTCACATGAGTCTGTTCATTCGGTACAAATTGTGGCCAAGCGGCTGATTTAGAGAATTGAACATAAGTAAGAGAAATATTGGGACTTCAAAAATATATCCCACGAAAAATATAAATAAATATGTATTTATCGAAGAAAAAATCAAGTGAAAGTTTTTGATAAATGGATTAACAATTAAATTTTTCAACAAATTTTTCAACAAATCAACAAATAATGGAATTATTATTTGATATAAACATCAATATCCAACAGCAGGGGTGTCAAACTGATTTGGGTCGCAGTCTATTTTACATACAAAATGATAAGCAGTGGGGAACTTTAAATATCCCGAAGGGTTTCTTGACATTTTTTTATAAACAGAAAAGGGGAAGAGAGTATATTTTACATTTTTATATATATTTTGCCCCTAAATAAGCTCAAGTGATTTTGATTACCGCTTCAGGGGCCACAAAAATGAGGTTGAGGGCCGTATGCGGCCCGCGTGCCATCAAAATTTGATTCGGCCCTCCCCAAGACAAAATCCTGGCTGCGCCACTGCTCTTTGTATATTGTCTCGTTGAATACTCATTTTTTTTCGGATTTTTAGAATAAACCTTCTGAATTATACCTAGGTTATATTTTTTTTTACCAAATTTCTAGCTAAAATCGAGTTAAAATAAAGAAAATTTAAAAAACTACTTCGTTTCTTAATCTATGTGATTTATTTTGATACTACACGACGAATAAAAAAAAAATGTTTTTCAACGACACAATAAAAATTTTTCGATATTTTTCCATAAACTTTATCAAAAATAAACATTTGTTGGTTTTAGAAGATATTTCTTAAATAGAATATTTATTTTATTTATGTTATGCAAGGTATATTTTTATGAATATAAATTTAAGATTAGGGATGGGAACGATATATCGATGTTTCGAAAATATCGATACTTTAGAAAAATATATCGATATTTAAAATGCGATATATCGCGCAAAATATCGATATTCGCACAAAATATCGATATTCTTGTATATTTTTTACATTTAAATATAAGCTGTTCACTTTTGTAAAAACAAACTGTAAGCTATTCCAAACGTTTAGGCGGCACTAGATTTTGAAATCTAGTAATTTTTATTTATTAATTCGGACTTTTGGTCATTTTGTTTAAGCTTTGTAAATCATGCTCACATTTAAATTCTAGATTAAATTGATTGTCATTATAAAATGTCCTTTTAAATGCATTTTAATTTTTTGTCATTCTTAATAAAAATTTCCCATTTATTTATGTTTTTGTCTTCAAAATATGGAAAAATGTATTAAAATACTTGACATATGTCATTCATTTCCGTGGTTTCACTATTGGAATTTTAAATTTTCACATACCAAAACTGAAACATGAAATAACCCAAGCAAGGTCCGTTTTCGTGACAACCTAAAATAACGAAATTTTCATTTAGTTCCGCCTAATCGCTTGGAATAACCTGTAAGACGAAATTTTGATTTTATAATTTGCACCTTAAAATTATTTATCATGTTATATATCAATTTAAAGTCGGTTTTACTGCGTAAGGAATATTTTTGATTGGCATTTAAAGTCCATTATACACTATAAAAGTAACCAAAAAGATCTGGTTTGTCCTTACAAAAGTGGACAGCATATATATATTTAATTAATTAGGATTAAGAGCAGTTAACTAGGAAAATATTAGAAAGTTGGTTGGTAACTGGGTGAGTATCAACTGTAAAGTGATTGTCTGTCAGGTGGCGACTTTTTTTCCCGCCAAGCCAACAAAAAAAAACTGTAATTTATATATTTTGCATGTTACGTGTTAATTATTTCGATATATCGAAAATATCGATATATTTACTTCGATATATATCGAATATCGATATCACACTTACGATATATCGAATCGCGCATATATCGATATTCAAAAATAAATTCCCATCCCTATTTAAGATATTTATAAATATGGATAAAATTTATATCTTGCAAGATTGAATGCATTTTTATTATATTTTCATGTTTCGATCTTGTAAGACTTCGCGGCCCCCCGACGAAGCCTTCACGGCCCCCCGGTTGAGAAACGCTGATATAGACCACACAGACACACACACACACATACGTGCGCACAGTATTTATAGCCACAATCAGTGAATAACTATCTGCAAGTTAAATATTCAGTGTCTTGTTTATCCCGCGGCACAGAATAAAGAATAAAGCCAAACCCTTTGATACTCTAAAATTACAACATAAAAACTTTTAAACAATAACATCCTACATTCGTCTGTTTACTTTGTTCGTATATAAACATTTTTTTTTTCTGTTCTGCGAAATAAAGTAAATTTTGAAGGGGTTGATGAAAATTTAGATTGTCCCATGAGGTTAAACAATAGAAGGTTTTATGTAAATATTAATCCGAATAAATGTAAATAAAAATTACTGACTGGATTATTGAAATGAATAATATTTTCCTTGTTATGATTTCCGATAATATTTCAATGTAAGAGAATTCTTTTTATAGTGGTTAATTTACTTCATAATAATAGAAGGATTAGTGTTGAAGCAAATATAACAACCGCGAATATTAACAACTGGCAAAAATTAGCAAAGGACTTACGAGATTGGAGGGATGCGATTAAGGACATAATTATTACGCAAGGATAGTGCAGAAAAAATTTAAGGGAAGTGTGAGTTTTCACACATTTCAGGGTTTTGCATGTATTTAATAGGTGTAAGAAGACAACATAATACTGGATGTCTAGGTATATTTATCACATCAAAATCAACAGTTTTTTAGGGTTTTGTAGGTATGACCAAAAAACCCTTATACCGTCATTTTGTCGTCTGTCTGTCTGTCTGTCTGTCTGTCTGTCTGTCTGTCTGTCTGTCTGTCTGTCTGTTCGGTAAAAATTGTAGCCAAACGGCTAAACCTAGAGAGTTGAAATTTGGCATGCTTATACAACTCTTTGACCCACACATAGGAAAAATACTAAAACATCTAAAAAACATATCCCCCTAAAAATATAAACAATAATGTGCTCATCAAAAAAAAAAATATTTTTTTTAAATTCTGAGTAGGGTATCAAATGAAAGCCCTTAGTACGTGGATTAACGATCAAAATTTTATTTTTGCAAAATAAATTATTTTGATGCGATTTTTGCCAAAATTGTGCAAAAAATTTTTTGTCCCACACCCTGTAGCCTAGATGGTTTAAACTAAAAATCTGAAAAAATTCTAAGTAATGTACATTGGTGTGAACCGGAATAGTACAACAGGAATTTTTGATCAGATTATGTTTTTAGAAAATAACGCATTTTTTGTGTTTTTAACTAAAATATGTTAAATATATAATTCGCTATGTAACACTTCAGATAAGAAACTCTGGTAGCTCAGATGGTTTCGTAACGCACTTTGTAAATTGCAGTGCGAACGTTGCAGAGTTCGAATCCTGTTAATTTTATTGTTTTTTTTTTTTTGCATTTCTATTTTGTTTAAATTATTTTGTCAAAATTCGTTATATTTTGGTAAATGTTGCATTTATTTTTTAAAAGCGTAAATTTAATAACCAGAGGGAAGTGTTGAAATTATAATTTAATTCTGTGACGAAATCAGAGGGAGGGACTTATGATATAAGCAACCAATGGAAGCCATAGGCGCAATTTTAAAAATCTTACTGAACCTTGCTGTATAAATAAAATACTGTACATATTTAGAAACTTAAATAATGGTATTAGGCATTCGAATTAAAATTCATAAAAAAATATTTTGACATAAAATTTGTTTTGGCATCCCAAATAATCATCATTCAGTTACTAAATACCTGCAAAACCCAGAAATGTGTGAAGATTCACACTTCACATAAATTTTTTGATAATCACTTTTATTCGTTATTTGAGAACTAAGAGCTTCCACTTAATTTTTTTAAACAAAACTTAAATAATTATCCAAATATCCCAGCATTTTTTCTGCATTTGCATCTTATTTCAAGTCTTCATTAGATTAATAAGAAATATTTTACAGTGTAAAGTGTAGTGTGGTGTGGTGTGAGAAACTCGCAGTTCGCAACTATTAAAAAAATTTATTATTTTTTTAATATTTTTAATTGCAAAAAAGGACATGCACTATCTTAGCTATAAATACAAAAAATCCATAACATTATTAGCCATAATTTAACCATGAATTAAAAAAATAATTAATTTTTTCAAAAACAGAAAAACTACCATATTTTCCAAAAACACAATCTAATAAAAAATTCCTCTTGTACGTTTCCGGCTCAGATCAATATACATTACCTATAACTTTTTCAGATTTTTAGTGTAACCCTGTTGGTAAAAGGGTGCGGGACAAGAACTTTTGCATATTTTTGACTAAATTCGTGTTAAAAGAAACGAATTTAAAAAAATTATATGTTCTTCCTTAATCTACGTCCTAAGAGCTTTCTTTTGATACCAAACAATAAATTTTTTAAATATATATTTTTTTTTATCAACGATCCAAAAAATCAACATTTTTCGAAAAACTTCTGATCAAAAATTCCTGTTGAACTATTTCGATCCCATCAATGTTCATTACCGAGATTTTTTTTAGATTTTTAGATCAATCTCTTTGGGAGATAGGGTGGGGGATAAAAGTTTTTTAACACATTTTTGGTAAAAATCTAATAAAAAAAATGATTTATCAAAAATAAAAATTTGTTTGTTGATCCACGCGTTAAGAGGTTTCACTTGGTATGCCACTCAAAATTTTAAAAAAATATTAATTTTTTTATTAAATGTATATTTGTTTATATTTATGCCGCGCTGTATTTTTTTGAATTCTCTATAGTTTTCCTATATGTGGGTCAAAAAGTTGTATAAGTATGCCAAATTTCAACTTTCTATGTTCAGCCGTTTTTCTACAATTTCTACCGTACAGACAGACAGACAGACACATGAGTGACGTTATAAGGGTTTTTTGGTGGTCATACCTACAAAACCCTAAAAAATTAAAGAAATATTATTCTTCGAAATGTACGTGATTAAATTCGATTTGATACATCTGTTAGGCAAATTCCTTTCGATAAAAAGATATACAGTAATACCCCGCCACTCGACGTTAATTCGTTCTGATAAAGCATCGAATAGCGATTTCGTCGAGTGGCGAGTCGAATTTCCCCATAAGAAATAAAGGGAATCATATGTACATACATACATATACAATAAAGAATAATAAACTACAGTCAGTCAGAAAGATAAAAAGTAGAATAAAAATGTCTAAAAAATAAAATGTCAAATTGAATAATTTGTAATTTTGATTGAGTGAATAAAGTATTATACATACATATACATATAAGGAAATACATACAGTATTGGCCATAAAGATAGCAACTTTTGATAATCCTATTTTATTTTTATTCTATTCAATATTTTTAAAATTAAAAAAATGTAATTCTTACCTTTAACAATCCTGTACATATATTATAGTAAAAAATTTAATTTTAATAGTAAATTCTATTTTTTTTTATAGTATTTATTATTTTTACCTGGACATAAAGATAGCAACTACTCTTAAAAAAATCTTTTTTTTTATTAATTAAGAAAATGAATTATTATTAACATCATTTTTAATATTTTGTATAGTAACCACCAGTATTTGTAACTTCCCGACATCTTTTCGCCATTGATTCTAATAATTTCGTGATCATTTCATTATCAATATTAGACCAGGCACCCTGCAAAGCTTTAAACAACTCTTCAATATTTGAATGTGTTTTGTTTCTAATCTTTCTGTTGACAATCTCCCAAAGGTTTTTTATTGGATTTAAATCGGGTGACTGTGACAGCCAAGTCATTACGTTAATTTTTGAATCCTCGAACCATTTTTTTACCAACTTCGAAGAATGTTTTGTGTCATTATCATGCTGAAAAATATGTTTTAAAGGCATGAACTCATCAGAATAAGGTTCCATAACATTTTGAAGGATGTCTATATATTTAAATCGATCCATTATTCCTTCAATGTGGTATAAAGGACCCATACCATATCCCGAGAAACAGCCCCATACCATCCACACCGCCTCCGCCATGTTTAACTGTTGGCAAGGTGTATTTTTGAACAAATCTTTTATTAGCAGGCCTCCTAACGTAACTTACACCATCACTTTTAAACAAATTGAACTTAGATTCATCACTAAAAATAACTTTTTTCCATTGATCCACAGTCCAGTCAATATGATTTTTAGCAAATTTTAATCGGGCCTTCACATTCTTTTTGGATAGAAGTGGTTTTTTAGCAGGAAGGCGACTAAAAAGATCCTCATTAACTAATCTTCTGCAAATAGTTCTTGTTGAGATGTTTTCTTGATCCATTTGTGGCAAAAGGCCCAAAATTTTCTCCGATGACAGAAAGGGGTTATTGGTAGATAAATAAATAATTTTTTTATCAGTTCGTTTCGTAGTTCTTCGTGGCCGTCCTGGAATTTTTGAAACTGCAAACGTACCTTCTTCTCAAAATCGTTTTATAATTCGCGACACAGTAGATTTATGAACATTTAAATTTTGTGAAATCACATTTTGCAGCCCGTCTTTAAAACCAGAAATTATGAAGTTTCTAATTTCACTTGAAACAGTTTTACTACGACCCATGATTGACAAATATAAACTGAAATATTACTTGTGCACAACATATTATTTATGGATAAAATCTGCATATAACAAGAAAATTCAAGTAGTTGCAATATTTTTGTCCAAGCAAAAATGAAGAAATAATTTATTATTAATCTGTAAGTCAGATTATTTGATTATTGATTGATGTAACAAACAAAATATGATTAAATTATAGAATTAAGAGTATTTATTTTCCAATATTATTATTAAAATTTGAAAAATTGAAAGATGTTAAAAGTTGCAATCTTTATGGCCAATACTGTATATGTATAATTTTTTAATACACTGTTTAAAATTTTGAGTAATGACAATATAAGCATACATAAAACAATAATGTACAGTAGTCATACACTAAACTGAACTGTAATAGAAAAAATAGAAAAAATAACAGAAAAAAAAGAAGAATAATAAACAGTATTGTATACAAATTTCACGTGATCGGTACTCGATAACGCGTCGGATAGCGATGCTTCCGTCGACTCTCACTCTCGACATTTACGTCGAGTGGCGGGGTATTACTGTATAGGATTACATTTCAAGAATGTAACAATATATAGAATTTTTCTCGAAAACGCGATGTGTGAGTAAGTTGGGAAAAAAATTGATGATCAAAATTTACCCATAGAATTGAACGATAGTACTAACATTTTCCGGAAAAAACAGAAAGTACAGGATTCAAGCATATCTTTCTATATAAAATTATAATTTTTGTCTAATTTAAGTAACCTCGTAGCTCTTTAATTTACGAGAATAGAACCGAATATTTCTGACCCCCTCTTCAAAAAGATGGGTGTTCATATAAGGGTTCTGATAGCAATTCCAGGAATGAAAGTCTAAAACTATCCGAGGGAATGTCTATTTTTAAGTGTTTTATTCCATACGCTTAAGCTTTTTGTTCTCAAATTTATTTATTTTTATATTTGTCCTCAGTTCTCGATATAGCAATAGTGGGCAAATTAAAATGGAAACCCTATGTTTTTTAGATGGTAAGGTTTGATACTTAAAATCTTAAAACAGTGGAAGAAATATCTTTATAATAGAGTTATAATTGATTCAATATAAAATCATTGAATTAAATTCTACGTACACTTAATACTTTGATCAGGATTTTAATTTACGACTTCTTCTTTTTCAGTCTATTGCTTGTCACCTCCAAACATAGATCATGCTCGGCATAATGCCTTACCAGAACAATCCACATTCGACCTGGATTCTACTCTCCAATACTATTGTCACACTGGGTACGTAACCAACGGGTTTCCTCGTGCCAAATGTCTGGCAATCGACGGTCAAGCAAGCTGGTACGGCCCGGACATCTCGTGTGAACCCCGAAGTTGTGGTCCTCCGACTGATATCGCTCATGGATGGCATGCAGGAGAATGTTACACGTATGGATGTAGAATTAGCTATCATTGTGCTGAAGGTTTTGAACTAGTGGGCAAGGTAGAAAGATTCTGCCAAGCTGATGGAAGTTGGGCTCCTAAGGAGCTACCTACCTGTGTTCGTAAGTAGTCTATTGATGATTGTGGGATATTTTCTGTAATTTTTTGTCATTTAGATAATAAAGTATAGAAAGTATTGCTTTTAATTTTAATGTTTTTGGTATTTTTGGTTTACAAGGTAAGTACCAAAATTTTGTTTTGATTAGTGTAAGTTTAATTTAAGAAAACCCTCCAGAACCATGATACCTAAAGCTGAGTCCAAATTAGTGACCCGCTCCTGTAATATACCACGTAACGCTCGCTTGAAATCTACGTGTCGTGAACATATTGCAATCTTCCTGTGAACAGTTCGAAAGTATATCATGCTACGAACATAACCAAAATATTAAAATTTCATTTCAAGGGTATTATAAATACACAGTGTAATTCATTTCATGCAAAGATTCGTAGAAAAAATACTCCAGAATTCAGCGGCGGTGAAAGGCAGGGGCGACAGGGGCACAGGCCCAGGGCACCAGCTTTTAGGGGAGCCAAAACAAAAGTTTTTATTAAGTTATTCTATTTTCATGTCGATCAAAATTATAAATTTTCATTTCTATATCAATCTTGTACATATTAAATATAAAATTGAGTTGAAATATGTACACATTTATTGATTATATAATAATATTCAGTCTCCTTTTGGACTGTATTAACTTTCTTACACATCTGAAAACATTTTAACTGATTTTGGTGGCACATTTAGACATACAATGGCACCTTGACTTACAAACTTAATTTGTTCCTGACCCCGGTTCGTATCTTAAAAAGTATGTATCTAGAAACCCAATTTTCCCTTATGTCTTATGGGAAATCAATTAATCCGTTCCCAGTTTAAAAAATCATAAAGAAAATCCCAAAAATTAAAAAAGAAAAAACTATTCTCAACTAAATGATGAAAATGCAAACAAATGGAGAATAAGTGGGAAGGAACATTTTGTCACTATAAATATGCATTTTGTATACCATCATATATTAATTTTTATTTATAACAGTTTCTGTTTTACATGGTTAGGATCATCTTTCATTAAATTGTAAAAAAGGACAATTTTGTTGTGTCTGGTTTTGTGGCTCAGGAGTTTTCGATTTGTTGCCTGTAGTAATAGCCTGCTAGTAGCATGTTTCTTGTAATAGGAAAAAAAGTTTAAAAAAGTATAATGTAAACAGGCTTTATTTCATTTGAAAAGAAAAACATCACAGTTCGTATCTAGAGGTAAAAATATGATATGAAAATAGTTTGTATCTCGAAAAGTTCGTATATCGAGGATTTGTAAGTCAAGGTACCATTGCATTAGCAAATACTTACTTAGCCATAACTAGTATTCGGTTAAAATGTTAAAATATTTAAATTGCAACCATCTAAATCAAAAGAATATGTTTGAAATAAGATTGCGTGCACCTAAATTCCCCTCTTCGGTACGCCAGTGCATATTCTAAAAAAGGGCGTAGTTTGGCGGGTTTGCCGCGGGCGCCAAAAGAGCTAGCGCCGGCTCTGCCACCATTACTGGGTTAAGATATGTGAGGATGGTATAAACCAGTGTTTCTCAACCGGTGGTCCGCAGACCACTGGTGGTCCTCAGCAAAATTTTAGTGGTCCGCGAAAGGCTTATACATGATTATTTTTGAGATTTTTGTTAATTTTTTTATGATCTCTTGTTCATTTTCATTGATTTTTGTTCATTTTTCAGTGAGTTTTTATTACAAAGATATTATATAGAGTTTTACATATACAATAAATGTGTTTAATAGTACATTTATTTTTTTGTGGTACACACAACTTTTTTACCACAGTCCGCGGTAAAAAATTAAATATTTTACTGGTCCGTGGTATGTTTTCGGTTGAGAAACACCGGTATAAACTTTACATTGTAGTTTTATTAAATTCTTGTTAAAACTTCACATGTATAATATACTAGCAGAGATTCTCGGTGTTGCCCGGGAGAAAAATAAAGTTTCTTAAACGATATTTACATTAAAAAAAGTTTTAAAACTCTTATTTTTTGGAATATAATTTAAGAGCGTTTGGTTTATCAAAATAGTTTTATGCAGGGTTTTAACAATGGACGTACGCTGCGTACAAGCTCTAATCATCAACTGCTACGTGTAACGTGTAACACGTTATTCGGCAGAGAAGATCCTTCTAAAGAAGTCTTACGCGAGCTTAAATTCGGTGAACTCCTTTGTGTTCAACCGAAACAGAGCGGATCAGGAGCGCTTTGTGAACCACTCGGCATGTACACGTAAACCTGTCCAAACTATACTCTATCTCTGAAAAACTGATAGTAATAAATCATTTTGTCAGGCAGTTACCAATGGCGTGCACATTTTAAACACGTTTAAAATTTGTGTATTTCTATATTACTATTTATCATTTTATTAAATGCACGCTTGTGACCATATTTATCATATCATTAAACACACCCCTGTAACCATATGTTTCCTCAAAATTTTAGGGTCAAATTTTTATGGTCTATTGTGTTTAACCCTAGTTCGTATTCCCATATAATATGTGCGGCACACTCGGTTGTTTTTAACAATATTTCGTTTCGAACTATTCATATTTTGTCGCTTTTGTTTTACCGCTTCTGTGTGATAATACAGTAACTTTTTAAAAATAATAAATTTTATTACTATCAGCCTTTCGAAGATAGAGTATAGACAAAATGTTACACGGCGTGTTATATTACGTGGTGCATTACAGAATCGGCTCGATAATCTGGACCAAGTTTAAAATATTACACACTTTATAAATAACATACAGACAGACAGACACATGATTCACGGTATAGAGGTTTCTTGGTTACCTATGAACCCTATATGAGGCAGTATTGAGTATTTGTTTGATGAAAAGCAAAGAGTAAAAGAGTATCTTCAGTTTTTAGTCATTAAATTTTTATTAAATGTTAAAACATTTTCCTTCCTCTATATTTTTATTAGAAACTTCAAAACTTTAGTACAAATACATATAAAATAAACTGAACTACTTAATTGTAAAATCTTTTTTGACTCATTATGGTATAATTACAAACATTCGCCTTGAATCTTAGGGGCGGTCCGGACCCACTAGACCCCCCCCCCCCACCGTGTGCGCCCCTGATCCATGGGTGGTTATACGTAGCGTTAAGCTAAAATCACGCCGCTGGTCATACCTTACAAGTTTAACCCTTAAAATTTAAAATTTCCTGGAAACCTTTCAAATTCAAAAGTTGTATAACTTATTTTCTATATTTTCTTGTAAACATTTCTAAATTTAATTTGCCGTGAGATGTTGCGTATTAAGATATCCGAAGGCTGCCAACTTGAAAACTCGTAACTTTACCTGTTTAAACAAGATGGATCCGATACGGTAATATAGGGGCTTCTTTCATTTAGGGCAATATTAATTTGATCTTAAGGTCGGTATAAATTTTAATATTAAAATGTAAAGTCAATATGGCTCAGATAACACTAAGGTAGGTGCAGTTAAAAATTTTAAATTAAATTTAAAGGTATTAAATTAAGGTATTTCCTTCTTTTAATAAACTTCAAACGAATAGTCCTTGTTTGTAATGAAAATAATTAAATATGATTTTATTATTATTGTTATTAGAATATTAAACATTATTAACAGAATGAAGTACTTTTAAATATGAGCAAATACAAATAAAGAATACATGATATTTTGAAACAGTATTATTAATTAATGAAATTAATAATACTATTTAATAAAAATAATATCTATTACTATTTATTAACCACTTGTTCTGAAATTACTACGGACTTAATTTGCTAGTTGTCGGAAAATTGACAATGATCTTCCACACTATCATTTCATTTCTCGCTTGCAACCAGACGGTGAGCTTAAACCTTTTTAAGATTGCTTTGCCAAGGTGACAAAGCTACAACTAATCTATCAGGTCGTCAAGGATGAAATTTGTAGTTAATACTATTGCCAACTTTAACAGCTTATTATTTGACATTGGCTTAATATTTTACCGTTCTGTTATTTTTTTGTTGGAAAGTTACACATCTCGCCTGTTTAAAGAAATCATTGTATGTTCTAAAAAATATCAAAAACTTTTTTTATAAATTAATTTTGTTGAAAATGGAACGGTCGGAAATTCGCACTATTATGAAATATGAGTTCTTACGTGGAACTACGGCATCGCAGACCACGCGAAACATTAATAGTGTATTTGGCTCTAATGTTACTATGCAGCAGACAATATCAAACCAACTGAACGAAATGATACAAAACAGCCTAGATTGGCCAACAGATCGACTCCTATCTTATTGCATGATAACGCTAGACCACACACTGCACAAATAACTGTAGCAAAACTACAGGAATTGGAGTTGGAACTTCTTCATCATCCTCCATACTTACCAGACCTAGCCTCCACTGTCTACCACTTCTTCCGCAATTTGGACAACTTTTTAATAGGAAAACAGTTTAATTCCGACGATGCTGTAAAACTGGCCTTCCAGGAATTCATTGACCCTCGTCCGCCAGGGTTTTATACCACCGGCCTAACAACCTTTTAACAACCTGCCGCTTAAATGGAAAAAGTGTATAGACAAAATGGGTGCAAACTTTGATGAATAAAATAATTCCTTTTTTTCTACAAATTTCATCCTAGACGACCTAATAAAAGACATAACAAGAACTTTTTGATGTACGGACGTATCGTTATCTGACATATTTAAGGAATTTACAATAATTATATTTTTATGGCTTGATTTGTATTTTGTTATATTTTAGTTTCACTAATAATAAGGGAGAGTTAATACGTTTGGAAAATTTAATTAATCATTCTGTTTATATAACTAATAATTATATTTATTACACTATTGCAGTGGTATTCAACATCTGCGGGCCATATCAGACTAGAATATAATTTTTAAATGGCCTACACCTATGCCCCTCCCCCCATCCCTAAATGACTTTTTGAATTTCTGACCCTCCCTATCACCAAGTGATATTCTGAATGTTTACTCACCTCCCCCAGGGTTTTTTTTTTTTAATTTCTGGTCCCCTTTAAGTAAATTTTAGACTCTTTACCTAGCGTCTCCGATTGTTTTATTTTTAAGTTTTGCCCCTCCCCAGTTTAAGTGATTTTTAGAATTTTTGTCTGCCCTGCTCATAGCTTATTTTTTGAATTTTTACCTCCTCCATCATCAAGGTTTTTTTTTTGTACTTCTACTCTCCCTTCAAGTGATTTTTTTTAAGTTTTACTCCCCATGCACCTGTTGAGTTTCTGAATTTTTACCTGCCCGTCCTCAAGTGATTTTTTGGCCTCCCGGTTCCAATGATTTTTAGAATTTTTACATAACAAGTAAATATTAGATTTAATTGAAGTCAAATAGAGTTTTAGAGTAGAGGCGATAGTTACTTCATTATTTTTATACAAATAATATCACAATTTTTAAAAGCAGACAAAATTTATTGACTCCGAAACATTAATATTTTTGAAAGACTTTATTGATTCAGCGATGTATCCAACGTCTCGCGGTGCGGTCCCCACCGCGGGAATATATATATTAGAATATATTTGTGTTGCATTACTTCCTCCCATACAAATATTGAATAATGGAAGAGGGCTAAAGGGCCATTCTCGGTCCGTTTCTATCTTTTTAATAATAACTGGCCTGGTTTAGTCAATATTATTTTCCAGTAGGGCCTAGTCCGTCTCTGGTTGCAAATATCAATTTGCGGATGGGGCGAAATTTTAAGCTACACCACTAGAAGAACCATCGACGAAGTCAAAAATGTGGAGGTAGAATGCGATGTGGGTGTGTCCACGTATCTCAGCATTAAGATTTCTTAGCACCAACTATTGCGTCACCACATTTTCGACTTCGGCAGTGGTCCTTCGAAATCACCGTTTGAAGCCTTTGTGTTTCGTTGTACTCCTAACTCTACCTACGAACGGGTGCCTCACTTATCTTAAAATGCTCTTCTAGCTTACAACGTAAAGTCTCTTTTCCTCATTATCTGGAGCCAGCGCTACAATAAGGGTAACTATTTCGAGACCGTATCAGTTCAAATCAGCTAAGTGGTTATAAATATTATAATATTTTAAATATTTATTATATTATGAATTAAGTATTTATATGTTAATTATTAATTAATAATTTAATTAAAATAATACAAATTGTTTATTTGTATTTGCTCTATTAAGAAATCGTTCATAGAACTAATAGCCTTAAAAATCATTCAGTTTATAGCTTACTACAGATGTCACTCTGGTAAATCGTTAACATTTTTTGATAAATTCATACAGACGACTCCCGATACATGTAAACTCGACATAAGTAAACTCAAAAACACGGTAATCCTTACGCAAAAATATCTGGCACACAGAATTGTCTAATGTTGAACTTATTGTGTTGAAAGCCATAAATGTTCTAAAGATGAAAACAAGAATTGCTGTTTTCTGACATATTTCAGTGTTAAAAATTAGTTACATAATGGTTTGTAGAAAAAATCATTTATGTAAATCGGGATCCGTCTGTATTTGTTAATAAAATGTTCATCTGCTTTATAGCCTCCAACATATTTATGATAATGATATTAAAAACTGAACTAAATAAATATGTTTAACGAAAAACTTATAAAAGATTAGTTAGATTATACATCATTATTATTAAAACATGCTAATAATCACATTTGAGGATTGTTTGTATCTTTTGAACTAGAGTAGAATTTAAAATGAAAGAAAATAATGAAATGCCATTTCTCTAATACAAATTTTAATCTTCTGCATTTTTATTTCATTAAAAAATTATTATCTTCTCAAAAACTTCAATAATCAAACATGAAAGCTTTGTAGTTTTTACATTAAATTGAATTAAGTCCATCGAATACCTTTATGTTAGTTAAAAATTGTTGTAGGAATTTGTTTATAAAGTAAAATATCTGGAATAGCATTTTATTATTAAAAAATTAATGTGAAGTTTGAATTTTCACACATTTTAGGGTTTTGTAGGAATCTAGTAACAACAAATAGATGATATTCAAAGTGACGTCAGCAACACTAGCGCCAGTGTGCTTTTGTTAAACTAATCTTACAAATATTTTATTTTTACTTATAATTCATTGCCGAAGTATAACGAATAATTTTATTTTCAACGAAGACGACGTACCGGGTGTGAAATTAAAATATGTAACAATAGAAGATTATTCTGTTCATGAATTTAAAAGGTGATTAAATGTCGAGCACTACAAAAAAATGGAAACAGAGAAGTTTTAATAGAGAGGTTAGGTTTAAGTGAACATCGAATTTTTATAATAATAATAAATTACACTGGTCAACACAATTTTTGCTGACTTACATCTAAGACTTGTTTCTTACTAATTTAGTGCTGCTGAACTCAAATATCACATCAGTTTTTGTGTATCACATCAGATTTTTGCTCTACAACAAATTCATATTTTTAGCCAAATAATGCTTCTATCGTTTAATTTTAGACGTCGATACTGTAATTGGTACAAATTTGGCGAACAATAAGGAATAAATAATTAGAAAATATCCTTAAAAATTTATTTATAGTAAAGAAAGAAAATGAGAACAGTTTTACTTAAATTTTAATGCATTGGAGTGTTAAAATAAAAATACAAAATAATTTAAGGATTAAATGGTTGTTTGTAAGATCTTTTGGAGTGCACCCAGAGCCGCAGTAAGGAAAACTTGCGCTGGGGGCAAAACTGTGTTTTGGCGCCCTTGGCAAAAAAAGGTGGTCCTCACTTCCCAAAATCCAAGTGATGAGCAAAAAAAAAGGTCTTCACCTTCGCAATGTGGCGCCCTTTTCCTTAGTGCGCTAGGGGCCGTCGCCCCCTCCGCCCCCCCTTACTGCGGCTCTGAGTGCACCATTCCCGATAAGTCTCTTTTAATACTCCAACAGTAGTCAGCCATCATGTGAGTATCCCACCTTCCTTGATAACGTCTCTCCATCTCTTTTAAATCCTGATGGAAACGTTCACCCTGTTCATCACTAACATATCCAAGATTGACAGGAAATTTGTCAAGATGACTTGATGATTAAAAAATAAAGTTTCACGCTCATGTTGCACCCCAGATGATGATAATTTTCAATTAAATTTTCAACGACCTCCACATAGTTTTCGGCTTTTTTATTCCCAAGAAAATTTTTAATGAGCGCCACTAAAGACTGCCATGCATTCTTCTCCATATCATCCATATGTACAGTGAAATGTGGATCATTCAATAATTTTCTAATTTCTGGTGTGTCAAAAATGCCAGCTTTTAGCTTCTCATTACTGAGACTTTGAAATGTTTCAGATATATATTTGTCACCATCTTTGTTCAACGCTTTTACAAACTGCTTCATTAGACCCAGTTTAATAGGAAGAGGGGGGAAAATGATTTTTGTTCGCTCCACCAAAGGTTCGTGTATTATGTATGGGTCTCCAACATTTAAATCTATTCTCACCGGCCAATTCTTATCTCTCGCTCTGCTGTCCCACAAAAATGTCCCTGTCAAAATACGATAGAACAAAAATTTGACGTGATAGGCAGAAACTATTAACATTTTTGAAATCAGTACCACAAAATTAGTTAAAAACAAGTATCAGATCTAAGTCAGCAAAAAAAAATAAATAATTTTGTTGACTAGAGTAATCTTTGAAATTTTACTAATAAATATAAATTCGTTTATGAATTAAATATGTAAAAGTGTCAGGAAAAGGGTCGTATTTAAGATGAATGAGACCCTAAGCTGAAAAGTTTTTGGAAACCCTTTTTTATTAAAGTTTTATTTAAGATCGTAGCTTTACTGAATTTGTGAGGACCTTGAGGCTCTAGGCTAGGTCTGGTTTAGCTTAATGGTAAATCCGGTCCTGATCAGGAAAGCAGTTGTTTCTCAGAATAGTTCGATGTCTACTGTGATTACTACCAATTTTAAAATGAATATCGTCTGTAGTGGGTACATATTAAAAATCATAAAATTCTATAACTTGTGAAACAAATAATCAACATCTAAAGACTTACAAGCTTACTTAATTACGAGATGCATCTTTGAATAGTTATCCAGTTTAATGTGATAGCACAGTGTTGCAAAAAATTCGATCACATTACATATTACTAGGTCCAGAAATATGTTTTCTATCTAATGTCGTACTGATATCATAAAGATTAAAAAATAAAGATGTAAATTAAAATTATTCGGCTCTAAACCAAGTTTATATAAAATGTAAAACTTTAAACAGTAATATTTCAGAAACTTATTTTTACCAACCGTCAACATATATAAGGGAGGTATTGTGATCATACCGATTTTGACATTTCGAGATTTCGATGGATCTCCACGAATTGAGGTCCCTACATAACGTTTTGACTATTTTCAGCATGATGTCTGTCCGTCCGTCTGTCTGTCCGTCTGTCTGTCTGTCCGTCTGTCTGTCCGTATGTCTGTCCGTCTGTCTGTCCGTCTGTCTGTCCGTCTGTCCGTCTGTCTGTGTACACGTGCAGAGCAAATTAGGCTAAAAGGATTTTTATGAAACTGCATATTGAAGCTCTTGACATCAATGACACGAGTTGATCAACTTTTGGTAAAAATCGGTTGACTAGAAATGGGAGTTTTCTCGTGTCGATTTTAAGATTTTTGCGAATATTTAGTAACAGATAAATATTTCGAAAAAATTTATTGAACAAAAGTTGCTATAAATGCAATAACTAATAACTTTTATTTGAGACGCTTTTTGATAAAACGTAAAATTTCGAAAAATTTTTGTAAATTTTCCGTGGTCAAGGCCAAGTTATTTCTACTTTCTGCTAAAATGTATTTTATACAAGTACTTTATGATGGTGGTCGGTCCTGTGGTGGCCACAGCTGATTTTTTTTAGATATCTTCCTATAGTTGAGCAGCGGTATTAAGAAATAATGTAACAGATTAATTTGTCACATTTATGGCCAATAAATAACAAGGAAAGATCTATAAGAACAGAAAAATAAAAAAAAAAAAAAAAAAACTTAAATGCATCCTTTTATTAAAAGATGAAAGTTGTATGACAATTTCAGGAATTTTAAGACATTTTTAGTCTCTTAAATTTGATATGAGCTTCATATGTTTTTAAATGTGGTAAATTATCATGATTAATTTTTATTTATATTTCCAAAAAGGCAAAATAAGGCGATACATTACATTATTATTTTTGTATTTTAATACTTTCGCTAATAAGCCTCTTACTCAAATTATTGACTGTCTCTAAAATTCTAGTTTCTTCAAAATTAAATTTATGTTCTTTTTGGAATGAATGGCTGGTAAGTGCTGTATGTTCCTTCTTATTTTTAAATTTTTCCTGACAGCTATTTTTGTGTTGATATAAGCGTTGTTTAAGATATTGTTTGGTTTGCCCTATGTAACCCAAATCACACCCCTTACAAGGGATGTAATATACTACTGACGACATTTTTAACTTATCGGTAGGGTCTTTAAGTCTGGAGTGAAGCTCATAAGATTATATAATGCTAATTGTATGTTAAATGGTATAAAAAGTTTAGCAATTTTAAAAGAAATGTTTTTAATGTTGGGGAATTTTAATTATTTTTAAATTAAAAAACTGACAATAGATCCAAAGATATTGTTGTATCTACAATTGTTATATAAAACCTGCTATATTTGACTATTTAAGTAAGCGTAAAGTAGGTCTCTAAGGGAAGAATAAAAAAAGTAAAAAGTTCCGTAACGTATCATTATTTCACTTTTGCCATAAGCACAATACAAATGCCAGTGATACATTTTTGGGTTTCTAACTAAAAATTTTATATTCACGCGGGTATTGCGGATAAGCGGATATGCTATTTTATCCAAATCCGCACGATTTAAATGATAATTTGGCCGTATCCATAGAAAAATGGTGGATATCCGCGGATTTGCAGAGCTCTAGCGTAGACCCTCAAAGGGCATTCCTCCACGGTTTGGTAGACTGTTTGCCTGTTGTCACCACAATTGTACTGTCTATTATACCGAATGCCACACTTATACGGAACAGACAGACATACACATGAGTAACGGTATAAAGGTTTCTGTTATACCTACAATTCCTAAAAGTTATTCTATTTCATATAATACTGATATATCCATTATTCTGAAAATTCAAGTACTGAGCGTGTTGATATAGCCTTGTCTGTTGTCTGTTGTATATCTGTTGTCCCTTCATACACTTGTGTGGTGCGTGTTGCATATATCACAAACAAGTGATAGAGTAGATTCAAATAGAGTTGAGTACATCAATAAAAGTGTGCAGAAACCATTTTTCGTCTAGACGGGTCTAATTTACTTATAATAGGGGTGTTAGGTTTGTTACTCACAGCCATTCATAGCCGTAGAAGTCTTGTGTGAGTTAGGAGGTTCGAACGTGTTTATATAAACTATCTATATTATTAGAATACATCTACAATCTAAAATCGTATTTTTTAATACGAATTATTTGTTGGTGAAAGACGACGTAAGTAGAAAAAATCATATTTGGTAATAGAACAGTAGGATAAGTTGAGGTTATAAAATTAATTTATGTTTTGATTTTAAAAACAGTGTTTTACAAAATGCAGAGGCAATTAGTGGGACGTAAAGGACAAGTGCTTCATAGCCAGAGCCGCGAAATTATTAATAATGTTATGCAGTTCATGAAGGAGGAAGCTAATCTCTAATAATAAAATAAATTTTACTGCAATATATATTTTTCCCCGTCTGCTCGGCATATTTATTTTTCTATTCATAATTAATTTGCCTTCTGTCATTTATGACTGACATATTTATATTAAACAGCATTTTATTTATATTTTAATATATAACTTTTAAATTGTTCCTTAACTAATTCAATAAAAAATATTATTTAATTGTCCCATTTGGTTTGAAAATATTTTATTTGTCTCTGCTACTGGCGTTATCTTGTTGGCGCAATTTTGTAACGGTCGTGTATCCTTCTCTATTTGAATCTACTCTATCCACACTTTAATTCTTATGGGTATATTCATACCTCGGTATAGAATTCTCACTTCACTTTCTAAGGGAGAAGGACTGGGAAACTATTTTAACAATATTTGCCGGCACAGGGACTTAAACGTAGTACCTTATGCATTTAGCGACACACTAACCAACTGCTCTACAATCGTTCTCATTAATCAAAATTTACAATTAGGAAATCAACTGTTGCACTGTAAAATTTAAAATGCATAATTTAATTTATTAACTGAGCTCGGAGGTTACATATTACAACTGATCTTTAATTTACACAATTAGGTATAAAGTAGGACATTTGTTTAAATAGGACGTGGAACATATTATAAAAGTTGCAAAAGTTGGACTTCTCAGCTGAAAGAAAGACATCTAAAATAAAACTTCTTATTTGTGCAATATTTTGATAATTTACATATCATTTGTTGATATTTTAAAATTCTTGATGTGGCCTTTTGCCGAAAGTAAAAACTAAATGAACTAATAGGTGATCCATCAGGGGCGTAGCCAGATTTTTTTTTTTTTCGGGAGAGGTTGGGATTTTTTTTTTAATGTTCTTTTTTATAAAATAAAAGTACAAGAACAATATAACCGATTTTATTGAAAATTTATTTTATACTAAATACTTTTACATTTAAATAAATTAAAAATAAACTATCTGAAAATTTCTTAATTAATAAAACGCTAGTCACGTATGTACAGGGGGTGGCCAAATTATTAGGGACAGTGCAGATTTTTTGTAATTTTCAAATGAATTTAATGAGGAAATAAGTGGTTTTGGGTCTCGTATTTATTTTTATTCATTAGACTGCTTTATTTAGAATATAAAACGACATAATTGCTTATTCATAATCATTTTTTTTTGTATAAAAAGTGTTAATTTACCAAATTAAGTAAAATCTTAATATTTTGTAATACCACCCTTTGCTGCGATTGCGGCTTCCAGGCGTTTGGGCATGCTTTCTATGCAGACTTTTGCGTTGTGTCGGAGATTGGGGTTGTGATGCCACTCTCTGATAAGGGTGTCTATAAATTGCCGCTTGGTGGTGATGATTTCTTTGGCGATTTCCCGCTTTTTAAAATAATAATGATACCAGCAACAAGAATATAGAAGAAAAATGATTTAAAAACAATTTATTTTCTCACAAAATGCATTTAAACTTGTAAATTACAGGGGGGGTGTGCTGTCCCTAATAATTTGGCCACCTACTGTACAATCAATAAAAATACTTAAGATTTTTTCTCGGGTGGGGGGATAACACCCCCCCCCCCTCCTCCTTGGCTAAGACTTTGTGATCCATAATATCAAAGGATTTACGTCATCAATAAAAGTTACTAAAACAATGACGTCACGGTTACATGCTAAAGTTTATTTTTGTAAATATAGCACACTGCCACCTACTTAATATTATTAAAATATAAAGTATGTATTTAAGTTTCACACAATGTATTAATAGTTTGGTTATAGACACAAAAACCAAACCTTTAAGAATAAAGAATATCATCGGTCAAACTGACACAAATAATAAAATATGGCTGAATGCTGAAATGCGATGTCAAATAAATGTCAGTACTACCAATAGAAGCAAAATAAAAATCTTTTACTTAATAATAGTCAAAACTAGACAAAACTGTTGAGAAATAAAATTATAGTTTAAATTATGGTTTAAATTATTTTATTTATTCTTTATTAAATATTAGAATTTATTTATCATTTTTTAAATATGCAAATCACAACCTTTATTTTCTAAATAATCACATAATACAGTCGATTCCGCTTAATTGGGACACATCGGGACTTAGGCATTTTGGCCCAATTAAGCGGCTGCCCCAATTAAGCGAATTTCACATAGAATTAAACAATGCATATTTTTCTTTCAATAATTTTACCTCGTGTACAAAACTGTAATTACATATAACCAAAAAATATAAACTTTTAAGAAAATATAATAATAAATTCCCAAATAAAATAATAAATAGGTACATACAATTTAATTCAATGCAAAAATGCGTCAAGTGTAGTCTGTCTTTTGTTTTTGTAACATTTCACTTCTACAAAATCAGCACAGGTTTTCAGTGCCGATGTAGGGCTCCCTTCATTTCCTTCCTGCATAAAATAACGCAGTAATATTAAATTCTTTGTACATTTTCTTGAGAATATGTGTAACATAATATGTACTGTGATCTTAAATTTACTGTCCCAATTAAGCGGAATGTTGTCCCAATTAAACATGTAAATTTACTGTTGGTTCCTTGGTTTGGTTTCTGTTCTTTGAGATTTGGCCCAAATAAGCGGCTGCCCCAATTAAGCGGTAGCTCAATTAAGCGTAATCGTCTGTATATACATAGATAAATAAATGTTATGTAGTCAGTCTATTTGCTTGCAGTGCAAGTATAAACTTATCAATATAGACCGGGACCTCATGACAGTTTATGATCTCCGATTTCATACAGCATGCCTTTTGGAGGAGAGAATATTTACCCTGTGCCAACAAAGAAAGGAGGGTACTAAACCCCTGCACACTTTCCGGTTATATGGAAAATTGCATTTCCACTTTTTCTCTGATTTAATAAAAGTTTTTTTAAAAAAAAAATTTAAAGTCTTAAAAATTATAGGCATGCGATTCGCAGGGTCCCAAAGGGCCCAATTAAGCGGAATCGTCTGTACTTCTTATTGGGGATCTTAAATAGATTAAAAATTCTTAATACTATTTTACAAGTTCCACAAAAAATTTAATTAATATATTGTGTACAGTTTTAAATAAATAATAAATTAATAAAAATAATTATATAATGTATTGTTGCTGTGGTAATGTAACAATGCCTACGTGATGATATGAAACGAGGTAAATGACGTAGACAATGTGCTGTAGCGTTAAGCCTGATTTATAATAGACCCATAGTACATATTTTCTGTTTATTACAAACAGATATTCGTACTATAAGCAGAACATTGATACACCCTTGATTCGCCTTATGCATATGCGATGGGTTTATGTAATGGACTTATTATAAACGAGGCTTGGTTTATAATAGGTCCATAACATAAGGCATGGCAAGGATAAAGATGGGTACAAACGAGGTGTCATTGTTCTGAATGTCATTGTTACTCCTGTGCTATGGATCTATTATTTAAAAGGTTAAGATGATCCTAACATGTTGATACATCAGAAGATGACACTTATAGTGATTTTCACGCTAAAAAAATATCACGTGATATCAACCGTGGATAATTGAAACCTTGGTTGCCAAATCCACGGATACGGTTGGC
Source organism: Liopterus haemorrhoidalis (assembly GCA_963971575.1). Classification (NCBI taxonomy): domain Eukaryota; kingdom Metazoa; phylum Arthropoda; class Insecta; order Coleoptera; family Dytiscidae; genus Liopterus; species Liopterus haemorrhoidalis. The sequence goes on from OZ020617.1 coordinate 8,834,327, forward strand.
ATATTGTAGATTTAAACAACCGGTACGCGCGTACCAGTACATACTGAATATCAGCCCTACTTATTAGTATTCTACTCTTCTTCAAAATTACAAAACAATCCATCATTCATAAATTGTTTTATATTAGCAACAATCGAGTAAAAGGCGATAGTCTTTCTGTTGCTTCTCGTCACTTACACATACTACCAACTTAGCCAGTGCAGCATTGTGTTTGTGGGTTTGGTGCGATGTTGTTACAGCGGTGCAATGCTCCCCACCGGAGAATCCCCGGAACGGGAAGGCCATCTACACTTCCTGCAGCTACAACTCGGTCGTCAGTTACGAATGCAAGTATGGATACACGCTGGTCGGAGAGGGAACCAGAAGATGCGGAGCTGATAGGAAGTGGACTGGAACTTCACCAGTTTGCAAAGGTTGGTGGATATTTAGATTTTGGTTTTTGGATGATAACTACCCTCGAATATTGCTTGGATTATTGTAGCAATTTATTATTTTTTACTTAGTTTACATTAGAGACAACACATGTTTTAAAACCGTGTCATTTTCTTCAATAATAATGTCTTATTTCCCTCTTCATTTTATTTAAGTATTGGGCTTAATGATTTGGTCTGACTACCCAATTCCATCTCATTCTAAGTTGCTTCAGTGCGTTGGTTCACTTTTTCCCTTTGGTTTTTTTGGATAAAAATCAGATTGTTTTGGCGTCACTCTCTTCATATCCCATTAGATGTACAGAAAAGACTTTTTAACATAGGTGTTCAGTATTGCAATTGCTGATGGTTCGCGGTATTCATTTACGTGTGCATTTAGGCCTGTTGTACATCTATTTTTCATTGCCGGTAATAATTTTCCATATAAAATCCTTGTTACTATCTGGCAGTGCCGCATTAAGATAAAATATAAGACCTTGACCTATACAGATTTTTGGGTAATAAATTATTATTATTATTATTATATTACAGGCTATTCCAAACGATTAGACAGATCTAACTGGAATTTTCATTGTTGTAAGTTGTAATTAGCTATTTTTTTATATATTGAAGTTGGCTTTTCCTGAACAAAATGATCAAAAGCTTCAATCAATCTGTAAAAATTACTAGATTGAAATTCTAGTTCTGCTTAAACGTTTGGAATAGACCATATTATTTAGTTAACAAGTACTGATAACCGGTAACAGATAAACGAAGAGCAAAAAAAAAAAGAAAACAGTTCAAAATAAAAGTCAAATATTATTAAAATAAATATTGAAAATTGTAAATTGCTGTGTAGAAATATTTTTAAATGGTTCTCGGTTATCTTGGGGCCAGAAAGATGTTTTTAAGTATCTTTACATACTTACCTTGAAATAAATACAGGATACCTGTCAAAAAATGTTTTTTTTTTAATCTGGCAATGTCGGGCAATATCTTTTTAAGATTTGGTAAGGAACATACGAGCCTTCTCAGTGAAGTTGGCCCAACTCTTTAAATTATGAAAATTGTGAATTTATGTTAAAATAAAGTAAATATAATTTAAATAAATAAATGTTTTAATAGATAAATGGTTTTATAATAATAACAGTACTTCGTTTAAAGTATTTCACTGAAATATTTTCTAAAATATTGTATAAAATATTGAAATATTTCCCTTATTTACTTAATATCCAAAATGTATAATAGGCAACATTTTTGTTTTTTCTTCAATGCAGTTTTTAACGAGAAAATTATTTAGTGGGGAGTGTTATTTATAATGTTGAAATATCTTATTTATCATTTACTTTACAGCAAAAATGTTAGGATTTAATTTTTAGGGTTTTGTAGGTATGACCAAAAAACCCTTATACCGTCATTTTTACGTCTGTCTGTCTGTCTGTCTGTCTGTCTGTCTGTCTGTTCGGTAAAAATTGTAGCCAAACGGCTAAACCTAGAGAGTTGAAATTTGGCATGCTTATACAACTCTTTGACCCGCACATAGGAAAAATACTAAAACATCTAAAAAACATATCCCCCTAAAAATATAAACAAATATGTGCTCATCGAAAAAAAAAAAAATTTTTTTTAATTCTGAGTAGGGTATCAAATGAAAGCCCTTGGTACGTGGATTAACGATCAAATTTTTATTTTTGCAAAATAAATTATTTTGAAGCGATTTTTGCCAATATTGTGCAAAAAAATTTTTGTCCCACACCCTGTAGCCCAGATGGTTTAAACTAAAAATCTGAAAAAATTCTAAGTAATGTACATTGGTGTGAACCGGAATAGTTCAACAGGAATTTTTGATCAGATTATGTTTTTGGAAAAAAAAAGCATTTTTTGTGTTTTTTTGCTAATAATGTTGACAACTTATAGTTATATAATACACTAAACAGTAACGTGTTTCTTGGTGCAGTGGCTAAGATACTAGCGTTCTGTCCAAGAATTCATATTCGAACTCATGTTCGACTCCTACGTGAGGAGACAATATTATTTTTTATTTTTTTTTTTTTTTGCATTTTTATATTGTTTAAATTATTTTTTCAAAATTTTAATTATATTTTGGCAATTGTTGCATTTAATTTTTAATAGCCAGTGGAAATTGTTGAAATTATAATTTAATTATATATTTGAATGTACACGAAATCAAAGGGGAGGAGCTATGACTAAAAACAACCAATGGAAGCCATAGGCGCAATTTTCAAAATCTTAATGAACCTTGATATATAAAAAAAAAATACTGCACATCTTTAAAAAGTTAAATAATGGTAGTAGGCATTCGATTTAAAATTCATAAAAAAATATTTTGACATAAAATTTGTTTTGGCATCCCAAATAATCATCATTCACTTACTAAATACCTGCAAAACCCTGAAATGTGTGAAAATTCACACTTCACATCAATTTTTTTGTAAAATATTAATAAAGGGTTCCCACATCGTTATATAATTGCATTGATACCCATAAATTTCCTTTCTAATATAAATAAAATTTTCTTTGAAAACACTATTTTTGATAGTTGGGCCAACTTCACTGAGACGGGGCTCGTACTCTTAAATCAAGCGAATATTGTACTGCAAGTAAAACTATAACAACTATACAACTATATTGGACGTTAGATTTGTAGGTTACCCAGAATTGTTGGTGAAATTAACTGTATGCGAGCTGAAAACGAAAATTCTGCGTTATATCATTCCTACGGTTTAACCCAGAGCCGCAGTAATGGGGGTTGGAGGGGGCGACGGCCCCTAGCGCTCTAAGGAAAAGGGCGCCGATGAGCTCGACTAAGGGGCGCCACATTGCGAAAGTGCCACATTGCCACATTGCGAACCTTTTTTTTGCTCTTCACTTGGAATTTGCGAAGTGAGGACCTTTATTTTTTTTTTTGCTCATCATCTAGATTTTGGGCGGTGAGAGAGTTTTACTTATCACTTACATTTATTTACCAAAGGCGCCAAAACGCAGTTTTGCCCCAGCGCAAGTTTTCCTTACTGCGGCTCTGGTTTAACCCATCTGTTCCTCGTGTTCTTCTTGCATCCACGACGGATATTCATTGAATCAAGGGCGTAGCCAAGGAGAGGGGTATCACCCCCCCCCCAGAAAAAATCTCAAGTATTATTATAGATTGCACATACGTGGAAAAAGTAGAAAAGAAAATGAGACACGTTTTATTATTTAATAAATTTTCATAGAGTTATATTTTTAATATATTATTTAGTATAAAATTTAATTTCAATAAAATCTGTTAAATGTACCTGTACTTTTATTTTATGAAAAAGAACAATTAAAAAAAAAACCAACCCACATCCTTCGAAAAAAATTCTGGCTACTCCTCTACTTTGAATAATGCTTACAAATTCCCAGGCTTTAATCTTCGTGCCGTTCCACAACGTGATCTGTTTTTGAGATCAAAACTACCGGCTTTAAAACGTCAAAACCAATATTTGCAAGTATTGTGAGTGCCTTTTAACATTATGTCTGAATTCGAGGGTAGATAGTTTGCAGATCAGCAAAAATTAGTAGCATTTATTATGATTTTTATAGCTTTAGAACAGTATAAGGTATATAAGTAGCTATTTTTAAATTTAATATGAGGATATTTTTCCTTATGTAAAATAAATTCTTAATACTGCAGTATACATTTTTGTAGTTAGTAGATTATATAATAAGATAATATTGTATTTTCTTCATCTATCTTTAGTTTTGTGTTTTCTTTCTTTTCCTACAAAAAACAAAGAAAGGAGTCATAGAGACAGACGCGTACACAAGGAAGGTTCACAGGTCCGGACTAGAGATGGGTCGTTCATGAACGAACCGGCTCAGTACACTGACCGAAGTGACACGGTTCACCAAATTGAAATGAGCCGGCTCACGGCTCACTGTATAGTTTCAAGGATACGATTGGTCGGGCGATTGTGAGCAGTGACCGGAGTGATCCGGATCTGGATCGATGTCATGTTGAACTTCGCGAGAACTCGGCTTGTAATGTATTATCATAAAGTGTATTTTGTCATCCATTTGTAGGGCAGTTTATTTGAAACTAATAGGCTTAGTCTGTATTTTGTATATTAAAAATATTGCCCAAATCCCAGATGTGCGATTTATAAGGGCAATAAACATCGCCATAAACTTAACACATCTGGTTTAAAATACAGTAGCTACATAAAGTGAATTGTTTGTTTCAAAAATGTTAGATAAGAGCCGAGCTAAGCGACGTTCTACTACGAACGAACGAACGACTGACCGACAACTGACTGACCTGTGTCTCGGAATCATGTTTACAGTTCATATATTGCAAGAACCGGCTCTAAGCAAAAGCCGGCTCTAAGCGACGTTCTACCTACAAACGAACGACCGACCGACCGACAACTGACCGACCTGTGTCTCGGAAACATGTTTCCAGTTCATATAATGCAAGAGCCGGCTCTAAGCGACATTCTACCTACAAACGAACGACCGACCTGTGTCTCGGAAACATGTTTACTTAACCGGATCACTGAGCCGGATCAATGAACCGGCTCAACAAACTTAACGACCTCCACTGATCCGGTTCCGCAAACTGAGCCGAAATTCCCATCTCTAGTCCGGACTACCCCTTCCCCCTCCCCTGAAAGGAAGAACATATAGTTATTTAAGAAAAAGAAAACAATTCAAATAATCCCTTATTTTTATTAATATCTATACTCAGTCTAAGTCTAAGTCTTAAGTCTATACTCAGGGCCGTAACTAGCTTTTTTCGGGCCCTGGGCAAGATTTTATAATCGGCCCTAAACACTATCTAATACAAGTGATGTCCTAAAAACAAGATCCTCACCTCTAAACTTTAAAATACAAGTGATAACCTAAAAAAAAAGTCCTCACTTCTAAAATATAAGTAATGAGTTAAAAAAAGAGGTCTTCACTCAAATACAAGTGATGAATTATTATGTCAATATTGGACGAACTTTTCTGAAGCCCTCCTTCGATCTGGGCCCTGGGCATGTTCCCCTGTTGCCCCTGCCTAGTTACGGCACTGTCTATACTAAATTATAATAAAATTTAATTTAACTCCCCCACGTTATAATAATAATAATAATAATAATAGTTTATTATCATAAATAACAATAATAGTACAAGATACATATACAGAAATATAGAAATATATCTACATACATAGGAGACATATATACAATTTTGTACCATATTATAATAATAATAATAATAATAACCTCCAAGAGGTTAGCCCACAAAGAACTTAGTTCAGCGCGTGGTAATATAGTTTAATTTAAATATGCGTAGTTGGTGATAAATGTATCTGCTATGCATTTTAATTTATACATATATATATATATATATTTATACATAAGTTATACATAATCAATAATAAATTTGTATTATTTCTGTTCAGATATTCAAAATGACCCCCCCATACAATTTTTCAGTATGTGCGCTTAAAAAGAAAAATATATTGTAAAAAAAGAAAAATATTAAATTTCCTTCCCTGAAATATTCTGTTTTGTACGCCTCTGCAAGCTACTTATTTATTTATAACATCTTACACTCAAAATATTACTAGACAGTTGTGACAGTTTCTGAAACTTCTACAAGAAATTTTGCACAAAGTCTTTAGTAAAATTAACAAGACCACAAGAATCTCATGTTCATAAACTTAACCAGGTGTTAAACATCCTGAACAAGGATACAAAGGTCTTTAGAAGATGTAAATTTATTCTCAATAAAACTTGGAGTCAATATTTATACCGGAAATATAGTTAATTATACAAACGAAACGGAAGTGTTTCACAAATGAGTATTATCGAATATTTTTTGTGATTAAGATAGCAGGAAAAACACATTTGTTTGATTTTTTACACGCCATTTTATAGGGAATTATTTATTGAAATTAGAACCATTCATTTTAATAACCTTAATTCTAGAACGATTACACAATAAATAATACCGTATTTTATGCACCCCTAATTTATAGGAAAATTTTTAGAAAATACCGCCAACATATACAGTATTGGCCATAAAGATAGCAACTTTTGATAATCCTATTTTATTTTTATTCTATTCAATATTTTTAAAATTAAAAAAATGTAATTCTTACCTTTAACAATCCTCTACATATATTATAGTAAAAAATTAAATTTTAATAGTAAATTCTATTTTTTTTTATAGTATTTATTATTTTTACCTGGACATAAAGATAGCAACTACTCTTAAAAAAATCTTTTTTTTTATTAATTAATAAAATGAATTATTATTAACAGAACATTTTTAATATTTTGTATAGTAACCACCAGTATTTATAACTTCCCGACATCTTTTCGCCATTGATTCTAATAATTTCGTGATCATTTCATTATCAATATTAGACCAGGCACCCTGCAAAGGTTTAAACAATTCTTCAATATTTGAATGTGTTTTGTTTCTAATATTTCTGTTGACAATCTCCCAAAGGTTTTTTATTGGATTTAAATCGGGTGACTGTGACGGCCAAGTCATTACGTTAATTTTTGAATCCTCGAACCATTTTTTTACCAACTTCGAAGAATGTTTTGTGTCATTATCATGCTGAAAAATATGTTTTAAAGGCATGAACTCATCAGAATAAGGTTCCATAACATTTTGAAGGATGTCTATATATTTAAATCGATCCATTATTCCTTCAATGTGGTATAAAGGACCCATACCATATCCCGAGAAACAGCCCCATACCATCCACACCGCCTCCGCCATGTTTAACTGTTGGCAAGGTGTATTTTTGAACAAATCTTTTATTAGCAGGCCTCCTAACGTAACTTACACCATCACTTTTAAACAAATTGAACTTAGATTCATCACTAAAAATAACTTTTTTCCATTGATCCACAGTCCAGTCAATATAATTTTTAGCAAATTTTAATCGGGCCTTCACATTCTTTTTGGATAGAAGTGGTTTTTTAGCAGGAAGGCGACTAAAAAGATCCTCACTAACTAATCTTCTACGAATAGTTCTTGTTGAGATGTTTTCTTGATCCATTTGTGGCAAAAGGCCCAAAATTTTCTCCGATGACAGAAAGGGGTTATTGGTAGATAAAAAAATATTTTTTTTATCAGTTCGTTTTGTAGTTTTTCGTGGCCGTCCTGGAATTTTTGAAACTTCAAACGTACCTTCTTCTCAAAATCGTTTTATAATTCGCGACACAGTAGATTTATGAACATTTAAATTTTGTGAAATCACATTTTGCAGCAGCCCATCTTTAAAACCAGAAATTATGAAGTTTCTAATTTCACTTGAAACAGTTTTACTACGACCCATGATTGACAAATATAAACTGAAATATTACTTGTGCAAAACATATTATTTATGGATAAAATCTGCATATAACAAGAAAATTCAAGTAGTTGCAATATTTTTGTCCAAGCAAAAATGAAGAAATAATTTATTATTAATCTGTAAGTCAGATTATTTGATTATTGATTGATGTAACAAACAAAATATGATTAAATTATAGAATTAAGAGTATTTATTTTCCAATATTATTATTAAAATTTGAAAAATTGAAAGATGTTAAAAGTTGCAATCTTTATGGCCAATACTGTATAAGGAAGGTATTATGATCATACCGATTTTGACATTTCGAGATTTCGATGGATCTCCACGAATTGAGGTCCGTACATAACGTTTTGACTAATTTTAACATGATGTCTGTCTGTCTGTCAGTCCGTGTACACGTGCAGAGCAAATTCGGCTAAAAGGATTTTTATGAAACTTCATATTTAAGCTTTTGACATCAATGGCACGAGCTAATCAACTTTTAGTAAAAATCGGTTAACTGGAAATGGGAGTTTACTCGTGTTGGTTTTAAGATTTTTGCGAATATTTCACAGCAGAGAAATATTTCGAAAAAATTTACTAATCAAAAGTTGCTATAAAAGCAATAACTAACAACTTTTATTTAAAACATTTTTTGATAAATCAGCTTAATAAAATTAAACAAGTACTTTGTGATGGCGGTCGGTCCTGTAGTGGCCACAGCTGATTTTTTTTTATATTATGTACATTAGAGTACGTTCGATTAAATATAAACAAAAGGAATGAAATAACTGGATGTAATTTAAATGAAGTTAACAGTTAATTTATTTTCAGATATTTATTAAATAGTGAAATAAGTGCAATTTTTTCTGTTCTAGAATTCAGGTTTTTGATAAGATCTCGTCAGCTACTAACTAATTTCATAAGTTGTATTATTTTGATAGATAGGGAATACAGAAAAGTGGTGGTAAAATAAAACTGTTTTAGAATTTCTTTTCTGGAAACTCTACCAGCATTATAGGCAACCCTACTAACTTTTCTGTGAGTCGGACAGTATATACAACAAGTTCTGTCACTTTGTAGAATGTTGCAAGTTCTAATTTGCAGTAATAAATTACACCCTACTTCAAAACATGTGACACTCGTGTCACTGGTTGACATGTTAAAATATTTCATGATGCGCCAGCCTACTTAAAATAAATTAATAACTATTGTATATAACCTTATCTGTCAGATAGTTACCTGGAACTTTATCTGAAGGTGGAAAGACCGGGCCTTAGTGAAATATATTAATTTATTATAAAAAAGAAGCAAGAACGCCAAAAACTAATAGACAGATAAAATAATCACTATTTTAATAATTAGAAATCGTAGAAATAAAAACAATAATAAAGCATTGAAAAAATAATAATAAAGAAAAAAAAATCACATTTTTCTTACTTACTTTCATCAAACCAAATATTTTTTAAAATAATTATTTTTCTGCTAATAATAATTTTAATCAAAAATGTCGAATACCACGGAAGGATAACGTTTTTCTGTGTTTTGTTTCGTAAAAAAACCGATCCGTGTATTTCACAACTAAATTAATAATTGTGAAGTGATTTTTTAATGAAAAACACAACTGTCATTTTTAATAATTTATTGTCAACACTGAAAACTAAAATTCACAGCACACTACTGTCCAATACATAAATTAATACTACTATATAATAAGAACCTCGCTTCAATTGTTTCCACGCACCCAGACAACCAGCGACACAGATTGGGGTATTATATTATAGATAACAGTCGTTTTCGGGATATACTGGATATATCAGACCACTCATCCACCTCTTTTTGCTCAAAAATGGGATGTGTGAGCAAGTTGATATATTTTTTTAAGTATATCGATAAAACGTATGACAGTGTTGAAATTTTCTGAAACAAACCAGAAGGATAACAAGGACAATTTTGATTTTTTAAATGATAAGTTATGTCGAGTTGGATATCTTTTGATAGAGCTTTTGAAATGAAACAACTTTTACTTAAACATTTTTTTAATATCTTGTACATTTTACGAATAATTTTATTCTTTGAACGATTTGAAGGTAAAATATTTGTTTCTATTTTGCATTCATAAGAGTAATTATGAGACAGAATTGAGTGGTATAATGAGATTCATTATGACACTAAACATTTAATTTCATAAAATTGTTAAATTTGGAACATAAAATTGCAAATTTTACAAAACATAATTGATAGCTACATTGAAAAATATAAAACTGTCAAATCAATGCGGCCAACCGCCACATTCACATACCAAATTCCCTAATCGGGGATATTGTTTGATTATATATTGCCAATTAATTATGTCAAAAGACATGAAAAAGCAAAATAGAAAAAAAATAGTATAAAAAACTACTTTCATAAGGCTTTTTCCGCACTTGTCGATTAAAAACCTCGTCGCCTCGCTCCTCGTTTTCTAACTTCGACGCAAGTTCATACTTTATGAATCTTGTGATTTAATATACTACTATTTACAAATCGCCCATTCTACGAAGATCGTCGTAACTCAATATTGAATTATGTAAATTAAATATTAGAATATCGTGTAATCTTTCCGTGAAAAAATAAATGTATCTCACAAAAATGTACTTTATGGCGTATGCCCCCAGTGACCCCCCCCCCAGAATACGCCGCTGGTCTGGGCTACATTTGAGTTACACAGGGTAGAGCGAGCGTTGAGCGAACAGTTGATGATGACGTCATGAATACAACACTGACTGAGCGCAGAAACTCGAACACGGAGCGAGCTTGGATTGTGATGTAAAATCTAACCCTACAATTTTAGACGTTGTTTTTACTGCCAGATTAGTTCACGTCAGTCATCCATCAAAATTATGTACTTCGGATTGCCGTTGAATTATTTTTCAATGATGAAGATGAAGAATCTGAAAAAGTCATTTTAGAAAAAGTGTGAGGGTTTGCAGAAAATATGGTACAAAATTTTACAGATCGTCAATTCAAAACACACTTTCGGGTACCTCCTACAGTTTTCTAAAATGTTCTTGGGAAACTGCAAGCAGTGCCAGACGAAGTTCATCTAAGACCAGGGGGAAATCCCGAAACAAAACTCGAGAAACAGCTTATGATAGCATTATAGTACTCTGCCACCATTAAGAGCTACTATAAACAACTCTGTTTCTTTTATGTTAATTTTATGCAAGATGTATTTAATTATTTTTAAGTTGTGTTTACAAACACAATACAGCTTTAGAAGTTAATAAAAAGTCATAAATACAAAAAATGGTAGTACTTTTCCCGCCGTTCCCCCATCTTTTTCCGTCATACCCCATATGCCCGGTCGTAAAACCCCGGGCATATTGAGCGCACTCTAAATACACCCTCGACCGCAAACCGAATGTAATTGAGTATACTCCGGGGGTCAAATCGAACAAGTTTGAGTGTACAGAACGTGCTCGGAGCATTCGGAGCGTCAAATCGAATGTACCTAATATAGTTTTTGGTCGAAGGACTTTTTATTTAATATTCATTTATTTTTTCTTTGCTTTCTCTTTCTATCTTCTCCGTAATTATGTAGTTGTACTTGTATGAGTAAGTGGTTGTATTGCATGTAGAGATAAACTGTGGTCATCCGGGTCGCCTGTGGAACGGTTGGCTGGAGAACATAGAGGCGGGCACTGGCCTCGGCGCCTCCATTATATTCCGCTGCCATGACGGCATGCGGCTCGACGGCCACACCAGCACAGTCTGTCAGATTGACGGCACTTGGAGGTATCCACTACCTAAATGTTATGGTAAGTATTTGCTTCTTGGGACACCTTTCAGCTTTCTCATTTGGTATCACGTGCTTTTATTATTTTGTACATTTTGGCATTCTTGGTATGGATTGGTAGTTTGGATTTGGCTTGGTACTAAATTTTGCTGATCTTGCACTCGTATTTAATAAAAAAATTATTTGTAATAAATATATTAATCAAATCCAGTTAAAAGTTTAAGCAATGAACTAATACAGAACAAAAATTAAACTTAATAATAACAATTCTGGTAAGTTCTGAACTATTCTGAATTATTTTGTTTTATATGTGTCTTAGGTTATCGTGATATATTAAATAAATCAAATATTTGCACTTTAAAATAGCTCTAATATAATAAAATATAAAATATATGTGAAAGCGATGATATATGTTTCCGGCAAAATGGTTTCAGAACTGGCAAAAAAAGTACATGTTTTGAAATAAGTTAAACTTAAAGACTACCCAATCAAGGGGTTGTTGGCCAATCAGATATACTTCTACATGAACTATGTAGGCTGTTACATTCTGCGTTTTTACCGCTGCAACTAAAACGGTCCGGTTTGACGGAAGGGTCAGCATCATCATCTGGCCGTTGTCATCCATTATTGGATACAGACCTCCCTAAAGCAAATCCAGTTTTCGCGGTCGTGTGCTTCTTGTATCCAATAGGATATTCGCTTGATGTCATCAGTTCTGAGAGTGGTTGGCCTTTCTCTGCTTCTTTTCTCTCCATTGGAGAACTATTTTAGTCTATCTATTGTGGTCTGAATGGGCTATATTTTCTGCCCATCTACATTTTATTAAGGCCACTTTGACTATGGTATCAGAAAATTGAGATCTTCGGCGAATTTCCTCATCTGGGACTCTGTCCTTAAGAGTGATTACAACTATAGCTTATTCCATGGATCTCTGTGCTTTTCGAAGTTTTTAAACAGAAACTTTTGTTAAAGTCAGGGTTTCGGCAGCATAAGTCATGGTAGGCCAGTTTCGGCAGCATGAGTCACATAGGATATTCGTGCAAATTTCATATGCTTTTCTTTTCAGTGGCAATGGTATATTGCCTTTCAAGATGTTACATAGACAACCGAAAGCTACCCAACTTAGAGATATTCTTCTTCCAATTTCACAGGTTTGGTTGTCTATGCATTTTACCACGTCGTGTCCCAGATATTTATAGAAATATACCTGGTCAACGGAATGGTAATGATTTTAAATTAGATATGTCACGTATGTGCGGCATTACTACATCAACTGAACACTGCCGTATCATACTGCGGTGTGGCGGCATAACCGGACAACCGCAACCAAGCACCAAGCCTTTTTTACTTTATCAATTGTTTTCCGCCAAGATTACCGGTAGTATCAAAAAATGTAATAAAATTGACACTTTCACACATAGCCCTGGCCGTTAAATTTGCCTGCCCGATCGGTGACACCGATAAATGCATCCAAAGTTGATCTCGACTAATCGAAGGCTAAACCCACATCTTATTGATTTCATTATAGGAACCTGGTACCTAATACTATTTTCAAATCATTCTATGAGGAAATTAAATATATTTTTACTCATACGAAAGAAATTGAAGAATTTAAACTGATCCTCTCTAAGTTTTCCAAAGTAAAACTGCCTTCCAAATATCTGACAGACAAAAGAGGAAGTTCCCAGTGTTCAATTAAGGTGCAATTACCCTAGCACACGCTTGCCAGTAGTGGAAGGGGTCCTGGAAGACTAAGGACTATTACTTGACTCGATAACCTAAGGAAGTGGTTTGAAGATACATCCACAGAACTATTTCGTGCGTCACCAAAAGAGACCAAAGAAGAAGATTGGCACGCTATCACTTATTATATACGTAAAGTTTATATTATTTGGCACGAGAGCACAAAGAGGGTCTCCATCCCTGTTCTAGGAGATAACATCTTTTTATAGCAGCACACAATCGGACAGACGATGACGCTAGTTTTGCCAGTGTGTGTGAAAGTCTGTTTTGGTTTGAACCGGTAACGGCATCGGTATAGGCACCAGTTATGCTGATGTGTATAAAAAGAATCATACAAATCATCTGGTCAAACCCAGTAGCGGCTGGTAGGTAAAATATTTGGGGGGACACTTTTTTTCCCATATATATCTATTAAAATATAGTTATACGAGAAAAAAGTAAATAAATAAAAAATACCTGAAAATATGTTCTGCAACTAGAAAAACTGACAAATCTGGCACTTTTATTAAGATTTATGAACGTTTATACGCAATATCAAGTTGAAATCGTATATTTACCGATCCCAGCATGGCAAATTTGACCGAATAATGCATATGTTTATGAGACACATAATGTTTAAGAACTTTATCTTTGAAATGTTTAATATCTTTAACACTATTTACTGTCTTTATTTCATTTGCGTCTGATGAGCAAATCAAACACAGGAAACAAAAAAAAACATTTTATTTATCACATCCACACAACTAACTTGTATTTAAATATTGTTTTTCACTAAACTTCCTATTAAATGTTCTATTTCCATTTTTATCCTGTTGGGAAATATTCAATTTTGGCCAATGAGGACCCGTATTTTTACCGACCGCCAACATATATAAGGGAGGTATTGTGATCATACCGATTTCGAGATTTCGATGGATCTCCACGAATTGAGGTCCCTACATAACGTTTTGACTATTTTTAGCATGATGTCTGTCGGTCTGTCTGTCCGTCCGTCTGTCCATCTGTCCGTCCGTCTGTCCGTCCGTCCGCCTGTCTGTCTGTGTACACGTATAGAGCAAATTCGGCTAAAAGGATTTTTTGAAACTTCATATTTAAGCTTCTGCCATCAATGGCACGAGTTGATCAACTTTTGGTAAAAATCGGTTGACTAAAAATGGGAGTTTACAAGTGTCGATTTTAAGATTTTTGCGAATATTGAGCAACAGAAAAATATTTCGAAAAAATTTATTTAACAAAAGTTGCTATAAATGTAATAACTAATAACTTTTATTTGAGATGTTTTTTGATGAAACGAAAAATTTCGAAAAATTTGTCGTAAATTTTTGTAAAATTTTTTCAAAGTCTCAAATAAATTTTATACTTATATGTAACGTTTCCATGGCCATGATAAATAATATCTCTGTTAAAAAATATTAGGCCAAGTTATTTCTACTCTGCTGCTAGAATATAGTTTATACAAGTACTTTATAATGGCGGTCGGTCCTGTGGTGGCCACAGCTGATTTTTTATTAATAATTTTGCTTCATAGTTAAGCACGTTAGTTGTATTAAAATATACAGTATATTTTAAAAAAAACTAAAGTGCTTCATTCGATTCATTTTCACGTTTAAGTACTTGTCACAAATCACAACGACCGAACTAAGCTACGGGACACCGGCCGTAATTCACTAATACATACAACACTAATCTTCGCCGCTGTTGTCGTTACTAGTAAATTTTTGCTACATATGTAGATAAGAACATCAGATATTGCATGTGGCAACGCTGTATCTTGGGACACTCCGTGGTGTGTCCTTCCGAGCGTTGCTGTCTTGATTTAAAATTTTTAAATCTAACATTTATATGAAAAATCTTTGAATAAGAAATAATAAAAATAAAAATATACAGATATATCTAGCTACTTTAATGCACTTTTAAAGAAGTATAAATAAAGTATTAAATTTAGCTTTTTTACTAAAAATTTTTAGGAGGTCACTGTCCCAGCGCCTCCCTGTCTCAGCCGCCACTGGTCAAACCGTATCCCTAATAGCTGCAGCGGTAAATATGTATATTGTGACAAACAGCCAAAATCGCATAGAATGCGCAGGCAGATACTTTCATAAAATTTAAATTTTCACAATTGATGAATTTTCAGTTAAATACTTTTACAATCATTTCAAAATTGCAGAACTTGGTTCTTTTTGTTTATATTGAAACAATTGACTGCATTGTTTTCAATTTTTTATATTTAGCTCCTTGTGTGGTGCCTCAAGTCTCCCAAGGCCGAGTAATTCTTCTCCAACAACCCAACGACACCACCTTCTACTCTTCAACAGTGGTTCAGCATGGCGAGTCTTTGACAGTGGAATGTCAGTCACAGTACGAGTTTCATGCCAACAATCATACTCCTGTTACTTGTAACAATGGAACCTGGACATTGATCCCGAAATGCCAGCCTGCTAGGTGTAAACATATGCCGAAGCCGCCCAAGAATGGAATGGTTATTGCACCCAAGACTGACCATGGGATGAGAGCGAGGTTTAGATGTAAGGATGGATTTACGTTGAAGGGAAGTCATTTTGTGGAATGTTCTTTTGGGAACTGGACAGGAGAGATTCCTTATTGTCAAGAAGGTAAGAAAATGTGTTAAAAAATTAGTTTAAAGAAATAATAAAAGTAACCAGTTTCTTATTCAGTATTATGGTATTTGTGTAATTGTTTTTCCTACTTATCACTACATTTTCTCTTTTCGATGTTTAGTCATGTTGATCATTGAAAGGATTCTTCTTATATTCTGCAACATATTTTTCTACTTAAAATTGTACAGTGCAGGCGTACGCCCAGGGTGGGGGGGCTAATGTATATGTACAAAATCTAATATAAATATTAAAGGTTTTGTAGGAAACTATGGAGATTTGGTTATTTGTTTTGAAAGGTTGGAATTGTTCACTTAATTTAGTTCCAGACTGTCAATATTTTCAAATTAAAATGAAAGAATTTTATGTTTATTTTTAGATTTTTTAATTTATTTAATATATTTATTGTTATATATGTATTTCTAATTAATAAAGTATTATATTTATGATTTTTTCGGATAATATTATCATCCCGTTATTATTATCAAAAACCTCGATTCCCGACCTGTTCACATTAAGCGGCATGAACCCTATTTCTTTCCATTTTTACCGACCGCCAACATACATAAGGGAGGTATTGTGATTATATCGATTTTGACATTACGAGATTTCCATGGATCTCCACGAATTAAGGTCCCTACATAACGTTTTGACTATTTTTAGCATGATGCCTGTCGGTCTGTCTGTCTATCTGTCTGTCTGTTTGTCTGTCTGTCTGTCGGTCCGTGTACACGTGCATAGAAAAATCGGCTAAAAGGATTTTTATGAAACTTCATATTTAAGCTTTTGACATCAATGGCATGAGTTCAACTTTTGTTAAAAATCGGTTAACTAGAAATGGAAGTTTACTCGTATCGGTTTTAAGATTTTTGCAAATATTTGACAACAGAGAAATATTTCGAAAAAATTTATTAAACGAAAGTTGCTATATAAAGCAATAACTAACAACTTTTATTTTAGATTTTTTTTTTTGTATATAATAATAATAAACTTTATTGTAGGCGAAGTTTCAGCCAGGGCTGGTCTTCCAACTTAACCTATGCATGACCCTGCATACATAACCATAACCAACATAACCCTGCATGTATACAGATACTTTTCCATGATTATCGTAAATTATAAATACACATTATGAAATTATCAACGTAATATAATACGTTATTGTATTTACAATAATAACTACTCTGCTGCTAGAATGTATTTTATACAAGTACTTTGTGATGACGGTCGGTCACAGCTGATTTTTAGTCTTCGTTTTCGTCATTCAAATAAGATAGCTTCTATAAGCGCGCACTAGGGGGGGGGGGGGTCACGAGCTTGAGCAAGTAAATAAATGATACTGGACTAGACTATGTGAAAAATTATATAAATAAACTAAATAATAAATATTTTGTCTGAATTAATAATCATAATAATGTACTAATTAAAAACATTGGTACAAAATACAACAAACTAAAATGAATCAAACATAAGGTTTTAAATCAAATAAAATATCTCCTAACTATCTAATAATAATAATAATAATAATAATAATAATAATTCTTTATTGAAGTTAATTGTAATAAGATATACAGAAACTTAAGTTACATTTACAAAATTTTACAAAAGTTTTACAAAAGTTTTACAAAAATTTTACAAAATTTTGAATGTTTTGAACTCCATTATGTTATAAAATGCTCCCTCTATTAAAATGTTTATCAATTTTTTTCTAAATTGATAAATATTTAACTTTTTAAGCGCTACAGGCAGATTATTATAGAGACCTATACCCTTAATTAGTGGCAGATTTCCCGTCGAGCTATATTTATACCTCGGTATAGAAAATAGATCCTTCCCTCTCGTGTTGTGATTATGTATTTCACAATGTTTTAGGATGCTGTTTTCGTTTTCCTTAATAAACATTATGATACTCAATATATATAGAGACGGGACTGTCAAAATTTTTAATTGTTTAAAAATTGGCTTGCATGACGTACGTGGTTTAATAGCAGCCATTATTCTAATAACCCGTTTCTGTATTATGAAAATCCTCTGCAAGCCAGAAGAAGCACCCCATAGTTCAAGGCCGTAGGTTATTGTTGATTGAAAATATGCAAAATAGGCCAATCTAACAATTTCCGCAGACACCGTATTTGTCAATCTTTTTATCATGAAAGAAGTCTTGTTCAATTTACTGGACACTTGATTTATATGGTCCTTCCATGTTAATCGAGCATCCAAGTGAAATCCAAGAAACCTTACAGAGTCATCAGCGTGGAATTCGTTATTATTAATGTGTCTGTTTAAACTGAAAACGACTGTTTTAGTTTTTTCCAAATTAAGACTTAACCCATTGGATGAGAACCACTGTAAGGCTTGAGCTTTGGTGTCACTTAGAGCCCTTTTTACATTCTCAACTTCTACTCCTTCGTCAATAAATGACGAGCCACCGGCAAAGAGTACAGTCATGGCTGACATATTATCCGGCAAGTCATTAATAAATGTTAGAAATAAAAATGGTCCCAAAATAGTACCTTGCCCTATGCCCATGTCAATATTCAGTGCCGGTGACAGGGTATTATTGAAAAAGACACATTGGTTCCTATTTGTAAGGAAGTCCATTATGAGATCTAAAATTTTACCTCGAATACCGTAGTATTGGAGTTTATCATGTATTTTTTTTGGACAAACACAGTCAAACGCCTTGCTCAGGTCACAGAATGATCCTGCAACGTGCAAACCTTTTTCAATGCTTTCCATTATTTTATTTAATAATAATGTAGCTGCTTTAGCTGTGGACCGATTAGTCCTAAACCCAAATTGATTTTCTGAAAAGAAATTATGATTTTCTAGAAAATTAAGAATTCTATTTTTGATCGCTTTTTCAATTATTTTAGAAAATATTGGGGTAATTGCGATCGGTCGATAATTATTCGGCTCATTAGCATTTCCTTTTTTGAATATTGGAATTATTTTCGACAATTTTAATTTTTGTGGAAAGATTCCCGAAATGAAACAGGAGTTGATAATCTGAGTCAATGGTTCAAGAATAGTAACTGAAACACGTTTTATTAATTTCATGTTGATACCATATAACTATAACTTCTACAACTAACCATATAATTAATACTCTACAGCTTACTTTTCGTAAGCTGTAAAAGATTTTAAAAAAATGTTTAAATGAAAGTTATTTATTTTCAAAAGCTCTATCCAAAGATATCCAACTCGATGTACGTTACTGTTTAAAAAATTTCAGTACTTCGGAAAATTTCAGTAGTACCATTCTATCATTTAGACAGACTTTGGTCAACAATTTTTGGTTCAAATATATATTGTCACTGATAATTTCTAGAAAATGCGATATATATAAACCGAAAAGATGGAATTTGTATTACCCACACGCACAAACATCATTATATCTTTAGAACTACAGACCAGATTTTGGCGTAACTAGGATTTGGTGGCCTCCCAAAAACAAAATGTAGACCCCAATAAACTTAGATTAGGTACAAGGAAAAAAGTAATAAGTGCAAAAAAAGGTCCGCACCTTCCAAAATCCAAGTAACGAGCAAAAAAAAGGTCATCACCTCCTACAATCTAAGTGATATTATAGTTTGGTGGCAAATTGTGTTGTGCCTCCTTAACTGCGCGGCCCCCCGCATTGCGGGGTTTTGCTGACCCTATTTACGCCACTGTGTATAAATCGTGTACTACTGATGAAACCTATGTTGTCGTTGATAATTTCAAGAAAATGCGTTAAACATGAACGGAAAACATAGATTCCAAATATCAAATATCATTATTACTTTGGAACTATTGAACCGATTTTAATAAAACAGCCGAAAACCTGATCAGAGAATGTGTTCTCAAGTGAAAATGTCACGTACGGGCAGACAGACAGATAGATAGATATACGTTAATAGTCGTAAATAATTTTCATTTCAGTAATTTTATTCAATATGCTCATTTATAACCGTATGCTTTAATTATTCTATTATCACTTGCATCTTTAAATAATTTCCCAAGTTTGTCCCGGCTGTAATTAACGTAAAAAGTAGCTTCATTGAAGGTTTTGGTTTATTTTTCATCGAGTTTTTTATTCAAGACGGAAATCGATTGTCTTCTAAATGTTGTGAAAAAGGTTAAAATGAAAAAAATCAAGTACTTAGAATTTTCATTAATTTAATTACAGTTTCCTTAAAAACAATTCAGTTTAAAAAATTGCGATACTGAAAAACCATATAATGGCGAATTAGATTAATGAGTTAAAAAACATTTAAGATGAAATTGGATACTTTCCTGGTTTGTGAATTAGGGTAAAAGAAAATTCCATTCCATGAAATAGAGAACTTTTGGTGAGCTGAATAATTTCAAAATCTAAAATAGCTTTGTTATAAGAAATTAGATCTGATATTCTCTTTTCCATCTTTCTATTTATAGATGGACTAGCTGCCTCGCTTGACTTCGTTCGGGGACAATTAGTTATTATTGTACTCCATTTTTGTGGAACTTACAACATACCTACTCACTGCTACAAACGCTAAAACTGTCTACTAAAATTATCGACAACGTACAATGCATAATCGACTAATTTTAAAGCTATGAACGCAGCTATATTCTCACTAAAAAATGCAACTTTAATTTATATTGTTGCTGATAATTTCACGAAAATGCGTTAAATATAAACGGAAAACATAGATTTCATTTTATTCAGTCGCACAAATTTCATTATAACTTTGGAAATACTGGACCGATTTTAATAAAACACAGCCTAAAACTAGGGTGATCAACTTTTTAAAGAACCAACCCGGGACAAAAAAATAAAAGCAGAAAAATTTAGTTTATTTAACATTTTTTTTACATATTAATGAAATTACATATTATAAATGAATGAAATACGTTTCATTGTCATTTCCAGTAATATTTTTCCGAACTACTTGCCGCTTTTAAAAAATCATTGTTTTCTTTTATAAAATTGTAAAACTCAATGCAATCAATTTTAAAATTAACTTTTACTTGCAGTTCGGCCTTTATTAAATCAGTATTGCAACGGTTTCTGGTGTTAGTCCAATGAGAAGACATCAAACTGAAGATCCTTTCAACAAATGCGTTGGGTACTGAGAATTTTGCCAACTAGTAGCAAAAGTTTCTTATAACTGTAGGAATTAGCTTCCAACTCATTAGCTTCAAAAATATCAGTCCACATTTTGTCTACAAGCTTATTTTTGTAAGACAGCTGTTTTTCGATAATGTCCTTTGCATCTATGATTTCATCATAAAGCGTCAAGAGTCCATCTCTAAAGCGTCTGTAATTTTCAAACTATTTGCGGCAGATTTTATATGATCATGTTAAATTTGTTGTTTTTAAAGAAAATGGCCTTATTGCATGTAAGTAATTTGAATTGGAAAAATCAAAATTTGATTCTTAATAGTTAGAGTTTTGTTAAAAAAATGAATAAAATCTTGTGCAATTTGTCTAGATTCTGCTGACAGCATTTTGTTGAGTTCTGTAGCAGTTTTTTT
The DNA here is from genome assembly GCA_963971575.1 of Liopterus haemorrhoidalis. Lineage (NCBI taxonomy): Eukaryota > Metazoa > Arthropoda > Insecta > Coleoptera > Dytiscidae > Liopterus > Liopterus haemorrhoidalis. The sequence goes on from OZ020617.1 coordinate 8,855,696, forward strand.
CTCCAAAATAGGGGTCTTTTTTTCGCCCTTCAAGTTTTTGACGTAATCTAGTATATATAACATCGAACAAGATTTTTCTGTTCTAAACTCCTTATAGCCTCTTGAAAAACTGGCAAATAATTTTGAAGGAATAACGTGTAACGGTTCTACTGTATTCTTCTTCTCTATTTTCATCCATAATGTATTTCCAAATAAGAGTAGAACATTCGTCTTGTCCCATATTTTGAAAATAAGTTTTTACACCTGGCCAACATTTTAACATTTTATATATTGCTGGTAATAATGATAACCATCTTGTAGGAACATGTCTAAGGAGTTTATCTAGTTATATCAGGAATTGAGGATGAAAAATATTTAGTTTTTTAATAATATTATTTAATTTTTCTGAAAAGATCCCAAAACAATGTTTTATTGCTGAAACCGGGACTTTTCGCGTCCCGGGCACCTGCTACCCGGGACGCGGGACTTTCAAACCGGGACTGTCCCGGGAAAACCGGGTCAGTTGGTCACCCTACCTAAAACCTTAACAATTAATAGAATAAACCCGCACTGAAAATCGGATCAGCAGTTGTCAAGAAAAAAGCGCACATACGGACTGACAGATAGATAGACAGAAAGCCAGAGAGCCGTTGCCTTTTTTATATGTATATATATATAACGTATATAAATATTGTCTTGGATTTTGTTTAGATTTTGCATATCTTGCCATTTCTTTTTTCAATCTTATGATGATTATTTTTTGTTTTCAGTATACTGCCCATTCCCAGGTTATGTTGAGAATGGAAAAGTTCTTCTGGTTGGCAATATGGGTCTTTATGACTACAGACCATATGTCCGGAAAGTGGTAAACAACAAGCAAATCATGTACGACTGTGACAAAGGATATGTTCTTCTGGAAGGACCTCCTGGAGCTACTTGCATTGGAGGACACTGGAGTCCAAAGGATCTACCTAGGTATATATATAATGAACTTTTGAGCAAGAAATTGTTATGAATTTTCACATATGTGAGGGTTTCGGTAGTAAGTTAATTTGGGATTCCTTTTTTTAGCGTTGGAATGTTTTTTTTTTGTCATTGGCCCGTAACAGTTTCTGTCCGACAAAATATGGTCAACGTTCGTAAAATTTGGCAATGCCTAAATTACGTACTAATCAATTTTGCTCTATCATGAAAATTACTTATACCAGGGTTGCCTTTTATAGTTCGGGATTTGAGATCAAAAATAATAATTTATCAACAAAAGTGGCTTTATTGTTTTTCAAAATATTTTCCATGAAGATCAATGCACTTTTGCATGCGTTTGAACCAATTTTCGAAGCACTTTTTCCACTGCGATTGTCAAATAATGTGGAATCCAACGCGAATAAATCTTTTTGATGGCCAAATGCTCATGCAATAGTGAATAATAATAATAATAATAATGTATGCTGGTCCCACTAATGCCTAAGGATACCTCAATCTCATGCACAGTATCAATGTTTTCCGGAACAACAACCGATTTTGGACGACCTTCACGAAATTCGTCCTTAAGCGAACTACGGCCACAATTGAAGTCGGAAAACCATCGATAAACAGTAGTCCTTGATGGAGATTCATCGCCAAAAGTCGAATTAAGTTCATCGATGCACTGTTGTTGGGTTAATCCACGTCCAAAGTTGTAAAAAATAATCGCTCGAAAATGTTCACGATTTAATTCCATTTTTAGCCGATAGGATTTTTTTCAAGTTACTGTAAACAACACAAATAGCGCTCGTACGTCAAAACGTTCTGAATACGTATAGCGTCAAAAATTTCAAACTTTACGATAGAAGCGTCAGTTGCCAGATGGCAGCACTAGTTTAGCGCAATCCCGAAATATAAGAGGCAACCCTCGTAATTTGTTGGCTACACTAGATATGAAAAGTAAACATTATATTTTCTTATTGGTGGACCACCTGTTTCCGACGCCTGATTTAAATGAATAAGATGTTTGAGAATCACTGTTTTAGTAAATAATTTGCGCTCTGAAAATTCCATTACATAAATTTTCGGAACGAAAACGCGAAATTTTTAGGTTGACGGTTTCGATTCCCGGTGAGGCAGTATATTGATATTTAATTTCTACATTGATTTATATTATCATCAAGTATCTTTTGACACAAGTTCTATAAACCTCATATAAGTATAGTGCGTTCAAAGGTGAGTTTGCAGTACAGGGCATATGGAGTAGTTCTTTTTCATACTCTCTAATGGGTTTACACAATGCTATCCTTTTCTTGCTTGTCGACGTTGCCAGGTCTAAAACGCGCTGATCTGTGAAGACGCAGTATTCTACAAATGGCCATTTCTTTTTGTTGAGTATTATTTTGAGTTTTATAAGAGTTGATTTTTGTAAATCATACGAGTTTTTCATATTATTATAATTGACACATTTGACACTTTTACAACATTTGGCAACACCGCTCCCATTTGCCATAAGAACAATACTGCAATCACACCTTTGAACAGATTATAGTATACCAATTATCGTTAACCTTCCTTATTGTTTTTCTTTTCTAGATGTGTCCCCGGCCAGCATCCTCGTCTACGTTGGAGCCGCCGTCGTCGTTCCATAATGATGCACCAATATCGCCGAAGTCTTCTCGGTCAAAAAGCTGCCGATATGTACGTCCGAAGACGTCGTTCTTTGGACCGACAAGAACGCGAACACGAACGAGGTCACAAAAAACATCGCGTACATTCCCGAAGATATCGTTACCATCATTTGGACGGTTGGGAATTATTTGAACGAGGAAAACGTAATCCAAAAATGGGAGCAAGTACAAGTGTTAGACAAAGAAATACGCTGAAGAATATTAGAAGAAAAGATGGATCAGGACGTGGAAGAGGTAAAAAAGGATCAAGTGGATCATTAGGGGCATTGGATAATGAAGAAATTGAAGAAAAGCCAGAACAAAAGAAGAGATTACCTTGTGAACCTTTATCAAGCGAGCCTTATATGAACATTGAATTTGTTAAACATGGAAAGGACCCTAATATTACGTATAGTGCAGGAACTGTGGTTCGTGTAGCCTGTGGAAAAGGATATGGACTAAATATGGAAACGAACAATACTGCCAAATGTGTTAAAGGAAGATGGAAACCGGTTAAACCGGTCTGTTCTATTCGTAAGTATATGTAGATAGGTAACAATAAAGTTTTGAAACGTAGACTGTACTCCTCTAACAATATTGCTTAATATTTTAGGCTTTACAATATCAGATTCGTTTTGTCTGGTATAATATAATATTGTTTTTTTGTATATTTTTTGTTTTACAGCACTGAAGGATGGTTGTATTTGGATTTTTACACTAGTTTAGGGCTTTAAGCAGGCTAACATAGCTTTTATTGCATCAAAATATTAATAATCTTGCCAGGCATATTATCTAATTGCAACCTGCTATTTCTAAAACACCTCATATTTGATTGCCTTGCAACTAAATCAAATTTCCCACTAGTTATTACACCACACTGTCGCGTGTCACTGTCCCCTAGAATATAGTTCCACTGTAGGCATACACAAAAGTTCTACGCGAGAACTCGACATGTAAACACAAGCATAAAATCAACTATGCAGCCATCGTATTTTTTTTTTTTTTTTTGGCCTAGTTCTTTGTTTTGTATATATTTATTTGTGTAATGATTAATATATTTATGAATAAAGTATATTAAATATTTTAAAATATTAAATACCTGCTTATATTTGGATAGTACGACAGGTTGTGCCTTGCTGACATAGCTGTCATATATACAGTACGTTTAGAAACAGAGAACTTTCCTATTATCTTTTCTTCCCTTATGTGCCACCTATACATTAGAATAAAATTATTAATTTATTTATTTAATTAATATTTTATAACAATAAAAAAAATATTTGTCCAAAAAATTTTCCTTTTTTTCACTGCCAAATTTCAATTCTTCCAGTTCAGCCGTTTGGTCACACCTTCTACCGTACAGACAGATGAGTGATCGTATAAGAATTTCTTGGTAATACCTTTAACATCTTCTTCAAGTGCCATCTCCGCTTCGAAGGTTGGCCACTAACATAGCAATCTTAATTTGGATGCTGCTGTCTACGCTTGACATTACAAACCATTCTCTCAAGTTCCGCAACCAGGATATTTGGCACCTTCCTGCTGATCTCTTGCCATTTATTTTTCCTTCCATTATTAACTGTAATGAATGGTATTTATTATTACGCATTACATGGCCCAGATATTCCAACTTACTCTTTTTAATTTCGAACATTAGTTGTAGTTCTGTTCCCATCTTGGGAATACTCCTTCGTACTTCATTCTGCTGGAAATGAAATGTGCAATATTTATCTGTAAATATACATTTCGAAGGCATCTATTCTCCTACTTACTCTTTAGTTAAGGTCCAAGCCTCTACATCAGGGGTGGCCAACCCCGCACCCTCGGGCGATCTGTTATGCGCCCGCGATACGATTCCCGGTAAATTAAAATATTTTTTTTAATTTTATTTCCAATCAATTTCATTTTCCAACTTTTAAGCAAAATTTTCTTGGAATTAAATACTTATTTATTAATTGAAATTTTCAAGTAATTTTTTATTATGCCATATTAAATACCTCCCTATATAATAAAATATAAGTAGTTCCACTACAAAAAATATTATTTTAGCGAATTCTATCGAATTTTAGCACCATTTTTTATGTTTCATTTTATTAAAACTGATCATTGAATGACAGTTTAAGAGTAGCAGTATCAAATTACTGTCCTGATTTTGAAAACTTATGTCAAGAAACAGTCTCAACCTTCTCATTAACGAATAATAATTTATCATATATTATGTAATTATATGTAATAAATGTCGTTCAATAAAATTATTATTACAAATTATCATTATTATTTTGTTGTATTATGTTGTGTTAAAAATGAAGAAGAGCATTTTTTCAAAAAATAATGGGATTTTAACCTATAATTAAAATCAAATAAAAAGATTCAAAATTAAAAAGGACAAAAATTAACAAAAACAATTTTTTTTAAGAAATTAAAATTGAGAAATGAAAAAAAAAAATAAAATTAACTTTAACAATAAAAAACAAAACATATATGATGTCATTACATATCATTGCGCCCGCAACGTCTCTGAAAATTCTTAATTGCGCCCGCAACGTCTCTGAAAATTCTTAATTGCGCCCTTGCTTCCAAAAAGGTTGGCCACCCCTGCTCTACATCATACAACACTACTAGAAAAATGTAGCATGTCACTAGTCAAAGCTTTAATTCGATTGGTAAATCGTGAGATGTTAGTAGTTTCTTCATTTTACCAGTTTTGTTCTTTCCAGTGTCATGCAGTGCCAGGGTTGCCAGACGTCCCGAATTTCGCGGGACGTCCCGCTTTTTGAACAAAAATAGATTGTCCCGCGCGGGACAGCTAAAACACGAATCAAGCAATTTTTTGTCTAGCTCATCACTTGGGAGTGAGGACCTTTTTTTTGTCATTACTTCTATTTTGGGAGTGAAGACCTTTTTTTGTTTGCTCATCACTTCTATTTTGGACCTTTTTTTTGTAAGTCACTACTATTTTGGGAGAGAGTCTTTTTATAAACATTTTTAAATATTTTGAATTGTACATTTTATTAGGTTGTCCAGCTTTTTGCGCCTTAATACCGATTTTTTTATATTTATTTGGTAAAAATCCCGATTTGGTAAAATAATAATCTGGCAACCCTGTGCAGTACACATTCCAAGTACTTATACCCTTTTCACACTAGAACTTTAAGACGAGTGAACTTAAAGTTCACCGATGTTTAACATCGGTATGCTTTCACACTTGATGTTTAAATCTCTGGTGCTGTCATCAGCTACAGTAATTTTGTTCTTAAGTTACCGTCATGAAATTACCAGTTTTGAACTGTCTGCGCAGACGCACATTTTGAATTATTATAAACAAATATGGATATTTCATTTCATTCTACAATAAAGACACTACAATAAAGAATATATTACACTTGTATTAACATGTAAGTCGATACATTTTATCTCAATTATTGTAGCTCTGTATTTTATTAAACACATTATTAAAATAAATAATTTTATTATAACAATAAGTATAAACTTCTTATAACGTCGATATAATACAGTATTCTTGTTTATGATAATATAAAATGTTGACAGCACAAATTCAAAGAGTATTTTTTATAATAGAAATTATGTTGGCAATGCGGACGATGTTTAAGACGCAGATCTCTGTCTTAAACATCGCTTGTATTTAGACGAGGCCATACCGTTTTGCATTAGCGTTTAAAGACACATTCACTTTAACATCCGATCTTAAAGTTCAAGTGTGAAAAGGGTATTACATGTGTTAACCCTTTCAATTTAGTCTGCACACACAAAAAAATCGAGGGAAATATCCTAAAATATACAATCAGAATGATAAAATGAATTCACTGAGGCATTATTGCATCGTATAAATAATTCTGTCTTGCTAAAGTCTAATTGACGGTTGGAAGTTGAAAATTCATCTACTACTAGTTGAATTCAGGCGCACCCAGGGGGTCTCAAAGGGTTTTTAAAGGGCACATTTATCTTGTAATGGAACGTGAGCTCACCACAAGAAAAAATTTGACTTCTGAGCCCCCTAAGAAAAATCTTTGGTTTTTGAGCACCTCTTAAGAAAAAATTTTAAATGCGTGCCTGGTAGAATTCGTCCACTGCTTAATAGAGGTCTCCCCGTTGCTTTTCTGAACCTTTCTTTTTGGGACTAACAGTAGCAAATTTCCGACAATTCTCAAAATATCGGATAGATGGTTCCATCCATATAGGTGATATGTCTCTACTCCTAATGTTTAGTGGTGTCCATGTGAGAATTTTGCTTGCCCATCTATCTTCTGCCAATCTTGCAACATACAATGGATAAAAGTTAGAAATTAAATTAAACATATTTGAACAAAATATAACACATTACAATATAAGAAATATATATAGCGTTGCCTGCTGATAATAAACATAACGACACTATCTTGCTTACTAATATTTTAATTTATGCTGATTTATGCTAAACTAATTCGCTAATAATAGGCAAACACAATAGTTGTACTAATATTATATTAGTACAGTTGAACAATTTACAGGTTGCTTATATTCTGCATATTTTTTTGTATTATTGATTTAATCTGGTCAAAAATAGTTTTGTATTTTCAATTAATGAGTTTACTTTTCAGTACCATGTCATGTACCTTATACACCAAACGGTTTCTACAAACTATCAGAGTCTGAAACAAGTTCTACTGTAATTTTACTCCCTTCTGACACCAATTCTGTACTTAATGAAACAGCAGAAGTACTTAATGGACAAGTTGTTGAATTTTCCTGCACTCCTGGGTACAACGTTTTGGTAAGATTAACTTAAGTTTTAACTTAATGAATATAAAGTACGAAGATTGCTAGTTAAGTTTGGCGGATAAAGAGGAAAACAACAAAATTTGTTTATTTGAATATTTTTATTGTTTTTCATATTATTCACTTTCATGTTCAATGCTATCGTTCGGGTATCACCTCAGAAACGAGATTTTCGTAGGCTTCGATTGCCGCTTCAGAGCTATTAAATTTAAGTCCGCCATTTTATGTGTTGCATTGTTACTGTTACGTTGTATAATGAGCCTGTTTTTCATTTTAGGGTCCAAGTAACTTAAGATGTTGGCATGGAGAATGGACAGTATCAAGTCTTCCAAAATGTTCAGCAGCGCCTTGTCAACTACCTCAAATAAATAATGGTGCCTACCTTTCCGGTTACCGACCGGGTTTGATGATAGCAAATGGATCATCAGTTACCTTCCAATGTGATAGTGAATACAGCAAATCCACTGCCCAACCTGTTGAATGTATTCTAGGAGAATTATATCCCAGACCACCAGCTTGTAAACAACGAAATGCTCCAAGTTTACCTCCAATACCGGAAAGTCCACATTTTCTAGGTGGATCTGATATTATCAAAGGAGGTGATATCAGTGTATTGGACTTTGATTCTAGGTTGGCGAAAGCTTGCGGACCGCCAGCAAGGTAAATAATTTAGTAAACCCTGGCTTATTAACCGTTCATAAATTTTATTAGCTATTAAGTATTTCGGAAAATTTCAAAGAGTTCCTATTCCGATGGTAACGCTTGATAATAATTCTAACATCATTCTAGGCAGTGGTTCATGTTCATATTTTTTTACGATTCAATATTAAATATGTTCAAATTAATTCCTTTCAACAATAATACACTTGGCTATTCTTTCCTTCCTCTTCTTAAAAGCTTCCAACCAATCTTCTTTCAGAATACCTTCAAAATAATCCAGTGGCGGCTGAGACAGGGTAGCGGTGGGACAGTGTCCTCCTAAAAAAAATTAATAAGAAAAACTGAATTTACTATCTTATTTATACTTAAAAATTGCATTAAACTAGCTAAATATATCTGCATATATTTATTTTTATTATTTATAATTTAAATATATATATAGTTCTAGTGTTAGATTTTAAAAATTTAGATCTAGAAAACAATGCTGTGGACACTACCTCGGAGTGTCCCGAGACACAGCGTTGCCACATGCGATTTCTGATGTATTTATCTAAGCAAATAATAAAAATGAACTGAATAGGGCAACAACGGCGGGTTTTAATGTGTTTGTGGTAGTGAATTTAGGCCGGCGGCCTTAGATTAGTCCGTTTGTTTTGATTTGTGATAAGTACTCAAACGTGAAACTGGAACAGTGCGTTATATTAAAACAAAGGTGCTTAACTATGAAACTATATTATTAATAAAAAATTATAGTTGATAGTTAATGGGATTCGGACCAGTCAGAAAATAAAACAAAATTTATTAACTTCGCTTACGTTTCGATTTAATTTAAATCTTCATCAGAGCTTAGTTAATAGTCACGATAATGTAACAAGCGCAATGTAACTCATCTAATCAAGATTAATAAAAAATATTGGTCCTCATTGGACAAAATTGAATATTTAACAATCGAACAAAAATGAAAATAGAACATTAATAGAGAGTTCAGTAAAAAACAATAGTTATGATTTAGAATAGGGTACCAAAAGCTACAATTTTTTTAACGACCGATGATTGAGCTATCGATAGCTCGGAGCTTAGTAAAAAAATATTCACTTTCAAGGCGTACTTGCAAATAGCGGCCCGCGGGCTGAATCCGGCCCGCGAAGCATTTTATAAATTATTGTGTCTTGCAAAAATATTACTGTCTGTCCAATATACTTTCAAATTTTCATTCTTTTCAGTTTTCTTTTCAATTTTTACCGACCGCCAACATACATAAGGGAGGTATACCGATTTTGACATTTCGAGATTTCGATGGATCTCCACGAATTGAGGTCCCTACATAACGTTTTGACTATTTTTAGCATGATGTCTGTCGGTCTTTCTGTCTGTCTGTCTCTCTGTCGGTCCGTGTACACGTGCAGAGCAAATTCGGCCATAAGGATTTTTATGAAACTTCATATTTAAGCTTATGACATCAGTGGCACGAGTTGATCAACTTTTGGTAAAAATCGGGTAACTAGACATAGGAGTTTACTCGTGTCGGTTTTAAGATTTTTGTGAATATTTCACAACAGAGAAATATTTTGAAAAAATTTATTTAACAAAAGTTGCTATAAAAGCAACTTTATTTGAGACATTTTTTGATAAAGCAGCATAAACTAAACAAGTACTTTGTTATGGCGGTCAATCTTGTGGTGGTCACAGCTGATCTTTTTCTTTAAATTGCAGAATAAATACGTTTTGGTTTAAAAATATTGTTTTTAAAATTTATAAAATACCCTTCGTAACAAAAACATTTTTTTTTTGCCCGCGGTCAAATTTTCATCCGCAATGTGGCTCAACAGCCAAAATATTTGCGACCCCTGCCATATAACATTGAATCCTGGTTCTACTCGTCGTACCAAATTTCGTGAAAATATGTCCAGCCGTATTTATTAGAAGGAAAAACAAACAAAAATGATTTTTTTGCGAATATAGTCTTATAATCAACTGAAACGTGTAGTAACTAAATATGAGGTCGAAAATACAAAAAAAAAAAAAAACAACAGATATAGCCTCCAATTTTATTAATATAGATTTCTGATCAAATCTTCTTTTTTTCTAGAGTACAAGGTTCACTAATATACCGTGATGGAGAACCAGTCGTGGATGATGAAAGAAATTTTCCAGATGGAACAGAAATAACTTTCCATTGCATTGCAAGTATTGTTGGAGAAAAAACAACTTGGCGAATAATATGTGAAGATGGTAGTTGGATAGGGCGATCCCTTAACTGTGGTGAGAATAACAACCAAAACCTATCATCCATTATATGCTTAATATTATGTTTATCATGCAATTCCTTGTAGATACTAACAATCACATATATTTTATTTTATGTCCGTCCAAAAATGTGTTTTTGGAAGCCTTTTGGAAACTTCAATAAAAGTTTTACCGATATTTCTTTAAATATTTTGTGTTAAAACCATGAAGAGGGAGTAGAAGTGGAGAAAACGGGAGTGTAGTGACATCTAGCGGCGTAAAGTTGAATTATCTGGTGTCAGAAGTGGGATGATAAACAAATAAATTTACAAAATATGACAATTTGTTGAATGTATTAAAGAAAAACTTAAGCAAGATAATTACTTCGCAAAAACAGTATTCCAAATTAAGTATTTAACACGTTTTTGTGATTTAATTATTTTCTTATTATATTTTTATTTGGAGACGTCAAAGAAGCACCATCTATTATTTTTATAAGTAACTTTTCCATAAACTAATTTCTTCAATTGTTTAGTTAGTTAAAAAGTGTTGCTTTTTCTGATCCATATTATAAATGTTTTTAAATTTAAACATACATATAGCAAATAATTTTATCAACATGGTTACCAGATATATTAAGCTTTCAAGATGATCAACAGTCTAATTTTGCCTCTTATTAGAAATATATGTATATTCTATACTTTTAAATTAGACCACTAATGGTGTTAGTTTACATATTTAACCACAGAGGCGCTAGCATCTCATTGCCTTTGATTTATACCACCATTTTAATACAGAGGCAACATTTGAATGACCCCGAATCCTTAATATTTCTGGAATACTTTATATTATATATTTGAAATTCGAAAAATGTTTTTCTAAAAAATGGGAGTACAGACTAACATTCAAAACTTTATTGTTAACCATTTGCTTTATTTTTTATTTTTAATGCATTTCTGATTAATATTTAGAATAGAGATACACCAAATTTAAATTTTAGATGCTGATGAATTGATGCAGAGTGAATTAATGAAGAATAACACTACTTGTGTCTTCAGAAATCAGGAACCAAATGTTGTTTCATTTTATAATGATCAGCTGATTAGGGAAGATATTGTTGAATTTCCATCTGGTGCTGTTTTGGTTAGTCGATGTACTGACATTGGAAAATACGCCATGATTGGTAAGTAAAATAGTGCCGTAATTACCTTCTTTCGGTCCCTGGGCAATGTTTTATATGTGGGCCCCTCTAACACATTTATTCGGGTAATGAAAATTTTACAAACATTTTCTTTAATTTATATGTAAATTATTAAGATTAAACTATTACATCGTTGGATCTTCATATTTAACTTTTCATCTTAAATAATGTTGGGTATTACCTATATATTTCTTTTATTGGGTTGATGCTAAATTTAGTCCTGTTTTTAGGGGAAAAATTTTAAGATCCTAGCGCCACGCGGATTTTTTTGAAACCATTCTAAATCAGATACCACTTGACATTTACTGGTAAATAATAGCGAAAAGTGTATCAAAAAACGACAAAAAATAAATAATTGTTTGGGATTTTCTGATTTTGTGAAGTGACAACACTTGTAAACATCTAAAATACTACATTTTGTGATCTGGTTTTAAGTTATGGCGATTTTCCATTGTCGATTATTTTAACTATATTGGGGGAAATAATAATTCCCGTGTTGTTTACCAAGGGATAGAAATCTACAATGCTGGGCATATAATATTGTGTGGAGTCACTGAAAAAAACAGAGAGTTCATAAAGATTTATGCATTATGCCTAGAGACTTGTGCATTACAAACCCACACACAATAACAGGAATTTTCAAGATATGCGATAATAAATACAAAATTGAAAATATTTTTTGTAGTCACTATCATTAAAATGTAATGAGCAAACTTTGATATAAGGGCTCACTTTTTTTCCAATTTTTAAATTGTTTATCTAAACATCGCGTCGATTCCTAACCTCTTGCTTTCCCAATTTTGTTTCGAACCGTACGGTGTCTGATATTAGTGGAAACAAATGAAACGATATTTCCGGGTTTCTTCTTTTCAATGAATTGCACATAGGCACATATATATATTTCGTATGAAACAAATACATTTACATAATTTACGTAACAATAATAATTCCATTTCAATAAAATTACAATGATCACAATGTAAGGAAATTGGAAATAAATTTATAAACTATTATTATAAATTTATTTTCAATTTCTTTAACCACTCTATCGCTGAAGGCGTTAACAGGTTTATGTCGTCGGGGTCTCCTTCATACCGATGTATTGGACATTCTGAAACGATATGATCTATTGTCTGCATTTCTGCACCACAATCGCATCTCGGATTTTCTGCATATCCCCAATCATGCATCTGTTTTGCGCATCTGCCATGGCCAGTACGTATACGATTCAATTTGGTCCATAATTGCCGGGGAAGCTCGAAACCAGGTGGCTTGTCGTTGATGTTTAAGTTTATGGGATTTCGGTTGGTATTGAAATTCTGCCATTCTTCATTCCACGACTGTTGGAGATCGAAGCATCTATTCATGGACGTATATGGCGCTCGTCGTGATTTCAACCTTGGTGCGGGTATGTTGCAGAGATCTTCATGAATCGGAAGGTCCGTGGTTTGGTCTATAGTACGTTGGAGTTTTTGTAGAGCCTGATTTCTGCGTAAATTTGGTGGAGCTATATGACTTAGTATTGGTAAGTATTCTAAGGGGGTAGATCGAACTACCCCGCTTATCATTCTCATTGTGGAGTTTAGTTGTATATCCACCTTTTTTACATGTCTACTGTTAAGCCATATAGGTGCACAGTATTCAGATGTCGAATATACTAATGCCATACTGGCCGTCCTCAGCGTATCCGCAGACGCGCCCCACGTTGTGCCCGCCAGTTTCTGGATAATGCTGTTTCTACATAGGCACACAACAATATGTATTATACATTTTTCAATGATTATAATAAAACTTTAAAAACAAACTTCATACAAAACCAATACACAAAACGAAATGTTATCTGATGTACACAAGTTCATGAAACGCTCACCAGATGGTAGGGTGCTTAGCTGCAAATCCCTTTAGCGCTAGATGACATTGCAATGCAAAACCGAAATGTTATTATAATTTTTTTAAGCATTAAAAATGGCAGAAAATAAGGAGCATTTTCGATATATTATGCTTTTTATTTCCGAAAAGGCAAGAATGCTTCGTAGATGCAAAAAAAGTTTGTACTATGTACGGTGAAAGTGCCGTTGACGATTTATAATGCCGTAACAGCTTCATAAAATTTAAGAAAGAAATACTGTTCACAACTAAGTGAATTAAAGCTAGCAATCGACCAGAAGCGGCCTGAATTAGCCAACAGAAATGACATTTTGTTCCATCAGGACAATACTAGACCACACGTGTCTTTGTCCACCCGACAGAAACTTTTACAGCTTGACTTGGATGTTTTGCTTCATCCACCATATTCTACCGACCTTGCACCCTCCGACTACCATTTATTTAGATTGCTTCAAAATAACTGAGATGGTAAAAACTTTACTTCCTTGGAAAACCTGAAAAATCACCTGAATCAGTTCTTTAGCCAGAAACCTCAGAACTTTTACTAGCGCGAGTATATGCAGCTTCCGGAGAGATGGAGAAAAACTACAACAGAGGGGCACATACTATATTGATGAAATGTAACTTTTTAATTAATAAAATGTTTCTTTAATTTTTGTTAAAAAAAAAACGGGACGTACTTTTGCATCAACTCAATATTACATTAAGTACCAATTTGGAACAATATTATTTCTGTGATCCGCTTTGTTTAGGTATAGTGAAAGAAAATATTTCATATCACTAAAAACAAAAATGTTTTTACAAAAATTAATCAATTTTTTTTGTTTGCCTACATAAAGAAACAATTTTACATGTCGATTATTCTATTTTAGGTTCAAATAACAGACGTTGTATTGGTGGAGAATGGGATGGCCAGAAACCGTCTTGTTTTGGATTGAACCAGGAAAATGACTATGCTATGGAAAAACCTCCAACAATTTTGTTCCGACATCAGTTAGGTCCAATCGCGCAAAGTAATGATGGAAAATTAATCGTATATCCTGGAACAATCTTGCATATGGAATGTCTTTGGATCAGAAGATTTGGAAATCCAAAATGGAATGTTAGCCATGATTATAGGTATACAATATATAGATCGAAGTTGGTAATTGGCAAAAGCATGATACAATGAAACAGCGTTGATCTGAGTAGATTTAATGGGGGTATTATATATGATGTGTATACTTTGTACGCTATGTTACATTTGCCACGAGGGGCAGAGAAATAGAGCTGCATTTTTTTTTTCTGCCGTTATCTATCTTGTACATCAAGTACATCAAGCATCTTGTACATCAAGTTGTTGGCGAGTAGTTTGCCCTGGGAAAGTGATGACAGTGATGATCTACTGACTAAATCTGTCCTCAGCAAGGCATTGATATTTAATTTAATTTATTTTAATTTATTAGAAATAACAGCACAACAGCCCGAAGTCCAAAATGTGCCTTTATACAAGTTGAATTGTACATTTTATTATATTAATTAAAATTCTATCTTAACTCTAACTAATAACAGCAATAATATGATATGTTATTGAATATTTATATATAATATATAATAATAGTTTATTTATTTAGCTAATGCTAGTAAGAACCATATTACACTCTTTACATAAAAATAAATATAATTACAAGTTAACAATAACAATAATAATAATAATAATGCTTTCAACAAATATAATATGAAAAATAATTGAATTAAATTCACAATTTTATACATTACATTACAATTTGTTACATTAAATCACAGTTTTATAAAAAAAAACTAACTACATATCTGACAGAAATTGACACTTAAGTTTTTTTTTAAATTCTCTAAGATTATTTGCCTTTTTGACTTCCAGACTTAATGCATTAAATTTAACAAAACCTTCATCAAAGATAAAGCCCTTCGTGTTCGCTCGTGTTAGTTTCTCAATATATAGTTTATCATTACCTCTTGTATTATAACTATGTACATCACAAATTTTCCTAACATTCTCATTCAGGTAACTGGGAACTAATTTATTTACAATTTTATACACAAAGCATAGCATATTAATATTAATGTTTTGATTTACATCTAACCAATTCAAACATTTCAACATATCAGACACTCTAGTGTACCTGTTACATTTTAAAATACATCGCATGCCCTTGTTTTGCAATTTCATATTACAAACAAAAAAATAAAATTAAAATTAAAAAAGAACCCAAAGATAAAGGCAAAATTTAAAATTTAAGGCAATATTTCAGCTCCAGCGCTTCTAAAACCAGCATAGCTTATGTTACAAATATCAATGTTTGTGTCACTGATCCGAAGAGAGTTATATAGTTGGGGCATTCTAGAGATGGGACACATTTTACTGTAGTTTGTAAAGAACTTGGTTTCATTAAACAAGTAGTTTCAACATCTCAAACCTTTAAAATATCCGGAGAAGATACTGCATTGTCAAAAAATTTATATAATAAAAGTAGACTATGCAGACTACGATGTTTTTCAAGTGACATAACTCCATACTTATTTTGTAAAACCCCACGAGATACATATTTAGGATAAGTATTCGTCATTCTAAATTCTAATAATCTTAAAAACTTTGTTTGAGTTTTTTCAGTACAGTGTATGTATTGTTTTTGAAATGGCGACCATATTACTAAAGCGTACTCTAACTTTGGTCTAACAAATGCATTAAACAGAGTTAAGTTATAGAATTTTTAAATTCATATCCCGTCCGTAAAATAAAACCAAGATTCTTCGAAGCTTGCGCAACAATACGTTCAAATGATATTTTAAACTTAGTTTTGAGTTAAAATAAACACCCAGATCTCTCATGATCTCCATTCTTTCCACTAATACTCTATTCAAATTATATGGATGAATTAATATGTCTCTTTTTCGGCTAAATGATATCATTTTGCATTTATTAGAATCTAAACAGAGTAATTGAACCCACCTGTTTAAGTTTTTTAACTGCTTTTCTAACTTCTTACAGTCATCCAAACATGATATTGTTTTAAACAATTTGATATCGTCAGCAAACAATAAACGATCACATTCATCCAATATTTGTGTTACATTATTAATAGTTAATAAAAAGAGTAGCGGTTCTAGATTGAATCCTTGAGGAACACCAGAAACCAGCTATATTGATAGTATTTTAATACTCATAGCAAACAAATTATCATTTCCACGATTATTCTTAATTCGCCTTTAAGTTCCTGACTTCTGGGTTCCATATTTTGGATTTCTTAAAATGTGTTAGAACTGTATTTTAAAAATATAATCCTTATCAAGACATTGCAATAAAGCTCCTTCGGTATAAGAAAAGTACAGGCGGAAGTTATTTGTTCGTCTTACTTTAATATTCTGAAAATAAGATTTTGTGTAGGAAATATCCCGAAGGATGGACAACTGACTCAGGAAGAGATCCTCAACTTGAATATCGACTTTCGATCTACCACGCTGCGAGAGATGATTCAGGTCTTTTCACATGTGTTACGCCAGCTAGGCATACACACTCTGTTGACATCATTGTTAAAGGTAAGAAGAATATAAACAGGGCCGTAAGAAGAAAAATCTGCGCCCGGGGCAAAGCTTGAATTTGGCGCCCTTTAACCTTCCCATTTGCCCCCCTCCCTAACCTTCAATCCCTCTTCTAACACCCAAAACGTCCGACGTAATGACGATATTCTCGTCTCCTAGATTAGGCCCTTCGCCCACCCCCCTTTCCACGGCTCGGTATATAAATATAGGTGTCGATACACAATATATTAACATTTGTTTCATTTTTAGCTGTTCACTGTCCAGTGGTTGCAAATAGAAGAGGTTTAATCGTTAGTTCACAAAGTACGAAAATGAATACAAAACTGACTTTTAGCTGTGCAAATGGCAATACTATAATTGGGGCAACAGAAATCACATGTCTTCCTTCTGGGAATTGGAGTGCTCCTATACCAATTTGTGAAAGTAAGTTGTATCACGAAACATTCGATATATAAATGTTAGTGTTGCATTATTATGTTACCCACTTCCAAAACTGGTACTGTTCCTGTGTTTCTTTTTTTATTCACCACATATTAATACGGTTATAGATTGGTGTCAGATAAGGTTGATTAAATTGAAATAACTTACTTAAATCTATCGTGTGGACAGGTGAAAACACAAGTGATGCCCTAAAAAAGGGCCTCACTTCCAAAACCAAGTGATGACCTAAAAAAAAAGTCCACACTTCTAAAACAAGTGATGACCTAAAAAAAATCCTCTCTTTTTTCACTTTAAAAGTTCACTTTAAAATTTCACTTTAAAATTTTTGGGTAGGCAAATGTTTTCTGCGCTTATCTTAAACGTCCCTTTCTAAGAAATAGATAATTTTTTTAACACTTTCGACCGTTTGCACCGGTCATAATTAACTCTTAACTAATAATTAAAAATTTCATTTCATTGCATCGCGTACTTAATTCAGGCTTAAGCTGTTGACTATTAATAAAATTTAATCACTGCCATGGGTACGGATTAAATAGTAATTAAGAATTTGACATGTTTGAAATTTGACTATAAAAGAAAGATTGATTATTACAATTTGACTATAAATATGGATGAAGAATAGACATAGATATACATTTTTTTAGATTCGATATTGCTAAAAAGATCAAATTATTATGATACTATGAACAAAATTGGATTTATAAAAAATAAGTAATGATTTCGTTTATCCAAAAATACAGTTTTGTGTTAAAACGATGGTTCCAATTTTGGCTTATTTAAAATAGATACCAATAAGAGTTGCTGCTTGCGTACTTCAAAATATACGAGTATGTGAAAACTAAATATGAAAGAATATTGTACTGCCAGTCTGAGCCGAACCAAGGTATTGCTGTGTACCCGAGACAAAGTACCAATTTTGAGCTCCCTCTCATCGGCGATAAGCAAAAGAAAAAGAAGATGGATTGAAGTGATGAGCGAAAACTTATGTCACTTATGTCAACTGAGCGCCACGATACCTGAAGAACTAGATGAATACCTGTTGCATTAATTGATAATCAGTGACGGACTTTCGCCTTAGACAAAAAAGACATTTGTCTTGGGCCCGTAATTTTCAAGGGCCCGGATTTGGGAGATGAGGTCCTTTTTTGTTTGCTCTTCACTTGGATTTGGGAGTTGAGGACCTTTTTTTTTTTGCTCTTCACTTGGATTTGGGAGGTGAGGACCTTTTTTTTTTCTCTTCACTTGGATTTGTGAGGTGTAAGGACTTTTTTTTGTTTTTTTAAAACAACATAGGTTAAGGGCCCATAAATCATAGGTTGAGGGCCCGTAAATCAAAAATGTCTTGGGCCCGGCGAAGGCTTAATTGTTAAAATATAAATAATTGTTATAATTATGAAGCTATTTTGACAGTGACTATGTAGTCATAGTTACTGATATTAATAAAATAAATAATAATGAAATTGTAGAACATATATTTTGAAGTGTAATTATGTTCTTTAATAATAATAAAGTATATTAAAATAATATAATATAAAATATCATCACATTACAAAGTACCTACTTCTAACAGGTTATGGGCCCAGAGAAGGGACAAAAGTAAAAAAATTAAAAAATTAAAAAAGATAAAAATTAATTAATTCAAAATGTCAAATACTCGAGAAGAATTCACAAATTGAAAAATTATTAGACAATAAAAATTATCAAATTTGGAAATTTCAAATAACTATATTTTTTAAAGCGCAAGGTTTATATGATGTAGTGAATGGTACAGAAAAATATGAAGAAAAATCCCAAATTGAATTTATGAAAAAGGATGCAAAAGCACAAAAACTTATAATAACAACAATTGATAAAAGACCTCTTATGCATATATTAAGCTGCACTTCAGCCAAAGACATGTTTAAAAAATTGTGCACTATATATGAGACAGATACTGAAGACAGTAAATGTAATTTATTACAAGAATTTTTTAATTTCAATTATGAAAAAGGGAGTGATATCGCCTTGCATATAAGTAAACTGGAAAATTTAGTATACAGATTGAAAGCAGTGAATAATGAAATTAGTGACGATATGCTAATTTCCAAAATTTTATCAACTCTTCCAGAAAAATATAAATATTTTATTAGTGCCTGGGAATCCACAGAAAAAGGATTAAAAACTTTGACTAATCTAACAGCTAGATTAATAAATGAAGAGAGCAGACTTGAGAATAGAGTTGATGAAAATATAATAGCATTTAAATCGGTAGAAAGAAAATGTTTTAAATGTAAATCTTTTGGCCACATCTCAAGATTTTGCACAAAAACAGAAGCCAACAATGTAAAAAGATGTTTCAAATGTAATAGTTTAGATCATTTAGCGAATGAATGTCCCAAAGAAAATAAAAACCGATGTAAGATATGTAAGAAAACAAATCATGACCATAAAAATTGTTTCTTTCGTAAAAAGAAAGATAACGAAAAAATTTCATTTTATACAGAAAATTATAATGGTCCAGTATCATATTATACAACACCTAATTATGAGAATAGAGCAGTTGATTTCGTAGAAGATTCTGATTCTTCAGCACACATGTCGAATAACAAAAAGCTGATTGAAAATATGAAAAATGAAAACATAGAAATTTCAATTGCAAAGAAAGAAGAAACTATGATAGCAACTGGTGTTGGTAAAATTGAAGACAAAAATTGTATTTTAAACAATGTTTTGTATGTTCCAAATTTAAGTAAAAATGTATTGAGTGTTAATGCAATAACTGAAAATGATGGCGAAGTGAAATTTATTAAAAGAAATGTAACAGTAAAACAAGAACGTAGTAACGAAAAAGAAGAAGGTAAAAATATAGAAAAAGTAAAAGTAAAACAAGAAAGTAATAACGAAAAAGAAGAAAGTAAAAATATAGAAAAAGTAAAACAAGAAAGTAATAACGAAAAAGAAGAAAGTAAAAATATAGAAAAAGTAAAACAAGAAAATAATAACGAAAAAGAAGAAGGTAAAAATATAGAAAAAGTAAAAGTAAAACAAGAAAGTAATAACGAAAAAGAAGAAAGTAAAAATATAGAAAAAGTAAAAGTAAAAGAAGAAAGTAATAATGAAAAAGAAGAAGCTAAAAATATAGAAAAAGTAAAAATAAAACAAGAAAGTAATAATGAAAAAGAAGAAGGTAAACATATAGAAACTCGTAATAATGATGAAACTGTTGAAAATAAAACCAATGAAGAAAGTGAAAACAGAAAAGATTTTGAAAGAGAATACAATGAAGAAAGAGAAAATATAGAAGATATAGAAGAGTCAGAAATGGAAGAGACTGTTAATAAACAAGCAGATAATGAAAAAGATATAGAAGAAATTGAAAATCGTAGACCAGATATAGAAGAAATTGAAACTCGGAGACCAGATATAGAAGAAATTGAAAATCGGAGACCAAAACGAAATACTGAAACTCCAAAAGATTTGAAGAGTATGTTTTTCTAACATACAAAGAGGCTGTAAATGGACCAGATAAAGAAAACTGGATGAAAGCAATAAAAGAAGAAAAAGAGTCTTTGAAAGAAAATGGCACTTGGAAATTTAGAAGAAAACGAGTCTTTGAAAGAAAATGGCACTTGGAAATTTATTGACGAAGAAGAAGCAAAGAACAAAAATGTATTAAAAAGCAAATGGGGTTTCAAAGTAAAAGAAGTTGGAAGATATAAGGCAAGACTAGTTGTACGAGAATGTCAGCAAGAATATGGTCAAAATTATGAAGAAACATTTAGCCCTGTAATTAATAACAGTTCTTTAAAAATTATTTTATCAACAGCAGATATATTGACAAAACCTTTGAATGCCATAAAATTTAATAAAAACAGAACTAAAATTTTAGAATAAAAATAGATTCATAATTAAGGGAGTGTGTTAAAATATAAATAATTGTTATAATTATGAAGCTATTTTGACAGTGACTATGTAGTCATAGTTACTGATATTAATAAAATAAATAATAATGAAATTGTAGAACATATATTTTGAAGTGTAATTATGTTCTTTAATAATAATAAAGTATATTAAAATAATATAATATAAAATATCATCACATTACAAAGTACCTACTTCTAACATTAATCCGCCACTGTTGATAATAGATGGCAGATACCAGACGAAAATTTGAATGCACGTGACGCATCTGGAATTGAATTACGTAAAGAATTAATAAAGGAATATTTCGAATGACTTTTCTAATTAAAATATTATAGAATAGTGTAAAATATAAATTTTTATGGTTAAATTTATGTATGTTTATTACATTTGTGCACATAATTTTTTCATAAAATTAGCAGCATGAATTCCTTTTGGTTTTTCCACCAATATTTATTGTTAATTTACATTTATAGCAGATATAATTTTAGAAGAGCTAGACAAAACGTCAACTTGTCGAAACGTTAAATGTCAATAACATATTTTATTTTTGACAGTACGTCACTCAAATTAAACAAACAAAAGAAAAATTATGTCAAATGCCGATTTTTTCATAACAATGTCGCCAAATTAAGAAAAATAATTACAGATGTTTTGTTTATTCAGTACTACCAACAGTAATTTTTGTGGATTTTTTAGCTAAAAAATACCATATAAACAACATACGGTGCAAAGCTATACTCATTTAATCATTAATTAAAATTAACTCATAAATAGTTAAACAATTTTGTAACTATAACCGGTGCAAACGGCCGTTAATAGTTTTTAATAGTTTACTCTAATTAATCATACTGAATTGAATTATGAAATTTTATTTCCGAAACAATACCAAAATATCTTCACTTACATCGTGAACCGCCCGTGTGCAAACATTCATAAGACCGCCCTTTACTATAAACGAACTCAAATGCCACAGGTGTGCAAACTTTCATGATACCACCTTCTACTAGAAGGGTTATAATAAAATCGCACCAAAATGCTTTGATGATCCGCCGGTGCAAAAAGCACAGTTTGAAAAATTTATTTTGCAATATCCTTCCTCCTAAATAATACCCCTTCCTTGTCAGATGTTAAATGTTAGTGATATGTGTCTATGAGGTATCGAATGCGGTGAGGTGGGTTCTACTGAGGTGGGCAATGGCGCCCTGGGACCTCACCTGAGGGTAGCAGTAGTGTCCCGCGAGGTAGGAGGACGAGCTGTGTTCTCTTGTTCCCCTGGATTCGGTCTTAGAGGTCCACCAGAAACTGTATGTCTATCATCAGGAGAATGGGCCACTCCTTTCCCTGCTTGTACAGGTTAGTAAATGCATGATTTGTGTTAGATACAAGTTCATCATAATTTCCATTTTTAATAAAATATTTATTTTATTATAAATTTGTTTTGTTGCAGAGGTACAGTGTGATAATCCAGGAGTTCCTGATAATGGGTATATGCAAGGATCAGGACCATTTAAGGCTGGGGATGTTGTTCAATTCAACTGTAACCCAGACTTCATGATGGAAGGACAACCGATTATTGCTTGTCAGGATAATTCAAGATGGTCTGGACCTTTACCAAAATGTGTACAGGTAAGCAATATCAAAGAAAACCCAACAAATGATTTTTGCACTTAACCGCAAGATTGATATTAATATTCAGTTTGGAGGGCGAATCAAATTTCTTGGGATTTATATCGATAGTCAACTTAGCTGGCATGATCACATTAATTATTTGGCAAAAGTTCTTAAAAGGGTTATCTATGCGTTCATCAGGCTGAAAACGTCTGTGTCTTTTGATACGCTGCGTATGTTCTATTTTGCTGCTTTTCAGTCGCGTTTAACTTACGGCATAATTCACTGGGGTTTAAGTTCGTCTGTCAACAGAATTTTCTTACTCCAAAAACGTGCTGTAAGAATCCTGAATAATGTTCCTAACAGGCACCCCTGCCGAGAGCTCTTTATTATTAAAATACAAGGTACAATTGAAAATAAAGAAAATCTTAAGAAGAATATAGTTATATTCACCATGAATATGAAGAGAACAGTACGAGGGTTGCCTCTTATATTTCGGGATTGCGCTAAACTAATGCTGCCATCTGGCAACTGACGCTTCTATCGTAAAGTTTGACATTCTTGACGGTATACGTACTCAGAATGTTTTGACGTATGAGCACTATTTGTGCTGTTTACAATAACTTGAAAAAAATCATTTCGGCTAAAAATGGAATTAAATCGTCAACATTTTCGAGCGATTATTTTTTACATCTTTCGATGTGGATTAACCCAACAACAGTGCATCGATGAACTTAATTTGATGAAGCACCATCAAGGACTATTGTTTATCGATAGTTTGCCGACTTCAATCGTGGCCGTAGTTCGCTTAAGGACAAATTTCGTGAAGGTCGTCCAAAATCGGTTGTTGTTCCCGAAAAAAATTATGCTGTGCGTGAACTGATACTGCAAGTTCGTCATGTGACTTATCGTGATATTGAGGTATCCTTGGGCTTCATGAAAAGTTAGGTTATATTATATGCAAACTGGCCCAAACATTAAGTGCACCCATAGAGAACAGTAACTCAGGTTACACCAATAAATCATGCGTCTCGCTTTGACACAGTAACTGAACGATATGTTGCACTCTCTTCGAATACGTCAAAATTAGTAAAACAGTGTTGTCACATACTATTTTATAACCAGCAGACCCTTTGATAACTACGTTGGCAAACTGATATCGAATAAAAATCAATATAAGCAGGATTCAATTATTAAAATTTGCATGATTCTGCGTATATTAACAAAACATAAACGTTTCTTGATTATACCTAGAAAATCCTAAAAAGCTGCTTAATGCGTGTCGTTTAAAAATTAATATCGGGCCGGGTACGGCCCGCGGGCCATATGCTGGACCTCAATGGTATAGTTGTTTCTGATTATACCTAGGAAATCCTAAAAAGCCGCTCAATGCGTGTCGTTTAAAAATAAGTATCGGGCCAGATACGGCCCGCGGGCATAACGTTAATTGACACAACATTCTTTAATTAAGCCAAGTTATATACTGACTGGAGAGCTAAGAGCTATTTTCTCGCTAAGGCTAAACACATAGTGAAGCAGAGAGCAAAGCAGCGATGACAGCGGAGAGCAAAGCGGCGAAATTAAATAAATGAATTCCTGTTAACACGCGCATAGTGGAGCGTACTGCAGCGAGATTATATCGATGTTATAGTCGAGCAAAGCGACGCGTTCAAACAATTTTGATTTCTCTGCTATCATCGTTGCTAAAATAATTGTTTAAAATGGACATTGAGGCATTTACAAGTAGTTCTCATTTATAAGAGGTATTAATCGGAACCTACTATTCCGATTGAAATTTGCCCATTTTTTACCAATTTATGTTGATTTTTTTTCCAAAATATAATTAAACGTTGAAATACTCATGCGAAAATAAGAATGAAACTTTTCTGGATGTTCGCGGATATGTCTACTTTTATTTATTCTGTGAACATTGCACCTTCTAGTGTGTTTATTTTTATTTTTTAGTAAATACTAAATTTTCAGGGAAGAGTTTTCTGTTAGTAAAAAATCCATTATAATTTTGTGAACTTTCTGCTCGCTTTTAAACGCGTCACTATGTGTAGACACTCTTTTATAAGCGCGACATTCTTTCGCTGTTTTACTCTCCGCTTTCATAGTTGCTTTGCTCTCTGCTTCACTATGTGCTTAGCCTAAGTAAGCTGTTGTCGGAGAACGTCGCTCTGAATGGTGGGGAACGACCGACCACACAACTCAAGCCCCGCTAGCACCAAGGAACTTAGCGTTACGAGGATACACAGAAATTAGGGCTTTTATATATATAATTAACTAAAATAAGCTAATAGTGATATTATGGTAAGAAAAAAAATAAAAATATTATACTAACCTATTTTACTACGTGAAGCTTAGTTGTTGAATTAAATAAATGATGATGAGCATAGCCCTTAATATAAGGTGACCAGGCGTACTCTTTTTTATAGTATTATACTCTTTTTTGAGTAATATTCTCTATACTCTTAATTTTTATAAAAAAAAAAAACCTGAATATACTCTTTTTTGCTGGTTACTTGTTTTTATCACTTTTATTTTGGAAGGGAGAACCTTTTTTTTGCTCATTACTTCTATTTTGGGAGTGAGGGGGAGGACTTTTTTTGTTTGCTCATCCTCATCACTTGTATATTGGAAGTGTGAGGCCCTTTGTTTTTTTTTTTTTTGCTCATCACTTCTGTTAGGAGTAAAGACTTTTTTTTTGCTCGTTACTAGTATTTTTTAGTGAGGACCTCTGTTTTTTGCTCATAACTTGTATTTTTGGAGTGTTACCCTTTTTAGTATACTCTTTTTCTGTAAAAAAATCTGGTCAGCCTACCTTAATATCTTTGATATTAAAGAGACTTAGTTCCGTACCTATCCACGATTAGCCAGTCTCAAGATTGAAACAAAAGGATTTATATTTGCATGTCAGTATGGCGTCATAAACTCTTCCGTTTAAAGAAGCCAAGTATTTAGGACGTCAGAAGCCAGGAAGCCATTCTGAAACGACAACGCACGTTGCATCTTTCTGTCTATTGCACGCAACGACGAGCTATAATCATCATCAAAATGCAGCACTTCGCGTAATCTTCTATCATCTCAGACACACATATGGTACAGATAAGATATTTATCAGAATCAGTAGATAAAATTTGTTAACCACAACAGTAGTTAATTTTTCAATTACTTCACTGTAAACAATATTGGATTTTTTTTTTTTTCGTATAAATAAACTTTTTTTAAGATTGCCTACTCTTGATAAAGTGACATAATTATTGTTCAAGTGAAAATACGTCACTTTCCAAATATGCTCCAACGAATTATATGAAGGGGAGCGTTGATCCTTTTTCCCCCTGCACATCGACTAAAATATTCGCCCAGTCAAATGATAAAACTGTTTTAAACAACTAATTACTCGATTCAGATAAGATAAAGTGAAAATCTGACTTCGGTATAACCTTCAGAATATAATTTTAAAATGACACCTCAAACGTGAAATAGAGTAGAAATAGTAGAAATATTTTTTATTGTCTTTATTGTCTCCAAAACTGAGAGTTTTGGAGACAATCGCGCTCTTAAAATCGGTATTTGGTTTTATTTTGTAGATAAATGTGAATATCAATATCTTCTTAGGTATTGTTGAAATTATGATGTTTTACACACAAAAAGGACTGATATAAGTTGTACTGAACAACAGTGGCGTATACAGAGGGGGGGGGGCACAAGCCCCCTCTGAAGGTCCAATGAAATGAAAATTTAACAAATTTATCATGATCGTACAGCAAAATAACTAACAAAATAACTAATATATTTTCCCCTAAATAAGCTCAAGTGATTTTGATTACCGCTTCAGGGTCCACAAAAAATAAGGTATGCGGCCCGAGTGCCGTCGAAATTTTATTCTGCTCTTCCCAAGACAAAATCCTGCCTGCGCCACTGATCAGAATATATAATAAGGTCAAGAAAATTGACATTCTGCTGCAAAAGTAAATCAACGCCAATCTTAAGCAAACCGCATGACTAACGTGCTATGCTGGTAGACTGCGCATCAGGCGTTTTAGAATATTAACTTTGTCATTGAATGTTTTTATACAACTTTTGGATACAACGTGAATAATTTATATAAAAAAATAATTAATTAAAACTTAAAAAGTGAATTATATTTCAATTAACGTGTTAATATATTTATTTTTAGGCTTGCTCTTACCCAGGAACAACAATAAGTGGTCGTATGTCGGCTGTTAAATTCTACTACAAAATTGGCGAAAACATCACCTTCACCTGTGACGAAAGTCTAACATTGAGAGGAGCAGCCATGTTGAAATGTCTCCGAAATGGTAAATGGTCAAATGCCATACCAACCTGCGTTAGCCCAGAGGTCAACGAAAGGTAATTCTATTAAAAAAAAAGGTAATAACGGTAACATTGGATCAATATTGATCGTATTTACTGCAGATCGACGCAGTTTTAAGAGCTGAATACTCAAAACATAATCAATAGTTAAACGCACAACGATCAGCTGTTTTAGCGTTTGATACATATCTTCTGATAATAAAATTTGAGCTTTATTGCTACATATTCAGTTTACTTTCTCGTCTCTTGTTTTCTATAAATAATGACACAATAAAAGAATTTACGAGCCCTGTCTCAGTGAAGTTGGCCCAATCATCAAAAATAGTGTTTTCAAACAAAATATTTATATTAGAAGGGAAATTTATTTCTCTCTCTCTTTCTCTAATTTTCTTTCTTTCTAATTTTTCGATCCATTGCCTTACAGGGGGCTCTGGTGGCGTCATGTCCGTATAACAGTTTTCGTTTTCAGAGCTTACACTTCTCGATCTTTGTGTAGTTTCTTGTAGCTGACTTATAGCTTCATTTGGTTGACCCAGGGTTTGGGCTATCTGCCTCGATCTACGTCTATCTACTATCCCTTGCATGGTTTACCTTTCCATGCCGTCTTCTCTTCTGGCTATATGATAACATAATTAAAAATATCGGAAAATATTTTAGTGAAATACTTTTAACAAAGTACTATTATAATAAAAACCATTTATATTAAATTATATCTACTTTTTTTTAGCGAAAAATACATCGGCAACTAAGGCCATTAGTATTACAGTACATTTTTATAGTTTTACATTATGTTTAACATTACTAATAGTACATTTGGAAAAAAAAATATATATTGGGTTTAAATTCGCTGATGGGCGTGAAAAAGGTGTTAAGTCTTATCTTTTTACATATGACTTATCTTCGTTTTCGCCTCCATCAGCCAATTATTGTTCACTTCGGTTTTTAGGATAGTTATATTTTGTTTTTTACTGATATGTCTTCTAGGAATTTTAGTAGAGTTTCTATTGTTTTGTTGTCGTTAGCCAGGGCTTGTTGTAATGTGGGGGGAATTTTATGTGTTTTCCTTTCGTTATTATATTTCTTGTAGCTCATCAGGATATGTTCAACTGTCAGTTCTGTGGCACATTCTTTGCACATGGGTGGTTGTAGTCTGTGGAATACGTATTAGTGTGAAATCGCTGTATGTCCAATTCGTAGTCTCGTCAATATAATTTGGGCTCGTCGGTTTCTGATTAGGATCCATTTCTTCGTGTCCTGTTTTATATGTCGTAATTTATTGTTGTTCATCTGTCTCCATTCTAAGTCCCAGTATTCTTTGATTTTGTGTTTAATCCAGTTCTTGAAGTCATAGATTGGCATCGCTATTTCTGTTGTAGCTGCTGTTGTTGCCTTTTTTTTGCTGCTTTGTCTGCTATATTCTTACCTTCTATATCTACATTATATTTACTTTATTTTAACATAAATTCACAATTTTCGCGATTTAAATTCACTGGGCCAACTTCACTGAGACGGGATTCGTATATATAAGAATTTTCTACCTGTTTCTCCTTTTCCAGTCTCAGGAGTTTTCTTCCCGAAACATGTTAAGTTGCTTCTTTTAGCATTGCTGTGTTAATTCTATCTTCATTTTTCCATACAAGTAGTTTCTTTGGCCATTCAATTCAGTGGTGGGATTCAAATAATTTGACTACTGGTTCGCTATGGAGGGGGGGTTGTTTAAAAAAATATCTGTGTATAATCTATAATACATAGAAATATATAACAATAATTACAGTAATTAATAAATGGTAATGTACATAAATGGTCACAAAAATAATATAAATGATTTTATGTATCTAAATAAATTATACAGCGTGATCCAACATTGGTACCAAATGGGAAACTTTTTAGGGTTTTGTAGGTATGACCAAAAAACCCTTATACCGTCATTTTGTCGTCTGTCTGTCTGTCTGTCTGTCTGTCTGTCTGTCTGTCTGTCTGTCTGTCTGTCTGTCTGTCTGTCTGTCTGTCTGTCTGTCTGTCTGTCTGTCTGTCTGTCTGTCTGTCTGTCTGTCTGTCTGTCTGTCTGTCTGTCTGTCTGTCTGTCTGTCTGTCTGTCTGTCTGTCTGTTCGATAAAAATTGTAGCCAAACGGCTAAACCTAGAGAGTTGAAATTTGGCATGCTTATACAACTCTTTGACCCGCACATAGGAAAAATACTAAAACATCTAAAAAACATACCCCCCTAAAAATATAAACAAATATGTGCTCATCGAAAACAAAAATATTTTTTTTAAATTCTGAGTAGGGTATCAAATGAAAGCCCTTAGTACGTGGATTTACGATCAAATTTTTATTTTTGCAAAATAAATTATTTTGATGCGATTTTTGCCAAAAATGTGCAAAAAAATTTTTGTCCCACACCCTGTAGCCCAGATGGTTTAAACTAAAAATCTAAAAAAATTCTAAGTAATGTATATTGGTGTGAACCGAAATAGTACAACAGGAATTTTTGATCAGATTATGTTTTTGGAAAATAACGCATTTTTTGTGGTTTTTGGTTCACAAAGTACAAAAGTTATACCAATGTAAGACACTCACATGCATGGCGTGCGATGGCTACATGCGTTAGAGCACTCTTAAACTGGCTGGAAAACGAAGGGTTTCGAGTTCGAGTACGGAGTGAATTTTATTTTTTCTGTTTTTTTTTTGCATTTTTATTAAGTTGAAATTATTTTGTCAAAATTATAGTTATATTTTGACAAATGTTGTATTTAATTTTTATGAGCGTAAATTTAATAACCAGTCTTATTATATGATTAACAGACGATAAATTATTTTAAAAATATCGTTCATTTTGCCGTGATTACTACAAAGTAAAATTTGTCCTACACACTCAGCATACCGCCTTCACTTATTATATACCTGCGAAACCCTGAATATTCACACTTCACATCAATTTTTTATTATCAATTTTTCGAGAAAAATTCATTATCTATATAATCTTAAAATCGATATTGTGGACATCCTATATTACATAGAGCAAAAAATTTCTGATGGTTTGAAAGAAGACTGGAGATTCTTTGCAGATTTTTTTTCTTCGGAAAATTGATAGTAAAAAGTTTCACATTTTTTTTTCAATTTCCTAGATCACGCTATATTATAAAAACAAAATGAAATTATGCTTAGTAATCCCAAATTGCTAATTGATTGTCATCCTCTGCTTTATTATTTTTATATCTAACGCGAGGGTCATCAGCGGAATGATTACTTCTTAACTATATTTTTACTAAAGAAGAAGGATCCCAATCGTTTAATGGCAGGCCGATTAAACTTATTACCATTAAATTTGATATGTCCGGAACAGTCAGACGGTTTCTTCTATCCAAACATATCAAATTCATCTTCGAAAACCCTCTTTCTGCTTCTGCTGAACTTACAGCTATTGTTTTTACAATATTTTTTGCTTTTTGCACATTTTGAGGAATTTTATAACTGTCCGGAGTTTTTAAGACGTTCTTCACAAAATCGCTGTATTCATTAACATCAATATTAAATTTGAAAATGTTAAATATTGGCAACTGTTGTTCGGCAGTGTACCATGGAACAAAAACTTCTTCCATGTTCCAATTATTTGGTTCCAAAATATATAAAAAGTCCAATTTATTTTCATTTTGGCATCCTGATTGTAAATGGTCACAATCCATTAATCTTTTATTAAAACTTTTTATAACACTGTCTATAAGTTTTTCCCGAGAAAACGCCACAAATCGCTGATTGTATATAAAATTTATATTTTTAAAAGATTCAGATATGAGTAAAATATGTTCAGTTGCTCCCGGTATCCATCCACTTACCCATCGTTTAATAATTAGCTAAAATTTAATGACCATTGACAAAAAAATATGCTATATATTTTTTTTTACTCATTTGTTCATCCCTTTATACGATGCGAAATATAAAATAAAATCATTTTTAGTAATTTTAATTTTTTACTACCGGTTCGTTGAACTAACGAAAATTTTCGCTACCGGTTCGCGCGAACCGGCTTAATCCCACTACTAATTTTATTCCATTTATAAGTCCAGACCAGAGCCAGCGCTAGCTCTTTTGGCGCCTGGGGCAAAGCCACCAAACTACGCCCTTTTTTAGAATATACACTGGCGTACCAACGAGGGGAGTTTTGGTGCTCACAATCTTATTTCAAACATATTTAGATGGTTGCAATTTAAATATTTTTACATTTTAACCGAATACTAGTTATTACTAAGTAAATTTGATAATACAGTGGTACCTCGACTTACAAATCTCTCGATATACGAACTTTTTGAGATACAAACTATTTTCATATCCTATTTTGACCTCTAGATACGAACCGTGATGTTTTTCTTTTCAAATGAATTAAAGCCTATTTACATTATACTTTTTTAAACTTTTTTTCCTATTACTAGAAGCAGGCTACTAACGGGCTACTACTACAGGCAACAAATCGAAAACTCCTGAGCCACAAAACCACACACAAGAAAATTGTCCTTTTTGCAATTTAATGGAAGATGATTTTCATACTAATCATGTAAAACAGAAAATGTTATAAATAAAAATTAATATGTACCTAATGGTATACAAAATGCATATTTATAGTGAAAAAATGTTCCTTCTCACTCATTTTCCATTTCTTTGCATTTTCTTCATTTAGTTGAGAATAGTTTTTTTTTTGTTTTTCTTTATGATTTTTTAATCTGGGAACGAATTAATTGATTTCCCATAAGATATAATGGAAAATTGGGTTTCTAGATACATAATTTTTAAGATACGAACCGCGGTCAGGAACAAATTAAGTTAAGTCAAGGTGCCATTGTATGTGCAAGGGGCAATTTTATATATAATGCGTACAAAATTGATATAGAAATGGTCAGTTCCCACTCCTGATGTAGATGATAAATTAGACTCGTCCCCCCAAAAAATTAAGAAAATTTAGTTCCTGATATAACTCATAAATAGTTTATAACTTCCTCATGAATCACAGTTTTATCTAATCATTACAATCAAAAATAATATCAAGTTGTATTACAACAAAGTTTTTATCTATTATTTTTTTGGTAAATTATGATTCATGAAGTAGTCATCTTTATGTATAGATATTATATAAAATATCGTGATTAATGAAAAACAAAATAAGTAATTTCATGAGACCATAGACCACAGGTTTCAATTAATTCTTACGAAGGTTCTTTGATAATAAATTTTTACGGTATTTTGCCAAAACGAAGGTTCTATTTTGCTGATTCATTTTTACGGCCGTTCAATTGTCAAAAAATGAGGCTGTGGACCTGTTTTTTGCTTACTCAACTAGATAGATTAGATAGAAAAATCGGTCAAACCATTGGCGTACGAACAAATATTATTACACGTTTGCCGGTGAAACGTGTTCGACGATATTGACATCCCTACTATAGACGTATTAAGACAAAAGTTGAGATATATTTTTAGGGTTTTGTAGGTATGACCAAAAAACCCTTATACCGTCATTTTGTCGTCTGTCTGTCTGTCTGTCTGTCTGTCTGTCTGTCTGTCTGTCTGTCTGTCTGTCTGTCTGTCTGTCTGTCTGTCTGTCTGTCTGTCTGTTCGGTAAAAATTGTAGCCAAACGGCTAAACCTAGAGAGTTGAAAATTGGCATGCTTGTACAACTTTTTGACCCGCACATAGGAAAAATACTAAAACATCTAAAAAACATATCCCCCTAAAAATATAAACAAATATGTGCTCATCGAAAAAAAAAATTTTTTTTTTAAATTCTGAGTAGGGTATCAAATGAAAGCCCTTAGTACGTGGATTAAAGATCAAAATTTAATTTTTGCAAAATAAATTATTTTAAGGCGATTTTTGCCAAAATTGTGCAAAAAAATTTTTGTCCCACACCCTGTAGCCCAGATGGTTTAAACTAAAAATGTGAAAAAATTCTAAGTAATGTATAATGGTGTGAACCGGAATAGTACAACAGGAATTTTTGATCAGATTATGTTTTCGGAAAATAATGCATTTTTTGTGTTTTTTGGTTGACGATGCATACATGTTATACTCTTATAACACACTAAGTTGATAAGCGTTTGGTGGTCTAGTGGCTCAGTTGCTCGACAACCACACAGGATCGTTATTCACAACACAGGTTCGTTCCTGGCTTGTGGAGTCAATTTTATTTATTTAATTTTTTTCATATTTATTATGTTTAAATTAATTTGTTAAAATTCTAGTTATATTTTAGTACATTTTGAATTTAATTTTCAAGAGCGTAAATTTAATAACCAATTTTCAATTATATTTTCATTCTGTGTCATTTATACGAAGCCAGAGGGGCGGAGCGTATGATTTAAGACAACCAATGAAAGCCATAGGCCCAATTTTCAAAATCTTAATGAACCTTGTTATATAAAAAAATACTGCACTTATTTAGAAACCTAAATAATGATATTAGGTATTCGAATTAAAATTAACAAAAAAATATTTTAACATAAAATTTGTTTTTAAAGCTCTGAGATTAACAGACGATAAATTATTTTAAAAAGATCGTTCATTTTGCCGTGGTTACTACAAAGCAAAATTTGTCCTACACACTCAGCATGCCGCCTTCACTTATTATATACCTGCGAAACCCTGCAATGTGTGAAAATTCACACTTCACATCAATTTTTAAAGTAGCTTGAATATCTAAGTTTCTGCGCCAAATAAAAGGAAGGAAAATAAAAACAAAAAAATATTATTTTGTATTCTTCGCTTTTTTTGCTTATTTTAGCAAAAAACGCGAAATTAGAAGAAGGTAAATTGTAAATTTTCACACATTTCAGAGATTTGTAGGTATTTAGTAAGTGATAACAAGTTACGAGTACATAAAAATCATAAATTTCGATAAGCTTTGAAAGAAAACCTACATGCTTCCATCTAGAGACTTACAAGCGTTCTTGAGATGCCCTAACATCAAGACACAGCTATAGCTACCTAGTTCTCCAGTCAGTCAGATAAATATTGTAAGCACGGTGTTGCAAAAAACTTTGTACATAATTATCAGATCAAAAATTCCTGTTGTACTATTCCGGTTTCAATTAATGTGCATTACTTAGAATATTTTCAAATTTTTTAATTAAGCCCCTATAAAAACCCTAGTTTAAAGGGTGGAGAACAAGAGATTTTCTGTACATTCTTGGCAAAAATCGTTTTAAAATAAAGAAATTAAAAAACTACTTTTCGTTCCTTATTTTACGTCTTAAGAGATTTCTTGTTACGCAATAAATTCCAAAAATAATTATTTTTATCAACACAAAAACATTTTTTTCGAAAAACTAATCTGATCAAAAATTCCTGTTGAACTATTCCGGTTCCCAACAATGTACATTATTGAGATTTCATATTCTTAGATCAAACCCTCTGGAAAATAGGGTGGGGACAAACATTTTTGAGATATATTTGGCGAAAATCTCATAAAAAAATCAATTTTTAAAAAATCAAAATTGGCAAGTTTCATCTGATATCCCACTCAGAATTAAAAAAGAATTTATTTTTTCATTAAATATATATTTGTTTATATTTATCTCGTTTCTTTCAATTCTCTATATTTTTATATGGGTCAAAGAGTTGTATAAGCATGCCATATTTCAGCTTTCTATGTTCAGTCATTTGGGTATAAAATAAACAGACAGACAGACACATAGGTGACTTTATAAAAGTTTTTTGGTGGTCATCCTAAAAATCCAAGAATTATTTTTATTCATTGGCTTAAAATTTTGCACATTTTAGCAAATTCCAGATTTAAAAAAAAAAAGAATAGACGAGAAAGTTATAAACTGAATACTATTTTGCTCTAAACGTATAATTTCTAAATACAGCTTCTTAAAGCAAATATTTTTAATTGTCAATTAACTATTGCGAGTTTAAATTTTTGAAGTTACTATAAATATTTATAATATAAAATATTTATTTAAAATTCTATATATAAATATGTAATAAAATATATAAATCCAACTAGGATTGAAAGCTCTTGAAGAGAAATTAGATTAATCGATGTATATTTATGTAGATATATATTTTTCCAAAGATTAATCTTAATTGATATTAACAATTTACTTTAATTTTATTTTTAAATAATTGTATTTTGTCATATTATGTAAGATTACAGCTTTTGTATTTAAATTTGTATTGTATAAAAGCTCAATTGGAATGAAGTTCCGGTCCGTTCCGATTCATTGAGCGAACTGAATTTGACTGATTTGTTTTTGTGAATAATGTTTATGTATATAACTTAAATACAGTTTCGAGTCGTTTCTATTATTTAGTGACATATATATGTTAGTTTATAGACACTAGAATATTGTAAGGTATTTATGAAATTGATTTCAAAATTAAGAAGAACGAATTAATAATTTCCAGCATCCAGCTTTCGAATTCAGTGATGAGTAATAGAATTCTATTCTATTCGCGACTCCAAATAACAGTGAAACATCTGGTGGCGGTTTGTTAAATTAAACAGAAGCGTATATTTGTACAATATTTGTAGTGTGTTGTGCTGCAGTTTATGTGAATTAAGACGTATTATTAAATACAGTGCATTTTTGCCGAAATATTACTTGAACAGATAAATATTAAGAAAAAACTTCTGACATACACGCTTCTCGTTGGCCATTAACTGTCGTACGCAGCGCCGCCAACGTTAGTTTGAGTCGCGAATAGTTGACAAAAAAGCAATATTTACTTGGCAATCACCAAAAGAAATGCGTTATTGGCAACGATAGAATAGAATCTTATTCATAATACCACAACAAGGCATGAATATTATATTCGTAGATTTAAATAACAAAAAATAGTTTTAGGCGAGAATGATATTATGTTTATATTATCTTGCCTAAAATATACCATGTTTGTGATGCGTTGACGTTAGTAAAACTACTTTTTTTTGTTGCGGAGACGGGAGAAGCCAATACATATGAATGGGGCCAGGGACTGCATCCTTTTTTTACAAATCACTATATAGTTTTATTATTTGTGTTTTTATTTTTTTATTTGATGTTTAAGGGGCGTCAGCAAATTGGCTGTTGGCAACTGGTACATATATTTTCACACAATATTACAATATTTTAAAATTTTGGGGAATTGATTAATTGAATTTAGATAATTTAGAACAGTGTTTTTCAACCCGTGGTCCGCGGACCGGTGCCAGACCGCAGAAAAATCCTGCCGGTCCGCGAAATATTTCGACCGAATCATGTAGATGCACACTTCTATTCACGAGTATATAGCACAGTCTTTTAGTCGACGCAGAAGCTAACTTTTGCCTGAACCATGATTTATTTAATATTAACTAGCCTCATTACAACGCCTCTCGCGGCTATTTTTCATATTTCTGAAGAAGTTAGCTCTTTGAAATAGTTGCTTATAAGAACAAGATATAGAAATGTTTCCACTTTTGGAAGAATTTTTGATTGCTGCTGATGTCAACTAGAAAGTCATATTCAACATAATAAGTCAACATTTAAGAGCATTAGCTGAAAATTTTAATAATTATTTCCCTGAAAATGAGGATCCTCGTAAAGGTAACCTCTGGATTAATAATCCATTCTTGGAAGATATAAAGGCATGTTCACTTGATCCTCGTGAAAAAGAAAAGCTGATCGAGTTTCCTTTTGATGTCACTCTGGTGTCCAGACATAAAATGCAATCATTGTCTTAATTTTGGAAATCGCTAGAAAAAGAATATCCTCTTTGAGTTATAAGGCTATCAAATTATTTGTTATTTTTTCGTCTTCCTACTTGTGTGAAAAGATTTTTTCATCCATGTCAATAATAAAAACCTAACAGAGAAATCGAATCGATGTTAACTCAATGCTTCGTCTCTCAGAAACAACTCTGCAGCCACGTATATCAAATTTTCTATGAAAGAAGCAGCAGCAGACGTCGCACTAAAAATTATGATTATATAACTCTATAACATATACCTATATAATAAGATACTATCTATATTGGTTTTTATTTGTGTCTTAGCTTTCAGCCAGTCCGCGAAATATTTATCCTATTTTCACCGGTCCGCGGAGGCAAAAAGGTTGAAGAACACTGATTTAGAAGATTGGAGAGACTGCGTTGTTATTTATACAGTGCGATCATTAATTTCTGAGCGTTACATAATGGTAAACAATGGATTTTAAAATATCAAAACTGTATTCTAATTCACAGCTGAAAACCCCAATTTAACAAAGATCTGATTACTTCGTTGGCCCCAACTCAGCCGATGAACAACTAAAATCTGTTGCTAATTTAATATTTGTTATCAACTCATTGACGTGTAGGGAAAAACAGGGTTCATTTAATAATTAATTCGTATAACGTAGTAAAAATCGAACCTACGCCTGTGTACAGGTCCTTAGAAATAAGTTTTACAACTAAATGTTTCTGTCAAGTATTACATAACGTTCAGGAATTAATGATCGCACTGTAGCTTCTGTATTAGTCTGTCTATCATTTTCTTTGATCTCTTCATTTCTTGCGAGTTGACCCATTTTCCCAAATATTCTTTACCATTTTGTCCTCATTCATCATCATCCGGTATTGTATACACTATAATCATCTGTTTATATGTTTTATTCTCTGATCTATTTCTTCAGCGAATTCCATTTGCTTTCTGCTTTTGCTCCTTTTTTAGAAAACTTAGTTTCAACAATTTTTAATAATCATATATTTTACTTGTCATTTTCTAGTTTCAAAATCTTAAATTTAGAAACTTAATATTCTAAGAAATTTTATTTCAAAATACCTTACGATATTAGAAAATAGATTGTACATTTAATTAATAGGTAGTGCCAAAAAATAACAATAGCTATTAGTTGATATAGTGTTTATGAAGATTGAAATTTTATAAGGGATCATAGTTCGTAAAATTAAATAGTCTACAGGCTTTCCAGCCTCTTCTGATATTATTTTACTAATTTACACCTAATAATCAATATCAATTTTCAATTGTTAAAGTTTTATATGAAGTATATTGTTCAATAATGTAAACAATAAGATTTGTTACGTGTTTTAATTCAAATAATAATAATGAAAACACTCAACAAAAAAAAAGTGACACTTGTTAAAGTTTAGAAATTCCCAAGATATGTAACTAATGCCCAAATTAATTTTATTTAACGAGTTATTTGTGTTAAAATATCTTTACTTAATATGCGATATCATACAGCCCAGTGGTTCCCTAACTTTTTCGGTTCCCGGCGCCCTTAATGTATCAGAATTTTTCCGCGGCGCCCCAAGTCAAAACATTGATCTAACTAACGCAGTTGGAGGAATATTGGAACGTTTTCGCGGCGCCCTTGTATCCCAGCCACGGCGCCCAGGGCACCGCGGTGCACAGTTTGGGAATTCATGATAAAGCCTTTGTTCAAGCGAATATTATTTATTGTTACAGCCAGTTTAGTTAGCAACAACAATTTTTTGTGTATGCAGACTTGTTACGTCCCGATAGTTATATTTTGATCTTAAAACGGTTAATTACTTTTTAACAGTCTTTAATGTATAGCCGTAAGAATGTTCAATTTATTTTTAATTTTTTTTTTTTTCAACGATTGTATATCAATAAATTGCTGCCAACCCAAAAATTAGAATTGTGAACACAAAACAAATCGGGCCACAGACATAATTGTTTTATCTCTAGAGGAAATGTCTTGTTATCATCATTGGTTTTACAACCCTTACAGAGCTTTTGCCTCCTCAACTATTCGCCTCCAGATTCGGAGCCAGTCTTGTGGTACATTTAAAAAATTTCCAGATTAAACAGTTTTGCAGATTTTCATCCATCTGTTTGTGACATTTGAATTAAATCATGGAACAACTTCGTAACTGTTATTAAATATTGTTATTAGGTGTAAATTGTTTAAAATAATCAGACAATATTTAAGATCTAAGTATTTCGCTTCATGAATATAGTAACAGACGCCATTAACATGTTAGTCAGATAATGTATTGTACGAATTTTGTGGTACTTAAAATTGCTGTAATACCTGTTTAGAGAGAAATACATCACCAATTAATACTGAAATGTGTTTTCTTTTTGCAAACCTATCAAATCGATCAATATACAATGTCAAAATATTGTTTTTAGTCCAAGTTGACAGATGTTCAGTGTCGTACATTTGGATAAATTAATACCATTGTTTCCGTGAATATTGTATATATATCGAAATGTATATTATTTATAGGGTATATTTTGTTATTATTTACATATTTAGACTTTTATTTATATTCTTGGTATAGATATTATGCAGAATTTAAGTAATTTGTTTTTATGCAGTTATATATTTTTTAGTTTATCTGACATAAATATTTTAATATACGAGGGCATATTGAAAACTAATGCCTCCATGGCTATAACTTTATTAGTAATTGATATATGGTTTACAAATAAATGTGAAATAATAGTATAAACTGTCCTCTACGCACTGATATATTCACTTTTCCACATAATCGCCATTGACAGTAATACATTTACGCCAACGTGGTACGAGTTTTTCAAGTCGTATCACGCGAAGAGGACGCTTGCCCTTGACATGTTCCTTAAGCTTTGGAAAGAGGAAAAAGTCACAACGCGCAAGATCTGGGCTATAAGGTGGAATGCTTTTCACCACATGCAGACACTGGTCGGCCACTGCGTGCCGACATGGACATCCGTTTCAGCAGGAGTTGCGTCTTTCACAATCCTTACCTACCTCCTAACAGAACTCACATCAACACACGGCTCACGGTAGACGGCACTTAACCTTCGATGGATATCAATGGGCGCTACACCCTCCGCAGTAAGAAATTCAATGACAGCTCGTTGTTTTAACCGCACATCCATCCGGCCGCCATGTTTAGAACTGTCATGCGCAAACGCGATGTTGCTGTGAATCTCCGCTAGGAGGACTTATGTACAGATACTTAAGGTAAATGGTAAACCACTTTTGACACGGTCTGGATTGTCATTATAAAAGTTATGGCATGGAGGCATTAGTTTTCAATATGCCTTCGTATCTACAAGTACTTTTTTGTGAGTAAGTTAATATAATTTGGCGAGAAAGAACTTGAAGCTGGTCTTGCTGGTATTATAAAGAATACTCAAGGGAAGTATGTCAAAAGTGGGCAGCGACGTATGACTTATAATATATTTTTACGATGAAGTCAAGAAGGGATAAGCTAAACCCAAGCTATTGAATTAACATCAAAAGAGGTTGATCTATCGGAGAAGTTGTTATGGCAAATAGTTAAAGAAATGAAGAATAATGGTTTCGATTCTTCGCCACCCACGAAACGAACATGTAAAATTACATTTGACATATTGGCGGAAAAGCATAAAAATGCTCTACGCAAAAAATATTTATATATGAAACTTTAGCTCTGAAGATATGTTGTTTATGTTATTGTTTTATTTAAACCTTTTTAACCAAATCTCTCTTTTTATTTATAATACATAATATAAAAATAAATTGAACGTATTTATGTATGTGTATTGTTTATCTTGATATATTTCAATGCATTATCAACCAATATCTTTTTTATATTAAGAAAATCACTTATGTAATTATTGTTTTGTCGTTTAGTTTTCTAAATACCATTTAACGGGCAATTGAAAGTCTTCCTTAAAGAACTTTTAAATCACTTTTTCCTTCATTCTTGTTTTAACACTAATGGACGACAAACCCTTTTACAGTCTTATGTAATTGTCCCCTGAATGTTTATTTAAAACTTTCTTTCTAATTAACTAGCATTGTAAAAAAAAAAAAAAAATTAACATGGGAGTTCATGGTGCACTAATCCAGTGTCAACTTATAATCAATATCTAAATAAGATTATTTACCAATGCAAATTTTCAAATATTTCTAAAACAGTGCGTTTTATCGATTGTGATGGTAACGTCAGGAGAAACTACATAGGACCGGTTTCTGGAAGCGTAGCTAAGTTTAATCTTTTGGTTAAACTCGGTTACAATATAACAATCCCATTAGTAACCATAGCAATCATTTTCTAACTATTTGGTTATTGTTAACTAGGCTTTCTTAGACTGTGGACCCTGCTCTAGGTTAGGTTAGGCTTATAAATAGCATAAACTATACTGTACGATCTGTATATAATTAATCATTATCTTTACTTTGTTACAACAAGTTTACCAGATATTAAAAATTTTCTTTCATCTTGTGTTGACGTTGGTCGACTTGTTAGGAATGCGTCTAAAGGCGCCTACAAATAGTGTGGCAAATCACAGCCAATGTTTACATTTTTCTAGTTACATGGATCCTGTGTATGGGCAACAAGTCACAGCCAACGTACGCTGGGCTTTGCACTGGCCGACGTTCACTTCCGAGGCGGTATTCTATGGGGGAAATATTTTAAGATCGCAGCGCTGTTGCGGCATACTTGGAACTTCCAAAATAGACATTCATTACACATAATCATATGGCCAACAACATGAATTTTAATGTTTACTGGTGGTTTTTCTAATTTTGCTACAATATTAATACGTGTTTTTATGCAAGTGAATCGGTGAAATATTATAACGTCAAATATTAATAAATTAAAATTATTTTTAGGAATGTTTTTATTATTTTTTTAGGTTGAAGTGGACCTTTTAGGTTGTTTAGGTTAGGTTATTTTTTAGGTTGAAATGGATTTCTTTTAATCCACGAATTACACTCAGGTACACAGCAATAATAGTTTGACTTCAACATGATTTTTGTATTGTCTTCCAATTTAATTTAAGGTTATTTTCACTTATTATCACTTGATACCAGTAAAAACAATTTAAAACTGATTTTAAAATAATATAAAATAACATAAAACTTAACAAAACGTAACAATATACCAATATAATAACAACAAAACTATAGTAAAATGCAAGAATATATTTTGATCCCAAATAACTTAATGTAAAAAGCGCGATAGAATGTCTATTTCTGTAGTTGCTTGAAATCCCACCAGATGTCATATCGCTTAGCAATTTTTCCCTATCACGATTGTTATTTATTATTTTGTAAATAAATGGTCGCCATTTTGAAAAGGTTGAAATTAAAGTATGATATTTTGATATCCTTGTACAGCTGATTTAAAGTACTTTCAAGAAAAAAAAAAAAAAAAATTAAAGTGCTGATTCCCTATACCAGATAAAAAGTTGAAACAATTTCCGCTAGAACCGGAAGTGATGCAGAATTCTTATTATAGTCCTTAAGTGGGCCCTTTTGTCTAGTTTAACTTTTCTTCTGAAGAATTTTTTGTATCTCTTAAAATAAAGCAGTTATTTCATGTGCGGCGTTTCAAACAAACACCTTGTATATTAGGAAACAATGATCTAATGTTTGTAGACAGCAGTAATAGTTAGACTCCTGCAAATCCGCGGGTATCCGCAACTTTTCTGCGGATGCGGATAAATTATCATTTAAACCATGCGGATGCGGATAAAATTTCATATCCGCTTATCCGTAATATCCGCGTGAACATAATAAATCTTCGGTTACTTTCGGAGAAACATGCGAATATGTTCTGACTACGCAGTCCTCGGTTACCTTCGGTAGTCTGTATACACATGTAATATTTTGTAGCATTCTATCTCACTCTATGTTATTGTTATTAAGATAATTATCCATGATCGAGATTGTGTTGAGACAATCAACATAACTTTTTTTTTCTTATTGTATATAGAAAATAATATTTTGGACAAAAGTTGCTTGGTACACTTTCGATGTAATTCTTCATACCTCTGCTCTAATTCTGGCTTTTAAATCAAATAAACGCTTTTTTACAGAAAACTGATTAGTAAGTTTTATTTAAATACCAAAATTTACCTATATACATTTTTCTCGAAAATTTTATTATGTAACCTGCCAATTGTTTTATACCACCCGAAGTAAAAAGTCTTGCTGATTCCAAAAATTGAAATTGACTATAATTGAAAAATTGATGTGAAGTGTGAATATTCACACATTTCAGGGTTTCGCAGGTATATAATAAGTGAAGGCGGTATGCTGAGTGTGTAGGACAAATTTTACTTTGTAGTAATCACGGCAAAATGAACGATATTTTTAAAATAATTTATCGTCTGTTAATCATATAATAAGATAATTATTAAATTTACGCTCTTAAAAATTAAATACAACATTTGTCAAAATATAACTAGAATTTTGACAAAATAATTTCAACATAATAAAAATGCAAAAAAAAAACAGAAAAAATAAAATTCACTCCGTACTCGAACTCGAAACCCTTCGTTTACCAGCGAGTTTTAGCTTACACCAGTGCTCTAACCAATAACGCTATCGCATGTGAGTCTCTTACATTGGTATAACTTTTGTACTTTGTGAACCAAAAACCACAAAAAATGCGTTATTTTCCGAAAACATAATCTGATCAAAAATTCCTGTTGTACTATTTCGGTTCACACCAATATACATTACTTAGAATTTTTTTAGATTTTTAGTTTAAACCATCTGTGCTACAGGGTGTGGGACAAATTTTTTTTTGCACAATTTT
Organism: Liopterus haemorrhoidalis; assembly: GCA_963971575.1. Lineage (NCBI taxonomy): Eukaryota > Metazoa > Arthropoda > Insecta > Coleoptera > Dytiscidae > Liopterus > Liopterus haemorrhoidalis. The sequence continues at coordinate 8,899,415 of OZ020617.1, forward strand.
GGCTAAAATCGCATCATAATAATTTATTTTGCAAAAATAAAAATTTGATCGTTAATCCACGTACTAAGGGCTTTCATTTGATACCCTACTCAAAATTTAAAAAAAATATTTTTGTTTTCGATGAGCACATATTTATTTATATTTTTAGGGGGGTATGTTTTTTAGATGTTTTAGTATTTTTCCTATGTGCGGGTCAAAGAGTTGTATAAGCATGCCAAATTTCAACTCTCTAGGTTTGGCCGTTTGGCTACAATGTTTACCGAACAGACAGACAGACAGACAGACAGACAGACAGACAGACAGACAGACGACAAAATGACGGTATAAGGGTTTTTTGGTCATACCTACAAAACCCTAAAAATGACACATATTGCTATTTGAAAAAATATAAAACACCTTCTATCAAGTACTTTATCTCTATTTTTTTTTATTCAATAATAAAAAAAATATATAGCCACGTTGCATTACTTTTTCTTCACCTTGTAAAAGGTAAAACTGACGTGAGATGTTAGTTGACATTAATATGATGCTTGACAGTACTATCAACACGTATTTCATGAGTAGCATGCCACCTACTCCCTACGAAAAAGGACGCTTAGGCCCCCCAAAATTTTTGTCTCACTCTAGGTTACAAAATTATCAGCGCATCTAGGCTCCAAAACTTTTGGCGTCCCTTAGGTTTGTTTTAGATTAAATCCAAAATTTTTCAGTAGTGTTTTAGTGCAGCGATTACCAAATAAGGCAACAGCAAAACCTGTTGGGCGGATTGTGCGGATATTTTTGCGGATGCGGATCAGATGCGGATTTATTATCTACAAAAGCTGCGGATGCGGATCATGGATATGCGGATGCGGATACAGAAAAGCATATCCGCGCAGGGCTCTAGTAATAGTAGTTCTTCGTCCCCACAATTATTTAATTCTTGTCCCCATGACAGCATCTTGCGTACGCCACAGATATATATTCTAATTAATAAACACTTTTTTTATTGTTAATAAGGAAGAAAACTGACAGTGACATATTTAAAAGACATTGAAATATTTTCTCACTTTATTACATTTATTATAATAATAAAACAATAATATGTTTATAAGTTCTAGCTATTTATAAAAAGAATTATGTTAATATATTTACGTTTCAACAAAGAGAATATCTATTTTTCAGCATCACTACTTATATACATAATGCATATGTATAGGTAAGTAAACATTTAACAGGTTAAGAAAGTGTGTCAGTCTATAAAATAAAGGGCTTCGTCGATACTTTTTTAGATTTATAAATATTAATACATATTCAGAAATGTATTTATTCGAATTCAATATTTTATTCAAGAACTGAACTTCCGAGAATCGATCAGAATTCCTTTAAAGTACTGTAATTTTATACCGTATATAATTAAAATGTAGGCATTATAATGATGACCTTACATGGTCAATAATACTGTCAATATCAACAAATACTATAGTAATATTGATCGTGTAAAGACAGTATTGATGGATTGATACATATTAACCAGATCCGCGGATACAGATACGGATTCGGATTATATGTGTCCTGATCCGCGGATACGGATCTTCCATTCAAGTAGAAAAGTGACAGTTTGATATGTCACGCGGTTCCTAAAGTCACTAGATTATACAAAGTACCGCAACGGCGCCCATGCTGGGGTTAAAAATGTCGCCAACACAAATGATGTTCAGTGATTCCAACATTACAAAAATAAGAAACTAGTTTTTATACACATTCTACATACTACATCATATCATACTACATTCTAATCACGATTTTTTTAATCAAAGATGTACTATAACAAAATTGTGGTACAATTTCAATTATTTTTTTAATTTTTATTAAATAAAATGGATATAATATATAAATTTAAATTAAACTTAACCTTAAATATTCAAACCGCTGACAAAGAAGGTTATTAAATGAGAGCGAGAGAGGGAGATGTGACAGCGCAGACGTAAACTTAAGAACGTAAAAATTGCTGCATTAGTTTGCTTAATAGGGGAAGCAATGTTGCCAATCAAACCCTGGGGTCTGTCGGCTTCTTCAAAGGCTTGCTGTACTTTGTATAATCCAGTGACTTTAGCGGTTCCTATTGAGAAGTGACATTACCCAGGGGCGGACTGGCCCTAAAATTTTTGTGTGGGAAAAATGTTACCAGGCCATTAATAAAAAATCAGCTGTGGCCACCACAGGACCGACCGCCATCATAAAGTACTTGTATAAAATACATTCTAGCAGCAGAATAGAAATAACTTGGCCTAATATTTTCTAACAGAGATATTATTTATCATGACCATGGAAACGTTACATGTAAGTATAAAAAATTGAGACATGCTGGGCGGGGTTATGCAATTTTCAAAATCTTAATGAACCTTGCTATATATAAAAAAAAGAAAAAATACTGCACATATTTAGAAACCTAAATAATGGTATTAGCCATTCGAATTAAAATTAATAAAATATTTTAACATAAAATTTATTTTGGGATCCCAAATAATCATCATTCAGTTACTAAAACTTGCGAAACTCTGAAATGTGTGAAAATTCAGACTTCACATCAATTTTTTAATATTCAATATTTGGTACTTTTCGACAATTTTATTTGATGGCCCATTAATAAAGTTGTGTGTTAGCCACTAAATCATCAATTTTTTTCTAAACTGTTTAAAGTCTAAGGATTTCAAAAATTCAAACCGCAGGTCTCTATCTCTTACCGTTTTTGAGATATGATTGTTTGGAAAATTAAAGTTGCCATTTCCATATTTACAAAAATGATAAATAAATAATAATATTTCAAAAATAATAAAATAATAAATAAAATAATGTAAACCTATGTTTGTTAATAATAATAATAATAATAATAATAATAATAATAGTTTATTTATTTAGCTAATGCTAGTAAGATCCATATTAACAAACATAAACATATAAACATTATAATAAACATTCAAATCAAATTTAATCCTTATTTTGTCAATTTAAACCATTATTTGTCCACTTAGTTCATGCAAAACGTGATTTTTGTCAAATTTAAATATCGATTTTTCGTAATTTAGTGCTTTAAAATTTTAATAACATATTTGAATTAATTGTTTGGGACCTTAAAAATAAGTAGGTCGTAAAATTAGGTTCCAAACTTGTTGCAAATTGGTTTGTAATGTTTTCTACAATAATTTCAAACCTGTATTACTGTGATAAATCATATTTTGAATGTTATCTTCTCAAATATTTTTAATATCAGCCCTGCCTACGAAATCCTGTAAACTATGAAAATTCACAGTTTATATATTTTTTCAGATAAACATGTTTCGTCGCATAAATGTTTACGTAATTCCTGCTAATGATATAAAAATAAAATTTCCTTATCAACTTATTTAAGAGGATTAATTATTTTTTTAATCCCATACTAATTCATTTGTGGTTAACAAAACATCGAGATAACATTAAAATGTCTTTCTTATAAATTCTAAGTTATTTTTTGTACGTATTTTAACATTGAATATATTGGGTCTCGTGAAAGTGTAGTTATTTTTGGAAATTTGGATATTAAATCAAAAACTATATCTCAAAAATGGTAAGAAATAGAGCCCTAAGGTTTAAATCTTTAAAAAATTTAGTTTTACGATGTTTTTTCTGTAATATTTGGTCCGTAATGACCTAAAACTAATTGGTAAAATTTTGATTTTATTTTGTAAATTTCAAAAATTCATATCTCAAAAATGGTAAGAGGTAGGGACTTGAGGTTTGAATTTTTGGCATTCTTACACCTTTTTTTGTCTAAAAAAAATTAATGTTTGGTCCGTAATGACCTAAAACTATTAGGGAAAATTTTGATTTTTTTTTTGGAATTTTAAAAAATTCATATCTCATAAAAGGTAAGACATAGAGACTTGAGGTTTGAATTTTTGGAATTCTCACACCTTGTTTTGTCTAGAAAAAATAATGTTTGGTCCGTAATGACCTAAAACTATTAGGGAAAATTTTGCTTTTAATGGAATTTAAAAAAAAAATTATCTCAAAAAAGGTAAGAGATAGAGACTTGAGGTTTAAATTTTTGGAATTCTCACATTTTATTTTGTCTAGAAAAAATTAATGTTTGGTCCGTAATGACCTAAAACTATTAGGGAAAAATTTGGAAATATTTTTCAATTTTTTTTTTTCGTTTTATCAAAAAATGTCTCAAATAAAAGTTGTTAGTTATTGCTTTTGTTCAATAATTTTTTTCGAAATATTTTTCTGTTGTGAAATATTCGCAAAAATCTTAAAATCGACACGAGTAAACTCCCATTTTTAGTCAACCGATTTTTACCAAAAGTTGATCAACTTGTGCCATTGATGGCAGAAGCTTAAATATGAAGTTTCATAAAAATCCTTTCAGCCGAATTTGCTCTGCACGTGTACACAGACAGACAGACAGACGGACGGACGGACGGACAGACAGACAGACAGACAGACCGACAGACATCCTGCTAAAAATAGTCAAAACGTTATGTAGGGACCTCAATTCGTGGAGATCCATCGAAATCTCGAAACGTCAAAATCGGTATGATCACAATACCTCCCTTATATATGTTGGCGGTCGGTAAAAATATATTGTTTTTTTACATATATTTAAATATATTCAAAATAGAGTAATGACAAAAAATCACAATAACCACAAATTTACAACATTAATTTTTCATTTAGAATTAGCTCTGTTGAATAACAATATTAATGACATCATCAAAATCTATTTCATTTAAAATATCCTTCTCCACTGACATTAACATAAAGGCTTCTAGATTTTTTTGCGAGATACTTGATCTTAGTCTGCTTTTAATAAATTTTAATATTGAAAAACTCCGTTCACAGGACCCTTGTGTTACAGACATATATAGTAGATATTTTTATGCTTGACCAAGTATAGAATAAGCGTTACTTAACATGTTATATCGGAATAATAGATATATTATAACAAAAAATAGGACAATTTTTGCAAGCTTTTCAATGAGGATAAAATGGCATGTTTATCAATTTCTACTTCATCAGTAGATTGTTCATTTTCGTTTAATTTTTTGAAAGTTTCACTGACATTTACCTTTAAAATATTCCATTGAGATTTAAAATGTTGTAATTCTGAAATAATATTGTGTTGAGTTGCTTCTGGATTAAACTGTATAAAAATACAGCTTAAATTTTGAAATGCGTTTTCAGGACTATTTTCAGAATTTTTTTTTAGAATTCAAACATCCGAAGTCATAATAGAGTAATAGGTTTTTTGGAAAACGATTTTCCATGCTTTGAATTGCAGTATTTAGTATGTAATTGTAAGTATTTATTTCATACCGCTTGGATGAATCTCTTACCGGTTCATCCATAGTTTCTTTACCGTCCATTTGTTTTCTTTTGCGTATTCTAATATCCGGTAATGCATGTTCAACTTCGACATCACATTGAATTTCATCCAGTTTATTATTTACATAATTAACAAACAAATCAGCAGAGTTCTTTACATCGTTAAATTTTCGTGATATATCCTTTAATGGCTTAGTTGCATTCATAACCATACGATGAGCTTTGATGAAATCTATGCTCCTTTCTTGCAAACGTGACTCATCTCATAAGAATATAAAATATTTACTATAATCTCTCAGAACAGTTAATAGTGTAATTTTGATTTGAAGTTGCAAATTTTTGTAGAAACGGTTTAAGAGAAATAAATATATTAAGAAAAAATTGATGTGAAGTGTGAATATTCACACATTTCAGGGTTTCGCAGGTATATAATAAGTGAAGGCGGTATGCTGAGTGTGTAGGACAAATTTTACTTTGTAGTAATCACGGCAAAATGAACGATATTTTTAAAATAATTTATCGTCTGTTAATCATATAATAAGACTGGTTATTAAATTTACGCTCTTAAAAATTAAATACAACATTTGTCAAAATATAACTAGAATTTTGACAAAATAATTTCAACATAATAAAAATGCAAAAAAAAAAAACAGAAAAAATAAAATTCACTCCGTACTCGAACTCGAAACCCTTCGTTTTCCAGCCAGTTTAAGAGTGCCTTAACGCATGTCGCCATCGCACGCCATGCATGTGAGTGTCTTACATTGGTATAACTTTTGTACTTTGTGAACCAAAAACCACAAAAAATGCGTTATTTTCCAAAAACATAATCTGATCAAAAATTCCTGTTGTACTATTTCGGTTCACACCAATATACATTACTTAGAATTTTTTTAGATTTTTAGTTTAAACTATCTAGGCTACAGGGTGTGGGACAAAATTTTTTTTGCACATTTTTGGCAAAAATCGCATCAAAATAATTTATTTTGCAAAAATAAAAATTTGATCGTAAATCCACGTACTAAGGGCTTTCATTTGATACCCCACTCAGAATTTAAAAAAAATATTTTTGTTTTCGATGAGCACATATTTGTTTATATTTTTAGGGGGGTATGTTTTTTAGATGTTTTAGTATTTTTCCTATGTGCGGGTCAAAGAGTTGTATAAGCATGCCAAATTTCAACTCTCTAGGTTTAGCCGTTTGGCTACAATTTTTACCGAACAGACAGACAGACAGACAGACAGACAGACAGACAGACAGACGACAAAAGGACAGTATAAGGGTGTTTTGGTCATACCTACAAAACCCTAAAAAACGGTTTAAAGAGAAATATATATTACGACATAACGGTATATTATATAATTTGTATACGGCCCATGTGGAATTTTCCACATTTTCCACATGGCCAGTCCGCCCCTGACATTACCGGTGGCGGCGCTGTGATCCAAGACAATATGGCTGTTGGCTCTAGTACTGAACTGTCAATATGCTCATAGTGAACAGGTTAATTTAATCATAGTACATTTTTATTTTATGAAAATGCGAGTAAATATTTGCAAAATTTTTGAATTTTTACGCGCTACACATGTATCGAGGTATATAACAGAAGGTGGGCATCAAATTACAGTATTTAAAGATTAATTTCAGTAGATTTATTGTAAGTGTTATTTGTAATTGAGCAGGTGTTAAATGCCGGGCACGTAATTTTATGTAGTTTAGTGTCAGTCATTTGAATTCACAATGTATGCTTTCTGTTTGCAAACAAGTCCAATATGTTCATTGCCTCATGAAATAAAATTAGTTTTGTAGGGGCAGCTAAAAGTTAAATATGCAACTTGTAGGCGCAAGTATATTAGTGCAGTTTTGTTTTTCTGAGACCAATGCAATGAACAAACTCGCATAGTATCCGTTACTTTTTGCCGTAACTCAAAATATATTCCCACGCCTTCCTCCTGTCCATAACCAAGTCTTTTCCCAATCTGGACTTAATATTAACTTCCTCTCCATTTTTCTTAAGAAAAGAAAAAACTAAGATGTCTATCTTTGGCCTGTCTTGAATGACAGTCAAAGACACTACAATATGTTCTGCTTTTATATTTTTTCACGACTTCTGTCGACTTTCTAACAAAAATGCAACACTAAAACATACGTAATAAGTTCAAACAGTAGTAGAGTGTCTAGTACAATATTTGACCACCAGACAGCGTATTCGAGCATGTCAGTTCTCAATAGACCGTTTAACTGTTAGAATGCAGTACATGTTAAAGTCAGTAGTTTTTTCTTTCTTGACGAGGCTGCTGTATGTAAAAGGCACTGATCTATGAAAATGCAGAACAAGTTGTTATTAATTTTTGTCTGATACTTCTCCCATTTAATTTCAATAAATTAACAACAAAAGAATGTAAAATTCCGCGTAATATTTTGGGTTCATTGACATATTTGACACTTTTGCAACATTTGGCAACACCGCTATCATTTCCCATAAGAGCAATACTGCATTCTAATAATTGAACGAACTATGCTAACAAAAACATGCCAGCCGACACATCAATTTAGTTGAGGTCAAAATCAGTCATTTTAAATTAGATTTACTCTAATATTTAATGAATAATAGACCGTTCAAAAACCACCAGCAAGTAAAGTGATGCTCGACTAAAGATCAATTTAAACGTCAGAGTAAAATGTATTCCTTTTTGAGCATTTTTAGACCCAAGCTTACATGAAAACTAAGTAGAATTTTTCTTTATGATAACCACTTAAAATACGCCTTACAAAAACGGATATGGACCCAGATATGGATTTTTATTTTTTCCGGATCATCTGCAGATACCAATACGCATATGAATATCCAACACACTGTTAAGGGCGTATCACACTAGAACACTATTTGTAAGTCTTCTTTCAGGATTCAAGTATTCAAGTCTTCAGCTATCACACGGGAAACAGGGAAAAGTAACTTGCGTCTGCGTACATAATGTTAACAATACACCCATCCCACTTGATCTGACTGAGAGGGAGATGCCGCGCACGCGCATTTGAAGACTTGGACTTCGACTGTCTTCTAGAGACAGGGGAAATATATCTCGATGTATTTGCTCAGACTTAAAGACCTAGGTTTTTTGTCATGCTATCACACACACAAGACTTCGATTCGAATGCAAAGACTTTAATTTTCCAAGTTTAGACTTGAATAATAACTCTAGTGTGATAAGGCCTTTAGAGGTTATTCTGGGTGCATTCGAGTTGTACAGAGTAGAGCGAGCGCTGAGCGAACAGTTGATGGTGACGTCATGAATAGAGAACTAACGGAGCGAGCGTTCTTGTGACGTAATGTTTATAAAATCTAACCCTACAATTTTAGGCGGCGTTTTTACTGTCAGATTAGTTCACGTCAGTCATGAATCAAAATTATATACCTCGGTTTTTCCTTGATTTTTTTTCAATGATGAAGAAATAAAATTAATTAAAAATTAAATAATAATTAATGAATTAATTTAATGAATTTTTTCCATTTTAATTTTATGCACGGTGTATTTTAATAATTTTTTTGCTGTTTACAGAACCTCACAAATACATAAAATGGCCATACTCTGTAGCTATAGACAAATAACAATATTATTTGTCTATTGTTATTTGTCTAAGGCTATTATTTTTATTTTATTTATAATTTAATTTTAAACTTTCATTTCTTTCCCGCCGTTCCCCCACTTTTTTAAATCATACTCCATATGCTCGGCCTTAAAACCCCGAACACATTGAGCGCACTCTAAATGCTCGCTCGATCGCAAAACGAATGCAATTGAGTGTACTCCGAGCGTCAACTCGAACACGTTTGAGCGTACAGAACGTGCTCGGAACGCTCGGAGCGTCAAATCGAATGTACCCTCTAAATACACAGTCTAACTCACTGTATGGAAAGTTCCGTAGAAAAAAATACTCATACGGCATTTCTGAAATTTGTAGCAACCCCAGATTATTAAATTAAGTTATTCAATTTTCAAAAATTACCAAAATTATAGTATCCGAGCAAAGAGTCATTAAAAAAACAAAGTAAAACCATTTAATTAAAGTAGCAGAACCCCTGAAAACGTTCCACGGAACCCCAGGGTTCCGCGGAACACAGGTTGAATACCACTGATCTATATCTGTCAAAGCCATCACGAATCTGAAATGATAATGCATACGTTAGTTATTGTTTATGTCACTATTTTTTTGCTTACCAATGAAATATATACAAAAGTGATAATGAAAAAAGTCTTTTCTAAAAAAAGCAAAACTAAATATTCAAACGTCAGTGTCAAAAATGTCCGGTATACATTTATGGACAAATGCGTCATGTATAGGTAGAGATCGAATGTTGTGAGACGAAAAATACTAAGAGGACAACGCGCTAAATTCAAATACATATCAATCATTAATAAACGCTCTGTATAATAATTTAGTTGTAATTACCTTAAATTACATTATATAACAAATTGCATTATCCCATATAAAATAAGAAAGTTTGACTCTTTATTGCTTTTATTAATTACCGAATATATACCTCGTCTGTCCCGCCATATGGTGTCAGACGCGGCGGTGTGTATATAATTATTTAAGTTTGTTACGCCAGTATTAAACATCTGTTGGTTTATATTTGATAATTTATGTAAATTAGGTTATTTATGATTAAAAAATGTGCTAAATAAATAAGAGAAAACAGGTGACATTTTTGATATAAGAATTTCTTTGTATTGTATCGTATTTCCTCAAAAACAAATAATTCAGGAAATTATATTTATGATTTAATTACTTGATTACTTGAAAATTAATTAATCAAGTAATTATTATAATATGTTCTTACCGTCTAAGTGGTATCTAGGATAGAGCTGCTGTATGATGTTACAATTCATGAACTAAATAAAAAAAAGTGACTAATTTCCAGTGATGGCAAAAGTGGAGATTTATTTTCTACCAAAAGAGTCAATAAAATCTACCAGAACTCTTTAACTTTGGGAGGAGGTGAGAAGTTGAAAATAAAAATACAAAATTTTGTAAATATTTTATTCACAATTGAAAAAAAAATAATATAAACACAATAAATAAAGAAATATAACAACAAAAATTAAACAAATGTTATTCATTTTTAACAAAGTTAACCATTAATTACAAAATAATTGAAATATGGTTTTTAACTGAAAATATTATCCATTTCGAACCCGATGCTTTCACAGCTCTTAAATTAGTCGACTATAGACTATGATTTGTGCACTGTTGATTGCCATATGGCAAGTTTATCATATGGTAACGCGATCGACCGTTCAGAGCTCTAAATTTAATGCATTATGCTTTGTCGACTGTAGTGCGTTGTTTCAAGGAGACAGACATATAAACACATATTAGCTATCTCACTTTACATAACCTAAAAAATACTTTCATACATATTTCAACAAACTTCGGAAATCGTGAAACAAAAAAGAATTGCTGTAATTGCGGTTATAATTTTGTTATTGAAATTTAGTTAGAAATCACGATCTCGCTGATGGTGGGTTCATAAAAAGTCACAAATGCTTTTCTTCCATCGTAGTTGATTTGAAAAAACATATGTCAATATTTGTTACGCATTCATTTTCAGAGCTGTAAACGCTTTCATCAAACGTTAAAACTATTCACTAATTTTTACAGAATGCATTATCTATAGTCGATTAATTTAAGAGCTGTGACTGCAGCTTTATGGGGAATATTATATTTATTACATAGTTTGAGGCGATTGCAATCATCATCATTTGAGCGCCAGCCGGAGGTGAGCATAGACCTATGGTTGTTATATTTTCTATGGTTGTGCGGGGTTTTCTTTTTGGAGGTTTGCTCTATTGGAAGAAAACCCTGCTTAAATACTTAAGGAAGTGGCTCAATATCTCTAAATAGATAAATCAACCATTTCACAACATCCATGGAAAAGATCTAGAATCAAGGGAAATGGCTGCCACATAATTTGACCGAAGATGCCATTGCTAATCATTTAAACATCTCGATTTCTTTGCTTGCAAGACATAAAGAGAAGAGTTTCTTGTGACGTATCTTGACCGGCGATGAAAAATGGATATATTTTGACAACCCGAAAAGCAAAAAATTTTGGGTTGATCCTGGTCAACCATCCACGTCGACACCAAAGTGAAACATCCACGGTCACAAAACAATGTTCTTTATTTGGTGGGATATGGAGGATGTCGTTTATTATGAGCTGTTAAAACCAAAGGAAACAATCACCATCAAACGATATCGACAATAACTGGAGTGTTTGAATGATAATTTAATGCAAAAATGACCATCAATTGTATCAAATCGCCGGAAAGTGTTTCTTCGCCATCATAATGCTCGGTCCCATGTAGCTATAGGTGTGAAATAAACACTGATGGAGCTCGAATGTATTCTTCGGTCCTGGTTCCAAGCGATTACTATCTGTTCCAATCGATGCAACACGCTTTGGAAGATATACATTTCCATAACTATGGAGAAGTCGAAAATTGAATTAATGAATCCATTCATAGGCGTAAAAGACAGACCATTCCTTTGTCGCGGAATTCGTCATAGAGAGCAAATACTTTGTTTAATTTTTTCACGCATTTTGTTATTGAAATAAATACTCAAAAAACACAAGAAAACAACGACTTTCAATGCTTCCTAATAAATCATACTTTGAATATTAGGGTGAGCTGTCGTTATAGAATGTCATATTCATTACATTTATATTTTATATGTCATTCTTAATACAAATTACCTTTTGGTATATTGATTTTTGACATTAATGATTTCCGCCAACATCATGCACGAAATAACTTAGGCAATCACAGTTCTCGTGACAACTTAAGGAAACATAATTCCCGGTTAATTCCGCTTAAACCAAAGAAACAGACAGTCCGTGAATTAAACCTTGTGAGTGCTAATATTCCTATCTTCCAATCTTCTGGGCTTTTTCCTTTTCTCAGCATTTCGTTGATTATGTGGAGTAGTACTTCTATTCCTTCAACTGGTATCATTTAACCCTTTACCGCATAGTGTGCCGTATATGGCACATTCCGATTTTTATTTTTTATTTTACTTTTAAAACTGAATCAGAACGGTACCTCATGAATGTTCATATATGCCAGATACACAAAAATGGATCCTACAGTATCTCAAGTAATGGGCTGCAATAGATTTGAGGATATCAAGTGGAATTTGCACTTCAACGATAACTCTGAATTTATTGAGAAAGGACAACTAGAAGATACGACCTTTTCTTTCAAAAATTCGGGGGCGACTGCTTTTAATCCCTAATGAAGAACACCTAGCAATTGACGAGCAAATAATACGGAATCATTTTCTTTTGTAACATAATGTAGAATCATATTGTTCCATGTATGGCACAAACCCTAAATTATTATTTTTTCATAAAAATAATAATTAATATTTTAAATATAATTTTTACCGACCGCCAACATATATAAGGGAGGTATTGTGATACCAATTTTGACGTTTCGAGATTTCGATGGATCTCCACGAATTGAGGTCCTACATAACGTTTTGACTATTTTTAGCATGATGTCTGTCGGTCTGTCTGTCCGTCTGTCTGTCCGTCTGTCTGTCCGTCTCTCTGTCCGTCTCTCTGTCTGTCCGTCTGTCTGTTCGTCTGTCTGTCCGTCTGTCCGTCTATCTGTGTACACGTGCAGAGCAAATTCGGCTGAAAAGATTTTTATGAAACATCATATTTAAACTTTTGCCATCAATGGCACGAGTTGATCAACTTTTGGTAAAAATCGGTTGACTAAAAATGGGAGTTTACTCGTGTCGATTTTAAGATTTTTGTGAATATTTCACAACAAAATATTTCGAAAAAATTTATTGAACAAAAGTTGCTATAAAAGCAATAATTAATAACTTTTATTTGAAACTTTTTTGATAAAACGAAAAATTTCGAATAATTTTTGTAAAATTTTTCGAAATTTTTTCTAAGTCTCAATTTTTTCATACTTATATGCAACGTTTCCATGGTCATGATAAATAATATCTCTGTTGGAAAATATTAGGCCAAGTTATTTCTACTCCGCTGCTAAATAAATACATTATTTTATATAAGAACCAATTCCTAATGCTCACGAATTATTTCAGCCAAAAATAAAAATGTATGCAGTAAAGGGTTAATTACAATGTTTTTAAATTATTTAATTACATCCAAAGCATGAAAAATATACCATCAATAAGGAAGTGTAAAAATAGTTCTACCACTCCTTACGAAAGACATACTTTTCAAAGCGTTTTTCTTGATAACGAAAAACTACCGTTGGTAATAATTTTTCCGTTTATTTTGCAATTAATGCAAAATTTATTCGAAACCAAACATGTTTTAAATCAAATTTATAGTTTTTACTATGTTTACTTAGTTACATTTTACCATATAACTGATTTATCTTTATTGTGAATGCATAAAATATGCAATTAAACATCATGTGATACGTAAGGATTAATTAAAATTATTTTAAATTTGAGTTAATATAAAATGACAGTTATCTATTCCGTTAGACCTTCTAATGAACATAATCTAACTTTTAATTTTTATTTCTGTATCAAGGTTAGGTTAGTGTGTTTCGACAAAAATAATTTTTTATTCAAGATTTGACACAATTATTGACCTCGTATGTTAATAATTGTATTATTAAATCATTGAAATTATTAATCAATATCAGACTTATTATACTGAGTGAGCAAGAAAATAGTGTTCGAATGAATGCGCAAAAATATTTAATTTTACAGGGAAAGGTTACAGAAAAAAATTTATGTGAAGTGTGAATCTTCACACATTTCTGGGTTTTGCAGGTATTTAGTAACTGAATGATGATTATTTGGGATGCCAAAACAAATTTTATGTCAAAATATTTTTTTATGAATTTTAATTCGAATGCCTAATACCATTATTTAAGTTTCTAAATATGTACAGTATTTTATTTATACATTTATATTTTATATACCTATGGCTTCCATTGGTTGCTTATATCATAAGTCCCGCCCTCTGATTTCGTCAAACAGAATTAAATTATAATTTCAACATTTCCCACTGGTTATTAAATTTACGCTTTTAAAAAATAAATACATTTACCAAAATATAACTAGAATTTTGACAAAATAATTTAAACAAAATAGAAACGCCAAAAAAAAACAGAAAAAAATAAAATTAACAGGATTCGAACTCTGCAACGTTCGCACTGCAAATTACAAAGTAAATTACGAAACCATCTGAGCTACCAGAGTTTCTGATGTGAAGTGTTACATAGCGAATTAAATATTTAACATATTTTAGTTAAAAACACAAAAAATGCGTTATTTTCCGAAAACATAATCTGATCAAAAATTCCTGTTGTACTATTCCGGTTCACACCAATGTACATTACTTAGAATTTGTTCAGATTTTTAGTTTAAACCATCTGGGCTACAGGGTGTGGGACAAAAATTTTTTTGCACAATTTTGGCAAAAATCGCATCAAAATAATTTATTTTGCAAAAATAAAATTTTGATCGTTAATCCACGTACTAAGGGCTTTCATTTGATACCCTACTCAGAATTTTAAAAAAGTATTTTTTTTTTGATGAGCACATATTTGTTTATATTTTTAGGGGGAAATTATTGACTCAACCGACTCATTGGCAGCTGAAGCAAATTCTTGGTTTAACACCAATAAATTATGCTTAAACACGGACAAATCCCAGACCCTGCTGTTTACTACTAGGAAACATAATTTTGAAAACCCTCATTACGTCAAGTTTCTTGGAATCCACGTAGATCCTCATTTACGTTGGAACCAACACACGAAATTTCTTAGTCGAAAGCTTAGGTCCAGCATCCACCTGATAAGGAGGTTGAAATACGAAGTATGTAAAGAGGTCGTATTAAAAGCCTATTTTTCATATTTCAATCCCACCTAAATTATGGGATACTTATATGGGGACATTCTCCGTCCGCTGACAGAATTTTTAGCCTTCAGTGCATTTTTAGCCGGTGCTACCTACAGAGCCGAATGTCGAGATTATTTTACAAGTCTCAAAATAATGACCTTACCAGTATTATTCATTTATAATTGCCTCTTGCTAATACATAAGAATTTGAGCAAATTCACTACTCTTGGAGACTCGCATGAATACAATACTCGCTCAAAAAACGATAACCGTTCTCAGTACTTTCGCATGAACAAATCCAGAAATAGCTCAAATTATTATTGTATAAAATGTTTCAATGTGTTGCCCGAGGAGATTAAACAACTATCATGCAGAGAATTTTCAAATAGTTAAGGAAATTTTGTTGAAAAATCCCATTTATGATTTTAATAATATTGAAAATATTGAATTTTGTATATGTAATCTTATATACCTAATAATGACTGACTAAAAACAATAGATGTATATGTAATTTGGTCAATAAATTATTATTATTATTATCATTCTTAAATTAAACTTTATTTTTCATTAAATCAAATATTATTGTAATAAAAAACTGTTAGTAGCCGCGCTCAAAGGATAGTTTTGTCTCTTATTAATTATTTTGAAAGAGAGCGAGATAATGGTGGACCTTTAATGGATTTGAAATATGTGAGAGTTGTAAGTAAATATTAAATTTTGTTTATATCTATGGTCTTTTCTCTTGAATATTTTTATACAAATAATTGTTAATTAACTTTTTAGAGAGTTTAGATGTCAGCATTTCTAAACTGAATAAAATCGCTGCACAACATTCGAGAGGTGAACCTGTCAGTAGCTCGAAAACGAAACAAACACATACTAAATCTGTTGTAGAATTAGACAATTTTACAACAGTTGGGATACGTAATGTAATTTATGAGATGTACCGACATAAAACAATATTTAATTTTGCATCTTGGTCGATAAATAAATATTATATTATATTAATAAAATATGTTCTATTTATATTTGTTACGTTCATTTTCTAATTTAACCTGTAGGTTTGTTACGTAGAGTCATAACGGTTTATTATCATCAGATGTAAGCGAAAAGTAATTTTAGCGTACTCGTGAAATTTACACTTGCAGCTTGCGGTAATAAACTGTTCGAATTGGTAGTAATATTTAAATATTCATTATTCGAAGTAAAATTGTATCGAATATCTGAAATTCAAATATTCAAACATTTCTATTCGAATAATAAAAAATTTGACTCTTCATCATTGCTTTCCGATTTCTTTAGGTAGGTTTGGGAAGCAAGCTCGGAGTGTTCGAGAAAAGGTCTAAACTAGAGATGGGAATTTCGGCTCAGTTTGCGGAACCGGATCAGTGGAGGTCGTTCAGTTTGTTGAGCATGTTCAGTGATCCGGTTAAGTAAACCTGTTTCCATTCCAAGACACAGGTCGGTCGTTCGTTCGTAGGTAGAACGTCGCTTAGAGCCGGCTTTTGCATTATATGAACGGGAAACCTGTTTCCGAGACACAGGTCGGTCGTTTGTTCGTAGGTAGAACATCGCTTAGAGCCGGCTCTTGCTAAGAGCCGGTTCTTGCAATATATGAACTGTAAACATGATCCCGAGACACAGGTCAGTCAGTTGTCGGTCGGTCGGTCGTTCGTTCGTAGGTAGAACGTCGCTTAGTCCCGGCTCTTATCTAACATTTTTGAAACAAACAATTCACTTTATGTAGCTACTGTATTTGGGCAATATTTTTTATATTTTTATATAGTATGGTTGTAAGAAAATACAGACTAAGCCTATTAGTTTCAAATAAACTGCCCTACAAATTGATGACAAAATACACTTTATGATAATACATTACAAGCCGAGTTCTCGCGAAGTTCAACATGATATCGATCCAGATCCGGATCACTCCGGTCACTGCTCACAATCGCCCGACCAATCATATCCTTGAAACTTGAAACTATACAGTGAGCCGTGAGCCGGCTCATTTCAATTTGGTGAACCGTGTCACTTCGGTCAGTGTACTGAGCCGGCTCAGTGAGCCGGTTCGTTCATGAACGACCCATCTCTAGTCTAAACGCGTTTCCTCGAGCGGTCTGAAACGTGTTTATATATGTCAACTCCTGTTGCATCCCTGCCAGGAATGGTCCTAGAAATAGGTAGAAAAGGAAAATATTTACTTTACTTTAAAAGTTAGGATTAAAACAACAAACAACCGAAGTATGTCATGTGTTTTAAAGTGGTCTATTGTAAAAAACTGCCAACAAAAAATGAAATAACATAGTTGTATAGAATTAAAAGGCATATCAAGTTGCATTTGGTATAGTTAGTGAGTTGTGGGGGATAGGTGGCGCGAAGAGGGTCAGGTGCATCCATGGTCGCCTATTGTATATTCTCGTATCGGTACCGTCGCATAGTTACCGCTAACGTAAACGCACAACAGAGTCAGTACAATACCTGCTTTAGTGGGGATAGCGTTACACACGATTCGCTCAGCGACTTGAACCGTTCGTATATTTTGTGCCGTAATTTCTCATTTACGCTTTGATAACTGCATGCCAAACGGGGTATAAAACAACTGTTTAATTTAATGTGCTAACTAATTAAGTGACCAATAAACCATAAATAAACATAGTTTTAAAAACATGTATATTTTGTGATTAATTTTTGTTTTGTGATGGTTAATTTTGTGCCGTTTTTATTATATTTTGTGCCATATTTGGATAAATTTTGTGGAATATGAGTGATGAAGAAACGAAAACCTTTGATGATGAGGATTTACCGAAAAAAGCATTTGTAAGAGTAAGTAATGTTTGTTATTATTATTACAAAATACGACCTAGTTTTTTAAAATGTTAACAGAGGTTGAGTTACTAGAAATACGAGATTTTACTTTACTCAGCGTCTATAAAAGTGTAAAATATATTTTTTAATAAATGACATTTATGTGTTTTTGATTTGTGGATAAAATTTTATGTATACGATAAAATAATAATGAAATAATAAAACGTAATAGTTTTCGAAAAACAAATTTTTGAGGTATTACAATCATATTATAAGTAAATCATTGTAAATCAAAACAATAGAATTGTTTTATTGACAACAGGGGGCACCATGGAGGGGGGTATCTTGGGTTTGAGTCCTCCCAAGTTCTCAAAAAACACGTTTTTAATAACACATTTATTTTGTAACTGATCAAGAAAAAGTTTTGGTTTCTGAGCTCCTTTAAGAAAAAAATTTGTCGCTCCTGAGCACCAAAGAAAACAGTTTGGATTCTGAGCACCGCCCCCCTCAAGAAAATTTTTTGGGTGCCCGCTTGATTGCCAACAACACATCACTATTATTTATATATTTAAGACTAAATGCAGCATCAGTGCCAGTTAAGGTTTTTATGGACTGTAGGGTGTAGGCGCGCACTCAGGAGATCTCACGGGCTTGACCCCCCCCCCCCAAGAACAAAAAAACACATGGTTTTAATGTTTTCAAGGAATACACTTGAATTCTAGGGCTCATGAGCGTTTTTAGGGTTTTGTAGGTATGACCACCAAAAAACCCTTATAACGTCACTCATGTGTCTGTCTGTATAGTATTTCCAAAATGAAATGGCCACTCTTGTTAAGAAGCTTAACAAAGCGGTAATGGGCTTATGGCAGTAATCCTAGGATCTGTTGCTGTAAAAAGAATATAAGAGCTAATAAGGAAATTTTAAATTTAAATCGAATAGATGTAACAGTAGTTCAATTGAAGTTTCTTAAAAACCATTAATAATATATTCCAAATTTATAATCCAATTGTTTCTAAATTTTAGGGGTTGTTATACTTGTTTGTTAGTTAATTTTCAACGTTCATAGCGTGCATACATTAACAACATGGCTCTTTGGCTCATTGGATTTTGAAAAAAATCCTAATTTTTGTAGTAAAAATAGTGAATCTGTGCAAGGTGATTTGGAGTGCGAAAATATGGACGTTGACGTGGAATGCGAAAATGTGGGCGTGGCTACTTAAGAAAAATGTCATTTGTTATAAGATTGCAAAGTTCTGATACTGAACGTTTATAAAAAGATAGTTTCTGGAGATAATGACCGCTAGAAAGTAAGGTCCGCTAGAAAAAGGGTATAATTCAATTTAGGCACACTCTCCGGTGGGGGGGGGGGGGTTCACGGGCTTGAGCTTCACATCTTTTTTTAGATCAACACCTGCATTTTGAAAATGAAAGCCCTTTGTACCATTTTAAAACAATTTAGTCTTCTGAGCCGCTTCCCCCCTTGGTTTATAAATCTACGTAGTTAATATTCTACATTACATTATACCAGTGGTTCCCAAACTTTTTCGGTTCCGGGCGCCCTTAATGTATTAAAATTTTCCCGCGGCGCCCCAAGTCAATACATTCGATCAGAGCCGTAGCAATGTTTTCGGCGCCCTTGGCAAATGAAGTAAATTGATAGAATTTACTTCCCTTAGCAAATGAAAAGCAAAAAAAAGGTCCTCACCTACCAAATTCAAATGAAGAGCAAAAAAAAAAGTCTTCACCAACCAAATTCAAGTGAAGAGCAAAAAAAAAAGGATCCTGGGTCTTCGCGGCGCTCCTGTACCTAGCCACGGCGCACAGTTTGGGAAACGCTACATTATACATTTTGTTATTATAATAAATTTTTCGAATCACTTAATTCATCAAAAATATAATAATTCTGGTTTCATTTTGCTTGCATGTCTTAGTATTTGAGAACGTCATATATCAAATTGTTCTATATACATACGCAATTATAAATATGTAATTAATACCCTTGATCGAAGAACATTTATAAACGTATATTTTCCGCCAAATCAGCCGTTAATAATCACATTTTCCGTCAATTCAACCGTTAATAGGTTTAGGAATTCAAGATTGTTGAAATTTATTTTTTTATAATATCCGTACGTTCTCTTTTTGTCAGAGACTGTCTTATATCTCTATACTGAGCGGTCCAAACATATTACTTAGTTTACCTTTTCGGAGATATTTGACTCTGAATAAGGAAAGGGTTGATAAACAGAATTGATTGAATATAGTCACCGACTGAATATGCTCCGTGTCACTCTGTTTATAGTATTTCCAAAATGAAATGGCCGGTCTAGTTAAGAAGCTTAACAAGGCAGTATTGGGTTTATGGCAGTAATCCTGGGACTTATTGCAGTAAAAAGAATATAAGAGGTATCAAGGGAATTTTAAATTTAAATCGAATAGATGTAACACTAGTTCAATTGAAGTTTCTATAAAACCATTAAGGATATTTTTCAAATTTATAATCCTATTGTTTCTAAATTTTAGGGGTTGTTATACTTGTTTGTTAGTTAATTTTCAACGTTCATAGCGTACATACATTAACAACATGGCTCTTTGGCCACCATTTGATTTTGAAGAAATTCCTAATTTCTGTAGTAAAAATAGTGAATCTGTGCAAGGTGATTTGGAGTGCGAAAACGTGGACGTTAACGTAAAATGCGAAAATGTGGACGTGGCTACTAAAGAAAAATGTCATTTGCCAGAAGATTGCAAAGTTCTGATACTGAACGTTTATAAAAAGTTAGTTTCGGAAGGTAATGACAAACCTATACTTAGAACTGCGGAATTAACTAGTCTTCCATACAGAACAATTCAACGTATCATTGTTCGTGGCAAAAATCAGCAGCGAAAACGACCCGATTTACAAGTTTTCAAGAAAATAGATAGTTTTATATCTAAAACAATAATCAATAAAATATACGACTTTTATTCGAAAAATATAGTGCCGACTGTGAATCTTTTAATAAAAAAGTTGGAAGAAAGCGGAATAGAATTTTCATACTAAGTTAGCCATATGTATAATTATTTGAAGTTGCTAGGATTTAGATATAGAACGTTAAATAAACATATTATGGAATCAGATCAGTAAGGGCGAGAATTTTTGGACCAATTACACAAATACATAAAAGAAGGTAGACTCATCGTCTATTAAACAAAACGATTTTCAAACATGCCTCTATTTATAATTCAAATATAGCCAGTCCTAAAATTGGTTTTACACAGTAGATGCTAATAAATTAGAACGTTTGAGGTTATGTTAGATTTGAAAACGAAACACAAATAATATATTTCGAGGTTATGCTACAACTAAACAGTTGGAAATATCTTAACAGATAAAAATATACCTAGAATTCCCTAAAAAATTGATGAAAAATTGACGAAAAATAGAACTTGTTCTATTTTCAAAATAAATTGATCAAATTTTTTGTCAATTAATTGACGAAATTTTTACACTTTACACACATCAGTTAATTGAAGGCCAACTTTTCCAATTAATTGATCAACAAATTGAATCGTGTAAAACCCACTTAAGCCTGATAAAAATTTGAAGGAATGTCATGTGAGTATATACAGTGAGTATAGCGAATTCGGTATCTGAACATGTTATGCGGATAGTTTATTTCTCACTTTTCCAGTCTCAGATCGCTTATGCACTATTAGCATGGGGCCATTCGCCAGCTGCAAAAGGAATTTTCTCCTTGCAACGCAGAGCGCTCAGAGTCATTGGTGGTTTATCATTTAGAGCCGACTGCAGGTCATACTTCACAAAATTAAAAATCTTGACTTTACCCTCACTATATATATATATATATTATTGCCTCTTTTTAGCTTTTAAAAACTTAACTGAATGTGATACTTTTAAACAAATCCATAATTATAATACAAGGAATAAAAATAAGATTTATCCAGCATTTTTAAGATTGACTAAATCTAAAAATAGCACGAACTATTATTCTTATAAATTTATTAACGTATTGCCAGACTCCTTCAAATCCAATAGTTTTAACTCTTTTAAAAATACCATCAAAATTTTCCTTATCAACCATGCTTTTTATTCTATAAATGAATTTTTACAACATAAATTCTGAATTATTTTTATTGCTTTTACAATTGTAGTTAATGCTATTTTGAATTATTTTGTCTAATTCTCTATTTTATTTTTATTTCATTCCCTAAGTACACAATTTCTACCAAACAAAATGTTTCATATTGTATATGTACATATTGTTTGCCATATTGTTTCCTGTATATTTTATTAAATATTACATTCACGATTGTACTGATTGACTTAAAACAAATATTATTGTAATTTTGTCAATAAACAATTATTATTATTATTATTATTATTATTAGTTCATTCTAAACAGCATATAAGAAAACACGTTAATTTTAAATAATTATTACGGTCCTGTCAACTACTATTAACAGAACCATAAACTCAGAAGGTATAATGGTTGTACTGTCAGCCATTATTGAAATAAATAATTGAGGGGGTGGCCATTTCATTTTGTAAATACTATAACTGCAGACCGCGCGAGGAAACGCGTTTAGGCATTTTCTCGAACGAACGCTGTGGTGTCAATCAGAGTGACAGGGAGCACTCCGAGTTTGCTACCCGAACCCACCTATAACACAAACTACACGACGATTCTAAGGTGTTCAAATTGTTCAAAGAATTGTTCGAATTAAATTTGATCGAATTTGCATTTATAATATTTTCAAGGAATTGTTTTATTTGGCACGTGGACTCATATTTTCATAGATTAAGATTATAATAATTTGTGTTATACTTCATATAAACAACATAATCAAAATTTGAACGTGCCTATTGTTTAAATATCACAAATAAACGATTGAAATTACTATAAATAATTATCCGTTCAAGAACTTTTACAATCAGCAACTAGTATTTAGGTCATATATATTTTCCAAGAACATTTCTTCTAAGAACAACTTAAAAAAATGTTTATAACATTGCGTACTATAATTTAACAAAATATATGTAATAATATATACAAACACGCAATAAAATGACACTTGGATTTTTGTTAAAAACGCAAAAAATGTGCGTGTCAATTAACACTGTTACTATTTTACTAACGTGAAATGTACGCATGACTTACTTTAATACGAACCATTAATACCGTTTAGAAATTATTTAATAAAATAATTTAACCTTCTCCTTGCCCCCAAAATAATTTATATTTAATTCAGATTGTAACGCGAGTTTTTTCACTTAAATGGATGAAAAGAGTTGTATTTCCAAAATGAAATGGCCACTCTCACTTGCTGATTCCAATAATGTCTGATAGTATAACCATTATGCCTGCTGAGTTTAAGGTTCTGTTAAAAATAGTCGTCAGGACCGTAATAATTATTTAAAATAAACGTGTTTTCTTATATGCTATTTAGAATGAACTGTATATACTCACATGACATTCCTTCACATTTTTATCAGGCTTAGGACTGGCTATATTTGAATTATAAATATAGGCATGTTTAAAAATCGTTTTGTTTTTAAGTCTTTATAGTCTATATTAAATACTTCAAAATCATTCTTTTTTTGAACTTTATCGTAATTTAAAATTATTAAAATATTAATCATTATCATTATTATCATTTTTATATCACTATCAGAGTTTGTTTCACTACCACTATCATTTAAATTAATAATTATTGAAGATTTATTTGGTGGATTTATAAAAAAAATTGTTTTAATGGTTTTTATACATTTTTATGTTCTCCCATTTTTTAGGGTTTTGTAGGTATGACCAAAAAACCCTTATACCGTCATTTTGTCGTCTGTCTGTCTGTCTGTCTGTTCGGTAAAAATTGTAGCCAAACAGTTAAACCTAGAGAGTTGAAATTTGGCATGCTTATACAACTCTTTGACCCGCACATAGGAAAAATACTAAAACATCTAAAAAACATATCCCCCTAAAAATATGAACAAATATGTGCTAATCGAAAAAAAAAATGTTTTTTACAATTCTGTGTAGGGTATCAAATGAAAGCCCTTGGTACCAAGGGCTACGTACGTTGATTAACGATCAAAATTTTATTTTTGCAAAATAAATTATTTTGTGGCGATTTTTGCCAAAATTGTGCAAAAAAAATTTTGTCCCACACTCTGTAGTCCAGATGGTTTAAACTAAAAATCTGAAAAAAATCTAAGTAATGTACATTGGTGTGAACCGGAATAGTACAACAGGTATTTTTGATCAGATTATGTTTTCGGAAAATAACGCATTTTTTGTGTTTTTAACTAAAATATGTAAAATATTTAATCCGCTATTTAACATAGTAAATGAGTGAGCCTGCGTAGTACAGTGGTAACTGTACTTCGTTGTCGCTTCGTGAGTTGAAACTACTGTAAGAAACTACTGTTCGAATCCCGTCAATTTTTATTTTTTCTGTTTTTTTTTGCATTTTTATTTTGTTTAAATTATTTTGTCAAAATTCTAGTTATATTTTGGCAAATGTTGCATTTAATTTTTAAAAGCGTAAATTTAATAACCAGTGGGAAGTGTTGAAATTATAATTTAATTCTATGTTTGAATTTATACGAAATCAGATGGGCGGAGTTTATGACTTAAACAACCAATGAAAGCCGTAGGCGCAATTTTCAAAAGATTAATGAACCTTGCTATATAAAAAAAATACTGCAAATATTTAGAA
Source organism: Liopterus haemorrhoidalis (assembly GCA_963971575.1). Taxonomy (NCBI): domain Eukaryota; kingdom Metazoa; phylum Arthropoda; class Insecta; order Coleoptera; family Dytiscidae; genus Liopterus; species Liopterus haemorrhoidalis. Next base: position 8,924,194 of record OZ020617.1, read on the forward strand.
ACCCAAATAATGATATTAGGCATTCGAATTAAAATTAATAAAAAAATATTTTAACATAAAATTTGTTTTGGCATTGCAAATAATCATCATTTACTTACTAAATACCTGCAAAACTCTGAAATGTGTGAAAATTCACATTTCACATAATTTTTCTACAAATCACTACTTATTGCACTAGTTTCGCCTTTAATTAACTGTACTACAGTGTCACTTTCTGTCGGTGTTGTATTTTTCCGGCGCACATTACCTTTTAATTGGCTCTATATTAGTTCTATTGGGTTTAAAACACAATAATATGGTGGTAGCCTTAAAATAGTAGCCACGTCCACATTTTCGCACTCCAAATCACCTTGCACAGATTCACTATTTTCACTACAGAAATTAAGAATTCCTGCAAAATCAAATGGTCACGAAAGAGCCATGTTATTAATGTATGCACTCTATAAACGTTAAAAATCAACTAACAAACAAGTATAACAACCCCTAAAATTTAGAAACAATAGGATTATAAATTTGGAAAATATCCGTAATGGTTTTTAAGAAACTTCAATTGAACTAGTATTACATCTATTTAAATTTAAAATTATCTTAATACCCCTAATATTCTATTTTCAGCAACGTGTTAAGATTACTGCCATAAACCCATTACAGCATTGTTAAGCTTCTTAACAAGAGTGGCCATTTCATTTTGGAAATACTATACGAGGGTTACCTCATATTTCGGGATTGCGTTAAACTAGTGCTGCCATCTGGCCACTGACGCTTCTATCGTAAAGTTTGACATTTTTGACGGTATACGTACTCAGAACGTTTTGACGTACGAGCGCTATTTGTGTTAACAGTAACTTGAAAAAAATCATTTCGGCTAAAAATTGAGTTAAATCGTGAATCTTTTCGAGCGATTATTTTTTACAACTTTCGACGTGGATTAACCCAACAACAGTGCTTCGATGAACTTAATGAAGCATCATCAAGGACTACTGATGGTTTGCCGACTTCAATCGTGGCCGTAGTTCGCTTAAGAACGAATTTCGTGAAGGTCGTCCAAAATCGGTTGTTCCAGAAAACATTAATGCTTTACGTGAACTGATACTGTAAGATCGTTATGTGACTTATCGTGAGATTGAGGTATCCTTGGGCATTAGTGGGACCAGCATACATTCACTATTGCATGAACATTTGGTCTTCAAAAAGATTTGTTCGCGTTGGATCCACATAATTTGACAATTGCAGTGGAAAAAGCCTCAATCGGAGTATAAAAAGTGCTTCGAAAATTGGTTCAAAAGTGTATTGATCTTCATGGAGAATATTTTGAAGAACAATAAAGCCACTTTTGTTGATAAATAATTGTTTTTGATCTCATATCCCGAAATATAAAAGGTAACCCTTGTATAAGCATTCCAAATTTGAACTTTCTATGTTCAGCCTTTTGGCTACAATTTTGTCTACGACAGACAGACACATGAGTGACGTTATAAGGGTTTTTTGCTGGTCATACCTACAAAACCCTAAAAAAGTATCATTTATATCAGATGGTGTTGATAGTCATGAATCATCACTTAATCTTAAAATAAAAGATACGGTATCATTATAAAATTGATTATTCTTAAAAGGTTTCTATTTAATCATCGTTCATCACTAACATATCACTCTAAAATTGGATGAGTAATAGGATACTATTTACCATATTTTGTTACTTAGTATCTATGGGAACATATCAGTTGATACCATGAAAATTACCGGGCAATCATAGGGGCACCGCAGGTGATACACTAATTTATAAACTAAAACATTGTTGCCATAACAACGTAAATATTATCCTACGTCAGTGTTATTGGTAACATGTTTATAATGTAGAAAATGTAGACATGATTGCTTGTCATTATAATTAGTGTGTAATAATCGATATTTTTGTTATTCGTAAATAAATTCTTGAAGCACGTGCTTGTCAAGTGAATGTTCGGTTTCAATGTTAACATTTATTAATAATTTGTAATTTGCGTGTTGTTTTACGTATGATTACTATTGAACTAAGTAGAAATTGACATATGTAAACTATAGTCAATCTTGGACAACCACGATTGTTATTATTATTATTGGGTTGGTCAGGTTTTGGCAATCGCTGGTTATTATTATTAGGTTGGTTTGGATTTGACAAATATCCACTAATCCCAAATTTCACTACCTTTGAACCACGTTAGAGATTAGTGGAGATAAATCAGGGCCTTTCTTGGTGGTCCAGAGGCCCTGAAAACTTGCCCAAAGCCCTTTCTCCTACTATGAGCTAAAACCTTGAGTTTTTTTCCAGACAAATATGTTATTTTTGGTATAAAAATAAGAAAAAACTTTTTAAAATATATTTACACTCCACATAGAAGTACAAATGTATCGATTAGGACTTATCTTAAATTTATCCTCGGACTGTGATTGCGGTTCCTCTATCTCTTTTTGGAAACTAAGTACGGATGGGGACAACAACTTTTTCCTCTACTTTTCGGTCTTCGGCTCCCTAAGTGTGAAGATCTTTGGGTTGCTTGTGACGAACAAACGATGGAGTACATCTTTTATCGTTTCCTCTCTCCAACATTTTCGAGAATGATGTTCTTGGTATTTCTTAATGTATTTATTTCTGGCCTCTTTGGCCTACTCCGACATCTGCCCAATCAGTAAATGACTGTGCAAGTTGATGCACTGAAATGGGCATGTAGAATCACGAATAATGTGTTTTGTACATTTGTTCAATACTTTAGATCCAGTGGTTTGCCCACAATTTCTAACTAACAGACAGTCTGAAGATCTGCTATTATACAACCAATATTCACCTGTATGTCCGTCAGTCTGTTTTTCTCTTATGCAAGACCCAATGAACGATATTTTTATGTGCATACTTCGCTAAACGAATTCCCGCTTTAATGTACTATTTTGTAAATCTGCTATTAAACAACAAATGTTCATCTTTATGTCCGTCAGTGTGTTTCGTATCTATATTAATAAAATTGGAGGCTATCAGACCAATTCTGTAACTCTGTTACTATGATAATAGTTACTAAATTCGTCACTATGAGCAAGGTCAGTTACTATCATGAATGAATGAAAGTCATTGCATTTTTTATAATATTTTATGTTGTAGTGACGTTATTACACAGTAACTTTTTACAGAATTGATCTGTATATCTGTTTTTATTTTTTTCGGTCTCATTTTTGTTTTCTACACGTTTCAGATGATTATAAGACAATATCCGGGAAAAAAATCAGTTTTTATCTGTCTGTCTGTCTGTCTGTCCTAGTTTCATGCAAAAATGTCTGGGCATTTTTTCACGTCATGTGGTATAAGGATATAGTTAAAGCAGGATTCGAACATAGGCTATAGGGATTTGCAGCTAAGCACCCTACCATCTGGTGAGCGTTTCATGAACTTGTGTACATCATATAACATTTCGTTTTGTGTATTGGTTTTGTATGAAGTTTGTTTTTAAAGTTTTATTATAATCATTGAAAAATGTATAATACATATTGTTGTGTGCCTATGTGCAATTCATTGAAAAGAAGAAACCCGGAAATATCGTTTCATTTGTTTCCACTAATATCAGACACCGTATGGTTCGAAACAAAATTGGGAAAGCAAGAGGTTAGGAATCGAGGCGATGTTTAGATAAACAATTTAAAAATTGGAAAAAAAGTGAGCCCTTGTATCAAAGTTTGCTCATTACATTTTAATGATAGTGACTACAAAAAATATTTTCAATTTTGTATTTATTATCGCATATCTTGAAAATTCCTGTTATTGTGTGTGGGTTTGTCATGCACAAGTTTGTAGGCATAATGCATAAATCTTTATGAACTCTCTGTTTTTTTCAGAGACTCCACACAATATTATATGCCCAGCATTGTAGATTTCTACCCCTTGGTAAACAACACGGGAATTATCATTTCCCCCAATATAGTTAAAATAATCGACAATGGAAAACCGCCATAACTTAAAACCAGATCACAAAATGTAGTATTTTAGATGTTTACAAGTAATGTCACTTCACAAAATCAGAAAATCCCAAACAATTATTTATTTTTTTGTCGTTTTTTGATACACTTTTCGCTATTATTTACTAGTAAATGTCAAGTGGTATCTGATTTAGAATGGTTTCAAAAAAATCCGCGTGGCGCTACGATCTTAAAATTTTTCCCCTATAATGCACCTCAAAATTTTTATTCTAGGGCAGTGGTTCTTAATCGGGGGTGCGGGCACCCCTGGGGGTGCGAGAGAAGTTTCTAAATTTTTAGTGAAAATTACCGCCTAACCGCTTATGAGAAACATGTCTTGTTGTCTTCTCCCCCACTCCTAAAATTACACCTCCACCAACTGAGTGAATCATTTGAGGGATACTTTTCCACGGGATATATAGGCAAAATTAATAGATGGATACTCAATCCATTTTTGTTTGACCTAAATTCAATGGACGACAACGTTTTATTAAAAGACGATCTTATTGCAATACGAGCTAATGCACGCTAATTGAAATTGAAACTTAGAGCAGTTCTGGTGTATGCAGTTAGAACTTTATCCAGAATTGGAAAAAGCAGCATTAGAGACACTTTTACCATTTGCCACTACTTACCTTTGTGAAATAAGATATTCATCCTTTTTGCCCACCAAAACAAAAGCCAGAAATCGCTTAAATGCATCTGATGCTTTACGCGTGGCTCTTTTAAAAAAAGAGCCTCGTTTTAAAAGGATAATTATGAACAAACAACAACAACGTAGCCATTAAAAATGTAGATGTATTAATTTGCTTGTGCAATAAAAAAATTATCTTGCAATAACACATTTTTCAAGGGGGTGAGAGAGCTTATTTTCAGATTCAAGGGGGTGCTGACTTAAAAAGGTTAAGAACCACTGTTTAGGGGGATGTTAAAATTATTAAAAAACTTAAAATATCTCAATAATTATTGACTTAACCGAAAAATATATGTAACAGAAATTGCTAATAGTAGGAAAATAAATCTTTTTTGTTCTATGCGTTTTTTCAATTAGATGAATATTTGGGGAGTTACAGGGGGACACCTAAAGCTACTTTCGAAATATCTACCTTATTATTAACAGCAAAATCGTTACATCAAAAACCGTACGCACTACGGGTACTCCAGCTAGTGTAATATATAAACGAGGGTACTTTTACAGGTTCCCGCTTAACGAATCCTTCTTCAACGAAGGTATTTGTAAATCTACAGTTTTAAAACATGATTATTTATTTTATAATCAACTGAATTTAATTGAAATTATCCCGTGCGAAGATCGGATACTCTCCTAGTTTGTTACAAAATGTATATTTGATTTTGCGATACGATTATTTTAAATTTGAAGAGATGATGAAGTTATACGATGATGATGATGATAAGCGGTAATCTTATGATCATTGCCTAAAGAGACAACAATGGTTGAAAAGATTAATAACAGATTTCTAAAATTTGATTTCTTAAAATCGTACTTGCTTCACAGTAATGTCTCTAATTTCTATTTGTATGATTTGTTTTGAGGAAACTTAACCTAAATTACATAATATTAATATCAGAGGTGATATTTTTCCACGTTGAACAGACAATGTTACCCGTTGCATAAATATGAAAGTATCAATTATCTTACATGTAATCAAATTACACATTTGTTTTTATGTGCTGACAAAAATGTTGCTAGACAAGGTATATTCATTTATATATACAATAAAAAGGTTAAACTGGATTGTACACACCTACCTACTTATCTAAGGAATTATTTACATAAACAATAACTGTAACTATTGGAAAAATATTTCCAGTTTATTATATTAATACATATTTATTACTAAATATTATACAGTGGAGGAAATATATATATATATATATATATGTATTCAGGGTGTAACAGCGAAATGGGACACTGCCATTGTTTGTTTTATTATTAGAGATGCACAAAAATACTAAATAATAAAATTGTAGGAGACCAAAGGGGACACCTGCTTATAGAAGAAAATATTTTTTTAAACCACTCGTTCTCAAGTTAGACCACAAAGTTATATTTTTTTAGGTTTGATTATACATATTTTTAGATCCATTCGATAGAGTGTTTTATTTGCAATTCTTGAAATCTATTGATGTCTCTTTGTATTACTACACAATCTAAATTAATGTATACTTTTTGATATACAGTAGGTGGCCAAATTATTAGGGACAGCACCCCCCCCCCCCCCTGTAATTTTCAAGTTTAAATGCATTTTGTGAGAAAATAAATTGTTTTTAAATCATTTTTCTTCTATATTCTTGTTGCTTGCATCATTTTTATTTTAAAAAGCGGGAGATCGCCAAAGAAATCATCACCACCAAGCGGCAATTTATAGAAACCCTTATCAGAGAGTGGCATCACAAACCCAATCTCCGACACAACTCAAAAGTCTGCATAGAAAGCATGCCCAAACGCCTGGAAGCCACAATCGCAACAAAGGGTGGCATTACAAAATATTAAGATTTTACTTAATTTGTTAAATTAACACTTTATACAAAAATAAATGATTATGAATAAGCAATTATGTCGTTTTATATTCTAAATAAAGCACTCTAATGAATAAAAATAAATACGAGACCCAAAGCCACTTATTTCCTCATTAAATTCATTTGAAAATTACAAAAAATCTGCACTGTCCCTAATAATTTGGCCACCCACTGTATGTATTTTCAAGTCATCTGCATACATTATACATTTTGAATGAAGAAAACAATTTTTAATGTCATTTATAAAAATATTGAATAAGAGAGAACTTACATGTGAACCCTGTGGTACACCTGAAGATATTTTACAATATTCAATACTCAGTTTAGTTTATGGAAAAATTAGAAATAATTAACGTACAATTTATTAGGTCGTCAAGGATGAAATTAAGGAGCGACCTTAAAATAAAAGGGTTGTATCTGACAATTTGACCATTTTGAGAAAATTGAGTTCAAACATCAATCTTGTACTTCAATGTTATGAAGCACATACATTACTTTAAACAATGTAGCAATTCATAAAGGCTTAACAGTGAAATATTTCTTCTTCAAATATACTAAAAGGTGCAATCGGCTCCATTTTAGTTACGTGAGCATGTATATAGAACTTTATTACCAAGATTCAGCTCAATCAGTGAAGAAAAACGGTTCTAAGCTAAAACAAAAAATTCTCTCTGCGCTTAGCAATATATTAGGTCGTCAAGGATGAAATTTGTAGAAAAAAAGACAAAGTTGGTTGATAACTTACAAATATAAGGAATTATTTGATTCATCAAAGTATGCACCCATATTGTCTATACACTTTTGCCATTTAAGCTACAGGTTGTTCAGGCCGGTAGTATAAAACTCTGGCGGACGAGAGTCAATGAATTCCTGGAAGGCCAGTTTTACAGCATTGTCGGAATTAAACTGTTTTCCTATTAAAAAGTTGTCCAAATTGCGGAAGAAGTGGTAGTCAGTGGAGGCTAGGTCTGGTGAGTATGGAGAATGATGAAGAAGTTCCAACTCCAACTCCTGTAGTTTTGCCACAGTCATTTGTGCAGTGTGTGATCATGCAATAAGATAGGAGCCGATCTGTTGACCAATATAGGCTGTTTTTTTTTTTAAGTTTTTGCATCTTTTTGTCCAGTTGGTTGCTGTATATATCTGCTGTGATACATGAGCCATTTTTTTTTTTTAAGTAGTATATACTACTAATAAAGAATTGATTCTACATACAGGTATTTTATTGGTTAATAACAATTTCCAAAGCATATTTTAGAAAACAAATTACAGTGTTGAGTATTGTGGTATTTAAACTGTACCCATATAATTTTCTAGCAATTATGATGTTATCGACTTAAACAATACTGAAATATTATTTCCATTTTCAATAGAGACAAAGTAATCGGTTATTTTCTAAGCTTCCGTTAGCAATAAACAATTAAAACTGTATAATGCATTATCTTTATAGACCAGTTAAAATAACAAATGCTGTAAATATAACAACCACCTTTAACGCGTAATTTCATCTTAATTCACACCACAGGTATTTTTATATTATATTCCTGGTTAAGATTTCCTGTACACTGAATTATAGAGTAGGAATGCAGTGGTGTAGTCAAGTAGAAGTTTAGGAGGCATTGAAATATCTATTATGGATTAAATGGCCAGATTTTTTGAAGGCAAAAAGGCAAAAGTATAGTATTTCCAAAATGAAATGGCCACTCTCTTTTTCTGATTCCAATAATGACTGATAGTATAACCATTATACCTGCTGAGTTTATGGTTCTGTTAAAAATAGTTGCCAGGACCGTAATAATTATTTAAAACAAACGTGTTTTCTTATATGCTATTTAGAATGAACTGTTTATACTCACATGACATTCCTTCACATTTTTATCAGGCTTAGGCTGGCTATATTTGAATTATAAATACAGGCATGTTTAAAAATCGTTTTGTTTTAAAGTCTTTATACTCTATATTAAATACTTTGTTAAACTATATTAAAAATTTGCACAAACAAAAATCTTTCTTTTTTTACAACAAAAATAAATCCTAGCAACTTCAAATATTGTACACATGGCTAATTTTGTTTGGAAATTCTATTCCGTCTTCTTCCAACATTTTTATTAAAAGATGCACAGTCGGCACTATATTTTTCGAATAAAAGTCGTATATTTTATTAATTATTGTTTTAGACATAAAACTATCTATTTTCTTGAAAACTTATAAATTGGGTCGTTTTCGCTGCTGATTTTTGCCACGAACATTGATACGTTGAATTGTTCTGTATGGAACACTAGTTAATGCCGCAGTTCTAAGTATAGGTTTGTCATTACCTTCTGAAACTAACTTTTTATAAACGTTCAGTATCAGAACTTTGCAATCTTCTGACAAATGACATTTTTCTTTAGTAGCCACGTCCACATTTTCGCATTCCAAATCATCTTGCATAGATTAACTATTTTTAGTACAGAAATTAGGAATTTCTTTAAAATCAAATGGTCGCCAAAGAGCCATGTTGTTAATGTATGCACGCTATGAACGTTGAAAATTAACTAACAAACAAATATAACAACCCCTAAAATTTAGAAACAATAGGATCATAAATTTGGAAAGTATCCTTAATGCTTTTTAAGAAACTTCAATTGAACTAGTGTTACATCTATTCGATTTAAATTTAAAATTCCCTTAATACCTCTTATTCTTTTTACAGCTACGTGTCTTAGGATTACTACCATAAACCCATTAACGCTTTTTTAAACCTCTTAACAAGAGGGGCCATTTCATTATGGAAATACTATACACCCCGTGATCTAGTCTATCTCAAACTAAGACGATTGTTATAGCTAATAATTTAAACAGTATAATCTCTGTCTATAAGAAAAATAGCCAAAATGAATGTTCATTTTTCAAGACAGAGATTAATTGTTATTTAGATATGGACCGAATATATATTATAATTATTTGACTCTTTTTGTAATATAATACAGGATTTATAATTTTCTGTTCTTGTTATAATATTAGGGTTTTAAGTTATACTAAAAAACATGTTGGCACTTATCTTAAATGTCCCTTTCTTAGAAATTATTTTCTATCACATAATTTTTAATGTTCTACTCTAATTGGATATTATATTGAATATAATTATGAAATTTTATTTATGAAATAATCAAAAATTAGCCGATCGGCGTAGTGTAGTGGTAACACACGTGCACTGCGTTGCTAAGGTCTCGGGTTCGAATCCTCTTCAGGCATGGAATTTTCAACACGAAAAATTGCAATTGTCCTGGCTAATTGCCTCAGTAGCAAAGGCCATAAAACGTGAAATAAAACATTTAAAAAATAATAATAATCCAAAATTTACCCCACTTTTATGAGTCGATAAACCAGGCAACCCGAAAAACAGTTTGCAGGTTTTAACAAAGAGGCAATTAATAGCCCACCTTGCATGTTAATTTATCTATTCTTTGCAGTGGTGTATTTTTAAAAATAATACTCTTCAATAATTCTATATGATTTGAAATTCATTTTGAAATGTAAGAATTAAAATAATTGTAACATCTCCCAAAGCAATAATTTGCATTGGAAAGCAATCTGTATATTGGCCGTATGATTACACAATTATATATTTTCCATTTGCCATGACTTAGTTATTACAAGTAACTTAATTCCAGCTCACAGGTTTACAGTACCTAGCATAACTGATCGTGTTTAGTAAATTTCAGTATCATATCATTTGTGGTTGGTAAAAAGAAGAAAATGTTTACCACTGACATCTGGTAGCCATTTTATGTATTACACTATGATTATTGTTCGTTCAGGTGTAATGAAAACCACATATTTCCCTATATGAATATTTTAGTATTTTTATTTAAGATTTTCAGAGGCGTACATTACTAAAATTTCACTATGATATTTTCTAGAAATAAATATTTTCCCTATTAAACTTATTAAGATGATATTTCCATAAGCAGAGTTAAAATAAGAAACCTGTCGAAATAGGTTTTTCTACTTCCGGACTCAAATAAGGAGATGCCACCTGTGATTTTTGTACCCGGTCGCTGTTTTATTGCAGTTTTGTTGGAGTATTAAAAAATAATAATAATACTCTGCATTTATTCGACATGTCTTTTAACACATTTACTAACCAAGTTAAGTCAATTTTGCTTAATTTATTATGATTTATTTATATTTTTGTTAGGCTTTTGTAGGTATGACCCAAAAAAACCCTTATAATATCACTCACGTGTCTGTCTGTCTGTACGGTAAAAATTGAAGCCTAACTACTGAACATAGTGGAAATATACATATTTGTTCATATTTACTAATGAAAAAAAAAATATATCTTTTTTAAATTTGAGTGGGTCATCAAATGAAACCTCTTAAACCGTGGTTCAACAAACAAATTTCCTATTTCCCAAAGGGAGTGATATAAAAATATGAAAAAATCTCAGTTATCTACATTGATGGAAACCGTAATATTTCAACAGGAATTTTTGATCAGATAGGTTTTCGAGAAATATCTTTTTTTTTGTCGCTTATTTATTTATTTTTTTTAAAATTTATTGTGTGGTATCAAAAGAAATCTGTTAAGACGTAGATTAAGGAACATAAATCAGTTTTTAAAATTTCTTTATTTAATTGTATTTTTTTTCAGAAATGTACTAACAAAATGACCCCTTTAACCCAAAGGTGTATACAAAAATGTGTGTTCAAAAGGTGTTATAAAAAAATGTGTGGAAAAATTTCTAAGTAAAAAATTGTAGCTAAAGTTTCATTTTACAAATATGTTTGTAGCTATTTTGTTTTATTGTGACAATTACTTATAATTATTGTACTTGGTAGTCCAGTGGCGCACTCAGGGGGGGGGAGCCCCTTCTAAGAAACAAGGAAATAAAAATAAAAACACACAAACACACTAAAAAATTTTATCACCATCGTCTTAGGTAAATATATCTATTTAAAAATAGAGATAAGGACTTTTTTTTTAGGTCATCACGTATATTTTCAAAGCGAGGACCCTTTTTTTAGATCGTCACTTGAAATTAAGTGAGAACCTTATTCATAATTTAAATAATTTTGTCTTGTCTAAAAACACATCAGAACGTATTATAAAATGTTAAATGTAAACATCGTTTTATTTAGCGATGCCAATACAAATGTCTCTATATTAAATAAACACTTAAAAATTGTAAATCTTCAAAATGATTATCGAATGCAAACTAAATATGACTTCAAAAGGTATGTTTTAGTAAAATAAAAGAGTGAAGAGCAATATTAGTCTATAATTCACATGCAAAAAAATCGATTTAGGTATTTTTTCGCCACTAAGTCTGTCATTGAAGTTATGACGCAAAATGACCAACTGCGTTGATTGAACGACTGACCTATATAAGATTTGATGTAAATATAAATTTAAATAATAAATATTAAATAAATTTTGACGTAGAGGTTGTTATAATTTTATTTCAGTGCTAGTTTTGTATAAGAAACGTATAATCTGTCGGGGTCAGGCGTGCACCAATGGGGTGGGGGCTTCCGGACTTGACCACCCCCTCCCCCAAGCACTTAACAACACGTTTTTAAGGGATGCGTTTTTCTTGTAAATCAACGAGAGCACGTCCCAAAAAAAAAAAAAAATCTGAGCTCCCCTAAGAAAAAAAATTGTCTTCTGAGTTTCCCCTCCGCCCCTGAGAAAAAATCATAGGTGCGCGCCTTGTTATACGTATCGTTAGGGTCATTGATGGGCTGATTTAGAAAAACTATTCGGGGGCATCTTATCATAGCACCACGGGCTACTACCAGTCAGCGAGCTACTTGTTCGACATCACTGTTATAGAAGATACATGAAAAGACCTGAAATTTAACAGGTCAAGATCAAGTGAAAGAGGTCATCCCATCTGATAAAATCCAAATAAAGAGCCATTTTCTAAAATTTTTCAATATTTTTCTCTTACGTAAATTATAACAAAAACCGGATTATTTTGGCTACATTTTTGTGGTAATATCTCTCATTATAATTCGTTTATTTGGTATTATTTTTGATACTTATTTTGTAAGTAGAACGTACCGTTACGATAACTTGTTTCTTTCCTGTTTTGGTATTGTGGTATAAACTATTCGAGATATTTTATCAAAAAATATGTATGTCAACTGAGAGATGGACACGGCACACAAAAGATAATTATCTGTAAGGTAAACAAACATTATGAAATTATGAACTAGATTTTACTTTCTGAATTACAAGCTATGTAACTAATATTTAAATTTCATAATAACGAAATAATTTAAATTGAAATTGGTTTTAATAATAACTTAAATTCATGAGAGTTGCAAAGCAATTATTTACTGTTCCGTACAGTTATTACGTCACTAAAAATCCACAATATTAAATCGATCAGGCAAGATTACTAAAGCTACGTTCAGAGCTCTTTAAATTAGTTAACTGTTCATTGTGCGCTATGGATAAGTTTAGTATAAAATTTCCTAAACGAAATGGCCACTCTCACTTACTGATTCCGATAATGGCTGACAGTATAACCATTATACCTGCTGAGTTTATGGTTCTGTTAAAAATAGTGGCCAGGACCGAAATAATTATTTAAAATAAACGTGTTTTCTTATATGCTATTTAGAATGAACTGTATATACTCACATGACATCCCTTCACATATTATCAGGCTTAGGACAGGCTATTTTTGAATTATAAATATAGGCATGTTTAAAAATCTTGTTTTAAAATTTTGTTTCAAAATCTTTATAGTCTATATTAAATACTGCAAATTTGCACAAACAAAAATCTTTTTTTTTTGCAAGAAAAATAAATCCTAGTAACTTCCTAAATCAAATAATTATATATATGGCTGACTTTGTATGGAAATTCTATTCCGTCTTCTTCCAACTTTTTTATTAAAAGATGCACAGTCGGCACTATATTTTTCGGATAAAAGTCGTGTATTTTATTTATTATTGTTTTAGACAGAGCCGGCCTTAACAAGTCTGGCGCCCGGGCGAGATTTTTTTGTCACCCTCATAAATAAAAATAATTAAGAAAGTCTTCACCTCCCAGATCCAAGTGAAGAGCAAAAATAAAAGGTCCTCAACTCCCAGATCCAAGTGAAGAGCAAAAAAAAGGTCCTCACCTCCCAAATCCAAGTAAAGAGCAAAAGAAGGTCCTCACCTCCCAAATCCAAGTGAAGAGCAAAAAACAAAAAGGTCCTCACCTCCCAAATCCAAGTGAAGAGCAAAAAAAAAGGTGCTCACTTTTACTTCACTTCACAAATACAAGTGATAACCTGACCGTCCGCCGCCCTTCCTGGCCTGGCGCCCTGGGTTGGTCTATTATTTTGAAAACTTTTAAATCGGGTCGTTTTCGCTGCTGATTTTTGCCATGAACAATAATACGTTGAATTATTCTGTATGGAACACTAGTTAATTCCGCAGTTCTAAATATAGGTTTGTCAGTACCTTCCGTAACTAACTTTTTATAAACGTTCAGTATCAGAACTTTGCAATCTTCTGACAAATTACATTTTTCTTTAGTAGCCACGTCCACATTTTCGCATTCCACGTCAACGTCCACATTTTCGCACTCCAAATCACCTTGCACAGATTCACTATTTTCACCACAGATATTAGGAATATCTTCAAAATCAAATGGTCGCCAAAGAGCCATGTTGTTAAGGTATGCACGCTATGAACGTTGAAAATTATCTAACAAACAAGTATAACAAGCCCTAAAATTTATAAACAATGGGGTTATGAATTTGGTATCTTTAATGGTTTTTAAGAAACTTCAATTGAACTAGTGTTACATCTATTCGATTTAAATTTAAAATTCCCTTAATACTCTTAAATTCTTTTTACAGCTACGAGTTTTAGGATTATTGCCATAAACCCATTACCGCATTGTTAAGCTTTTTAAGAGTGGCCATTTCATTTTGGAAATACTATACCACGTATATTTTCTTAGGCTTTGTTATGTTATTTTCTCTAATTGTGCAGTGAATTAACTTGCTTATAGATATTTGTTTAAAAATTATTTGATTATACAGGCTGAGAGAAAACTTCGATTATGTCAATAAAAAGAATTATAAAAATATTGTTCAAATAAAACTTATTCAGAGTAAGTATAGTCTGACCCAGACTATAGTGATATCAAACTTTTTTTTCATTTGTTTTGCAAGAGGCACGGCAGTTAAAACTATTTTTCAAATTATGCTACACGTATTGTTTAACACAATATCATAGAGATTTTCTAATCTTTTCAACGGTGTAAAATTTTTATATTCTTACCTAACAAAAATTTTGAAAAAAGCGACTTTTTGCGGTCTTAAAAATAATAAGTGATTAGTGACTCATAACAGTAATCTACCAATTGAAACAATTGTATGCATTTGTTTCCAGTATTTACCAACAAAAATCGTCATTTTGAAGGCCACAAAATGCGATTTTCTCAAAAATTTTGTTATGTAAGGAGCTACAAATTTTACACCGTTGAATAGAGATAAAAAAGTTCTATATAATATGTAAAATTATATGTGCAGTGTAATTTGAAGAAAAGTTATTTACTGTCATACCTTTTGCAAAGCAAATGTAAAAAAAATGATATGTCATCGTCTGACTCCCATTACCCCAAATAAGTTTTATTTGAACAATATTTTTATAACTCTTTTTATTAAGGAAATAATCGAGGTGAACATAAGTGTTGCCTCACCCTGTATATTGCACTTTTCACAAGATATTAGACTATTTAACCTTTCTTTTATTTACCATAAAACTTCCAGTTGCAAATAATCATAACGATATACGTTTCCTATAAAATTTGCATTTTAGATCATATATGTACTTGTTTAGATATTAAAATGACGAAATTTTATCTTGAACTAAATATCTCAACAATGTCAACTTAAATTTACACATAATTGAAATAAGTGCATTCTTCTAAGGTCGAACTACTTGATATATTCAAAATTGCAAAACTTAGCGACAGTAAAGTGATATCTTTAAGGTCACGTAAAATTATGTGAAATAGTTGTTCATAGATAGTCGTATTTTGAAATAAAAATATGTAAAAAAGGGTATGTACTGACAATTTTGATAACATATATATTTTATGTATGGTATATAGCAACCAAAAAAAGCTTTCGACGGTATAGAATTAAGGGCAGTTTATAAAGCTCTGTCAAATTAGAGATACTCCATCAGGCGCGTACCCAGGAATTTGTCTTAATGAGAACTCAGAAGACGAAATTATTTTAAAGGGCAGGAATTGGGAAATAAGTACTGGTCAAATACACTTTATTTTAAAAAATGCAAGTGCTGATCTAAAAAAAATATCCACTTCTAAAGTATGAATGTCCTCACTTGTATTTTGACACAAACACGTATTTTTGGAGCTCTTGGGAGGGATCGTCACATGTATTTTGATGAAAATACGTATAATCACCTTGTTTTTGGAGCTCTTGGAGGGGTCTTGGGCCCGTGAGACCTCCCCCCTTTGTGCGTGCTTGCTACAGATATAGAAAATTAATAGCAGCGTTCTCTGACAATGCTTCATCAACATACGTACTACTCGACCGTACAAACCCAGTACCAATTAAAAGAGGTGTAACACAAGGGTGTTAAAATAATCAAAAGCCATGACTTAAATTTGGAAACAAAGATGAGACTTGTAAGATGCTATGTTTTTTCTACTCTCTTATATGATGTTGAGCCACGGACTTTAACAGATCTATCTAAGAAAACTAGCTTTCGAAATGTAGATTTGTAGACGTATACTACGCATATCATGGAATGACAAGACGAACACCAAAGTCTTAGAAATGATGAAGAAAGACTTGGAGTTAAAGTTCACCATTAAGTAAATAAAGTTAGAATTGGCCATATAATGAGAAATGAGGAAAAATACGGACTTCTCCAACTAGTTATAGAAAGTAAAGTGTTTGGAAGAAGAGGACCTGGCAGACGTCGTATATCTTGGTTGAAGAATTTAAGGGTGTGGCTCAATAAAACAACAACTGAACTGTTTAGGGCTGCAGTCAACAATGTGAAAATAGTCAGGATGATCGCCAATGTCCGGAACGGATAGGCACCTTAAGAAGAATAAGGCAAGGGGACTCTATTTCACCCAAATTGTTTACACTAGCTCTAGAAAGTGTTTTTAATGGAATAAACTAGGATAATAAAGGATTCAATGCTAATGGAACCCGTCTTACCAATTTATGGTACGCCGAGGACATAGTTCAATTCTCAAAAATCTTGAGGATTTGCAAAAGATACTCAAAGACCTGTATTGTGCGTCCAGAAAAGTTGGACTTAAACAGAACAGACAGTAAATTAAGGTAGTTATCTCGGAGACACAATGAAAATTATTGTGGAAAACGAGGAAACAGAACGTGTTCATGAGTACAACTATCTAGGACAGCTAGAATTGGGAAGATCGAACCAAAAAGAAAAGCTAAAAAGGGGAGTACGACTTGGTTGGGTAGACTTTGGTAAACTTTCATTTGTTGTAAGAAATAAAAAGATCGAACAAAAATTAAAAACAAAAGTGTGTGTGTGTGTGTTTTTTTTTAATGGCCTTTGCTGCTTCGGCAATTAGCCAGGACAATTCTTATTTTGGAAGAATTCCACGCCTGAATGGTATTTGAACCCGAAAAACAAAAGTGTTCGATCAGTGTGTTTTGCCTACTATATTGTATGGTACAAAAAACTGGATACTCACAAAAGCCAACGTAGATATTTTGAGAGTCGCATAGAGGCAAATGGATAGAGCAATGATTGGCATAACAAAACGTGACAAATATAAAAATGAAAAGTTGTGAGCAATTACCATAGTAACTGACGTCGGATTTCGAGTTGATTTGCTAAAATGGACCAACGCTGGCCACGTACCATGACCCAAATCTCTGAAGCCTAGAATATTTCGGCTTTAACGATTTGGAGCCGCAACGTTCTAAACTGGCGTGAGCATAAAAGAGGAAAGGAAGACCACCAATATCTTGGTATGATGATTTAAAAAGAACTGCTCGACTAGATTGAATCTCTACAGCAGGGAATAGAGTTAAATGGAAAGATCTGATGAAGGCCTATATTCAGAAATGGATGTGAAAAGCTTAAGAAGAAGAAAATGATACAGAAACCAAAAAGCACTTCTAGAGAATAAATTTGAACGGGCTATATGAAATCGTTTTACGGGCCGGATCCCGAGTTTACGAGATTGTTTTACGGGTAGAACCCAACAGTAGTCATAATTGATATATATTTAAAAATTAACAATATGAAACAGATTACTTAAGTATGTATTTATTGGTACACATTCAGGTATGTTTGCTATGT
Organism: Liopterus haemorrhoidalis; assembly: GCA_963971575.1. Lineage (NCBI taxonomy): Eukaryota > Metazoa > Arthropoda > Insecta > Coleoptera > Dytiscidae > Liopterus > Liopterus haemorrhoidalis. Next base: position 8,942,035 of record OZ020617.1, read on the forward strand.
AAAAATATGTTAAGTGATATTGGCTGTGTATTTTTTTTTTATCTATTTTCCCTGCAACGTATGTCAAAATGCCTTCAAAATGAGTGTTGTAAACATTTAAAATATTATCGCAAAGAAATGTTAACCTTGTAGAAACAGAAACTAATCAGATATTTTTGACGTTAGAAATTTCTAGAGGCTAAACGTTAAATTCCATTAGATTTCGAGTAGGCACAGTGTTTCCCAATATTTTGAATGATTTGCGCAGTAGATTTGAAGTAATGACGTAATACATCCACGTTGGCCATAGCTACAATTTCACGGTATTGTTCACAACAATCAAGTCATCATTCGACATTCAATAATCAAGGACTTTCAGTGGCCAAAAATAAATGGCACCGCGGAAATGTTGGGAATTTATTTACAAACAAATGTCATTAATAAATTAATATATTATAGTAATAAATATTGATATATTGTCCTAGGATAGGGTTACCAACTCAGCCCAGCTCAAAAAGAGTACAATTTCTTTAAAAAAAAATCGTACCCATATTTTATATAGCAATTCCTACATACCTACTAACTATCGTCTTATCATTTTCGTCAATAGTCATTTATATATTTAATAAATAATAAAATTGCTAAGATAAGAAATACGTGTATTTAAAAAATCAAAATAAACAATATACTTATTACAAAACATATTATACGACAAACAAAACGTAACTCACGAACGAAAAATTCCTAAGATACAAAATACGTGGCACGCACACAGAAAATTGATCTGGGGGGGTCCATTTCGAAAAAATATCCGTAAAATAATTAAAATTGTTTCTTGATCTTTTACGGAAAGGATGAATATGCTTATATATTGATTTAATTTTTATTAATAAAAAAATATGTAAAGTGTGAATTTTCACACATTATTGGGTTTCGCAGGTATTTAGTAAGTGAATGATGATAATTTGGGATGCCAAAACAAATTTTATGTCAAAATATTTTTTATGAATTATAATTCGAATACCATTATTTAAGTTTCTAAATATGTACAGCATTTTTTTTTATATACCAAGGTTCATTAAGATTTTGAAAATTGCGCCTATGGCTTCCATTGGTTGCTTAAATCATAAGCTCCGCCCCTCTGATTTCGTAATCATTTAAACATATAATTAAATTATAATTTCAACACTTCCCACTGGTTATTAAGTTTATGCTTTTAAAAATTAAATGCAACATTTACCAAAATATAACTAGAATTTTGAGAAAATAATGTAAACAAAATAAAAATGCAAAAAAAACAAAAAATAAAATTGACTCGAATCGAACTGTAGGTTGCAAATTTGGAAGCGAGGACGCTACGCACTACGCTACGGGCGCTTACTTATTTACCATGTTACATAGCGAATTAAATATTTAACATATTTTGGTTAAAAACACAAAAAATGCGTTATTTTCCGAAAACATAATCTGATCAAAAATTCCTGTTGTACTATTCCGGTTCACACCAATGTACATTACTTAGAATTTTTTCAGATTTTTAGTTTAAACCATCTGGGCTACAAAATTTGGGGTGGGACAAATTTTTTTTGCATAATTTTGGCAAAAATCGCGTCAAAATAATTTATTTTGCAAAAATAAAATTTTGATCGTTAATCCACGTACTAAGGGCTTTCATTTGATACCCTACTCAGAATATAAAAGAAATATTTTTTTCTTCGATGAGCTCTCATTTGTTTATATTTTTAGGGGGATATGTTTTTTGGATGTTTTAGTATTTTTCCTATGTGCGGGTCAAAGAATTGTATAAGCATTCCAAATTTCAATTCTCTAGGTCTAGCCGTTTGGCTACAATTTTTACGGAACATACAGACAGACAGACAGACAGACGGCAAAATGACGGTATAAGGGTTTTTTGGTCATACCTACAAAACCCTAAAAATCAGCTGTGGCCATCACAGGACCGACCGCCATCACAAAGTACTTGCATAAAATACATTCTAGCAGCAGAGTAGAAATAACTTGGTCTAATATTTTCTAACAGAGATATTATTTATCATGACCATGGAAACGTTACATATAAGTATGAAAAAATAGATACTTTGAAAAAAATTCGAAAAATTTTTCAAATTTTTTTCGTTTTATCAAAAAATGTCTCAAATAAAAGTTGTTAGTTATTGCTTTTATAGCACTACGTCACTAAGGGGCGGTGTTTGAAACTGTTTAATATTTAATACTTAATAATTTTCTTATGAAATAAGCTATTTTTTTTTTCATAATATTTTTTTCTGATTGCCTTCCATTGAGATGCAAATAATAAATTTCAATAATTAAATATTCTACAGGTCTATTTAGACCGGGAGCTCATGACATTTTTGGTCTCCGATTTTATACAGCATGCCTTTTGGAGGAGAGAATATTTACCCTGTGACAACAAAAAAGGGATGGTACTAAACCCCTGCACGCTTTCCGGTCATAGGGAAAATTACATTTCCACTTGCACAAAATTTTTGTGTTTTTCTCTGATTTAATATTGCTTGCCCTATTGTCAAAAGAAAGTTATAACAAATTTAAAGTCTTTTAATTATAGGCATGCTGTATGAAAACGCGGAAAATCATATTTTTTTATTACAAGATCACATGACCGTTTGAGCCCTTTGGGACCCTCCGAATCGCATGCATATATTTAAAAGACTTTAAATTTGTTATAACTTTCTTTTGAAAAAAGGGCTAGCAATATTAAATCAGAGAAAAGCACAAAAATTTTGTGTTTAAGTGGAAATGCAATTTTCCCTATGACCGGAAAGCGTGCAGGGGTTTAGTACCATCCCTTTTTTGTTGTCACAGGGTAAATATTCTCTCCTCCAAAAGGCATGCTGTATGAAATCGGAGACCAAAAACTGTCATGAGCTCCCGGTCTAATTCTGTAACGTTTTCGAATCAAATCTATGTTGCTATGACTTTTTTCCTTAAAATTATTGAAGGCACAAACTCCCAGATTCTTCCTGGGACCTGTATTTCGCATTAAAATTATTGATTCAAACAACTGAATGCAAACAATTAAATGCATTCTATATTTATGTTAACAGATTTAGAATTTTTGTTTGTATTGAACTTTCTCTCTAAAACAATATACTTGCATCTACCCACGGTATTGCACAATAAAAGTTCTAATGCAAATTTATGATTCATCATTATCATCGCTTTTCTACATTAACTCGTTGCCTCTTAGTAGGTGTCACTTAAATCATGTAAGCTGCATTGTATATTTTACCATAAAATTAATTAATTACAGCAAAATTCTACTAAGATTCAGAGTCGTAGGACTTAAGCTGATGTAAGCTTACATTATCACGTCAATAATTAGGTATATCTGCTTTCAATAATATAATATCTGCATTTACTATGTTAAGTAATGTGGGAAGATGACGGTATGGGATAATCTTAAGTTGCCCACCAAATAAAACAATTTATTCGTATGTGTTAGGGATGGGAAAAAAGGATCGATGTAACGAAAACATCGATGTTTGTTTTAAAAAAATTGATGTTTTTACCATCGATGGTCAGATGGCGATAGTATCGATAAAACATCGATGTCTACTACCGATGTCATTGTTTAAACTTTGAAATTCGGAATTTTTTTTTAATATTAGTACACAAAATATAAGCGCCATCTATTGTGATATAGCAATACTAATAGTTTTAGTTCTTATTCTTTTTAGCAGTTAGCAGAAAAGAAAAAAATAAGAAGAATCTTTTTTACTAATTTTTAACTAATTTTTGCAAACAATGCAACGACCAACGACGCCAACAAACTTGTTGCTTTTTGAGTCTTGTTGACACTTTCCCAGTTGTTATTCCTCCAATCCCTGGAATTACCGTATTGGGAAATATAATTATAATTTATTTATTAATAAAACTATTATTAGGATTATTATATTGTAATGTTAGTGTTATAAAAAATGTAATATGTATTTCAACTTAAAAAAGTGGAGAAAAAAAGTGTATGATAGTATGTTATTTTTATATTAAATAATATAAAATTAACATTAAGACTACTATATTAGTATTATAATAAAATGCAATATTTCATTTTAGAAATGTAAAAATAGTAGGAACAAATTAGGATTATTATATTGGGTAATGTTAATGTGAAATTAATTACTATTAAAAAAGAATATTTCTATTTAAAAATCTAATAAATGCTTTTTGTGTATTATAAGTTACTTTTTTTCGTATTTTATCTTTACATTATTAAATAAAATCTATATAATATAAATAAATAGCTTTTTTTAATATTAATAAAACATCGATGTTTTTCCTTCGATGTTTTTTCAACATCGATAGTAAGGTGCCGATGTTAACATCGATGTTAAACATCGATGTTTTGCCTTCGATGTACAACCCTAGTATGTGTGTCTATTGAAGTTTGTTGCTTTGTTTGCCTGAGTTTAAAAAAAAATGTTGATTTTGACGCGATTAAAACTTTTCCAAAAAGTATGGCTTTAAACGTCCAGCATTCGGACTCTTTGTGGCCCTCATTTTATAAATATATATATATATATATACAGTATTGAGCAAAACAAAGGAAACTTCTTGAAAATCCATAAATTTCAATTTATTCATTTAATTCATTAACTTCAAAAAAAAATCCAAAAATATTTCCACTATTTCAAAGTACATAGTTTTATTGGTTTATAAAACACTTACAAAGAAAAATAGTGTAATATTAACATAACATTATGATTCTAATAATTTTTGTTTACGAGCAAAACAAAAGAAACTTATTTATGTATAATAATAAGTAAAATATAAAATTAATATTTGGTCCAGTAAACTTTGTTTTTTATAACTTTTTGGCATCTATTAGGCATAGACTTTATTAAATTAATAACATCTGAGGATACTGATTCCCAAGCACATTGTATAGCTTCATACATGGCCGCTTTGCTGGTGTATCTTACGCTGCCAATCTTCCGATCTACTATTGCCAATAGATTTTCAATTGGATTGAGATCGGGTAACTGGACTGGCCAATGTAATACTCGAATCCTATTTGGTTGCAACCACTCAGTTACAAGTTTAGATTTATGCTTAGGGTCGTTATCATGTTTGAACCACCACGATAACGTCATATTTTCTACTGCGTAAAGATACATAACTCGCTCCAAAATGTTTCTATAGTCCACAGATTTCATTATATCATCAATTTTGTGGAGAGGAACAACTCCATGCGAGGAGAAACATGTCTCTCATTTTTAGAACGCACTAGAAAAAACTTTTTCACGAAAAAAAATCTCTACGGACTACAAAATTACTCTAGGGAGTTCAAACTCGTACTGAAGACGTAACACATGTTCACCTGCCGCCCCTCCAAGTCCCGCGTCCCAAATGTTGCCAGATCAATCGCTATGTTGCCAGTTCTGTTACTTAATTTACACACCCCGTACTTCGTATATTTGGTCCAAGGATTCAAATTTTTTATGATCATTGTATTTCCCACTATTGAACAGTCCATTCATCGTTTTACGCCGTAAAGGATGCCTGTACAATACTTAAGAGTCTGGGCTTTCAAAATTATATTCAGCGGCTCCCAGAAAACTAATATTACTTTTCTAACACCACGTACTGTATGAGTGTGTTCTATTGTTGTATTAAATTGTTGGCATCCACTGGTTTACCGTGAATTCTATTGTGTTCCATGTTGTATTTAAGTTGATTGAGTATTTTTTGTATAGGCTTTTGAATGGCATGCTGTATTGGATGAAAACATGCCTCATTGAACCAGGCTTCATGTGGCTTACATCAAATAATGTAGGTTGAATTCTTTATAACATGTTGATGCGGTTTGTAAAAAAATACATAAAGGATCTCATGGTGTTTTATAGACGTAAAAAGAATAAGAGTTTTTTGAGAGACTATTGTTTATGTTTTGTAAAGGTGGTATTTATTTTTGAAAGGATTTCTAAATGTTTTGATAGGATTTGATATGTTTATTTAATTAATATACCGGTTTACAAGTATATTAATAATGTGGATAACCATGTCCTAGTTTATTTTTGAAATAATTTAATTAAAAATGGTGCCACAAAAGAATAAATTGTAAAAAAAAAAACAAATTTGTTCAAATATGCAAATGAATATACATTTCCCAAATTGCTAATCGATATATTTTCTTCCTTATTCCTTATTATTCAAGGTAATTTAAAACATTTTACTATTGAGCGCGAATACTGATGCGTTATACTATATAGATGCGTTATTTGTTAGTATTATTATATTCTATCTATTCTTACTGACAGTGTTATTGATCGTGTAAGATCTCTATATCATATGAACATAATCAAAGAACTGCAATTAACTTTGTGTGTTACTCATTTGTCTCCGTCTATCTGTCTGTTTGGTCGGTAGAAATTGTGGCTATATTACTGGACTTAGAAAGTTGAAATTTGACCCATATATAGGAAAACTACTGAGTTCAAAAAAAAAAACATATCGCGGGAAAAATATCAACAAATATGTATTCAACGAAAAAATAAAAAACTAGAATATTATTTATAAATTAGAATAAATAAAACAATAAATAATAGTTTTTTAAACATTGTTGTATAATACAATTAGATGACGGTTCGGTAACCATCTTGAGAAGTCAGAAATTGACGCTTAGAATTTCTGTGTTTTTAAATTAAATTTACTAATTTTTTAATGAAAAATCTATATTGTTGTAGATTAAATTCCCATATAATGACTGTATTTCACGAGGATGAAGTTGTAATCATCCATTTTTTACGGGTTGTCACCAAAAATATGCCTTTAAACTTTTGTCCCCCACCTTATTTCCCCGAGGGGTTGATATAAAAATCCACATTTTTTCCCCTTGAAATGTGTCTATGAATCAAAGTTGAAAGCTTCACTAATTGAGTAGACATATGCAGAAATAAAATTTTAATGAGATGGATTACTTGATTTCGTATTATTAATTTATTCATATCGTTGACGATTGATTTAAATTATTTTTGCAGAATCAATGTTAAAAATGAATTTAAAAGATGCCATATTTTACATCTAATAACTACGCCTATGAACACGTATTAAATTTATTTTAAAGCATAAGTATGTCCTAATTAATTCTAGAGCTAAATAAACCAGACTTAAGAGGATCCTACACTGTACACATAAGGAAATCACTGCATTTGTAAATAATTCAAAAGAATTTAGAAGAATTTAGAGAAAATAATGCAACAGAATCAACAACTAATATATGATCTTACATGCATTTTTATTAGATTTTGATCAATTGAATAGCATGACTAAAATCTGACTAATTATGAAATATATTATAAAATTTCGCTTTTGCAGTTTTTGCCCATACCTTGCAACTGATCAAAATCAAACAAAAATATATGTAAACATCAAATATTATTTATTGATTCTGTTGTATTATTTTTTCTAAATTCGTAATCATCTATGAATTATTTACAAATATGTACAGTGATTTTCTTGCGTGTACAGTGTAGGATCCTCTTAAGAACTGACGCTTTTGCGAGTAAATGGATGAGAACGCCTTAAGATATAAGTTTTTGCCATAATATGACATAATATTGCTGACTAATGATGTGTTAAGCAAAATGATATATTGTTAATTATAAACAATAATTAAGACTTATGTCATACAGTTGAGTTAATAAAATACTATGCAAAAACTTACTATGAATATAATTAAATCAAACAGTCTGATGTAATAGGAGTGTATTACAAAATATCAATACAACATTGCTCTTCAGACATCTGCAGCATATTTAAAAATTCTATAAAAATCTAGAATATTATTTTATATATACTATCATCAAATGGTTGGACGGGTGGTCCAACCATATTTTTCTCGAAAAGACGCACTTGAAAGTACGACGAAAGAGAACTGTACAAGTTCCTAGTACAACATTCAAGTCGTTCTAAAGAATATAATTCTATAAAATATTACGCTGAATGTATAGGTATCCCTCCTCATAACTCTCCAAAATATATCTTATTAAATACTGCATTGAACAGAGAGGAATAGTTTCTTTTCTTATTCTTTTTTGCTGTTAAGTAATTGATAAATGAGATACTTCAACCTTATAAGTAACAATCCCCTTGTCCCCTATATAATCTTATTTAAGTCAATAAGAAGAGAGGTATATGTAGATTTTAGTTTTAGGGTCCCCCCCCCATAAATCCCAAAAATGTATCTAACTGAAAAAATCCATTGATTAACAAAGATTTGTTTTCTTACCATAGACAGTTTTGTTGCATATATTTTTCTGTGTAGTCTATAATAAGGGAGATATTTTATGTTTTTTAATAAACAGTTTTAACTTCGAAACACCCCCTTAGAATAAAAATTTTGAGATATCATATAGCCTATGTTTGAATCCTAGTTCTACTCTATCATCTTACTAAATTTCGTTAAAATATGTCCAGCCGTTTTTGCGTGAATCTCGGACAGACAAACAGACACAAATTGAGTTTTTTGCGGATATTGTCTTAAATTCATCTGAAACGTGTAAAAACCAAATATTCTCTTTTCGTCATATATGATTTTTTTTAAGTCAATAATACGGAAGATATATGTAGATTGAAGTTTTAAGGTATCTCCCCCGTAACTCCCCAAATTTTCATCTAATTGAAAAAATACATAGTAAGGGAGATATTTTAATAATCTTTTTATTGCCAATATTTTCCAAAATTTTTGAAAAGGTACTTTTTAACCATATAATGGCGTATTTTGAATCAATTTACTTTTCAATAAATCTCAATTCGGATTTCGCTCTCAGAGATCTACTGTTGGTGCTATTTTATCATATATAAATAAAGTTACAGAAAGTCTTGAAGCTGGTAAATTTTGTCTTTCAACATTTTTAGACCTATGTAAAGCTTTTGACTGTGTCTCGCATAGCATACTAATAGAAAAATTAAAAGTATATAACTTTGATCCATGTAGTTGTTCACTTATCAAATCATATCTGAACAATCGGATACAATTTGTTATTTTTAATAATAAATCTTCGAAGTCGCTGAATGTTGAACGAGGTATTCCACAAGGATCTATTTTAGGACCACTTCTATTTCTAATCTACGTAAACGATTTCTCCAATTGCATTGAAAATGATTGTATGTTATATGCAGATGATACCACCATAATCTCTCACTCACTATCATTAAATTTAATAAATGAAAATAATATAATCATTGAAAAAGCAAATGACTGGTTTCTTTCGAACGAATTATCTCTCAATAATTCGAAAACTCAAAACCTTTTAATTAGTTGTAAAAACCATAATTTTTCAAATCCTGCTTCTGTTGCTTTTCTGGGTGTTTATGTTGACCCTACACTTAAGTGGGATCAGCACGTAGAGATTCTTGCCAAAAAAATCTGCAAAACTATATTTCTTTTTCGTAATCTGGTCAATACTATCTCAAAAGAAATAATGTTAATATCATATTATGCCCTATTTCAATCACATATTTCTTATGCTCTTCTAGCTTGGGGACATTCTGCTTCAGCTAATGGAATTTTTTCCCTACAACGACGTGCTCTTCGAATTTTAGCAAAAATTAACTACAGAGCTGACTGTAAGAACGCATTTAAAGAATTAGAAATAATGACATAACCTTCCCTCTATATTTATCAGTGTGTATTGTATGCATATAAAAATTGAAATATATGGCCATCTGGCGACAGAATGCACTCGTATGCTACTAGAAATAAGGACCATATATATCCAAACTTTTTACGTTTAACTAAATCACACAATGCCTCTAATTATTACAGCATAAAATTTTTCAATATTCTGCCAGAAGAATATAAAGTCCTGCGTTTTCTGAATTTCAAGAAAACTGTAAAAGAATTTTTAATTAGAAACCCATTTTACTCGACTGACGAATTTTTGAATGTTAAATTTTAATTTTATTTATGTCCATATATTAACACCATATATTATTGTACTACCCTAATAATTACTGCCACTTATTTTGCTCCATATTAACATGTATTTGTACTTTGTATTGTATTGCTTGTATGACTGACTAAAACATTGTTTTATTTTGTATTATGGTCAATAAAAATTATTATTATTATTATGAGACGGAAAAAATAAAAAAACAGATATAGCCTCCAATTTTATTAATAAAGATAATACAAAATTTTAAAATTAAAATAAACATTTGTAAACAAAATTGTTATAATAATTAGTCAAACGATTACTAGTTCTAAGAACACACTTTCATTTTTTATCTAAACTAAAATAGTACCATATAATTAGTTTCCCATTCCCAAATAATGTTCCATCAACCTGCTTGTAACTTCCATCTACCTGGTAATGACAGTACTGCAATAAAACAACTGCACTTTAAATGATAAAAACGTGACTTCACTTTAAGTTGATACGCAATTCCAAGAAGATATTCTCACACAATGCGGCAATTTTTCATGGGGCTCTTCTCATCTGTGAAGCATCTATGGAATGCGGACAAACACAGCTTAAGCATCTTCTTCTAAATAGCGATTAAGAGAAGGTCGATTCAAAACCTGTACCTGCTTGCATACAGTGAATGGTCTCTGTAGAAAAACACCTGATATCATGGGGTATTATAACTAACATTCTACGGCTACGGCTACGGTATATCAGGATTTCTATTTTATTCATTTGATTTATATACCTTCACATAAAAATAGTCTAACTGCTGATAAAATAAGATTTTGTATTGTTATTTTGTCATTTTAGTATCAAATTTGGAATGGTTCTAACATAATATGTACAAAATTTGGTTGAATACAACATCAGGCCCTGTGTAGGGGTGTAAAAAATTACGGTACCATTCGAAAAAAAACAGCTGTGGCCACCACAGGACCGATCGCCATCATAAAGTACTTATATAAAATACATGCTAGCAGCAGAGTAGAAATAACTTGGCCTAATATTTTCTAACAAAGATATTATTTATCATGACCATGGAAACGTTACATATAAGTATGAAAAAATTTCGAAAAATTTTACAAAAATTATTTCGAAATTTTTCGTTTTATCAAAAAACGTCTCAAATAAAAGTTATTAATTATTGCTTTTATAGCAACTTTTGTTCAATAAATTTTTTCGAAATATTTTTCTGTTGTGAAATATTCACAAAAATCTTAAAATCGACACGAGTAAACTCCCATTTTTAGTCAACCGATTTTTACCAAAATTTGATCAACTCGTGTCATTGATGGCAGAAGTTTAAATATAAAGTTTCATAAAAATCCTTTTAGCCGAATTTGCTCTGCACGTGTACACAGACAGACGGACAGACGGACAGACAGACAGACAGACAGACAGACAGACAGACAGACAGACAGACAGACAGACAGACAGACAGACAGACAGACAGACAGACGGACGGACAGACCGACAGACATCATGCTAAAAATAGTCAAACGTTATGTAGGGACCTCAATTCGTGGAAATCCATCGAAATCTCGAAATGTCAAAATCGGTATGATCACAATACCTCCCTTATATATGTTGGCGGTCGGTAACTAGTATTTCAAAAATGAAATAGCCACCTACACTTATTGATTCCAATAATAACTGATAGTATAACCATTATACCTGCTGGGTTTATGGTTTTGTTAATATCAGTTGCCAGGACCGTAATAATTATTAAAAATAAACGTGTTTTCTTATATGTTATTAAGAATGAACTGTATATACTCACATGACATTCCTTCACATTTTTAAAAGGCTTAGGATTGGCTATATTTGAATAGGCATGTTTATATTTTGGCCATATTTGAATAGGATTGGTTTAGTATTTAGGCTATATTTGACTAGGATTGACTAAATATAGGCATGTTTAAAAATCGTTTTGTTTTAAAGTCTTTATAGTCTATATTAAATACTTCAAATTTGCACAAACAAAAATCATTCTTTTTTACCGACCGCCAAAATACATAAGGGAGGTATTGTGATCTTACCGATTTTGACATTTCGAGATTTCGATGGATCTCCACGAATTGAGGTCCCTACATAACGTTTTGACTATTTTTAGCATGATGTCTGTGAGACAGTCGGACCGACAGACAGACAAACAGACAGGTCTGTCTGTCTGTGTACACGTGCAGAGCATATTCGGCTGAAAGGATTTTTATGAAACTTCATATTTAAGCTTCTGTCACCAATGGCACGAGTTGATCAACTTTTGGTAAAAATCGGTTAACTAGAAATGGGAGTTTACTCGTGTCGATTTTAAGATTTTTGCGAATATTTCACAACAGAGAAACATTTCGAAAAAATTTATTTAATAAAAGTTGTTGTAAAAGCAATAACTAACAACTTTTATTTCAGACATTATTTGATAAAACGAAAAAAAATTGAAAAATTTTTCTAAATTTTTTCATACTTATATGTAACGTTAACATGGTCATGATAAATAATATCTCTGTCAGAAAATATTGGACCAAGTTATTTCTACTCTGCTGCTAGAATGTATTTTATACAAGTACTTTGTGATGGCAGTCGGTCCTGTGGTGGCCACAGCTAGATTTTTTGTAACAAAAACAAATCCTTGCAACTTCAAATAATTATACATATGGCTAACTTTGTATGGAAATTCTATTCCGTCTTCTTCCAACTTTTTTATTAAAAGATGCACAGTCGGTACTATATTTTTCGAATAAAAGTCGTATATTTTATTTATTATTTTTTTAGACATAAAACTATCTATTTTCTTGAAAATTTGTATATCGGGTCGTTTTCGCTGCTGATTTTTGCCACGAACATTGATACGTTGAATTGTTCTGTATGGAACACTAGTTAATTCCGCAGTTCTAAGTATAGGTTTGTCATTACCTTCCGAAACTAATTGTTTATAAACGTTCAGTATCAGAACTTTGCAAACTTCTGACAAATGATATTTTTCTTTAGTAGTCACGTCCACATTTTCGCACTCTAAATCACCTTGCACAGATTCATTATTTTCACTAAAGAAATTAGGAATTGCTTCAAAATCAAATGGTCGCCAAAGAGCCATGTTGTTGATGTATGCACGCTATGAACGTTGAAAATTAACTAACAAGCAAGTATAACAACCCCTAAAATTTAGAAACAATAGGATTATAAATTTGGAAAATATCTAAAAATATGGTTTTTAAGAAACTTCAATTTTGGTGGTCCGTAGCTTCTCGGGCGTAGGTATGGCTAGAACCTCAACTCAGCCAGAAATAAGCAGTTGACTTCGGTCAGATATAAATACAGTGAATTAAACTAAAGCAAGTTAAAACTCCTGAAAAAGAAACTTCAATTGAACTAGTGTTACACCTATTCGATTTAAATTTAAAACTCCCTTAATACCTCTTATATTCTTTTTACTGCATTAAGTTTTGGGATTACTGCCATAAAATCGTTACCGAATTGTTAAGCTTCTTAACAAGAGTGGCCATTTCATTTTTTAAATACTATCTTCATTGTTTTTGAGATATTCCTTGTTATCTTAAGGTTTATCCTTTACTCAGTCTAACACCTGTCTAGCACAAACCAGACATGAGAGCAGCTTTATTTTAATAGAATATTCACCTGCATCCTACTCATCCTAAATAAATAACAACACTTGCAATAATCTTTTATATCGCTATCATAAATTTAAACGTGATTTCACTAATGCGTCAGGTGTCGTTAAAATACGAGACAGTCTCTTATTTGTAGTCACGTCTGTAAACAATTTGCAATACCACTTTTATACCTACAATAAAAGTAATTTGAAAGTAAATATTATTCTCTGAATAAATTAAATATTCACCTATAAAATATTTACGGGGCTCGCACTTAAAATATAAAAGCTGTTTCTAAAACTATATTCAGGACAAGAGGGTTCAGCCTTTTAGGTCCTTAATAACTAGGTTATTACTGGTTTTTGGCAATAACCATAGTGGAAGATGTGTTGCCTTACTACATAATTTAGTGTTTGTACAGATTTCAAGTTGTTTGCATTTTCTTGATTATCATTTTGCGTAGCTAATAATAGCAAATAATTTTTATCAATAATAATGTATTTAGAAATCGATTCATAACTCTGTCCTCAAAGAGTTAAGTTGTCACTAGCTCATTTTTAGTGTTTTGTAGGTATGACCACCAAAAAACCCTTATAACGTCACTCATGTATCTGTCTGTACGGTAGAAATTGTAGCTAAACGGCTTAACATAGAAAGTTGAAATTTGGCATGCTTAAACAACTCTTTGACCCACATATAGTAAAAATACTGAGAGTTCAAAAAAACACACCCGATAAATATAAAAAATTATGTAATTAATAAAAATATAAATATTTTTTTAGAATTTTGAGCGGCTTCTCAAATGAAACCTCTTAGTGCATGGACCAACAAGCAAGTTTTTATTTTTGAAAAATCATTTTTTTTTAAATGGATTTTCGCCAAAAATATGGGATTGATCTAGAAATCTGAAAAAAATCTCCATAATGACCATTGATGAGAACCGAAATTGTTCAACAGATTAGTTTTTCGAATAATGCCGAAATATCTTTTTTGCCTTCGATAAAAAAAATATGTTTTTAAAAATTTATTGTGTGGTATCTAAAGAAATCTTTTAGGACGTAGATTAAGGGACGGAAAGTAGTTTTTTAAAATTCGTTTTTTTTTAACACGATTTTAGCAAAAAATGTTTTTGTCCCGCCACTTTTACCCAAAGGGGTTAAACTAAAAATTTGAAAAAATTATAGATAATGCACATTGATTTGAGCCGGAAACGTACGAGAGTAAATTTTGATCCGATTGCGTTTTTGAAAAATATTGCAGTTTTTGTGTTTTTGATAAAATTATTTATTTTTTTAATTCATGGCTAAATATGGCTAGTAATTTTGTGATTTTTTTGTATTTATAGCTAAGATAGTGTGTGTCTTTTTATGAAATTAAAAATATAATAAAAAAATTGTAAATTGTAATAGCTGAGGACCGAGTTTTGAACATCATACCAACACATTGTTAATAGAACAAACATTCATAGACATCTAGTACCGTTTCAAATTGAAAACTATGTATGAAAAACCTCAATACGGTGACTATGGTCGGTGTCTAATACAGTAATTAGGGTCTTCACAGTTAAATTTAATTGGAATACAAGAGATTAGACTCATTATGAACGTATTAAAAATGGATAAAGTACGAGTTTCGGTTTTGACAAGTTCGGAACATGAATAAAATGAATAGTTTTTATTGACAAAAATGTGCCGCTCGCAAGCGACAGTGACGGCTTAGGCCTAACTATGTCCTAGCTCTATTTATCTTACTTACTTAATCCTAAACCTTTCTACCTTTCGGTGTAAGGCTGTGTGCGTTGAGTCACTTGTCTCTATGTGGCACTATTTTCCAGAACTTACGCCATCGCTTTCTATCTCGTGCTAAAGTTTTTCCGTCTTGCCAGGTGCCTCCTCTGTCCTTTATGGCTAGTGCCACTTCCGTCTCCCACGCTTTTCTTGGCCGGCCTCGGGGTCTTTTGCCATCAGGTCTTGCTTCAAATGCTCTCTTCGCTGTTCTTTCTTCTCCCATTCTTTGAACATGTCCAAACCACCTTAGCTGTCCTTCTTGGATTGTGTTTTCTATTGGCTTTGTGTGTAAATTTTCCCGGAATGTCTCGTTTCTTATCTGGTCTTTTTTTGTTTTGCCTTCAATTTTCCTCAGAAATCTCATTTCGGAGTTGAGTTTTGACTAGTGAAGGGTAAAGACGTGCGTTATCTTACACCGACATTCTATCTGCAAAACGGGCGTGCCGTGAAAATAACGAACGAAAAATAGCGCGGAGTGTATAGAAGTCTTAGAACTGATAATTTCAAATACGGATATTATTAATTATTTAGCGTAACTGATATAATTTGTACTTAAATCAAATATTGTGGAAACAGTGAAAGACCGGCCGACGGGCCAACCAGCTCTATTTATCATTTATCAAATTTCAACCAATGACTTTAATTAAACGAAAATAATCCATATGCATAAGATTTCTAAGAATAAAATGCTGGGTAATAGATAGACAAACATTTCTATTTAAATAACCTGTTAATATAAGAGGTATTTAATTGGCCGATAAGATATGACACATATAAAGTCTGTGGAGGTATTTCTTGGAAGGTTTTACTACGGAATTACCATACGTTAAGAAGGCATTACGCACCAGGTAATCGGCCTTAATCAGCTTCGTCACATTTTATGTCACCTTACAATACAAATATTTGGTATTATTGTCGGTATTTCTTAGAAGGACTCACCTTTAACTCAGTTTAGTGTGTAATAAAATGTTTTAAATAATAATTGTATGCATTTTTAATGGAAATGTGTGTAATAAAAATTAAAAAATAAATATCGTCAGTGGGTGTAAACTGTTAAGTTATATAATATGGATTTAACTCCATTTTCAAGATCTACGATTTCTAAATATCCAAAATTGATATACGGCTCAACAAATTAGATGTAAATAGCAAAATTCAATTTTCGAGTGTTATTTGGAAAACAGCTTCATTTGGGACCAAGTTCCGCCAACAAAACTAAATAATAACAAGATATATGCCTTTTATTTTTTCATTTTTGTAATTTACAGGTCCAATTTAAATAATGCGAAGTTGTGACGTTTCACATTTGGCCCCTATCATAATGCTGTTCACAACCTCGAAATTAGATTTAGTACTTAGAATTAACGTAAATGTTTGTTATACGTAATTGTACGTTATCGTTCACAACCTTCTAAATTAATACTTATACTTATAAATTAAAATGAAGAGTTTGTAGACACCAAACTCTTACGTTAATTTATAATTCACGCATGCGCAGTAAGCATTTGTCAGCCTAAAAATTTCTGACCATATTTTTCGTTTCTATCCATATCTTTCGGTTTTCTATGAGCGTAGATATACATTTTTCCTCTATTTAAATTCTTTTCAGAACTATGTAACACTCATAACCTTACTAGCAAATATAAACAGCTCTCAAATATCGATCAATAAAGTAGAAATCGATATAAATTTTTGTCAGTGTCTTAATTTTTTAATTTACATTGTGAACACTATTTAATTTCTACGTACAAATTTAATGTTAAACTCCATTCACAATAAATATGAGATGACGTCACACTTGGTTAATTTAAGTACCAATGTCATGATGTGATTTAACCAACATCAAACCATTACTCAGTTTGTACATTTATTTACTGAATGTTGGTAACGTTTTTACACGTTGCCGTTGCACAGGATTGTACTGATCCGTCGTTTTTAAGTCAGGTTTGACATTTAAGTTAAACTTTATTCTTCATTAAATCAAATATTGTAATAAAAATGCCGAAAGTTCTTAGTAGCCGCGTTCAAAGGATGGTTTGTCTCTTATTAATTATTTTGAAAGAGAGCGAGATAATGGTGGACTTTTAATGGATTTGAAATGTGTAAAAGATGTAAGTAAATATTAAATTTTGTTTATATATATATATATGGTCTTTTTGCTTGAATATTTTTCTACAAATAATTGTTAATTAACTTTTTAGAGAGTTGCTACTGCATTAGATGTCTGCGTTTCTAAAGTGAATAAAATCGCTGCACAACAATCGAGAGGTGAAGCTGTCAGTAGGCCGAAAAGGAAATAAACACGTACAAAGTTCGTTGTAGAATTAGATAATTTTACAAAAGTTGGGATACGTATTGTAGTAATATGACTGACCAAAAATAATATTTCATTTTGTATCTTGGTCGATAAATTTTATATTATATTAATAAAATATGTTTTATTTACATTTGTTACGTTGATTATTTTTTCTAATTATTTATGTGACACCAGGCGAAAAATTTAAGTAAATTGTATAAAAAGGATGAAAAGAACACGACACATTTCTAAAAACAATTATTTCTGATGATTTTTATACACTGAAATTTTCATTTTATTTTCGTCCTACATTCTACACTTAATATAATTTAAATCATAAATTTCGCGACAAATCTGTTGGAAAGAACTGCTCTGCATCATAATTCACATTAATTCCTTTCCTCCATAGGAAATATAGGTTTTCAATCTCTTTTTAGAAGTAGTTCGATATAACCTAACTTTTTTGACAATTAGCGAAGTGGCAACACGGGAAGTTTTTCAACTGTGACGTCATCTCATTGTTATGGTAAATGGGCTCTAAGTACTAATTTAACGTTAATTCTAATTTCTAATTTCTAGGTTCTGAACGCAGCTTTATTCATGCATGGTGGTAAAGATTAAAGAAATCGTACTAAAACATTGTTAGTTCCATAAATACCATTATTTAAACACATTTTCTAAAGTATGCTAACAATGTCATTATTTGCTAAACAAATATTACACCAAAAAGTAAAATTCCTCAAATTCTAACAAAACAAAAAAGTATTTATCAGTAAATGATCTAGAAAGGAATATATTAAAACAAGTAATTAAGTATTGCTAGAGGCATGCAATTCGCCTTTCGTTTCACTGCAATTCACATGTTTCTACGTGACCTACGTGATACAAGAACAAAAACCGAAACACAACACAAAGCACACTGCGATATCAACCGTTGTTTTGTATTTTTAATAACTCTTTTCGGCTGCATATTGTAATTAAAGTAACATTAGTTACCTTGAAAATTATGAGGTGTGGCTATACTGAGTTAATGTGAGAAATAAAGTATTTGTATCTCTCAAAATTTACTGTATACCTTAGTGTTTATTTTACAGGTTGTGAAACTACTTGTACATACAATGAAATGAGGCGTATTGTTTTGATTACGGCTAGATTATATTGACAGTGTTGAGAAATATGAATTTTTAATTGAAATGTCAAATAATATTTCCCAGTATGACATCAATATGTCTGAAATTACTTTCATCCATTTAAAGAAATTATAAATTTGTCTAAGTAAAATATGTACAGAGGTAACTGGACTAGTCGAAATGTCACACTGATCATGTGGCTTTCATATCTATTGCCTGTAGTACACGATTCGATTTCTCGTTTTGAATCTCGTACGATTTATAGTACACAAATTATTGGCATCTGACACTACCGATAGAGGCGCTACTGCATTCACATCATTACAGTGACTGTATAAAGACAGTGTGGCCATATGAACTGTAGCCGCCATGTTTATTCCAGATTTGTATTGGGTTATACGGAATAAATGTTAATATATCCTAATATATTATAATATTTCTTAAATTTTTAATAGTTTTACGTATTTATGTTTATATATATGTGAATCAATTTATTGTTAAGAAAAAACATGTATAGGATTCAACATTTATTAAGATAAATATTAGAATTAGAATAAAAAGATAGGGAAAAAATGATGATAAGGTTCTATAAAAATTAGAGAACCCAACATTTCTCTAATTTTTGGGAAAACGCATGTTTATATAAAAAAAAAAAATAGGATATTTTCATATTAAAAAAGAATAAGCAGAACATGTTATATACCCTGAGTTCAAAAAGAAATTACATAAGAGTTGGCTATGGAAAAATAAAATAATGTATACTACAAGCTTTATGTAACAATAAATAACTTATGACAACAAGAGTGATTTAATTAATTCAGACAGTAAATTAATTCTAAAGCTTTCTGTTGACATTACTTTTATTTTCCATAGCCAACCCTTATGCAATTTCTTTTTGAACTCATGGTATAAATGATATATTGATAAAGAAAACTGATGTATATATTATCAATTATGCATTTATTCAACTAAAATTATGGTCAGGTGAAAAATAAAATGAAATCAGCATGGAATAACATTAAAATTAATGAAAGTAAATACTTCTTATAATTGTGAAGCGATCCATTGATTTACTGGCATAATGTTTTTTTATGTTCATTTAGCCTTTTTTCCCCAGCAATTTTAAACCTAAACATAACAAAACGTTTCATTATTTTTAATTTTAATTTGTGATTATTTAAAATATATGCACAGTTTACATTATCTACATTACTCATTACTCAACACAAACACAACAATATTCACTATTAAACGTCTAAATATACGTATATTATTTGAAAATATCACTTAAATCTGTTGAAACACAAGCTAAACACATGTATACCATATATAATCTGTAACAAAGTTGGAAGAAATATGGCGGACTTCAGCTCGACCAATAGAAAATGAGACCATCGTATGGCCACACTGTCTTTATACAGTCACTGTACACATCATGGCTGACTTTGGTAGGATATTTTTGACAGGTTCATTGGTATCTTCATGTGATATTTATTGAAACACACGGGAACACACTCTAAAATGGTCTTTAACTGTCTTTCCACTTCTAAGAACATAATCCCATGCTTGTCACAAACTCGACTATCCTACAACCGTCAGTTCCTCAAAATCTCACTAGAGGCGCTTCAGTTATTGTCAGTTGACAATTGTATCGTGTACTACAGGATTTTCGTACGAGATCTTGTATGACATTGAAAACCAACCAATATTTATTGTCTGGACCTAAAATATTGGACAGAATGAACCAATAATGCGCAGTATAAGATGCGCATATTCATGCGACTGTAGCGAACATCTGTTCATCTGTCAAACATATTTCGAGGTTATTTAGCATCAACTTTAATAATATTTTTTCTTATTTTGTGTAAAATAAATTGGATTTAGTTGTTCACATTCTTAGGACATTTATATATACGTTTGGATTTTTTCAACATCTTATTATCCAACATACTTAACTAGTGACTTATCTAAAGTGACCATTAAACATTCCAGTACCGGGGGAATTATTAAAAAAATATATATTTTTTGATAATGTTTGTAGATTTTTTTTTAAACATTTCTTGTCCACAAACTACTCTTGATTACAATTTCTATACTTCTCATTTATTTATTCAAGTTGGATGTTATGCATAAAACAAATTCAACGAAATTATTATTAATATAATAAGTTCTTATTTTCTTTAAACTATTTTATAATGCTAATAATGACAACAATAATATTTTTTGATAAAGAAAAATCGTAGTTTTATAGACAAAAATAATAAAAACAATAAATAAATAAAATAATAATTCCCTTCAATTTCAAATGTAATAAATTAGAACAGAAAACGGTACGGCTTTGCGAATCCAGGTGATTTACTGATTTGGGACAAAGATTAATATTATCAGTCTTTAAAAATTGGTAAACTATTTGTCCATTCTAGGTTAAGTACAATTATTTGAATTCTGTCAACTTACAAAAATAGACGTAGTGCGCATCAATTGGTACAGATTCAAAACGATAAATATTGGATGGTATACTACAATAATTTTACATCCGATAATTCTGAACAAAATTCTCAATGCAATAATTATCGTACGACAAATCATACGAGATTCAATTCGAGAAATTGCGTGTACTACAGGCTTAAGGTCGGTGGTCCTTAATATTATTAAAATATGTACATATATAAAAATAATTGACTTCACGTTACACCCTTCGTGGAACATGGTTGCTGGGAGCATTATAAAACATCTCAATGCCGAAGGGTCTTACACATTTTTGGCAGAAGTGAGAGGGGTGTCCAGGATGCCATTAAGCAGGCCCTTCGCCTGCTAACTTTTTATACGAGATATGTAAATTAAGTAACCGGACTGATTTTAAGATTTTTTTTTTTTTTATTCGAATAGAATTACAATTCAATATTGTGTCCCTCAAAATATCTTCCTCGGGAAGCCACACAGCGCTGGAGACGGTTCTTCCAATCCTCATAGCAGTGCTGGAACTCGGATACTGGAATAGCTTTCAGCTGCTCGGTTACGGACGTTTGGATGTTTTCGAGTGTCCCAAAATGACGTCCCTTGAGGATTTTTCAAT
The DNA here is from genome assembly GCA_963971575.1 of Liopterus haemorrhoidalis. Lineage (NCBI taxonomy): Eukaryota > Metazoa > Arthropoda > Insecta > Coleoptera > Dytiscidae > Liopterus > Liopterus haemorrhoidalis. The sequence goes on from OZ020617.1 coordinate 8,963,864, forward strand.
CTTGGGAAGAGGAAAAGTCACAAGGACTCAGGTCAGGCGAATAAGAAGGCTGAGGAGCCACAGGAATGTTTTTACTGGCAAAAAACTCGTTTATTGAAATTGCTCTGTGACAAGGCGCATTGTGCAGATTTTTCTCATTCCCAATTCTTTGGTCAAAATCTAATGAACGGAAGTGTGAGTCAAATACAACTCTTCCGCAATCTCTCTGACTGTCAACCGACGATCTGAACGCACAAGATCCCGGATTCTGTCGACATTTTCATCGGTTCTTGAAGATGAAGGTTTTCCGCTGCGTGATTCATCTTCAGTCAACTCTTTTCCTTTTTAAAATGCCTTAAACCACCAAAAAACCTGGGTCTTTGACAAAACACTGTCTCCGTAGGCCTGCTGAAATTTTGTTTCCGTCCGTTTTGTTTAAGTCTGAAGCAAAACCTGATAGCACACCGTTACTCGAAATGAATGTCACTCATTTTTAGAACGCACTAGAAAAAACTGTTTCACGAAAAAAATCGCTACGGACAACAAAATTACTCTAGCGAGTTCAAATTCGTACTGAAGGCGTATCACATGTTCACATGGCCACCGCTCCAAGTCCCGCATCCCAAATTTTGCCAGATCAAACGCTATGTTGCCAGTCCGGTTACTTAATTTACACACCTCGTATATTGAAGTTGGCTTTTCGTGAATAAAATGATCAAAAACTTTAATCAATCGGTAAAAGTTACTATACTCTATCTCAAAAAGGCTGATAGTAATAAATCATTTTGTCAGGCAGTTACCAGTGGCGTGCATATTTTAAACACGTTTCAATTGGTTTTGTGTATTTCTATATTACTATTTATCATTTTATTAAACGCACGCCTGTGACCATATTTATCATATCATTAAACACACCCCTGTGACCATATTTTTCCTCAAAATTTTAGGGTCAAATTTTTATGGTCTATTGTGTTTAACCCTAGGTCGTATTCCAATATAATATGTGCGGCACACTCGGTTCTTTTTAACAATATTTCGTTTCGAACTATTCATATTTTGTCGCTTTTGTTTTGCCGCTTCTGTGTAATAAAACAATAACTTTTTACAAATAATAGATTTTATTACTATCAGTCTTTTTGAGATAGAGTATAGATTTGAAAATCTAGTTCCGCTTAAACCAAAGAAACCGCCTATTGATATGCCGTTATATTTTCTCCCTCAAAACGACAAAACCTTTTTAAAAATAATCCGCAACCAAAGTAAAATAAACGTAAAACACAAATAAAAGCCAGATCATAGAGCGGTATAATGCTATGAATTATAAGTAGATTCCAAGGCATTAGTAATCAAATGTCTTGACATTTCTATCCCAACATTAAAGGTGCATCAAATCTATTATTACTACTCAAACTCTCCTTAAGTCAGTCTTAAAGTAACCAATTATCTAACACAATACCTCAATTTAAGCTGTATAATGTATCAATTATCCTAATTTCTCTTCATTGATTTTTATCCAAGGTGTGGGATTTAGCAAACATAAAGATGTAAATGAGAATCAATTTGTAGGTTTATCTCTGTTAAGTTGCAAGGACCTACTAGCATATATACTGTTGAGTGTCGTAACCAATGGAATGTAGGATGGATGCGGATGAAACGTTGCTTCATCAAGGTACACCCATCTTCTATTATCCGTGAATAACATTAGAAATCTTTGAAAGGTGCGAGATTGGGTTAGGAGCAGTGGCGTAGAAAAACAATATCTATTGTTTCATGTTGATGACAAGATTTTATTTTGGAAAAGTAAAACTGAAATAACAGTTTGTTTTTGTCTTCATGGATTAGTTCTTTGCAACTTTTTTGTTTAGCTGACACCCCAGGAGAAACGTAAAAATAAGTTATATAAAATTAAACAAAATACTGAATTCTACAATTATTTTTGATGATTCATTTCTGGGTTGCATCGATAAGCAGGTTGACCTGTTACCGATTACCGATTAATTGGTCTTGCCTTATCGACCAATACCGATTAATCTACTTCTTATTATTTATAATGTATATGGAATCTTCCGATTAGTGATACAGGTCTAGTATCTCTGATTGTACGGTTTTTATGATGGTATGATTTATTGCTATGTACCAGAGATGGGCAAACTACTGTTCGTAGACTGAATACACCCCGCGACATAATTTTTAAAACCTGATTTTATTGACAAAAATGACGGTTGAGAAAATATATTCAGCATATTTGAAAAATAAGTTTATGTTTAGCTTTGCTAGATTTACAAGATTCAAATGAAATATAAAAAAATAGATATGATAGAAACAATAAAAGAATAGACTTTGGTAAATTTGGAAAAGACATGCTTCAGTTGAAGATTCTTCTACTTCCGAAGACAATAATCTAGAACACGAAGACGCGTCTCTATATGTATCAAATTTATTTTATAAATTAGTTTCTGATAATCGGGAGAATTAAGGTGCATTTGGGAAGCGAGGAACTTTTTTTTTTGGTCATCACAGTAATCTCTCGATAAAAATGTTGGCCTCGGTCCATCCCTGCCCCTGTAAAACAATTTTGTTTCCTACGCCCCCCTCCCCCAGATAAAATCCTGGATGTGCTCCTGCACATTACTATAAAATTATAACCAATACTAATTGAATCGGTCATTTTGAAAAGGGGTTATGTCCATTTTTTTCCAAACTACCTTTTACCAGCTTCTGCCCATTAACATGTCTATTCATGTATTCCGTATGAAAACGGGTCTCATTTCTCTAGCTGAAGCAGCTTTAGCAAGACCAGGCTTCTGTCAAAAGAGTCATCTCCGAGAGATAGCCTCGTTTCCAAACTGAACCGGTGAAGAGAGTATATAGGTTGATGCCTTATAAACATAAAAAAATACTACGTTGCCCTAATTAATAATGCATGGAAGTTAAATAGTTTTTTGTTTCTCCTGAAAAATTTAAAAAAATGGACATGACCCCTTTTCAAAATGATCGATACCAGTAAAAAGGATCGATACTAGTAAAAAGTATCCAGTACTAAAATATTAGTATCGATAATCTACTAATATAAATTTTTGATGATGACTAATTTTAGAGTATTTCAATAAAATTAGAAATGTAGAAATTTTGGAAAGCACAGCAATTTTGAGCGTCAATTGTAAAACTTCAGAAAATTTAACTTACAAAAATGGCTAAAATATATTTAATTTATCTATTGATTTGTTTATTGTAACTTAAAAATAATATTCTAGACATCTATATGGGCTATTAGCCGCAAATAGGTACCTTTGCTGAGTGCCAAAAATATTTCAGTTACTGGCAAACGCATGCATCCTCATATGTAGTCGTCGACACATCAAGTTGTCGTGAGACACTGGTTGGAAATCACTGTCACAGGCGAATAATTGAAAGTACAGGAGTAAAACTACGTGGTATAATAAAAGGGAGACGTGCTGTAAACATTGGTAGAAATATTATGGGTGGTAAATGGAAAGTAAATTTATGTATGACTCATTTGTCTGACTAACCAAGTACGATAACATAGTAGGGTGTGAATATTTTATTTCCTACCTTTAATTTGTTATAGACCAGTAGACCTCAATATCATTCTATAATGAAATTTGTATTGTGGCAATCTAATCAAATCAAATATTTTTTTGCTACTATTTTGACTTTTTTGTAAATACAGACCTTAACCCTAATATAGAAAGGTAAGCCTTATTTATAGTAGATACATAGCATAAGCATAGCGTGTAATTTTTATGCATAAAGGGGTGTAAAAGCCAGGTTTATAATAACTCCATAACATAGCGCATAAGAATTGAACAATGGATTTGACACTTCAAAACATCTGTTTGTAATAAACAGAACAAAGAAAGTAGTATAATTTTTATGCTTATGTATCCATAACATATCTATTATAAACCAGGCTTATGTTCTGAATACATGTTTCTAATAAACAGAATTTCGTTTAAATTTAGAGATATTATGTTCTTTACACATTATTAGTTCTACCGATTCATAACTAACTAAATAAATAAATGTTAAAATATTACAGATAAAAAAGAACAACATATAAGAATAAAATTTAAATCGACAGCATTTTATATTTATTATATAAACACGCCCATATAATAAACAAAAAATTAATTTAATAACTTTGTTAATATGTAACATCCTTGAAGATGTAACAATAAATTACAAAAATGGTCAGAAACAATAAATTTGTGTTTTATTAGCTTCTAATTTATGAAATTATTCAAATATTAAAATTTATACGTTATATAATGCGACTATCATATATCACGAAGAATAAACATGCGAATTTATAAATAATAAATAAAACTAAACATGGTAGATGTATTCAAAAATTAATTAATATTTAATGAACAACAGAGGATTCAGCATTCTTATTAATTTATAATTTAGCGTCCTACTGAAAAACATAAATGAATATCTTCCCCCTTATTTTTCGTAAATCGTAAAATACGAGGGTTGCCTTTTATGTTTTTACGACCACTAGTTGGAAATATTGAAATGTTTCATTACTATATTCGTAAAATTTGACTTGTTATTGTGAAATCAGTGGCAGCTTATAAATTGACTGAGTAGTTTGTTGACAGTGAGCGTTAAAAAAAAACAAGTTTGTGAAAAAATGGATATTACTCGTGAAGGTTTTCGTTGGATGATTTTTTACGATTTTCGTGAAGGCCTAACTCAACTGTTGTTGCATAGATTCGCTTCGTTCAACTTTTGGTAATGAAGCACTATCAGAAAAGACTATTTGCAGAATTTCGTCGTGGTCGTGCGTCGGTCAGTGATAAATCTCGTGAAGGTCGACCAAAATTGGTTATGATAAAAAAAACCATCGATACTGTGCGCAAAATGATTGAAAAAGATCGGCATGTGACTTACCGTGAGATTGAGGCATCCTTTGGCATATCGCAGACTGCAATACATTCGATTTAGCATGAACATTTAGCTGTGAAAAATATATGTTCCCGATGGATTCCGTTTAATTTGACCGAAGCACAGAAAAAGGCTCATGTTGATTGGTGTAAGGAAATACTAAAAAAATTCAACCTAGGCACTGCAAAATCCGTACACAACATCGTTACAGGTGACGAAACTTGGAATTATTCATATGAACCGGAAACTAAGCAACAATCCACTGTTTTCCAAGATGATCCCCACAAAAGTTCGTTCACGAAGCACTTCTAAGAAAATGATCGCTTATTTCTTCGGTTGTACTGGACATGGCGCAACCATTCCTTTAGACGATCGGAAAACAGTTAATGCTATACAACAATTTGTTTGCCAGAAGTCATCGACAATATCGGAAAAACAACCAAAAACGTCGCATCATTCTTCATCATGACAATGCAAGCTTCCACACAGCACGTCAAACAATTGATTATTTAAAGGAGAAAAACATCGAATTAATGTCTCCTTAACCGTATTCACCTGATTTATCCCTTAACGACTTTTTTTTGTTCCCCAGTGTCAAACAAAAAATGCGTGGACAGCGATTTTCATCACCTCAAGAAGCTGTTGAAGCCTTCTCAAACCATGTTTTTCAACCAACTTCAGAGCGGAAAAAATGTTTAGAGAATTGGTTTGAACGCATGCAAAAGTGTATAAATCTTAAAGGCGAATATTTTGAAAAGCAATAAAAAAGTTTGTTTCAAAAAAAGTTTCTTAGTTTTAGTAAAAACTTAAAAAGGTAACCCTCTATAACACTGGTCAACACAATTTTTGCTGACTTACATCTAAGACTTGTTTCTTACTAATTTGGTGCAGCTGAACTCAAATATCACATCAGTTTTTGCGTATCACATCAGATTTTTGCTCTACAACAAATACATATTTTCGGCCAAATAATGCTTCTATCGTTTAATTTTAGACGTCGATACTGTAATTCGGTACAAATGTCGGTACAAATTTGGGGAACAATAAGGACTAAATAATTAGAAAATATTCTTAAAATTTTATTTATAGTGAAAGAAAGAAAATGAGAACAGTTTTACTTACATTTTAATGCATAGGAGTGTTAAAATGAAAATACAAAATAATTTAAGGATTAAATGGTCGTTTGTAAGATCTTCTGGACTGCACCATTCCCGATAAGTCTCTTTTAATACTCCAACAGTAGTCAGCCATAATGTGAGTATCCCACCTTCCTTGATAAAGTCTCTCCATCTCTTTTAAATCCTGATGGAAACTTTCACCCTGTTCATCACTAACATTTCCAAGATTGACAGGAAATTTGTCAAGTTGACTGTTTAAAAAATGAAGTTTCACGCTCATGTTGCACCCCAGATGATGATAATTTCTTCATTAATTTTCTTAATATATTGGACAACAAGAACGAAGTTGAAATTAAAGTAGACGTATATCAGAACGTGAAAAGGTGAAAAATGTCATAATACGATAGAACAAAAATTTGAAGCAGAAACTGTTAACATTTTTGAAATCAGCACCCCAAAATTAGATAAAACCAAGTATCAGATCTAAGTCAGCAAAAAAAAAAAAAAAAAGTTTAAATTTGTTGACCAGTGTAATCAGCGGGAATTGAATCTGGGTCTTTGTGTTCCATACATACCCTTGTACCACATTGCTGTGAGCTAATTGGGAAAAAACCTATATAAAATTCATTGATTCTTCCCACGCTAAAAATAAAGTATTCAAAACATAACCTACAATTAATTTAACACCTCATAATGTCTCATCTCATCTGATAGTGACCAAGTGTTTGCAAGGTCGACTAACTGTTTATTCCACTGGTCCATACAGTGGACATCTTCACAGAGACGGGCCTAAGAATTTCCCGCCGGCTCTGAAATATCGAACATGGTACCGTTACTCGGTCGCGACTTACCTTAGCGATCCATCTACGTAATGTCTATGGTTACCACGGGTAAAATCGAGTGTATGACTCACATGTATGACGGGTTGCCTAATATCTAGCTATAAATTTTGTAATTTTAATTGTATTGGTGATAAGGTTGTTTTTATTTGATATTGCTAATTTTGAAAAGGTAATTTGTTTGTCAGTTTAGCTATTTGGAAAATTTCTGTAATTTTACAGCTTGTTTATTATTATTATTTTTTTTACAAATATGATAGCATGTTTTTAAAACAACTGAGGTGTTTTATTTCATAATAATGAACTGTCTAGCCATGTTTATACCTATGTTTTGTTTATACTACGTAGTACAGTGCTTCTGAAACTTTTCAAAGCGCGATTAAAATAGTTGTAAACAGTGCCGTAGCAACGGGTTGGCATCGGGGCATTTGCCAGGGGCACGAGTTTTGACAAGGGCGCGCGTCCTGAAGAGGGCCGTTATTGCAGGGCATATCATTACTTACATTCGGGAGGTGAAGACCTTTTTTTTTGCTCATCACTTATATTTGGAAAGTGAAGACCTTTTTTTTGCTTCATCACTTGGATTTGAAGAGATAAATTTTATCAATTTACTTTATTCGCCAAGGGCGCCAAAAACATTGCTATGACTCTGGTTGTAAATAGTGGTCGAAAAAAAATAGTTCGTCGAAAAATACTATTCTTGATGATTATAGAATGCTACTTGATACATCTGTTTTTAGGGTTTTGTAGGTATGACCCCAAAAAACTATTATAACGTCACTCATGTGTCTGTCTGTATGTACTGTAGAAATTGTAGCCAAACGGCTGAACATAGAATGTTGAAATTTGTCACGCTTGTATAACTCTTTAACCCACATAGAGGATAAATATAGAGATTTCAGAAAAATACATCGCGGGATAAATATAAACAAATATGTATTTAATGTAATAATAAATATTTTTTTAAAATTTTGAATGTAGTATCTCATGAAATCAGTATTTTTACTGGAATAGTTAAACAGGCATTTTGGATCAAATTAGTTTTTTGAAAAATATCTTTTTTTTTGAAACTACTATATATATGTATAATAGGGGATAGGCATGATTTTTTTTTTATTTTTTATTATATTCCTCTTGTTGCATATAAACATAAAAAACAGTTTTTTTTTTTTTTTTTGTAATTTGAAGGCTTAAAAAAATCATAAATGTATGTAGCGCGCGAAAACGACGTGTGACGTCATACCCCTTCTAACTGACGCATGACACTACTAGCTTACCGGCGTACATAGTCTGTTATGAACTTATTTGTTTGTATAACTTTCATAGGTTATGTAAAGTTAGAGTGATTTTAGTTAAAATAAAGTTTAATTTTATAAAAACAATTTATACATGTTTACCGAATTAAATTTTATATTAAAATAGATAACTTATATTGCAGTATTTCAATTATGCCTCTAACGTTTTGTAACTTCATGTAAACAATGTAGTAAAATTCTGATATCTAAATTACATAAATATTTACATTTTACAGAGTTGCAGCGTTTGTTTACATTAAGTTATAGAATATAAAATAAAAATTACTTTGACACCACGTATTTCCTCAGCACTGTAGCATTCATTATTTTTCATATATTCCATGAGCATAAATGCATCAATGTTGGGTAAATTATCACTCTGAGCCCTAACAAAATCTTTATCTGCCATTTTAATAATAAATGCGTGAAAAATTGTTTAAAAACAAATACAAAACTCTCGAACAATACAATACACACACGTGTAAAGATTATGTTGTAGCTGTATCTGTGATGTGAAACCCCTATCGTTTGACGTCATACTCAGTCGTTTTACTCGGCAACCTTCGCTCCGTGGTCGGGTTATTTCAAATTTACAATATTTTAATTCAAAAATTTGGCTATAATATTAATTAAAATGTAATTTTTGTTTTGTTAGGTGACATAACTAACATTAACATATCAAAATAATGTAGTTTTAAGGAAATACAAATTTTATGCGTATCCCCTATTACTGTGGTTGAACCATACGTATCTTTAACCGTACTCGGCCATCTAAATTCTCGCCGAGTATACCTACAACGTCCAGCGGTGTATAAAAATTGACACTTCACGTACATTTTTTATTTTAGAAGTATAATATTAGAAAAACATTTAAAATTTTGTTACTTAATCTAAAACTGTTTCTGTTTGTGCTATAACCAGTGTTGTAATAGATACATTTGAAAATATATCTAGATACAGATACAGATACTTGAGGAAAAATGTATCTAGATGCAGATACAGATACAAATTTTAAAAAGTATCTAGATACAGATACATTTTTTTTACAATGTATCTAGATACTTCAAGATACTTTTAAGATACTTTCGGAAAAATGAAAACACCACAAAAAAAAAGAAATAACTAGAGCAAGGAATATATTTGTGCACAATAAAAAATAAGTTATGCATTATTATTACTCTTAAAATAAACACAAATAGCCTTCGAAGCTGTGTGTCAGAAATATTAACTAACTATATACCTATGTAATCTTTAAAAAAATCACTTTTTTATTCCAATTTCAGCGGATATCTCGAACATTTTTTGTTCGCTAATAAATTACGGATTATTAAATGAGTATTTAGGATGACAAAAATAAAACAACAATTTTATTTATTATATTTTTCTTTATTTAATTCACATTTATAAAATTAATTCTTATTCTTAGATTAGATAATTACTTAATGGTTGTTTTACTTAACCGTTGTTAATAAAATTATTTAATTTTTTTTTTATTTATTATTTTTTTAAATTTATTCAGAGCTGGAAATACAATTACACTTTATTAAAATTTTATAGATAAAAATAAATTAAATAAATAAATTATAAGTTTGAGAATTATGATAAAATACAAGTTCTATATGTCATTAATTAAATTTTGGAAAACATTCTTTTATTATTATCCTTTTTTTTAAATAAAAAATAAAAAAATAATAAAAGAATGTTTTCCAAAATTTAATTAATTATATATAGAACTTATATTTTATCATAATTCTCAAATTTATAATTTATTTATTTATTTAATTTATTTTTATGTATAAAATTTTAATAAAGTGTAATTGTATTTCCAGCTCTGAAAATGGCTTACAAATATCTGAATGATGCTAAATGTATTACCAACTTGAAAAATCGTAAAGACATATTTTGTAAAATGACCTTGAAAAAGACACAATAGAAAAGTATCTGAAAAAAGTACCTGAAATACAGATACTTAGATACTGATTTAAATATCTAGATACAGATACAGATACATATTTTAAAATGTACCTAGATACAGTAACTAGATACTTGCACAGTATCTAGTTACTGTATCTAGATCAAGGATGTCAAACTCATTTCAGCATCGGGCCATTTTTCTAACAAGTAAAATTTACGCGGGCCGCACGTTATGTACAGGCTATTCCAAACGTTTAGGCGGAACTAAATGGGAATTACATTTATTAAAAATTTGAATACATTTTCACATATTTTGAAGACAAAAAAATAATAATAATAAATGGGAAATTTTTATTAAGAATGACAAAAGATTTAAATTATTGAAACGGACATTTTATAATAACAATCAATTTAATCTAGAATTTGCAATGTGATTCTGATTTACAAAGCTTAAACAAAATGACCAAAAGTCTAAATTAATAGATAAAAATTACTAGATTTCAAAATCTAGTTCCATCTCAACGTTTGGAATAGCCTATATTTATATTGTTACTTATTCTGTTTTTTATTTTCCTCCATTTTTCTGAATATTTATTTGAAGGAAGTAAGGAAATAACATTTAAATAATAACAATTAAATATTGCCAAAATATTTACTTTATCGAACAACAAAACAAAAACGGGTCGAAATCAGCGTAGTGGTACTGTACACAGCAGTTGCACCTATAGAAAAGTGGTATTAGAAAGCTCTGCTTACGAGAGTATTATTTGGAATCACGGGGAATCACTGATCTACCGACTATCGCACGGCTAACTGCAACAGTTATTGCGTGACTATTGGTTTTCCGCCCTTGCCGAAGTCTTGACACCGCAGCCCGGACAGCTTCTGTCACGAGGTATTTTCGTTCAAATAAATGTTTATACATACCATATATAGTATAAAAAATTATTATAGTATAAGAAGTCATTACGGGCCACTTAAATGCAAGTATTGGGCCGCATGCGGCCCGTGGGCCGCCAGTTTGACACCCTTGATCTAGATACAAATACCTAGATACATTACAACACTGGCTATAACATATTTATTTCTATCCAATTTTCTCACATAGCAAATTAGTAAATATTAATTTAATATCCCTGACCAAATGAGTATAACTATCCATTTCCTGTTGTGCTTCCCGCCTTGACCGGTTCTCAGTTACAGTTACATAAGTTTATGCACAAAAAACACTGTTCTATATTATTGGAAAATTATACAAACCGTTAGTTATTTCGTGTACCTACTCTTAATGATTTTTGTATGATAATTTTAGTGCAAATATTACAAAAATTGCAAAATTTATTAAAGAACACACATAGTTTGTTTTTAATGCGTTAAGATTTATTTTTATGTGGGTTAATGTGACTATTTTAAATATCTTCTAAAAATAAAAATGCAAAAATGTTGTAATTTTATATGCACGGTATTTTTATGTTAGGATTATTAAAATTTAATATCTTTTGTCAATGTTAACAAAAACAGAAATTGGATCTAATGTGCAATTACGATAAAGGTCCACAACAGTGTATACACGGTGGAACTGCCGAAATGTTAGGAGTCTTTCATACTAGGGAAGCATGATTTGACCAAATAACCGAATACCGAATATTCGGTTTATATTTTCGACGAAGCATTGAATATTCGACCAAAGCATATAATATTTTATTTACAAAACATTCATTTTAATAGTCGGGTTTGCTCATAACTATATACATTTTAACAAAATAAATTACACTAATTTCAAATACCGTTTTCAAAATATACAATAAATATTGCACTAAATTGTACAGGTCGGTTGTTTTTAGGGTTTTGTAGGTATGACCAAAAAACCCTTATACCGTCATTTTGTCGTCTGTCTGTCTGTCTGTCTGTCTGTCTGTCTGTCTGTCTGTCTGTCTGTCTGTCTGTCTGTCTGTCTGTCTGTCTGTCTGTCTGTCTGTCTGTCTGTCTGTCTGTCTGTCTGTCTGTCTGTCTGTCTGTCTGTCTGTCTGTCTGTCTGTCTGTCTGTCTGTCTGTCTGTCTGTCTGTCTGTCTGTCTGTCTGTCTGTCTGTCTGTCTGTCTGTCTGTCTGTCTGTCTGTCTGTCTGTCTGTCTGTCTGTCTGTCTGTCTGTCTGTCTGTCTGTCTGTCTGTTCGGTAAAAATTGTAGCCAAACGGGTAAACCTAGAGAGTTGAAATTTGGCACGCTTATACAACTCTTTGACCCGCACATAGGAAAAATACTAAAACATCTAAAAAACCTATCCCCCTAAAAATATAAACAAATATGTGCTCATCGAAAAAAAAAATATTTTTTTATAATTCGGAGTAAGGTATCAAATGAAAGCCCTTGGTACGTGGATTAATGATCAAATTTTTATTTTTGCAAAATAAATTATTTTAAAGCGATTTTTGCCAAAATTGTGCAAAAAATTTTTTGTCCCACACCCTGTAGCCCAGATGGTTTAAGCTAGAAATCTGAACAAATTCTAAGTAATGTACATTGGTGTGAACCGGAATAGTACAACAGGAATTTTTGATCAGATTACGTTTTTGGAAAAAAATGCATTTTTTTGTGATTTTTGGATAATAATGTACACAAGTTATAGCTTTGTAACACACTACACTGGAACGTGTATGCTGGTGCAGTGGTTTTTGACGCTGCCTTATCGCCCAAGTAGCGAGAAGAGACAATATTATTTTTGTTTTTTTTTTTAAATTTTTATATTGTTTAAATTATTTTTTCAAAATTCTAGTTATATTTTGGCAAATGTTGCATTTAATTTTTAAAAGCGTAAATTTAATAACCAGTGGAAATTGTTTAAATTATAATTTAATTCTGTTTCAATGTACACGAAATCAGAGGGGCGGAACTTATAACAACCAATGGAAGCCATAGGCGCAATTTTTAAAATTCTTAATGAACCTTGCTATATAAAAAAAATACTGCACATATTTAGAAACCTAAATAATGGTATTAGGCGTTCGAATTAAAATTAACAAAAAAAATATTTTAATGTAATATTTGTTTTGGCATCCCAAATAATCATCATTCACTTACTAAATACCTGCAAAACCCTGAAATGTGTGAAAATTCACACTTCACATCAATTTTTAGTTGAGCTTTTGATAAAATACTCGAAGTGCGAGTGGGGGGAGAAACCTAGACCGAGATATTCGTAGGCAGTGGCGGCGATATTTATGGGACGGCTTTCTCTCTCTCTCTCTCTTTCTCAACAGGCATCTGAGTAAAAATTATTTTATGTGTGCCCCCACAGCGCAAACCCTAGGACACAAAGGGTTAAACATATGTGAAACTTTTTACACTATCTAATTTACAGCACGGCACTGTTTTTTTTTGTGTTAAACAATATGCATATATCAGAATTTTTATTTGTTTAAAATCATGAGTTAAATTTCTTATTGTTGTAGAACGCACTATTGTTTATAATAGGCGTATTAAATATTCTATTCAAAAAATATTCTCACAGTTTTAAAGGCTTAGATACTTCTAAATAATATTATGGCATGGCACCTTATTTTAATAGCAATGGCAACAGATTTAGAATAGAAATTTGTTTGTCGGTAATAAAACTGCATTCCACACTCTTTGTATTAAATATTTGAAATAGTAAATTTTTATAGTTCCGAGAATGCTTCACACACATTTCACAATTACATTGTTGCTATAAATAATAAGATTTGTGAAGTTCATAGACCAGAGGATGATGATACAGCAATTTCCCGCTTAGACGGCAGGTAAGGTTCCGTACTCCCGCAGAAAAGGGAAATTCGCAAAAACAAAAATGGAGCATAGCTTATTGCATATACGAGGGTATTATATTAAGTAAGGGTCAAGAGTTGTATTTGCTAATAAATTGTCTAATAAATTTATTAGCAATATATATTTTTTTGCGAGTTTTCTACCCAGAAATAGTTATTAAGTTCCATTAGGAACTTTATAAGAAACATGAAGTGCTTAATACCAGGTCTACAAGTATGAAATGCGGATTTTTTTTTTAAATAAAACACATTGAACTCATAAGAACAGAAAAGGTTTATTTATTGAAAGTATGCTCCATTAGAAGTTATACATTTTTCCCATCTTTCAGGCAATTTGTGAATACCTCACTAGTAGAACTCTTCCCCTTTCCCCGCAAACCATTCATCTAGCCATTCTTTCACATTTTCATATGAACAAAAGTGCTGCTCGGCAAGTGCGTGACCCATCGATGCGAACAAGTGGTAATTTGAAGGGGCCAAGTCTGGCGAGTAAGCGGCATGGGGTAGCACTTCCCACTTGACTGCCTCCAATGTGTTACAAACTGCTTTTGCCTTATGTGATGGACTGTTATCGTGAAGAAAGATTACCTTCTGCTGTCTTCTTTCGTATTCTGGTCGTTTTATCAGCAGCGAATGGTTCAATTCGATCAGTTATTGTTGGTAGCGTTGGGTATTAACTGTTTCACCAGGTTTTAACAATTCGTAATAGACCACACCCTTTTGGTGCCACCAAGTACAGAGCATTGTCTTTTTGCCAAAGCGATTCGGTCTTGATGTGGATGGTGAGCCTGGGTTCACCCACGATTTTTTGCGTTTGGGATTTTCAAAATAAATCCATTTTTCATCACCAGTAATGATACAATGCAAAAAATACTTTCTTTTGTATCGTGCATGTAAAATTTCACAAGTGTTTTTGCGTTTTTCCATCTGCCTCTCATTCAATGCATGTGGAACCCATCTGCCGACTTTCTGGATCTTACCGATCTCTCGTAGGCGATTGGAAACAGCTTGTTGACTAACGCCTAACTGCTCTGCTAGTTGTTTTTGTGATTGACTATCGTCTTCTTGTAGCAATGTTTCCAATTTTGTATCTTCATATTTTTTTGGAGGTTTCCATGTTCTTTGTCTGTAAGATCAAAGTCACCACTTTTGAAACGCCGAAACCATCGTTCACACGTATCTTGCGATGTCATACTTTGCCGTCACTTAAAGCAACTGACAGATCATAGCACAGGTCTAACCTCTCCTGACAGCTTGGAACTTTACACACTAAGTTAAAATGTGTTACAAGGAGGCTCTTCACCTCGAAGGAGGTGTCCATGGACCAACAGTGGCGTATACAAAGGCCAGAGATGGCAATTTCCTCACTTAGATTTTCAACACATGTGACCCACCGTTTCATAAGTATTCAAATACCTTTTGCAAAAATGTTCTTTGGTTGTGCGCAAAGCCACTGATACACCCAATCTTTAACTGAATCTTCACCAAACTATCAAGAGTCTGTAGCGAACATTACTGCGAGCTACTTACAAGGAAGTTAAAGACTGTTATTGACCACATATGTGTTTGTTGTTTGCATGTGCATCCATCCTCATTTTTACTGGTATATAATAATTAGATGAGCTAATTACTTCTTCTTTTCCTTACTGCACACCCTAATTTTGATTGTATAAACTATAATTTTCTACTTATTAATAATCTAATTATTAAATTATGTAAAATAGCATAATATTGACTATTAAATCAATGCAAATGATATTGGAATATTACACTGAATATTAATAACATTACATAAAAAATATTCATAATAGATTTTTCACCAAATCGAAATTTCCGATTAGCATAACTTATTTTATAAAAAACAACGATTATTAAAGTAATAAGTTATAAAATTTTACGAGTCTGCTTCATACTTTAGAAATCACTTTAAATTACAGTGGTCGTCAAAACAGGATATGGTACATAAAGAATGAATATGAGTTTTGTACACTTTAAATACTGCTTAGCAGATTCGTACTCAGTAGGGGGGGGGTCACGGGTATGAGCTTAGTTTAACTATAATTTATAATAATAATAATATTTATTTATTGTCCACATACCATACATAAGCATTAATAGACAGTCAATCAGATAAATTACATGATAAATGATAATCGATACACAGACGTTATAAATTAAGTTAAAAAAATGTCTTAAAACTATACATAGGGTTTTCAGTCAATAAGTTTTTAATTGTTTTTACCGACCGCCAACATATATAAGGGAGGTATTGTGATCATACCGATTTTGACATTTCGAGATTTCGATGGATCTCCACGAATTGAGGTCCCTACATAACGTTTTGACTATTTTTAGCATGATGTCTGTCGGTCTGTCTGTCCGTCCGTCTGTCTGTTTGTCTGTCTGTCTGTCTGTCCGTCCGTCCGTCCGTCCGTCCGTCCGTCCGTCT
Source organism: Liopterus haemorrhoidalis (assembly GCA_963971575.1). Classification (NCBI taxonomy): domain Eukaryota; kingdom Metazoa; phylum Arthropoda; class Insecta; order Coleoptera; family Dytiscidae; genus Liopterus; species Liopterus haemorrhoidalis. The sequence continues at coordinate 8,980,169 of OZ020617.1, forward strand.
GTCTGTCTGTGTACACGTGCAGAGCAAATTCGGCTGAAAGGATTTTTATGCAACTTCATATTTAAGCTTCTGCCATCAATGGCATGAGTTGATCAACTTTTGGTAAACATCGGTTGACTAAAAATGGGAGTTTACTCGTGTCGATTTTAAGATTTTTGTGAATATTTCACAACAGAAAAATATTTCGAAAAAATTTATTGAACAAAAGTTGCTATAAAAGCAATAATTAATAACTTTTATTTGAGACGTTTTTTGATAAAACGAAAAATTTTGAATAATTTTTGTAAAATTTTTCGAAATTTTTTTCTAAATCTCAATTTTTTCAAACTTGTATGCAACATTTCCATGGTCATGATAAATAATATCTCTGTTAAAAAATATTAGGCCAAGTTATATCTACTCTGCTGCTAGAATGTATTTTATATAAGTACTTTACGATGGCGGTCGGTCCTGTGGTGGCCACAGCTGATTTTTTTAAATTGTACTGAACTTAATGCTTTGGTAGAAACTGTTAACAAATTCATAAACTTTATTGAATAATAGTTAATACTATATCTTGATTTATTTATTAGTGTAAAATTGGGGTAAATATTTGATTTATTACGTGTGTTGTAGATGTGAACGTCTTCATAAGAGACAAAAGAATTTAGGTTTTGATGGGCATATACTAAACAGTGATAGATAAAAAGTGATGGTAGTGTCATGATTCTAAATTATTTAAAGAGTAACACCTACAATCGGCTCTATGAGATGCACTCCCCACAGTGGCGTAGCGTGGGGTGGGCGGGGGGTGCGGCCCGCCCCGGGCGGCACTTTTTTGGGGCGGCAAAATTTCACAATAAATAATATCTTGTAATCTGAACTAAAAATGTGAACCATTTTTCTTCATAATTTGTCACACCTACAATTCGGACTGATTAAAATAAGCACGGAACTTTTTATTATTTAATCTGTGACGGAACCGGGGAATTTCTTTCTTTAAGTGAGTGTAGTCATCTCGCTAGCTCTAGCGACTGGAAACACCGTCTGTGCTAACCAGTTACCTTGCGGTAATTCCCCATGTTTTATTTTGTACACGAATTGTTCACGACGAATAATCATCGAGAATTAATTCTTACATATAAAGAATAAAGTTCAATATTGTCTAATAACACCTGCAACATCAGTCGTTCAATTCACATTGACTCAATTAATCTGCTACAATTCATGATTTTCTTTAAGTGCGTGTTGTGATTTGTGATTGTTAAATTATTGAATTTTGTTGAAAAATTGTATGTAATCTCAGTGGCGTACCATAGCGGGGGCGGCAAATTCTGTAAATTTTGGAGCCTTTTGGATTTAAATACCTAAATAAGGGGGCGGCGAAATTGGTCTCCGCCCCGGGCGGCTGAAACCCACGCTACGCCACTGACTCCCCATTACTCTTATTGCACGCCTCTGTAGTCTAAAAACTCTTTCAGCAAAGGCAGAGTATTCCCATGCTAAAAGACCGTATGCTATGTGCGACTGAAATAATGCAAAATATGTAATTAATAAAATATCCCTTCTAACAGATTCTTGTAGGTTTCGTAGAAGATAGATAGTTTTGCACAATTTCCCACAAATATGGGCAACGTGATGGTCCCATATCAAATGAGGATCAATATGGACTCCTAAAAATTTTATGAAATCCGGATTATTATAGTTATGGCAAAAAATCATTGTTATGAGTAAATTTTGTATTTTCTCACATTTAATGATAATTTATTTGATAGAAACCAGTCTTTACTTTAGATAAATTATCAGTCATTGTTATTAGATAAATTATCACTAGAAACATGTTGCATGTGTTCCAAAGACAATGATCTTGTTATAAGGGTCGTATCATCGACATATAAAATAGATTTCGTCTTAATAGCAGTAGAGAAATCATTGAAATAAATTAATGTACCTAAAATTGAACCCTGCGGTACTCCATAGATAATATTGAGCGAATCTGACTTGGAATTATTTATACAAGTGGAAAGGTTGTACGGCATACCCGTACAACCTTTCCACTTCTATTCATTACGGACACGACCATCTCCACATTATTTATACATACTAACTGTTTTCTGTTTGTTAGATAAGATTCTATATGTGAACAGCTACTGTGATTGAAACCGTACATAGCGAGTTTAGCAAGTAATATATCATTTGATACACAGTCAAAAGCCTTGCTTAAATCCAAGAAAGTAGATAAGCAAAAATCTTTAGCTTCAAAACATCTGGATATTTCTAAAATAAATTCCAAAATAGCTTGTGTGGTGGATCTATTTTTCCTAAAACCAAACTGTGACTCACTACAGAGATTATTTGATTCGAAATAAGACGTTATCTGATTAAAAAGAATATATATATGATTACTAGTGTTGAAATTGAAAATGATCTAAATATTTTTTGCCTTCATCATCTCTGGATAAAACCTTTTGGTCAAATATTTATAAAACTAACTATAACATCAATCATTTTGATGGGAGATATAATAACAGCTTTGGGAACCTCTGTATAAATGCAGTTTCTTTACCATTAGAAATCGGTGAAAGTGTATGTTGGTGTGGCGTTTTCATGGTTTTTGTGAGGAATTGGCGGGCACGGCTCGCGGGTTGGTCATTAAGACCGGTAGAAGAGTGGAAGTGAGCGGGTTGAGGGGAACCAAGACTTTGACGGTTCGCTGATTTACAACAATGACCGAGTCTTGTTACTGCTTAATTTTCTGTTTCCTAAAAACACGTTTGTTTTTGATGATATGAAGTATGTGATTAGATTCATACAGGATATAGTAATAGGTGTCTTAAGGCTGGGTTCATTTACCCTGGCATGCATTTTTTTTAGAATTATTATTAAATATCATTATTAATAGTTTACAATCTACATAGTTTTGCAACGGGGTCGATATCGATCCTATGGGGATAGGTCAGCTTGAAGCTGGGGTCGATATAATGCAAAGGAGTAAATTGGGGATCAATAGTTCTTTTTAGGGTTTTGTAGGTATGACCAAAAAACCCTTATACCGTCATTTTGTCGTCTGTCTGTCTGTCTGTCTGTCTGTCTGTCTGTCTGTCTGTCTGTCTGCCTGTCTGTCTGTCTGTCTGTCTGTTCGGTTAAAATTGTAGCCAAACGGCTAAACCTAGAGAGTTGAAATTTGGCATGCTTATACAACTTTTTGACCCGCACATAGGAAAAATACTAAAACATCTAAAAAACTTACCCCCCTAAAAATATAAACAAATAAGTGCTAATCGAAAACAAAATTTTTTTTTTTTAATTCTGAGTAGGGTATCAAATGAAAGCCCTTAGTACGTGGATTAACGATCAAATTTTTATTTTTGCAAAATAAATTATTTTGATGCGATTTTTGCCAAAATTGTGCAAAAAAATTTTTGTCCCACACCCTGTAGCCCAGATGGTTTAAACTAAAAATCTAAAAAAATTCTAAGTAATGTATATTGGTGTGAACCGAAATAGTACAACAGGAATTTTTGATCAGATTATGTTTTTGGAAAATAACGCATTTTTCGTGGTTTTTGGTTCACAAACCGTTCGGCATACCGCCTTCACTTATTATATACCTGCGAAACCCTGATATGTGTGAATATTCACACTTCACATCAATTTATTTGTATTCAATAATTGTAATAGTTTTAATAATTAATTTTCAAATATTAGATTTATAGCCTAATCTATACGTATATTCAACATTACAGGATATGCATCATTTTGGGACAATTTTGAAAAACGAAATTAATTTCCAAAATTGAAAACATTTGTGGAAAATTTGTTAATAAGAGTTTATAGAGGTCTTTTGCATTTCCACTGAGTAAATATTAATGTTGTCAGTTGAGTTAAAGTCTTTATTGTAGTTACAGCTGACTAGTTTCGCTCAATTCGCCCATTATTAAAGCTACAAAAATAAAAAAAAATAGAAAAATACAGGAGCTGGATTTAGCGACAGGATTTATGTCCACTCTTGTTTGTACCACCGATGTATAAATGAATGTACCTGTATCGAAGCTCTACAAGCCTTTGGCTTCTGCTTCTTGGACTAAATAAATAATAAAAATAATAATAATTAATTTGTTAAGAAAGAGTAGACACAGTCTAGATTCCAAAAAAATAAACCGAAAGAGGCGGTTACAAAATTGAGCAATTCTACTAGACATAAAAAAACTTATGGTTATAAACGTGGTTATTCATCGGCCACAATTGTCCCATTGAAGTACTGGTTGACCAAAATATTTATTTATAAATTTAATAATATTTACGCAGATTTATTATTATTTATGTATGACTCACTTACTAAAGCATTTTATTTGGAGGATGGAAAAGGAATTTTGTCGTATGTAGGAGGTCGATATATAAAAAAGGTTGACTATAAAATTTTGCGAGAATAATTAAAAATAACTTAAGTTTGCCTAAACAATCGCAATGGTCTAATCCTTTTACTCTTGATGAAATTGATACAGCTATAAACAAAATTAAACCACGTAAAGTCCTCGGTCTTAATAATGTTTTTCCCGAATTTATTATTAATTTTGGCTTATCATTAAGACTTCGGCTTTCGGACATATATAACAGCATGGTAGAATCTGAACAAATTCTGAACAGTTTTAAATAAAAATCCAAAATTTTAGCTATTTTGAAAACCAGAAAAACATGCGGAAGATCCAACAAGTTACAGACCAATTGCGTTATTAAGTATACTATTGTCATACGGGGCCGTCAGCGGCCCGGTGAACAATTTTTTAAGGCTCGCGACCTCCGAATTAAAGCTACAAAAAAATAGTTTTTTATAGTAAAACAGAAATATATATTCGAAATAATTATTCGGTAAGCAGAATTTTTCAACAAATCAATTAAAATTAGAATGATTCTCAATGTTTTTTTTATTGAAATTTATTTACAATGTTATTATATTTGTGTATGTAAAAGTAAAATTTTAAAATACCAGGGTGTCGCAAACCCTTCCCAGTTGAAAAACACTGATAGAGTTTATGTTACTCAGGAAGGTCTAAGCTATAAACTACGATAAGAATTTTAGAAATTGGTTCAGTAGTTTTTATTCGCGGCACACCAGGGGATCGCTCCTCCCCGGTTCAGTAACACTGATATAGTCTGTAACACTCAAGAAAGTCTAAGCTATACACAACTAAAAGAATTTTTTAAATCGGTTCGATAGTTTTGCTCATATTTACAAATTTTATTATACATGATTTTTGGTTTATGTAATAAGTGAGATATTGAAAAAATTCTTTCAAGAGTGTACCCTTGTAATTCCCCAAATCATCATGAGTTCAAAAAAAAAAAAAAATGCATAGCACGAAACATCGAGTCATTGTATATCTTAACTTGTAGACAAATTATTTGTTATACGCACGATGCACAACAGCAGTGACGGTTTTTATAAAAAATTAAGTAAAATTAAAGAGAGTTGGAGAGCGCAAAAATCGTAATGACTGTAATGTTTAAATTCATTTAATTGTGGGGATGCTGCAGCTCTGCAGCTCTTATGTACCAGCCGCCACTGTGCTGACTCAAGCAGTTACGTCTCATGCTATTAAAGTTGCGCAGAAAATTAAGACTAGGAATAAGATCCTGCAAAAGTTTGTCGAGTGGTCTTAAGGCTTCATTTAGAAGATAAATAGAAACTATTTCAAATCGTGCGATGCCTCTCTAATTTACAGAAAGCGATATTGCTCGGGTGGCTTTGAATTATGCCAAATCCAACGCACGTAGGATTTGGCATAATTGCCACGATAGCACATCGCTAAAGCCTGGAATAAAATGCACAGCGCGCTACGCCGTCAATTCTGCGCCGTTGAGAACGGCGTAGAATTTTCGCCTGCGCACAATGCAATAATTTTTAACGCCGTCAAAGTGACAAGTGACAACCTATATCTGTGTTTATACGTGCGCTTTCTTTTATTAAAATTATAATGGATCATGACGTCTTGTGTGTGATGTTATTTAAAAAACTGAGATAAGGTGTTCTACGTCAACGTTCAACGGCGTTAAAAGTAGAAAGTTGACGAACATTCAATATCAACGACGTAGAACGCTGTTCAGACGTTGCTCATTCTGTGCACTTGCGTACTACAACTCGATTTTAACTTTGCACTGACAGATAGCGCCGTCCAAACGCCGTCAACGCGCCGTCCAAACGCCGTCAACGCGCCGTCGAACTCGGTGCATTCTGTTCCGCACTTTAGGTTTGGGATGCATCTTTACGTATTCTGTCCCATTGACCTCTGTATATGACTAGTATCCGGTGTTGACGAGTATCCGGCTGTGTCCCTGTACTCTGTACAAATAATGAAAATATTTTCGAAACATTACTTTCTTAGCAGCTTTTTCTTAATGGCCCAACTTATCTAAAGAAAGTGCTATAAATCTAGTGTTAAAAAGATTCTTATTCAAATATGATAAAAAATTACCCATAATCACTTTTCTCTTAAGCACTTCCTGGATTTATCCCATTAACAGCATAAACTACTCCATGATAAATGTTACAACAATTTAAATTCCATCTCAAGACATTTCTATTTTGTTATTTGCATTGGTATTAAATTCCATAAACAGTTATTATTAAATCACAAGGCGACACCTTTAAGAACGTTCTTTTTCTTATTTCATACTTTCATTTAGTGAGTCAGAATTTATTTTTATTTATGCGTATAATACTATTTATATGACAGGTCGGGAGTTCTAGAATAATCAAAATTCGTGATTTGATTATAGATAATAATTTAAAAAGTTTATTAAAATAAATATCGCATTGAAAGAAACTTTATTGCGATGAATAATTGAACAAGTGTACAATAGACATGTAATAATTAATAAGTGGTTGTAAATTTCTTCAACAGATGCCGTGAAACTCACAAGTGTTAATTTTAAGTTGTTTCTTAGGTTAATTGAAAGTAAATAATTCTGAAGATGAAATAATGAGCTTTCTCCAAATTTAAGAAAATGATAATGCGTTTAAATGAACCAGTCTGCGAGAATTTCTGGGTAAATTTTCGGATATAATTAAGTTTACAGTTTTTAAGAGTACAAGTAGTTTTTTTGTAGTTTTTTGTTTACTTTTACTTTTTCCAAATTGATGTTAAATGCTTAACTTTTTCTTGTGCAAACATTATCGCTTACAGTTTAGCTATTAACAACTTAAGTATTACAAATGCTAATATTTTTTCCGAAATTTTTATTTAATACTTGATTTACGGACACCCATTCCTATTGTCCGAGGGCTACCTTTTAAGTTTTTACAAAAACTAAGAAAGAAAAAGATTTTTTTTTGAACAAATTGTTTTATTTCTTTTTAATATATTCGCCTTTAAGATTTATACACTTTTGTATGCGTTCAAATCTACTACTAACCCAGGAGATAATAGAAAGAATGAAGGACATACAACAACAAGAATTAAGCGAGAGAATAAGCGGATCAAGGTACAATTATAAGTACAAGAAAAATTGGAGCACGCAAAGACCGCTGTATCTAAAAGAAAAGGGAAACGGGGAAAAAAAAAAATAACTGCAAGGTTTAGATGTGGGAATGAAGAAAAAACAGACAAATTTTGGTTAAAAGATGAGGATAAACGATGTAGAATGTGCAGAGAAGAAAGGGAGACGGTTGAACATATGCTGGAAGGATGTGAAGAAATGAGAAGCAAAGGAGGAACAAGAGAAGATATTTTAAACTGAAATGGCTACGGATACACATGGTTGAAAGAGGTAATAGAGAGGAAAAAGGAAAACAAAGAAAAAGAAAATAATAAGAAATAATGCAAAATAGATTTCAAGCCAACAGGCAGAAATTAAATTTATATTTTAGTTAAAATTATAATGTAAGGAATAAATATATATAGAATAAATTGTAATAGGTAAATCAAATGTAATAGTATTAATTAAAATGAATTGAATTGAATTGTATGCGTTCAAATAAATTCTCGAAACATTTTTTCCACTCTGAAATTGGTATCTCAAAAACATGGTTTTCTAAGGCTTCCACAACTTCTTGAGGTAAAATTAGTGGCAATATTGAAATGTGTCATTACTATATTCGTAAAATTTGACATTTGTTATTGTGAAATTAGTGGCAGCTTATAAATTGACCGAGTAGTTTGTTACAGTGAGCGTTAAAAAAAACAAATTTGTGAAAAAATGGATATTACTCGTGAAGATTTTCGTTGGATGATTTTTTACGATTTTAGTAAAGGCCTAACTCAACAACAATGCATAGATTCGCTTCGTTCAACTTTTGGTAATGAAGCACCATCAGAAAAGACTGTTTACAATTGGTTTGCAGAATTTCGTCGTGGTCGTGCGTCCGTCAGTGATGAATCTCGTGAAGGTCGACTAAAATCGGTTGTGATTCAAAAAAACATTGATGCTGTGCGCAAAATGATTGAAGAAGATCGGCGTGTGACTTACCATGTAATAGAGGCATCCATTGACATGTCGCAGACTGTAAAGGATTCCATACACCAAAGCGGCCGCGGTGGCGGCCATTGTAGCGATACGACTAGCGATCAGGTCTCCTCACACTAACGCGGTGGGAGTGGCGGTAGCGGTAGCGATCAGTTAGTGAATCACGGTATATAGTTGTATGATAATATTGATTGCGAGAACACAATAGAATATTTAATTGTATGTAGAGGAAAAATAATAATCTACTCACAGTCTGTTTCAAACAGTTAGGCGGAACTAAATGGGAATTTCGTTCTTTTAGGATGGAAAAGGGACCTTGCTTGGGTTATTTCATTTTTCACGTTGGAATGTCAAATTTTAAAATTCCAACAATGAAACCATGGAAACGAATGACATATGTCAAACTTAAATTAATTTTCTTACATATTTTAATGACAAAAAATAAATAAATGGGATATTTGTATTAAGAATGACACAAAAAATCAAAATATAAAGAAAATGTCATTTTAAAATGATATTAACCTTAACTAAAAAATGTTTGTTGCAAGTATGATTTACAAAGCTTAAACAAAACGGCTGAAAAGCATGATTTAAACGATGAAAGTAACTAGATTGCAAAATCTAGTTCCGCCTAACCGTTTGGAACAGACTTTACTATCAATTTCTAAAACTTTTCCTATTTCGTTCCACACTTTATTTGTTTTCCTAATATTCTTGTAATCAGGATGTGCTAAGTCATACAAAATTAAATGATCCTTTACTGATCTATGATTTTTTCTGTTAAATTATCTATTCTCGACATTATTTTCTTAAATATATTCACTCTGTGGTATATAAACAATGTATATCGCGCGGCCTAACGCAACTAGTCGAGTTCGGCCGCCAGTGTTTGGTGATCGCTAGACTGAACGCTGCATTCGGTGGCGTTCTCAGATAGCTGAACGCTTGTATGTGCGTGGTCTCATTGTATTGTATAGGTTGCGTTAGGCCGCTGCCGTATCGCTACCGTGGCCGCCACCGCGGCCGCTTTGGTTTGTGGAATCCTTAATACATTCGATTGTGCATGAACATTTAGCTGTGAAAAAGATCTGTTCCCGATGTATTCCGCATAATTTGACCGAAGCTCAAAACAAGGCTCGTGTTTATTGGTGTAAGAGAATGCTACAAAAATTCAACCTAGGCACTGCAATATCGTTACAGGTGACGAAACTTGGATTTATTCATATTAATCGGAAACTAAGCAATAATCCACTGTTTCGAGTCTTCCAAGATGAACCGAAATCTACAAAAATTGTTCGTTCACGACGCACTTCCAAGAAAATGATGACTTGTTTCTTCGGTTGAACTGGACGTGTTGCAACCATTCCTTTAGAGCAGGGGTTCTTGAACTTATGTAGTCCGAGGACCTCCTCTTGAACAACATTTTTTTTACGGACCCCATCCCAACCCTAGGCATTTTACGTAGTTCTTGAGACTTAATTTCTGGCTCAATAATCTCATAGGCACTACGTTGTAATAAATATTGGTAAAAATGTATCGCTGGTTATTTTAATAAATGGTCTTGTGCATTTATAGAGGAACATTTTTATTAGCATATAGAATAAAAAACATAAAATTAATAAAAATAGTAAAAGAATAAAAAAAGTTACAAATTATAAAACGTTAAACTCATACAAACATTTCTTGGTCAAATATTGGTCAAAATAGATCTTATTATAATATGTTTTCTGTAAATAATTTGCAGTTGAATAAAAATAATTAAATTTTTACTAATTATTGTTTAGTTATATCAATAACTAGTTAGATAACAACAAATACCATGTAGGATTTTTATTAAATGAGTTATTTGAATAAAAGCGAAAAATTGGGGGATGTAAAGTTAATGTCCACGTCGCGGACCACAATTTAAGAACTGCTGCTTTAGAGAATCGGGGAACAGTTAATGCTGAATGGTATACAACAATTTGTTTGCCAGAAGTCATCGACATAATCAGGAAAAACAACCAAAAACGTCGCATCATTCTTCATCATGACAATGCAAGCTCCCACACAGCGCGTCAAACAATTGTTTATTTGAAGGTGAAAAACATCGAGTTAGTTTATCCCCTAACGACTTTTTTTTGTTCCCTAATATCAAACAAAAAATGCGTGGACAACGATTTTCATCAGCTCAAGAAGCTGTAGAAGCCTTCGAAAACCTTTTTTGAGATACCAACTTCAGATTGGAAAAAATGTTTCGAGAATTGGTTTGAACGCATGTAAAAGTGTATAAATCTTAATTAAAGGCGAATATTTTAAAAAGCAATAAAACAGTTTGTGCAAATTTTTATTTTCCTTCTTAATTTTTTTACTTGCTAGACTTGCTAGACTTGCACGTCCATAAAAAAAGGCTTGGTTTACTAGTTACGACTTTTTATAATTTTAAAGTTTAATAGTGTGCAAAACATTTTTTTTTCCTTCTTAGTTTTTTTTTTTTTTAAACTAGGTAGCCCTCGTATTACGTACAACAGGGGGCGGCAACCTTTTTTACTAAGTGGGCATATTTCAGAAATGCGGCATTTCGGCGGGCACCGTGGGACAAAGAAGGGGGGGGGGGAATTTAAACATAAAAATATTAATGCAATTTAAAATTTTAATTTTCATAAAAAAAAATACATAATATCAAAGTGATAATTAATGCGATATTTGACAATGAAAATTCGCGGCCAATTCGTTGTAATGTGGGACATAAGTAGAATCTCCAGTTCTCAGGCATTGGTCCAAATGAGCGTCAGTGAGGCCTGTTCGGTATTTTGAATTTAAGTATTTCATATTAGAAAACATACATTCACAAGCATATGTCGATGCGCAGAGAGACTTCAATTAGAGCACATTTTCTCAACAATGGGTAGCTATTCCCATTCACCAAGTTCCAGAATTTTTCTTCGTTACGATGTGATTTTAATTCAATGTCATTTGTTATATTTATAACTTCCAATTTTAAGTCCTCCTTATTGGAAATACCGAAATATGTTGCGATTTTATTAGTCACATCATCTTCTCTTTCAGAAAAAGGACTAATAGAAATGTTAAAAATGCCTCCAATTCGTAGAAATCTTCAAATCTGTATTCAAATCTGTAAATTCTTCCAATAATGTATCAAAATGTTTGGCAAACTGATGGGTGGTAGCATTTCCATCGCAATAATTCTCTATTACCATTTTTATTATTGCTTTCTTTCATATTGGGTCTATATTGGGAATAGTTTTAAAATTTAGTTTTACAATAAAATTTAATAAATATTAAATTATATTTATTTATAAAACTATAACACTTCTAGTCTTCTTGACAGTACTTTTATTACTAAAAGCGGCTCGGAAATAGAATTTCGCATGGTTAGGCGGGCACTTAGAAATTGCTTCGCGGGCACCGCGTTGCCGATCCCTGACGTACAGCGTCAGAACTAGCGTTGGCGAACGCTGGCACAGCGTCTGTAGGTCCCTTTACATCCATGGTCCCCATACCACATCCGCCACTGCATATTGGAAATTAATTCTTTGATCGTTTCCTTTTATTTCCTGTGCTGTATAGAAGTAAAGTTTCTTCAATAGTATATAGATCCTGTTTAGTACATGCGATTAATGTTACATACTAACAGTATTCAGATAAGACACAACATATTCAATGCTGAATGGCAACTTGTATATGCAAAACAATGCACTCAAAGTACAGTTAAACATATTTACTCTTATCTAACGCTGCAGCAACTATCCACAAAACGGAATACTCAATCTAATGAATGAAGACATTTGCTTAGATCTTAAAAACTAAATTTTCCGCTAGTTTCGCTTTTCCAAAGAAAAAGTATTTAATTTCCATACTCTTAACTCTGCATAAAATCATTGTTAAAACTATTTTACATGTTAGTATGTTCTACATGGTTGAAAAATTCGCTTGTTATGAAAATAAAGTGTTGTTGATAACTGTAGAAGAGAAAGCCAATTCACTTACATTTTATATTATCAAAGACGATCTAAAATCTAGTTAGCTAATAGTACAGCAGCTAATATGTATTTTGATTGGAATCTGTTTATTGTAATATCGCGAAATTATATACCTAGGAATGAATATAACTGTATAAGTGATATTATAAGTGTTATTATAAGAACTGTTAGCTTAGATTTCAAAAACTTTATTACGCTGGAAAAATATGCAGGTTTTATTATCACAAAATATTTATCATAATCTAATGAACTGGCTCGGTAGCTCATAGGTAGCGACCTTAAATCGCATGCCGTTGGGGCTGTTTTCAGTCCGACCGGTCATCGATGTTTGTATTCGTCTTTATCATCTCATATTTAAGAGTGGTTTACAACTGGTGCCGTTTATCGCTTCTTCTTTGGTCTGAGGACTTAAGGACTAGAATTGTAAAAAGGAAAATAAACAAAAAATATTACAAATTGATTGAACATAATGCGAGGTTTGAACAAAAAGCAAGACAAGCCTGATCACAGAACCTTATTCAACTCACCAAAATCATTTCGTAGGTATTCCTCGGTAGAGTAGAAAGCCTTCGCAATTAGATATTTTTTAGTTTCTTTTTTAAATCTTGCGAAGTTAAGGCTCTTGGTGGTGGATGGTAGAACATTGTAGAATTTAATTGAATGGTAATTAGCGCTATACCTGGATTTTCTGAGTCTGGTAAATTCAGGACAAATATCATTCTTGTTTCTCGTGTCGTGTACGTGGAGAGAAGTTTAGACAGAGTACGTAGAGGGGTTGTTATGTACATGCAAGAGGCACTGATGGATGTAAAGGGACGGCAGGGCTAAAATGCCCAATTCCACAAAATTTGCTTTGCAGCTGGCTCGGTATTACAGATTGCTCATGATTCTAATGGCTCTGCGTTGCAAAGCAAATATAGCCTTCTAGTTTGAAATGACCCCAAATCATTAAGGCGTAGATAGATGTGACTGGATAGAGGCAAAGTAATATGTTTTTAAAACTGACTTAGTCGCACACCATTTTAATTTTCTTAAGCAAAAAACAGATGTACAAAGATTATTGGTTACTTTGTTAACATGTTGGTCCCATGATAACTTGCAGTCCATTTCCAATCCTAAAAAAGTTATCGCAGTTGAACTATTGGCCTGCTGTAGGTTTCTTGTTGAGAATATCATATGTTGAGACTTACTGTTATTCAGTGTCAACTCATTAGCAAAAAACTAGCTGTTTAAATAAGTCATAGTAGTGACAAAAGTGACAGTAGTGAACAATTGCTCAGGAGGGCCGTAGTGTCGTCGGCAAAGAGGATGGTGTTTGATTTAATATTTACATGGGGTTGAAATAAATCAAAAATAAAACGGGGCCCAGAACAGATCCTTGGGGAACTCCATGATTTATGTGACATATTTTTGATCTCGTAAGTCCAAAGTTTACAAATTGCTTTCTGTTGGTAAGATACTACTTTATAAGATTTATGCATGTGGGATCAAATTTGTAAAACTGTAATTTTTTTATTAAAATATCATGGTTTACACAATCAAAGGCATTACTAAGGTCTAGAAGCTACCAGAGCAATAGAGTCCTTTCTCAAAGCAATTAGTGACATAGTCCATAAATCCCAAGATTGCGTCAGTAGTTGATTTATCAGATCTAAATCCAATTCTGAATCCAAACTGAAATCTGAGTTGATTTTAATATGCCCGAAATGGCAAGTTACGTTCTGTGTGTTGTTCCACCATGGATGCTACCACGTCCGCTTCGGGTGTCCGGCTGTAGGCGTCTGTCTCGGGCTTTCGGACTTTGTCCTGTTTACCAAATTATCCGGTCCGAATACAAAGCGTACCCGTCGAAGTCTCGACCTCTTTACGTGGTTAGCTGGCCCGAGTACAAAGCGTCCCCAACAGTGACTCCCAATAGGCAATATTATTTTAATACAAGAAGAAATAACAAAAAGACTTTTTGAAATTTTGAACGTGTTATAATAGCGCCTAATCGATACTACCTTAAAAGGAACAAATGATTCATCAAAAGTAAAACAATTGAAATCAAAAGTTGTAAAAATAGCCGAAGGAAATCCGACAATGTTTTATAATTAAAATTACAAAACAAAACATGAAAATATTAATCACGTTTAGCATGTCAAGCGAGTAATAATAGTGTTATAAACAAGCAGTTAAAAAATCAACAATGTATCATTGTAATTTGAAACAATTGGAAAGCGTGACAAAACACAATACCTGTCGATTGCAGGTGAACCCTCATTTACTAATATAGACACATTAGCGCAGGATCATTATTTTCAATTAGGGCATACCGGGGTTAATTGGCTAGAGGGGTTTATTAAATTTTTTTGGTGCACAGCAACCATGGCAGTTTGCGCTTAACACAGGAAGAGTAAGTTGACATAAAGCTTATATTTATAAATTGTTTGTAGCGTTTGTAATAATATCAATTAAAACACACAAATCCGAGTACAAACAAGCCTTTATTTCATCCTCTATTTACAATCTGTCACATATATGTCATCATTTTATAGTTGCTAACGTAACATATGTTATTACAAAGGATATCCCAGAACTAGTCCTGATCCTAACACGACCGTCCTGATTTTGCCGCGTCTTCGCGGCATCTGCAAACTTTAACTGCAAAATAAAACAACTTGCTATCCTAACACGGCCGTTCTGCTCCTGCCACGTCCTCGCGGCATCTTCTGAATTTAATAACTGCAAAATAAAACAGAGGAAATGAAAACATAATGTTACTTTTGTCCGCCTCATTGAGGTTCCTGACCATCCAGAGTTTCACCGAACTCCTTGAGGTTCTTGAACATTCAGAATCAAATAAAACAAACAGAGCTTCTTGAGGTCCCTGACCATCTAGAGTTCCTCGAACTCCTTGAGGTCCCTGACCGTCCAGAGTCAACAAAACAAAGACGACCATTTTAGGTCCAACAACTCTTTGAGGTCTCTGACCATCCAAAGTTCCTCTGAACTCCTTGAGGTCCCTGACCATCCAGAGTCAAACAAAACAAACACAACTCCTTGAAGCTCCTGACCATCCAGAGTCAAACAACTCATTATCAGCATTGTTCAGTGTGTCTTGCAGTACTCAACAAGCTATCAATTCTCAACTCAACTATATATCTACAGTTATATATATATATATATCTACAGTTATTTCATTACATATTGTCTACAGTACCCGACAAGCTCAGTAACTGTCGCTGCTTCATACTCAATGCCTTATCATTTAGTCAAAACCATAAAATGTCTCTTATCATTCTAGTCATCCCCAATCTAATTTCATTTCAGGTAAACTGCAGGCTGGTCTGTTCTCAATTGGCTGGTTTGGTAAAATAAGTTAAATAAAGCAGAACCCTACGGTTTCTACTGATTAGTCCTTGTTAGATTTCCCCAAGAAACAAAGAACACATCAAATAAATTCATCTTCTGGCACCAAAATATGTTCAAAACCTGCAACAGCTGTAACAAAAGATCTGCACAAGCAAGGTGCACAGCATCACATAGTTTACATTTAGTATTACACAGCATGTGCATCAATTAAAAAATCTCTGTCATTTATATTGATACCCTCGTCCAGTATGCACCATTAGCATAGATCCAACGACATCTTTGACATCTTTTGTCCACCTACCCCTGTCTGCGTCCCTACGATCTGTCACATATATGTCATCATTTTATAGTTGCTAACGTAACTTATTACAAAGAATATCCAAGAACTAGTCCTGATCCTAACATATATATATATACTCATTTACAACGGATCTGGTGTCGTAGATTCCTTTTTTTCTAGGTGATAACTCGTAGAAGTTTATTTAAAAAGTATTTCACTAATCAAATGTTTAATATGAAACATAATAAATAAATATTGGAACCTCGGATTGTCAATCTGTAATTTATAAATTAAATAGCAGTATCCAAAGAGTAAAACTACATAAGTCTATGTGATCGATCGATGTTGATAACAGTTATTTTGAAACCTGGGAAATTGCTAAAATATGTTACGCCACTGGTTACAAAGGATGTGATGTTTTACGATCTTTTTATTTCTATGTAATTTTATCCACATTTACTTAGATATTATATAAATAAGCTACTGTTTTTAAAAAACAACTAAACAACATAACGAGGTATTATCGACTATAATAGCAATAATATTGTTTAGAAAATAAATAAAACTCATATTTTACTTTCTACAGAAAGGAATGAACAGTTTTAACAATAAATGATTCTTTATTTATGGCATTAATAGGTTTTATCAGGCATTAAAATTTGAAAAAATAACAAAAACATCAATAATGTTCAATAGAAATTGCTTATGAATAGTGAAATTTATGGAAAGTTATTTGAGATATTGCACAAAATTGGTAATAGGTTATTAACCTTGCGCCAATATCAACTAAAATATAGCTATTCTAAATAAGATATGTTAAGTTTTATTGAGGTGTTATTGCCGCAGACCCTATCTTAAACTTGTTCGACATTATACTTTTCTTCTTAGCACTACGGATTTTTAGGGTTTTGTAGGTATGACCACCAAAAAAACCTTATAACGTCACTCATATGTTTGTCTGTCTGTCTGTCCGTACGGTAGAAATAGTTACCCACCACACCACACTACACTCAACACTTCAGTTCAGTTAAGAGTTCCGGAGTGTTCAATAGGGGATAGGCATGATTTTTTATTATTTTTTATTATATTCCTCTTGTTGCATATAAACATAAAAAACAGTTTTGCATTTTTTTTTTAATTTGAAGGCTTAAAAAAATCATAAATGTATGTAGCGCGCGAAAACGACGTGTGACGTCATACCCCAACTAAGTGTACTGCGTAAAGCCTGCCCAGTGTATTGCCTACAGCCTACCCAGTGTACAGCATACAGCCTACACAGTCTGTCGTGAACTTATTTGCTTGTATAACTTTTATTGGTTATGTAAAGTTAGAGTGATTTTAATTAAAATAAAGTTTAATTCTATAAAAACAATTTATACATGTTTACCGAATTAAATTTTATATTAAAATATATAACCTATATTGCAGTATTTCAATTATGCCTCTAACGTTTTGTAACTTGATGTAAACAATGTAGTAAAATTTTGACATCTAAATTACATAAATATTTACATTTTACAGAGTTCCAGCGTTTGTTTACATAAAGTTATAGAATATATAAATGGATTAATTACAAGTCTGTTTTGACACCACGTATTTCTTCAGCACTGTAGCATTCATTATTTTTCATATATTCCATGAGCATAATTGCATCAATGTTGGGTAAATTATCACTCTGAGCCCTAACAAAATCTTTATCTGCCATTTTAATAATAAATGCGTGAAAATTTGTTTAAAAACAAATACAAAACACTCGAACAATACAATATACACACGTAAAGATTATGTTGTAGTCTGTATCAGTGACGTCAAACCCCAGCAGTTTGAGGTCATACTCAGTCGTATATACTCGGCAACCTTCGCGCCGTGGTCGGCTTATTTCAAATTTACAATATTTTAATTAAAAAATTTGGCTATAATATTAATTAAAATATGATTTTTGTTTTGTTAGGTGACATAACTAACATTAACATATCAAAAAAATGTAGTTTTAAGGAAATATAAATTTTATGCGTATTCCCTATTATTTTATTATACTATTATACACTGTGAATTAACCTATTTTTTAAAATTACATTAGATATTTGTTTTTCAAGTATCAAAGAGGAATAGATCATCGCAGTAATAAAATACTTATAAATCAAATAACACTTTGTTAATAGTGAGAAATACGTATCTGAAATTGAAAAAAAAATATATATTTATCAATATATTTGATTATCAAAAAATTGTGCCTTGCCCCACCCCTATTTCAAGGTCGCAAATTTTCGAAAGTTTATTGTTGAGATAAACTGCTTGTTTTCTTTTTTCCAAAAAACTGCGAATTAAACTATGTGTATTACCGCAAATTCCATAATTCCGATATTTATCCTGTCCGAGCTTTATCATAGCATTGGAATTTTTTTTTTTGCCGTTATGCGGAGAATTGTGTTAGCTGAGGTTTATCCATTGATTGTAAAAGCGGCCCTCAAATAGGAAGAGTTGAAGAAGGCCTATATTCAGAAATAGATGTGAGAAGCTTAAGAAGAAGAAGAAGAAAAAGTCTAAACGGAGCATTATGTTTACATCTCAGATATTTGAAATATTTCTTAAAGAACACGATAGTTATAAGTAATTAGTTGCAATAAGTCATTTCATAGTTTACTGACAGTAACAAAAACGATAATTCCATTTAACTGTTATATGTAAGAAGTACAATTTGTTTTGTCACGTGACCTACTTAATACGCAACAAGGTCATTTGAAATAAGCATATTTCTAATTGACATACTGAACTTGACCACCCACGTCCAAAATGTACTTAAACACTCTTTAAATTTTAACTATTTCCGATAAAAGATAAGGAATGAGTAAGCAGAAAGGATAGAAATGGAATAATACGTAGTTTTGCGAAAGGAATGAAAATTTATGTTTGATATTTGACTTGTAAATGGATTCTTAACCTAACCTATTTTGGAAGAGTTATATCTTCTAAATTCAAATTACCTGTCAAGTCTGGTTAGCATTTAAGTTAAATGTAAATTTAAGGATTAGATTAGTTGACCTTCAAAATTTGATCAACACGTTTTTTTGTTTGCATTTTCGTCAAGGTAAAATATTTACTAAGAAAGTATAACTTTCAAAATAATACGAAAAATGTTTGACAAGCAATAATAACACGTGAAATTGCTGTTGCAAGTTGTGGCATTCCACAAATATTTAAGTTGTACCGCAAGAGTAGGGCGCTACGAAAGTTTTAAGATACTGCTGTATAAATAAATATAGCAAGTTTATTCTTGCATCATTAAAGACCATTCAAAACATAATACAGTCGATTCCGCTTAATTGGGACACATCGGGACTTAGGAATTTTGGCCCAATTAAGCGGCTGCCCCAATTAAGCGAATTCCACATCAAATTAAACAATGCATATTTTTCTTTCAATAATTTTACTTTATAAACTCTTGAACAAAACTATAAATTACATATAACCAAAAAATATAAACTTTTAAGAAAAAATAATAATAAATTCCAAAATAAAATAATAAATAGGTACATACAATTTAATTCAATGCAAAAAATGCGTCAAGTGTAGTCTGTCTTTTGTTTTTGTAACATTTCACTTCTACAAAATCAGCACAGGTATTCAGTGCGGCTCCCTTCATTTCCTTCCTGCATAAAATAACGCTGTAATATTAAATTCTTTGTATATATTTTTTCTTGAGAATATGTGTAACATAATATGTACTGTGGTCATAAATTTACTGTCCCAATTAAGCGGAATGTTGTCCCAATTAAACATGTAAATTTACTGTTGGTTGCTTGGTTTGGTTTCTGTTCTTTGAGATTTGGCCCAAATAAGCGGCTGCCCCAATTAAGCGGTAGCCCAATTAAGCGTAATCGTCTGTATATACATAGATAAATAAATGTTATGTAGTCAGTCTATTTGCTTGCAGTGCAAGTATAAACTTATCAATATAGACCGGGACCTCATGACAGTTTATGATCTCCGATTTCATAAAGCAAGCCTTTTGGAGGAGAGAATATTTACCCTGTGCCAACAAAGAAAGGAGGGTACTAAACCCCTGCACACTTTCCGGTTATATGGAAAATTGCATTTCCACTTTTTCTCTGATTTAATAATGCTTGCCCTTTTATGAAAAGAAAGTTAAAACAAATTTAAAGTCTTAAAAATTATAGGCATGCGATTCGCAGGGTCCCAAAGGGCTCAAAGGTCACGTGATCTTGTAATAAAAAAAAATTAACTTGATTTGAAAATTATCTGCATGATAGTTGTTTAATCTCCTCGGGCAACAAATTGAAAATTTTTATACAATAATAATTTGAGCAATTTCGGGATTTGTTCAAGCGAAGGTACTGAGGACGGATATCGTCTTTTGATCGAGTATTGTATTCATGCGAGTCTCCAAGAGTAGTGAATTTGCTCAAATTATTATGTATTAGTAAGAGGATTAAATGAATAAAGCTGGTAAGATCATTATTTTGAGACTTGTAAAATAATCTCGACATTCGGCTCTGTAGGCAGCGCTGACGATAATTCTGACAGCTTTACGCTGAAGGCTAAAAATTCTGTCAGCAGACGGAGAATGTCCCAATATAAGTATACCATAATTTAGATGGGATTGGAATAATGTAAATTAGGCTTTCAATACGACCTCCTTACATACTCCGCATTTCAATCTCCTTATCAGGTAGATGGTGGACCTAAGCTTTCGACTAAGAAATCAGTGTGTTGGTCCTAACGTAAATGAGGATCTACTTGGATTCCAAGAAACTTAAGTAAGGAGGGTTTACAAAATTATGTTTCCTAGTAGTAAACAACAGGGTCTGGGATTTGTCCGTGTTTAAGCATAATTTATTGGTGATAAACCAAGAATTTGCTTCGACTGTCAAGGATGTATTCTCGGAAAGGAGAGTACTTAGATTGGTGTTTCTCGTTAATAATGTTGGGTCGTCTGCGTAGAGAACTGTTTCAGAAGTCATAAAAAAAGGTATACGTCATTAACATATATTAAAAAAGTAACGGACCAAGTATGGTACCTTGCGGAACACCAAACTGTAAAGGAAGAGTTTTAGATTTATTGTTGTCAAGCTGAGTAAATTGTTTCCTATCCGATAGATATGATCTAAGCAAGGAGCAGGTGTTTTCATCAAAACCATGAAGATGTAGTTTATTTAATAACATGTTATGCGCGATGCAGTCATATGCTTTGCTGAGATCTAAGAACAAGTGTAAGAAGTAAGTCCGTATCTCAAAACTTTCCTAGCGCCTTATACCCTTTTCACACTAGAACTTAAAGATCGGATGTTAAAGTGAATGTATCTTTAAACGCTAATGTGAAACCGTATGGCCTCGTCTAAATACAAGCGATGTTTAAGACAGAGATCTGCGTCTTAAACATCGTCCGCATTACCAACATAATTTCTATTATAAAAAAAATACTCTTTGAATTTGTGCTGTCAACATTTTATATTATCATAAACAAGAATACTGTATTATATCGACGTTATAAGAAGTTTATATTTATTTTTATAATAAAATTATTTATTTTAATAATGTGTTTAATAAAATACAGAGCTACAATAATTGAGATAAAATGTATCGACTAACATGTTAATACAGGTTTAATATATTCTTTATTGTAGTGTCTTTATTGTAGAATGAAATGAAATATCTATATTTGTTTATAATAATTCAAAATGTGCGTCTGCGCAGACAGTTCAAAACTGGTAATTTCATGACGGTAACTTAAGGACAAAATTACTGTAGCTGATGACAGCACCGGAGATTTAAACATCAAGTGTGAAAGCATACCGATGTTAAACATCGGCGAACTTTAAGTTCACTCGTCTTAAAGTTCTAGTGTGAAAAGGGTATTACAGAATACCAGCACGAGGTGTTGAAAACCTTCAACAGGATACTGTAGAAAAGATTGTCGAAAAGCTTATAGAATAGACCCCCTGAACAATATCGAAGTTCCAAATTCTGTGCAACCTCTTGTACTTAAAATCCAAATACAAATGTACTAGCTGATCATCTCTAATTTTGTGTAAATATTTTCTTCAAACAGTATTTTAAAAATGACAATAACCTCTTTGAAACGAGGACGATTCTTGCATTCCTGCCAAGGATGGATCAAAACTGGTAATTTTCTGATGGTAACTTAAGGACAAAATTACTGTAGCTGAGGACAGCACCGGAGATTTAAACATCAAGTGTGAAAGCATACCGATCTTAAACATCGGTGAACTTTAAGTTCACTCGTCTTAAAGATCTAGTGTGAAAAGGGTATTAGGTAATCATGTTCCCATATCTTTACAACTTGAATAGGAAATCTAAATGAGTCATATTTGAGGGCACGGAACCAAAAGTTAAAGTAAATAAAACCTGCCATATAAAAAAAAATCTGCGGGAAGAATTAAACAAAATCTCTTTAAATCAGAGTACCGTTAATCTAATACTACAAAAGTATCATAAAAAAGTCCATAAACCAACAATCCCATAGACCAGTTCTCTTAGTTAGGTATAGTATTCCATGGAAGTACGGTACATGTTGAGGTAGAGTTGCGGTGTGTGGCCGTTCGTTAAACTCCGGAAGTGATGCGTGTGTTCACTCACCTGTCTTCCGCCCGCTACAGAGCATGCGCAATCAAACATACAACTAAGAGGTCATTCTGCATATGTCCATCTCTATCTTGTGTTTCTTTTTAAAGTAATTAGGTTGTGATTATGCGAACAAAAAGGACAGGAATCACGGATGTTATTGTACTTTTAGAATCTACAACACCTATTTGCAGATAGTTATCTTTTTATACAGCAATTATTTAGTAAATTAATGGAATGTAAGTCTCTAAGGTGATTAACACTTTAAACATTTCATTTCTTACTTATAGGGTTAACTTACGGATATTGGAAAACTTTAAGGTCAAAATATGCACTTACTTTTAAGACTACGTAGTCAGATTTGGGCATTTCATAAAAAATTGACGTGAAGTGTGAATTTCAGGGTTTTGTAGGTATTTAGTCAGTGAATGATGAATATTAGAAGACCAAACGATGAATGCCTGTCACTACATAGCACAATTACAAGTGTTGGTTTTAAATCCTTCAAATCAGGGGTCGGAAAACAGGGGTAAATTACCCCAAACGGGGTATAAACGAAATTCTTGGGAGTTATGAGATATTAATAGACATAAATGATATAAATACAAAAAATCATAAAAAGTGCGTTTCTAAATACGATAGCAATTTGTGCGAATTGATGTCCCAAACGCTGCACGCATGTATACCCATTTGGTTCGAAGATTTCGTACTGGAAACAAAAAGCTAATCAAAACAAGATAGCTGTTTTTCCAAAATTAGCTTTGTTTTTAGAAGATTCGAATGATACTCGTTTTGAGGACATCAAGGTCACAATCAACAAACATCTTGGCAACCTAAAAGACTGTTTCGCTCAATATTTTTCCAAAACTTGATTTAAGTACAGTGAGTTGACCTATAGATCCTTTTAAATGCCAAATGTACGTGTCAGAAGAGCCACAAGGGTTGCCTGAGCCTCTTTTGGAACTGAGATCAAATAATGAAGCACGTATAGAATTTGAAAACAAAACCGATCTGTCACATTTTTGGATGTCAAGGCCTTTTAAAATTGTTCATGAGGAGACAATTAAAAAGTTGTTGCCATTTGCAACAACTTATCTCTGTGAACAAGGATTTTCCATTCTAATGAATATTAAAACGAAACAGAGAAATCGACTGGACCCCAAAGACTGTATCGAAATCGCACATCAAAAAGACCCGATTTTGATGTTATTGTATCAAAAATTAAACAACATTATTTCTCCAAATAAAGTATTTTTTGTTTATAATTTTATAGCATTATTTTATATATTTTATGTTAATTAATATGTAAATTCTAAAGAATTCAATATCGCTGAGCGCTCTAAACAGTATCCAAGATCCAGATCCAGTGCATCCTCTTGTACTAAAGATCCGGTTGCTACTCCACAATCTGAACGCTCAGAATGTGAGGGTAGAGCTGTTTTGGATACCGGGACATGTTGGTATTAAAGGCAACGAAGCGGCAGATGCAGCTGGAAAAGCCGCCTCGCACAGACCTATGATTGATGTGAGTTTCATTTTTCCAGATGACGCAAAGAGTCATCTGAAACACCTGGTTTTAGACATGTGGCGACATGAGTGGAGCCGCATACAGAACGTTAAGTTGCGACAGATTAAGGGAGACGTTAAATCATGGGGTTCTTCCTGCAGGATTTACCGCAGGGAGGAAACCGCCATCACACGCCTCCGTATAGGACACTGTTGGTGGACCCATGGACACCTCCTTCGAGGTGAAGAGACCTCTATCTGTGAGACGTGTAACACAGATTTGTCTGTGTTACACATTTTAACTGAATGTGCACAGTTCGAGGAGGTCAGGGAGAGGTTAGGCCTGTGCTATGACCTGTCAGTTGCTTTAGGTGGCGACAGGGTACTCATGGACAGGCTGATACTCTTCCTGAGAGAATCGAACTTACTGTTTTATGTGTGAAGTCTTGCACCTTATTTTAATGTGTTCTATTTCTTAACTGTGATATTCGATGCCCTTTACAGCCTCTTACCATCACCCTGAGTCTGTTCAAATATTCGAACAGATTTTTTAACTTATTTATTTGTGTTTGTCTGTGCAAGATTTCTTTTATTGAGTATTCGTAATTTTATTGATTTTATCTTTTTATTGATTGTTTAATTAATTGTTTTTAATATGTATTTCATTGTGTAGTCATTTAAATGGGCTGCGTTAGGCGCAAATAGCCTTCGTTGCTGTGCGCCAAAAATTTTAACTAACTAACTAAAGAATTCAATAAATCCTTCAATGGAAATAATCTATGATTTTTTTTACAAACCAATGGGATAACGTCGGTGTAAAGAAATATAGTTCTGGATAATGGGTAAAAATGTTCCCCGACCCCTGTTTTGATTCAATAGGCACGACAAGAAGGTTGTCAGTACAAGAATTTTATATAAAATTGAATTAAATTGTAGCATTTCACAGTTATTTAAGGTTATTTAACTTTAAAACTATCCCAGTCACTTTTTATTAAACTTTCAAAATCATTGCGTATAAAATTTATAACCAAATTAACATTATTACAGCAAAAAATCGTGTCAATTCATGTGTAAACAACTTAAAATTACATAAATCTGAAAACTAGTGAAATTTATAAAAATGTCAACAAAACACTAAATTATCTAACATCATGTTTATTTAATTTGCTATTGCAAAACTGCAATTAAATTAATATAAACGTTTATATATTTTATGTTGCAAAACATAAATATTTTATAGTTTATTAATAACTGTTACTGCCTGCTGTTCAACCATCTTTCACCAATTCAATTTTATTATTATATTCAGTTTTATGATTGTAAAGCAATTTAATTACCCACTAATTATAAATTTAGTATGTGAGAGATAAATGTATGATGGACTTTAGAATGTCAAAATTTTGTGGACTAAAAGTGAAAGCTATTTTAATTTGGGATTATTGAGAGCCAAATTGAAATGCTATTGCAGTTATTGTAGGTATAGAGAGACAAAATTTTTAAAAAAATTGAGTAGGCCAATGACAAAAACTGCTATTTCAAGAAATATATGAATCGTTTGCTTACTAGAATAAGGGAGAATTACCAAAACATGGTTCCAAAACTCAAAACTATTAAATAAATATTAACCGTGTAATAAATTAATACCGTGTTATTCATAATTATAAAACTGAAACCTTGAAACTATTGTTATAATTAAGTGAAAATTGTTAGTAAATATGTATCATATATTTCATTACTAAAATTCCAACTTTTTATTTCAATTAAGAAACGTTAAACATAAATATTTATTTGGGTGAATGCGTGTTTGCTATATTTAATACATTGTTTAACTTTTCAAAAGATTTTTGCAATGTTCAGCAAATTTAAACAAGTAATACGTTTTGTTTCTTACACGAAATGATTTAAACAAAAATATATTCCATTTCAAGTTCATATCTAAAGACTAGGACCACCCGATCTCAATATGCATTACCTATAATTTTTTCAGATTTTTAGTTAACCCCTTTGGGTAAAAGGGTACGGGACAAGAACTTTTGCACATTTTTGGCTAAATTCATATTAAAAGAAACGAATTAAAAAAACTATATATCGTTCCGTAATCTTCGTCTTAAGAGCTTTCTTTTGATATCACACAATAAATTTTAAAAATATATATTTTTTTATCAACGTCACAAAAAAAATCGACATTTTTCGAAAAACTTTCTGATCAAAAATTCCTGTTGAACTATTTCGGTTCCCATCAATGTTCATTACGGAGATTTTTTTAGATTTTTAGATCAATCCCTTTGGGAAATAGGGTTGGGGACAAAAAAATTTGACAAATTTTTGGCAAAAATCCAATTAAAAAAAAATTATTTGGTATGCCACTCAAAATTAAAAAAAAGCATTTAATTTTCCATTAAATACATATTTGTTTATATTTATCCCGCACTGTATTTTTTTGAACTCTATAGTTTTCCTATATGTGGGTTAAAAAGTTGTACAAGTATGTCAAATTTCAACTTTCTATGTTCAGCCGTTTGGCTACAATTTCTGCCGTACAGACAGACGGACAGACAGACAGACAGACAGACAAACATACAGACAGACAGGCAGGCAGGCAGGCAGACAGACAGACAGACAGGCTGACAGACAGACACATGAGCACTGGCGCACCCAGGAATTTCTGTTAGGGGGGGGGGCGGAAGACAAAATTATTTAAATTATTATAGATGACCTAAAAAAAAGGTCCTCACTTCTAAAATACAAGTGACTACCTAAAAGGTCCTCATCTCTATTTTTAAAATTTTCTAGTGCGTTTGTGTTTTTATTTTTATTTCCTTCCTTCTTAAGGGGAGGGGCGCCCCCCTCCCTGGGTGCGCCACTGCACATGAGTGACGTTATAAAGGTTTTTTGGTGGTCATACCTATAAAATCCTAAAAATAATAATTTATAAGGTGATAAAATAAAGTTTTTTGAATATAAAAACTTTTATGTAACTTGTTCCATATTGCATCAATTTGTTGTTTCCACCTAACATTGTGATGTTACAATCTATTTTTATTCCTAAATATTTTACGTAATTGACTTTATTATTACGTCTAGAATTACGTCTAGAATTTTGTTAAAAGGGTTTTACTTGAGACAGGAAGATTAAAAGGATAGCCGTGATTATATGGCTGCGTACTTGTGAGGTTTCTAAAGAGATTCCATACAAATTTAAGAAAAGAGTGTTACATAATTGGAAGACCAGGAAGGGAATTGCACTTGTAGTTGTCAATGCAGTGATTCTGAAAGAAAAATTATCTGATGGTAAAAGGGAAGAAAGTTACCTTACATTTCCGGTCTACAAATACCTATGTAAAGGAAAAGTTTAAAAGCGTGAATAAAGGTCTTGTTCCAATGCAAGTATTTAATTCAACATGATTTTTTGCGTTCATACTCTGACGAATATTATGTAGAATATCAAATCTTGGATTAAGGATATCAAAGACAATTTTGATTTTTTAGATGATAACGTGTGTCGAGTTGGGTTTGTTATATGTATGGAAATCAAAATCGGGATTTTCGCAGCAAATAAAGCATATTTCTCACCTACTCCTAGAAAAATAGGGTTGTATATTCGACTAAACGCGTCTACAGACAGTGTGTCAAGGCTCGCCAACGCTGGCCGTAACATGTAACACTGGTGGACACTTGTACATGCGTATCATACAGACGATGTGTCGATGAAACATCAGTGCTGGCCAAGTAACGAACATGGGCCAACGTTTGTAAAATGACGGCTGACAGCGAAAGTAAGGTTATGGTTGCAGCTTCGACCTTGCTTTTGATATTTAAATTAGATTAAAAGTATAAAAAATTACTTTTTACTTTGAGTAGACTTCATAATTATAAGCAAAGATGGTTATAACCTTCCTTTTGAGCACAACACTTTCGACTGATGTGATGACAAGTGTGTGCGTCGTGTGTATGGTGCTAACATTCATGTACAAGTATGCACCGATGTTGTTCAACCTTCTTTGACTTGTGATAAGAATACCACCTCTAGCGAAAGTCGGCCAGCGCTAAGCCCAGCGTACGTTGGTTGTGACTTGTGACTGGTTGCCCCTACACACGATCCGTGGAGCTAGACAAGTATAAACATTGGCCGTGACTTGCCACGTCGTCTACAGGTGCCTTAAGGCATATGACCAGTACGCCAAATAACGACAAGCACCGCAAGGTCGAAGGGAAGACCTCGAATAAAATGTATATCCTCGGAAAGTTTTACTTGACCAACGCTTGCCAGAAAAAGAGTATGGCTCAATCTAGAATTGTCTTGTTCGACTTGGTCTAGGCGCAGCCAGGGGCGCACCCAAGGGGGGGTCCAAGGAGTCCGGACCCCCCCCCCCCCCGTACTGTGAGAAGTGAGGACTTTTTGTTTGATCTTCACTTAAAATTTAGGAGTGAGGACCTTTTTTTTTTGCTCTTCACTTATAATATAGAAAGGAGGACCTTTTTTTGCTCTTCACTTGAAATTGAAATTTTGCCCTGTGTTTATAAAAATTATGTATAATTGGACCCCCCCCCCAAGCCAAATATCTGTGTGCGCCCCTAGGCGCAGCTGCAATACAAGCACTTCATATACAAAATCACACAGACGTTTATCTGAATATATTCAAATATAACAAACGAAGATAAAAACTACGAACGCACATTGGGTATGAGAAGCTGATAGTTGTCATTGAATTTTACATATGATAATCTAGTGTTACAGACATTCTATAGCATCAAATTTGGACTTTTTAAAAATAAAAACTAATTTTAAACAACATTTTATTCTTGTATTTTTGCTCTAAAATTTACAGGAGAGCCAATTTTCGCACTTATCTAAAATCCCATGATAAACTGCTATGTTCCACGTTTTGTTGCACACACGGTATATATATTTAACATAGTACTGTGCCCTTATACCCTTTTCACACTAGATCTTTAAGATCGGATGTTAAAGTGAATGTATCTTTAAACGCTAATGTGAAACCGTATGGCCTCGTCTAAATACAAGCGATGTTTAAGACAGAGATCTGCGTCTTAAACTTCGTCCGCATTGCCAACTTAATTTCTATTATAAAAAAATACTCCTTGACTTTGTGCTGTCAACATTTTATATTATCATAAACAAGAATACTGTATTATATCGATGTTATAAGAAGTTTATACTTATTGTTATAATAAAATTATTTATTTTAATAATGTGTTTAATAAAATACAGAGCTACAATAATTGAGATAAAATGTATCGACTTACATGTTAATACAGGTGTAATATATTCTTTATTGTAGTGCCTTTATTGTAGAATGAAATGAAATATCCTTAATTGTTTATAATAATTCAAAATGAGCGTCTGCGCAGACAGTTCAAAACTGGTAATTTCATGACGGTAACTTAAGGTCAAAATTACTGTAGCTGATGACAGCACCAGAGATTTAAACATCAAGTGTGAAAGCATACCGATCTTAAACATCGGTGAACTTTAAGTTCACTCGTCTTAAAGATCTAGTGTGAAAAGGGTATTACACATATTTTAATCCTTTAGTTTCATTTTGTAAATGTCTATTTTCTAAACATTTACTTTTTGTTTACTTTTAAGAAAGGATTAATTTGTGTGTTTACTTGTAGAATGTGTCTCTCTGTTTAAACATATCCTGCCTGAAAATTTCTGGTTTAGAGAGAAAACCTTTTATCAATAACTAATTCAAGTCATAAATTTTGATAAAAATCATACCTCGTATAGTCAACTCTCACTTGTCAATTATTATTCAATAGTTGTTTAATGTCCATTGAAGCCAACTCTCACCTTCTTCCTAAACAATCGAAATGCAACGTTCGTTCAATCGGATGCATTCAATCCGTGACTTGATCTACAATGAAAAGTTTGAAAAGACTTATTGATATTCAAGAAATGTCGCTATGTACTATCAGGAAATGAGTAAAACGAGCTGGGGTGCGCAAAATATAACAATAAAAATCACATTATAATTCTTTATAACGTGTTTTAACAATAGATAATAAAAATACAAAAGACAATAACATGTAGAGATTGATGAATTGTTTCAAAAATCGTGATGCGTTGTTGTGATTTAATCTCAACACACAAAATAGTATTTTATTTAACAGGCATATAATAGAGGTTATATTTCACGAGGATGAGGTTTGCCACCCGATCCGTAGGCTAGGGACAAGGATTGCCCGTTAAGCCCAACTCTGTTCTCCATATACAAGGTGTCTCAAAAGCAATTTTATATTTATTTAGCTTACTGCGTGAACGCAACGTATCCGAGGGGCGCGGGGGTTATGTCAATCGGTACCCTGGCTCTTGGGAATTTAGTCGCTATGGAGCGTTTCTCGGGTGCAGACCGCGCGTTATGCGTGCGAGAGTTTTACAAAAACGGTAATTCGGCGACTGTAGCGCGTAGAAAATTCTGCAGTATTCGAGGTTTTCGCCACTTAAATGATGCGCCAAGCATTCCTCTCATTCGACATTGGGTTAAAAAGTTTGAAGAGACTGGTACAACGCTGGATAAATCAAAATCCGGGCGACCTAGGTCATCAAGAACGGTAGAAAACGTGGAGAATGTTAATCAGTCTGTTCGTGACGACCCGAACCTTTCAATTCGGAAGCGCGCAAGTGCTTTAAATGTGCATAGATCATCATTACATCGCATTATGCACAAAGACCTAAAGCTGCACCCCTACAAAATTCAATTGGTGCAAGAATTAAAGCCCCAAGACGCCAGTCAGAGGCTTAATTTCGTAAATCAGGTGATTGAGCGATTTTCAACGTTTACCAACATTTTGTTTTCGGATGAAGCTCATTTTCATCTTAATGGCCACGTAAATAAGCAGAACTGCCGCTACTGGAGTGCAACGAATCCGAAACGCAAACATCAGAAACCCCTACATTCGCCTAAAGTGACCGTATGGGCTGCGATGTCGGCGCGAGGAATTATCGGCCCTTACTTTTTTGAAGACGAAAGGGGGCGTGCAGTTACAGTGAATTCAGAGCGTTATGTGGAGATGTTAGACAACTTCTTGGTACCTGAACTGCAAAACTTTCTTGGCTAAAACCAAAGAACATGGTTCCAACAGGACGGAGCAACTTCACACACGTCCAATATGTCTCTGCCACGTGTTCGTGAAATTTTCTCAGGCAAATTGATCTCCCGGAGAGGTGACATAAATTGGCCTCCACGCAGTCCAGATTTAACCCCTATGGACTTTTTCCTATGGGGTTATCTTAAATCTAAAGTTTACGCCAATAAACCGACTTCACTGGCGCATTTGAAAGAAAATATCCGTCACGAAATCCCTGAGTCCACCTGCCGAGACGTCATAAGTAATTTTACTGTTCGATTAAATGAGTGCCGAGAACGCGAGGGTCTACATTTAGACGATATTATTTTTAAGAAATAAATCCCCAAAAAGTGTATTTTAATAATTAATAAACATTTTTTCTATATACGGCTTACTTTTTTTTTAATCGATCCACTAAATATAAAATTTCTTTTGAGACACCTTGTACATTGCCATGTGATTTATGAGAAGCGTTCCAAAGTGAACAAACAGGAGGACTGGTAGTAGGACATACAAAGAAATTCTTCTCATCGATCCAAAAGACTACCACAATTACTTTCGGATGGATACGGACACCTATAACTCTCTTGAGAATTTGGTAGCAGCCCATCTAATTACCTGTGTTAAATTCTGGCTCAGTAAGGTAAAGTGGACGTTCAGTGTAACCAAGAAATTTTAGTGCATAAATTACCCTGGATGTTGGACTGTAAACATCGTCGGCATTTGCTCCTGATCGTTTCGAATAGAGATGGGAATTTCGGCTCAGTTTGCGGAACCGGATCAGTGGAGGTCGTTCAGTTTGTTGACACGGCTCAGTGATCCGGTTAAGTAAACATGTTTCCAAAACACAGGACGGTCGTTAGTTCGTAGGTAGAAAGTCGCTTAGAGCCGGTTCTTGCTTAGAGCCGGTTCTTGCTTAGAGCCGGTTCTTGCAATATATGAACTGTAAATATGATCCCGAGACACAGGTCGGTCGGTCGTTCGGTCGTAGGTAGAACGTCGTTTACAGTCGGCTCTTGCTTAGAGCCAGTTCTTGCAATATATGAACTGTAAACATGATCCCGAGACACAGGTCGGTCGGTCGTTCGGTCGTAGGTAGAACGTCGCTTAGTGCCGACTCTTGCTTAGAGCCGGTTCTTGTAAACATGATCCCGAGACACAGGTCGGTCGTTCGGTCGTAGGTAGAATGTCGCTTAGAACCGACTCTTGCTTAGAGCCGGTTCTTTTAAACATGATCCCGAGACACAGGTCAGTCAGTTGCCGGTCGTTCGGTCGTAGGTAGAACGTCGTTTAGCCCCGACTCTTATCTAACATTTTTGAAACAAACAATTCACTTTATGTAGCTACTGTATTTTAAACCAGATGTGTTAAGTTTATGGCGATGTTTATTGCCCTTATAAATCGGACATCTGGGATTTGGGCAATATTTTTAATATTTTTATATAGTATGGTTGTAAGAAAATACAGACTAAGCCGATTAGTTTCAAATAAACTGCCCTACAAATTGATGACAAAATACACTTTATGATAATACATTACAAGCCAAGTTCTCGCGAAGTTCAACATGACATCGACCCAGATCCGGATCACTCCGGTCACTGTTCACAATCGCCCGACCTATCGTATTCTTGAAACTTGAAACTATACAATGAGCCGTGAGCCGGCTCATTTCAATTTGGTGAACCGTGTCACTTCGGTCAGTGTACTGAGCCGGCTCAGTGAGCCGGTTCGTTCATGAACGACCCATCTCTAGTTTCGAAGATTTGATTTTCTTCAACTCTTCCCTATAATTAGAGCGCAAAGTTTTTAATTTTTTTTCGAACGTCATCTTTTTTTGCATTTGGGCTTATTTTTTTATACACTTTAAACAATTTTAAAAGTCCTTCATTCTGCTTCACTTTGTTCATGTAGTCAGGGCGACGAGCATCCCAGAGCTGTGGCATTGACTCATACGTTTCAATAAAGGTTTGTAGCAGCAGACGTTCTGACATTTCAACTTCAATTTCATCATCATCCACAGCCAGGGACGTAGCCAGGATTTCAGCTTGGGGGGGGGGCAAAAATAACAAAATATTCTAAATTGGTCGGTACGACCTTAATTACATGGCTTGGGTAGAAAATAACAGCGTTCTAGGTCAGGGGTCGGCAACCTTTCAGTGACAAAGAGTCAAATCTATATTGAAAAAAAAAACACAATAACATGAAAGAGCCGCTAAAAAATATATGCTATATTTAAGAAAAAAACGTAAAAATTGTTTATTTGTTTTAAAATAAACAAGTATTACAATAAATTAATATTTACTTACACATTTAGTTTGTGATACCTATTGTAGTTGCCAGTATATTACAATATAATAATTTTTTTAATGGGACGATTGCTCCTGTATAGTGTTCTATAAGACATCTCCAATATTTGGTGAATATTCAGTAATCTTTAACTTAAGGCAGCACTCTAGTTTCAGGTCAGTAAGATTACTTCTTAACTAACTCTTTATTAATTTCATATGTGAAAAGATTTGCTTACAGTAATATGTAATATGTGGATCCGAAAATTGTCAGTAGCCCAAAAGCATAATTTTTTAAAAGATTGAACGATTCTGGAAGACGGTTCCAAGCTTCGAAAAGAACTTTATCTACATTTTGAAGATTGCGAATTTCGGTCCACTTATGCTGGGAAGATAAAATTCACTTTTTTCTTTCTAAATTTTCCAGTTCAGAATTAAGTTTTAAGAATATATAATTCCATAAACCTTTGGATTTCAAATCCATTAATTGAAGGTGATAAATGTAATTGCTACATATCTACTTCAATTGGTTTTGTCAAAAAATCTAGTGTAGCTTTATATTTTCTAAACGCTTTAAATCTATCTCGAAAAGCTTCTTTCATGTTAACAATAGTTTGTGCAAAAAAAATTGTATTAATAACATGTTTTTGTAAATTAATAAAATGTAAAAATGTTTTTGCACGTAAATCATTCACAAATACAGATAACTTTTTTTCGAAACAAATAACTTCTTCTAAAAGGGAATATGCAGTAACTCGGGGAATTACCGGGCACGAATTGCACCGTAAAACATTCTGAAAAATACAAAATCTGTATAGTACAGGCAGAAAGTTGAAAATTAGAAAATAGATTATATTAAAATAAAAACCAGCCAATTTTCAAAGAGCCACAAAATTTTCTAAAAGAGCCGCAGGTTGCCGACCCCTGTTCTAGGTCTTTTGTAGTATATTAAATAATAAAAGTCCGGTAAATTTATAAATTTTCTTCACCTCCGGTGAAGAAAACTTCTAATAACCTAAATTATATTTTATATAAGGTAAACTAACCAGGATTTAAACTATCCTGGGGGGGGGGGGGGGAGGCAAATGCCCCCTATGCCCCCCCCCCCAGGGACGTACCCTGTCAACGGCACCGTGTATAGTAAAATCATCTATTAAATCCATTGTTTACGATACTAACTATTGACACGACTTGACACGAGACAAACAACAACTAAAAACTAAAAACTGAAGATCAATACGGACAGTTTTACTGATACCCTGCGAATGGCTATCAGTAAAACTGACAGTTCCCCCCACTACCTACGATACTAAAAGCTGTATTTCAAGAAATCTAGATTTCGTCAGTTCACTCCATCATTCCATCAGTACTTGCATTAGGTCGTCAATATTACTGTCATTATTTTTTAATTCTGTCATTATTAGTGATAGTGTAAGGTCCGCTTATGGAATCAAATCTTCTGAACTTTAACGCGTAATTTTCGACAAGTGACTTATTCAAATCCTCGCAAGATCTGTGAGAAGTCTGTGCGCATAGAATTGTCATGTAATATTGTGTCATTTAATGTTTACATCATTTATTCATTACTGAAAACATGGTAGTATTCATTGTAGTCATGCCATATCGCAATTATAATACGCTGCAGTGACAAGGATTCTTAACTTATTCATATTTATTCACACGCGCAAAAGAGTTCTTATGAAATATTTACTCAGGAGGTTCATTTCTGTACCCTTTAACCTTGGACAAAAATTATTTTAACAATTTTCTTTGTGATGCCAATGTACCAATAGTGAAAATTTTTTAGCAGTCACGAATTATTTTTTTTTTAAGTTATTACATCGATCATAATTAGACAGTTAAATTTTAAGTTGGCAATAATGAATCTTCATAATTAATGATCTTGAACATAATTTTATAGTCTGATAATTATTGAAATTGTCTTTGAAGATTTTGAAACTCTGTTGTAGAAAATTATAGATGAAATATAAAATATGTATTTGTCGTAAACATTAATTCGGTGCTTGTTTGGTCAATTGTTATATTAGCACATATTAAAGCAATCCTGCGCTGCAAGCGTTAATTCGTTTGTTCGTGCTGTTAGGAAGAGCATGAGTTCAACTCCTGCTTATGTCAAATAATTTGAGTAAAAAATATTTATACAAATTACAAGTTCTGCTTAGCCGTTCGCAATTGGCTATAAACTGTGTCTTTCTGTGCGCTCTAAAAAATGGACGTACTACTGACCATGTTCGTCCTGAATGTACACAGATTGTAAATTAGGTTATAATTGGAAACAGGAGGCCTAGGTTCAACTAGAGCTGTCGCGCCAGTAATGATGATTTGCCCGTGAAGCTCATCACTACCGTATGAGTGTTGACAACTTTCTTGACCTAAAATTGTCTTTTTTCGAGAGGAGATGCAAGTGTCATATTACAAGTGTACTTATTTATGAGACGTGTGCGCGTTATTACAGTTATCCTGTTAGCCAGTTAAATAATGTTAGGGCAGTATTACAAAAAAATCAAAAATTTCTGTTGAAATATTCCGGCTCACGTCAATGTGCATTGCTAAGATATTTTTAAGAATTTTAATTAATCCCGCTGGGTTACTGGATGTGGAACACAAGTTTATTAGTTTTTTTTTTTTTTTTGCAAAAATCGTAAATAAATTTTAAAATACTACTTTTCTTGCCTTAATCTTAAGTCCGTTCTACATTATAATTTTTTCAATACTATCCAAATCTGACGTCATTTCAACTTTTGATACTACAGAATATAGTGGGGGAGAGCGATACCTTCCATTTTTTATTACTTTGTGATACTCTTCCCTGCCAACTTAAAAAATTTTAGGTTCAGGTGATAGACAACAGTTTGGTTATAGAACCAGTTCTAGTAACCAATTTATAAATATTGTTTAATTGTGCTAAGTTTATATTTAATTATATATTCTAAATAAACTTCTTATCAACTTAATAAACTTCTAAAAGTTAAGTTGTAAACAAAAACTAAAAAGTTGGTAGTTGGTACGACTGAGAAGTATACAACTGTCATCCAAATATTTGATCGGAGGTAGTTTTGAAAATAGTGTAGTTTGTAGTGTAGCATCGAAAGTTGGAAGGAACCCAGCAAACATTGAACTAACGGCCGAACGCCGGCAAACTGCTTTTACGCTGGTACATTGCTGGCACCAAAAGTAAGTACAATGCCAGTATTAATAATGTACTTCACATTTGTATTTCGCACTCTGCCTATACGAAGTACTTTACCAGCATTTTATAAGCATTCCTTATTTGTATTAATCCAAGGTTATTTCTAGCGGGCCAGTGCTTATGTTTATAACTTTTTTTGAATGTAATAATTTGAAAAGTCTGACCGTTCTTAGTCATAAAACACCCTAATGGCGTGGCCTTCGAGGGTCAGTACAAGTGATATTCTGTGAGTTCAAGTTGGGACGTGTTGGTGAACAGTGTTTAAAGATGTGTATTTGAATAGTTATTGATTGTGAGCATTATACAGTTTTTTATTGTGATTTGTGTGTGTTTTGTTAGATTTAAGGACGTAGTTTACACAAACTATTTCATATTAAATTGTTTAATTTTTAGTTTAGTTCAATCATAGTTTTTTTCATGTAATAAAATTTTCAATTATTAATAAATCTGATACAAGATTATAAATATGTCATTTAAAAAATATAATTTGTCATATTTCATTTTGAATAGTGACATCTTAAATATTTTGTAAATATAATACTAACCTAAAATAATACAAACTTAATCCAAAACTGTAAAGCTTTTTTTACAATATAACCAAGTTTCTAAAAGTCAGTAATACACTATAAAAATCACCAAAATAACCAGATCTAGTTTGTTCTTACAAAAGTGAACAGCTTATAGCATTAATGCTTATAAAATTTGTTTATTGAATTTATTTTAACAAGTATGATTTCTTTAGGTTGGCACTCTTCAAGTCAGGGGGAAAAGATGTGGTAGATAATACAAGACAAATATTGGCGAAAATTATTAGTCACCCCTTATCTTTAGGATGAAATTGGTTTGACCGAAATGGCAGAAAACCATTTTCTTAAAATTCTTCATTAAATTAATAAATTAAATAAACTAATTCCTGTTATTCCTGAAATTATATTTATTTAATATTTATAAATAAATCAATAAATTATAACTGTTAATTCAATTTACAATCGGCTAGTTTTACCATCGTTGAATAAATTTATTTAACAACTTAAGTTAACAATATCTCATCATTCTACTGACAGCAATGTTAATTTCTTCATTAATAGTTTAAAACCGATGCGATATTGTCAACTTTACTTGTTAAATAAATTTATTCAACGATGGTGAAAATGGCCAAATGAGTATTTATTTTGCACCTAACCATTAATTTATTTTAATACTGGGTAAGTACACATATATTACATTTGAAACACTAGAGAGTGGGTATAATATAAGCACTAGTCTGTCAGAAATAAATCTTGCAACTAATGCGATTATTTTGCACTTTACCGTTGCTGGGCCAGCAACTGATACATCAATGGGCCAGCTAACGGCCACGGGGACACCGGGGTACTGGCCCAGTGCAAAACGCCAGCACTGGACCAATGCGAAATGCCAGCACTGGCCCAGTGCGAAATGCCAGCACTGGCCCATTACTTTCAATGCACTTTACCGTTGCTGGGCCAGCAACTGATACATCAATGGACCAGCTAAGGGCCACGGGACACCGGGGTACTGGCCCAGTACGAAATGCCAGCACTGGCCCATTACTTTCAATGCCGGCGAGTATGTGCTTTACCAGTACTGGTCCGGATAAAAATGTTTGCTGGGAAGTATTGTGTTTTACATTATACTTTTTACGTCAGTACTACGCAAAAAATCTGTGTAGTGCTTCGCAAAAAAGTATAATATAGAACGAACCTTAAATTTACGAACTTTTTTTGATACCACACAATAAGTTTTTTAAAAAATAGTTTTTTTTTCAGCAAAAAATTCGATATTTTTTGAAAAACTAATCGAATCAAAAATTCCTGTTGAACTATTTTGGTTTCCATTAATGTACATCGTTTTTCCATTAATGTAGATTTTTTTTATATTTTTAGACCACTCCTCTGGAAAATAAGATGTGGGACATGTGTGTTGTACATTTTTTGCGAAAATCGTGTAAAAATATTTGTTTTTTCACAAAAAACAATGATCGGTTACGCATCCAGAGGTTTTATTTGATACCCTATTACAGCGGTTCCCAAACTTTTTAGACCGCGACCCGGTACGAGGTTTTAAAATTTTTATTTATAAAACAAATTTTATTTTAAAGCAGTAGCTTTATAGTAATAAAGAGTAATAAATAATAATAAAGAGTATAGTATAGTAATAAAAAGTATAGTATTAGTAATAAAGAATATAGTATAGTAATAAAGAGCACAAATACACACTATTCTAGTGATTAACTGACGTAAAAAAAAAAATAATATGTACAAAAAAAATCTTTTTTGTGTTTATACAATTTTTTTCGCGACCCGGCAAAATTTTTTTACGACCCGGTGCCGGGTCGCGACCCACACTTTGGGAAACGCTGCCCTATTACAATGTTTTAAAAAATATTTTCTTCTTCGTTAAATACAAATTTGTTTATATTTTCGGGCGATGTGTTTTTTGTCTCAGCATTTTTCCCATATGCAGGTCAAAGAACTGCTATGCATGCCAAATTTCAATTCTTTAGGTCTAACCATTTTACCACAATTTCTAGCATACATATTCTACCGCACAGGCAGACTTTAGATATACAGACATATGAGATATTTGGTTATACCTACAAAAACTTAAAAAAGAGAATTTTTTTAACTTATGTTATTATGTACTAATTTGTTCCTTTACTATATATTCAGTAGCTAATACTAGGTAATTTATCTTCTCAGTCGGAAATAGTAATTTTACAGTGTACATTATGGTAGTAATGTTACAACATTAGCGGTTTTTACCGTTAGATGCAGAGATGGTCAACACTTATCTGATAGTGGGTAATCACATTTTTGACGCTAATCTTAATTAATTTCGTTATTTAATTTCGTTACTTAATTTCTCATCTAACGGTCCGCGGACCGACATAAAATTGAGGAACCGTACGACCGTATTCCAGTTCAGATTCATATCAGAAATCGAAGGTTCAATATCGAAGTTAGTTTAGTGATAACTGTTTAAACCAACTAAGTAATATATGCATCTGGTTTTATTATTTTAGAAAGATCTAAAAATGCAAATTACTCGTACAATTTTATGATTCTATAAATAATTAAACTCATGATTCTTTGGCAAGACAGTTTCCTATGGAGTAAATGTTCGTGCATTATTTCCAGCTGATTCAGCTTCAGCAATATGCAAGAAAAACAGTTTATCTTTATACATAAAAATCAATATCTGTTTGTTTGTTTGTTTGTTTGTTTGTTTGTTTGTTTGTTTGTTTGTTTGTTTGTTTGTTTTTCTGTCCTTTATGCAAAGCCAAACGGATGGACCGATTTTCACCAAATTTAGTACAGGGGGGTAACAGAATCTGAGGAAGGTTTTAGTGAGGGTTCCAACTTCGTCCATGCCCTCCTAGGGGGCGTTATGGAGGGAAACCATCATTTTCCACTCTCCGTGCAGTTTAAATTTGTAGCGAATCCTGTACGTTAGTTTACAACGTATCGTTTATTGTCCACTAGGTTGCGAGCCTGTGATATAATATTACGTCTAATCTCAAACTAAAGTGAGATTTCTGACTAAAGGAGTTCGGGTACTAGGCGTGAGTGTTATCCAGGGTTCATCATTACGATATGTGTATTAAATTATCTGTATTAGTACTTACCAACCGATTGATCAGGCATCTTGTAATTAGTCTGGATCTTAGCTGTTCACTTAAGTTCTTAAATGTGAAGGTTTATTCTCGTTAAGACAGTTTAAAATTAAAGAATTTGATTTATTATAATAATATTTACAAAAAGTTCAGTTTGAAAGATTAAAATGTAATTAAAATAATGAATAAAATAAAACAAACATAATCGAGTAGACCACCAGAAATGCCGACACAGTGCCTCTAAGAATTCAACAAATTACTTCTAACTACTCTAACCGGACCATATACTGTCTGCTCTCCTCTTCAGCGAGACGTCTTTTTATAAGTCATTTTTAGGCATTTCGTGAAAAAGGGTAAAAGGAATTGTCAAAGTTATTAGATAATAATTTTGAACAAGAGTCTCCTCGAATAATAAACTTTAAAAAAATATTTCAAAGTTACGGTTTGTAAACGTAAAATTTCTAAAATTTTATTATTTGAATTCTCAAATATATACCCTTTTTAAAAAATCAATAAACGATGGCAATCCCTTTTAAAGAAATTCTCGCGACGGGTGTTTTGTAAAAGTCATTTTTCTGACGGACCACTCGATTCGTTACAAATTGATTACGTAAGCTAAACCTTAAAAGATATATCGATATAATGTAGACACCGATGTATGCACCGATATTATGTATTGGGCAATTTTATGTTTTTAAACGTAATAGTTTTTGTGTTATAAAGTTGTGGGTGCTTAACATCGGAGTTTTATAATGATGTATCAATTATTTTAAAATAACAAATTAGAGCATTTCACGTAGAATCATAATGTAGTTAACACTATACATCAAAGATTAATAATAACGGAGTTAACAAAGTGTACGCATACACAAAAATGTTTAAAGATGTACAGGTTTGTCGCTATTTGGTGCGGAATTTACCAGAAGATGGCATTGATGGAGATTTCTTTTAAAGTAGTGAAATGCCGTAGCGAAGCACGCGTATACCCACTAGTTTAGTATAAAAATGAAAAGTTGTATTGTAGTGGATACCAACGAAATGAAGGAAAACCAAAAAGTACATGAATAAAATGGATAAAAGTGCAGCAGGTTGTGCTTAGTGCTATAGTCATAAAATCAGCAGAGGATATACATACATATATCGTACAAATCACCTCCAAAAAATACAAGTGGAGCAAAAAAAGGTCTTCACCTCCAAAATATTAGTGATGAGCAAAAAAGAAAAAATATTCTCACGTCCAAAATACAGATGATGAGCAAAAAAAAGGTCCTTTGGGTCAGGACCTTCAGGACTTTTGGGTCGTGAAGCTGGACGCTAATCTATGCTACCTAGGAAAAGCACTATCACTTACCTAATACTTACAAAACCCTGAAATGTGTGGAAGTTCACATTTCATTATTATTATTTTTTTATTGCTAGTAAAAGTAAAGTTCTTTTATAATTTGCCATGAACAATGTCTTTATTTAGCTTAAATCCAACATTGCACGTTTTCCTAACTAACATTGTTCCCAATCATCTTTTCTAAATCGTGTCTATTTGCCAAGGAAAATCATTAAATAAATCCATTGTCATTAGCATGTACTGCAAATAATATTTGATGACAGCTGTGCAGACATTTCATTTTTGTTTCTTTCTCCAAGCTATAAGATATTTAACGGTGTTTCTCTTCATTTCACAACTGGTTCATTTGAAGGAATGGCAACGGATCTTTTCCCACGTCTTACTACACGCTTCAAGTACTTCCCTCCACTAGTCAGTATTCTTTCCGCTATCACCACAGTAGGTTCGCTTTGGTTAAAGTGAAATCGTTTTGTTTTCGTTTTGTTTATATTAAGGTGACAATTGTTTTGACAGTTTAATATGTGATTGGATGGTGGTTCAGGGTTTGTTATTTAGTGGTTTCATTTTGTGATGTGTGGAGTTTCTAATGTATTTAGTTCAGTGAGATTGACAGTGCATGACGAGTTAAAATGCACGCTGGAACACCTAGCTCTGCAATTGGCGGTGGTTTTATACCACCGGATCTTATTATACCGTCTCAGGTTTGTTTTAACATTTTTATGTTATGATTCATTTTATGTATGTAACAACTGTCATCGCCCTTAGGACAAGCGTAACAAATATTTCCTCAGGAAATTTTAAATTTTAGTTTTAATTTAAGTCAGTTGTGTCTTTCTATCTATACGATTCTAGCGCACTTAGGCAGGACTATAATGACTTACGTCATTTGCGTGCTGTTTTGGTTAAACTATGTTTTTAAAATTTTGATGTGATTTTTACGTATCTGATTTTACTGCAGCACTGAATTTAGGACATCATTTTTTCATAAAATTTTCCCTTAGGTAATTTTAATTGAATTTATAGGATTTCATAGGTATAACCAAGAAACCTTTATACCAAGTATGGCCAAACTTTTTTTAATATGTCGTTTAAATGGTCGTGCTTAAAATTGTGCCTGCAGATAGAAATTGTTACCATTGTTAGAAAATTGAAATTTGGCATGCTTATACATATTTTTGATCCGCATGTAGGAATAGAATATAAATCGTGCGAAAAGTATAAACATACATGTATTTATAAAAAAATATATCTTTTTACCGACCGTCAACATATATAAGGGAGGTATTGTGATCATACCGATTTTAACATTTCGAGATTTCGATGGATCTCCACGAATTGAGGTCCCTACATAACGTTTTGACTATTTTTAGCATGATGTCTGTCGGTCTGCCTGTCTGTCTGTCCATCTGTCTGTCCGTCTGTCCGTCTGTCTCTGTACACGTGCAGAGCAAATTAAAAGTTTGTAAATGTAAAATTTCTAAAATTTTATTATTTGAATTCTCAAATATATACCCTTTTTAAAAAATCAATAAACGATGGCAATCCCTTTTAAAGAAATTCTCGCGACGGGTGTTTTGTGAAAGTCATTTTTCTGACGGACCACTCGATTCGTTACAAATTGATTACGTAAGCTAAACCTTAAAAGATATATCGATATAATGTAGACACCGATGTATGCACCGATATTATGTATTGGGCAATTTTATGTTTTTAAACGTAATAGTTTTTGTATTATAAAGTTGTGGGTGCATAACATCGGAGTTTTATAATGATGTATCAATTATTTTAGAATAACAAATTAGAGCATTTCACGTAGAATCATAATGTAGTTAACACTATACATCAAAGATTAATAATAACGGAGTTAACAAAGTGTACGCATACACAAAAATGTTTAAAGATGTACAGGTTTGTCGCTATTTGGTGCGGAACTTACCAGAAGATGGCATTGATGGAGATTTCTGTATTTCCCATCGTCTAATAGTTCATTGCAAATTATATTATCGTTTTATATATTTAACTTTACCATTGTGAGCGTTATGTTCTACTTTCTTCGTTTTAAAGTAGTCAAATGCCGTAGCGTAA
The DNA here is from genome assembly GCA_963971575.1 of Liopterus haemorrhoidalis. Taxonomy (NCBI): domain Eukaryota; kingdom Metazoa; phylum Arthropoda; class Insecta; order Coleoptera; family Dytiscidae; genus Liopterus; species Liopterus haemorrhoidalis. The sequence continues at coordinate 9,023,989 of OZ020617.1, forward strand.
CACGCGTAGACCCACTAGTTTAGTATAAAAATGAAAAGTTGTATTGTAGTGGATACCAACGAAATGAAGGAAGACCAAAAAGTACATGGATAAAATGGATAAAAGTGCAGCAGGTTGTGCTTAGTGCTATAGTCATAAAATCAGCAGAGGGTATATATACATATATCGTACAAATCACCTCCAAAAAATACAAGTGATGAGCAAAAAAAGGTCTTCACCTCCAAAATATTAGTATTGCCAAATTTTCAAGTTACCAAGAGCCAAATTACCAAGTATTGCCAAATTTTTTTAATATGTCGTTTAAATGGTCCTGCTTAAAATTGTGCCTGCAGATAGAAATTGTTACCATTGTTAGAAAATTGAAATTTGGCATGCTTATACATATTTTTGATCCGCATGTAGGAATAGAATATAAGTCGTGCGAAAAGTATAAACATATATGTATTTATAAAAAAATGTATCTTTTTACCGACCGTCAACATATATAAGGGATGTATTGTGATCATACCGATTTTAACATTTCGAGATTTCGATGGATCTCCATGAATTGAGGTCCCTACATAACGTTTTGACTATTTTTAGCATGATGTCTGTCGGTCTGCCTGTCTGTCTGTCCGTCTGTCTGTCCGACTGTCCGTCTGTCTGTCCGACTGTCCGTCTGTCTGTCCGTCTGTCTGTCCGTCTGTCTCTGTACACGTGCAGAGCAAATTAGGCTAAAAGGATCTGTTACCACGAACGATAACAGATCAAAGAGGGACATCACAAGTAGAATTGCTCAGGCTAAGCTCGCTTTTAAAGAAACGAAATCTATTCACCTCAAATAAAATCGTAATAACGCTGAGGAAGAAGCTTCTAAAAACAAATGTATGGAGCATAGTACTCTATAGGTGTGAAAAGTGGCAATAGCAACTACAGAAAAAAGAAGATTGGAAGCCTTCGAGACCTGGTGTTATCGACGCATGTTAAAAGTGAAATGGGTTGACAAAGTTTCGAACAAAGAGGTGTTTCAAAGAGCTGAGGCAAGAAGATTTCCGCTTCAAAATATAAATAAAAGAAGAGCTAGCTTGATGGGGTATATTTTGCAATATAACGGTTTGTTAAAAATAATCGTGAAAGGTATGGTTGAAGGAAAAAACCCAAAAGGAAGACCCCGTTAAACTATATGAGTCAGTTGAATGAGCAGAAATATGTAGATCTGAAGATAAAAGCAGAAGTCAGGCAGGAATGGAGACCTGCTGCCAACCAATCGTAAGATTGTAAACTTTAAGAGAGAGACAAGGTTTCCAAAGTAACTGCTTAAGTATGGGGATCTCGGGAACTATAAGAGATACAACTTCGGTTAAATTAGACAAAAGTTGACGTATCAGTAAGATATTTTAGATCTTCATTTGTTTTTCCAAAAAATCATGGGTAATTTGCTAGTGACAAATTTGTAAATACGCCAATATCTTAATTTTAATTCTAACCCTCGCATGCAGTATAATATAGGCGTTTTTTGAATAACCAAAATTTGTCTGACATGTACATGTTTTGTTTCGAATATTTTGTTGTTATGCGGAGATTCCTGTGGGGAATTATTGCCTTTACAACTTTTTGCTATACATAATTTTAAAAACTGCAAATAGACTTATACTGTGACAATGGAGTGTTTTAAAACCACGATTGGAATAATCTCGTGTAGAAAGTGAGGTTATACCTGAACGCTGTTTGTTACAAAAAATAATAATAATAATAAAAATAAATAAATAAAATTTTTAAAAACAGATTAGAGCTTAATTTTGACGTCTAATAAGCCTTTAGAGCTATGATTTTTGCTTTTCCTTAATCCGTGGCAAAACCACTGAAATTTTATTCATAAATAACCGAATTTCATCACCTGCACCGCTAACTTCCGGTCTGGTGCATTAAGTTGTCAGAACTTTTTATTTTTTATTCATTTTCAGTATAAAAAGAAGATTTAACGGTTAATATAACCATTAGTTTCTTTTTCTTCATTTTAAAATTTATAACACATTTAGCCTGAAGTAAAATTACTTTGCAGTTTTTCTAAACTTTTTTCTGTATTTTTTACTTCTGCTAGTACTAGTTTTCGAAGTAGGTGAAAGAGTTGAAAAAGCGATGTGAAATGAATACATCTGTCGATTAGTGAGAAGACCTAGCAGACGATGGAGAGATCAGCTAATACTGAAGATATATTGGTATAAAAGATAACTAGAAAGACTGTGCAGATCAAAATACAGAACTTTTGTGAGTTTAAAAAACAGCAAAACTGAACATGTTTACATTATAACAAATATTTAAATAAAAAGTAAATATTTGTTGGTTAAATATTAACTTTTTATGTTTAAATATAATTTAATACATTCCTACTTTAACACTATTTTTTTAAACGTATTTTTTACTTTCTCAGTAACGTTAAGTGATTTTATATTTCCGTTACATCATTTTAAAAGGATATGTCAAAACGGAAATGGTCTTATTTTTAAATCAGAATTTTTTAATTTATATAATCTTGACATAACTTAATTTGCATATTTATCATTATCATCATTAGCGTTATTTTGGACCTACACCTCCTTTAGGGCTCGAACACGTAGAAAGATTGTTTCCTGCGTTGATTTATCGGCGCTTATAAGTACTTGTTGCCGATTATTGATGTTCGTTAGTGCAAATGTAGAATGATTGTTGCCTACGTCAGTTTATTGAAATTTCTTCATTAAAAATGGCCTGGTTTAGAATTTATGTTCCTGTACCTGTTTGGGATGTTATATAGGTATACCCTCTGAAACGTGCAATTTCTGAAGATAGATGTAAAACAAACCTATAAAAAAAAATGATGTGAAGTGTGAATTTTCACACATTGCAGGGCTTCGCAGGTATATAATAAGTGACTGCGGCATGCTGAGTGTGTAGGACAAATTTTGCTTTGTAGTAATCACGGCAAAATGAACGATATTTTTTAAATAATTTATCGTCTGTTAATCTAAGAGCTTTAAAAACAAATTTTATGTTAATATTTTTTTGTTAATTTTAATTCGAATATCTAATACCATTATTTAGGTTTTTAAATATGTGCAGTATTTTTTTCATATAGCAAGGTTCATTAATATTTTAAAAATTGTGACTAAGGCTTGCATTGGTTGTTTTAAGTCATATGCTCCGCCCCTCTGGTTTCGTATACATGACAGATAGAATGAAAATGTAATTCCAACAATTCCAACTGGTTATTAAATTGACGCTCTTAAAAATTAAATGCAGCATTTGCCAAATTATAACTAGAATTTTAACAAAATAATTTAAACAAAATAAAAATGGAAAAAAAAAAATAAAATTGTCTCCTCTACCCGGGAGCGAACCCTAGTTTACTGCATAGCAAGTGAGCAAGCTAACCATTAGACCAGGATACGCCTTTTAGTATAGTGTTATTTAGTTTAGTTGTTACATAACTATAACTTTTGTACATCGTCAACCAAAAAAACACAAAAAATGCGTTATTTTCCGAAAACATAATCTGATCTAAAATTCCTGTTGTACTATTCCGGTTCACACCAATGTACATTACGGATTTTTTCAGATTTTTAGTTTAAACCATCTGGGCTACAGGGTGTGGCACAAAATATTTTTTGCACTATTTCGGCAAAAATCGCATCAAAATAATTTATTTTGCAAAAATAAAATTTTGATCGTTAATCCACGTACTAAGGGCTTTCATTTGATACCCTATTCAGAATTTAAAAAAAATATATATATTTTTTTTCGATGAGCACATATTTGTTTATATTTTTAGGGGGATATGTTTTTTATATGTTTTAGTATTTTTCCTATGCTCGGGTCAAAGATTTGTATAAGAATGCCAAATTTCAACTCTCTAGGCTTAGCCGTTTGGCTACAATTTTTACCGAACAGACAGAGAGACAGACGACAAAATGACGGTATAAGGGTTTTTTGGTTATACCTACAAAACCCTAAAAAGGTATACCTATTACATTTGCAAAAGAAATTCTCAGCTTTCGGTCAACTTTCAGACTCAATATCGAAAAATTGACCTCTATAATGGAACTCGCAGATTTATTAATTATAAAGAATTATTTTGTGTCGTCGAATTTCCCTGAAGTATGTATTGTTTTAATGTTATTTTTGACATCCCCGTCACTACCACTAGTGCCGAACGATCGTCAAAATTAAAATTAATAAAAAATTTATTTAAGGAATTCCATGGGACAAGAAAGGTTGCACAATTTAGTATTTCTTACGAAAGCATTTGGGCCTTTTACTGCTTTTTGTTCATCGACCATCATCTCTTTTGATTATATGACCTAAATGGCTAAATTAAATGGGCTTGGATTGTTGATGTAATTTACATATTACAGTGTAAAATTGATGTATGGCACTCTTTTAAATAACGCTATTCTTAATTAACATGTAAACACTAATATCAATAACATACGGTGTTTATACTCATTAATATGCGAAACTCGGTTCAACAGAAAAAAACGAAAAAGTTGAACTACCGTAATAAAAACAATTTTTTTTTCAAGAACAGAACAATGGGATTATAAAACAATTCTGGCAGGAAGTTATTATTTCCCAACAATTTCAAAATTTGTAACTTGTTATTATGTTTAAAACAACAGGGTCAAACTTAATGATCATGCGTAAATCGCAAAATTCCATGTTTGGAAATATAATTATTTTTCAATCATCTATCTACGTCAGTACTTCTCAATCTATTTCACAGGCCTGCGAAATATTATTTCTGTTGTTTCAGAATTAAAAGAGTTAAATTAAAAAGTATGTTTAATATATAAAGTTAAATTATAAAGTATGTTAATAATAAAGTATGTTGAAAATAAAAGAAAAATTGTTTTGGATCATAACTATCTAAATATAAACGTTATTTGAAACCCACAAATATATTTAACCCTTTACCGCATAGTGTGCCATATATGGCACACAGCGATTTTTATTTTTTATTTTACTTTTAAAACTGAATCAGAACGTTACTTCATGAATCTTCATATATGACACATACACAGCAATTGATCCTGCAGTATCTCAAGTTATGGGCTGCAATAGATTTGAGGATATCAAGCGGAATTTGCACTTCAACGATAACTCTGAATTTATTGAGAAAGGACAGCTAGAAGATACGACCTTTTCTTTCAAAAATTCGAGGGCGACTGCTTTTAATCCCTAATGAAGAACACCTAGCAATTGACGAGCAAATAATACGGAATCATTTTCTTTAGTAACATAATGTAGAATCATAATGTTCCATGTATGGCACAAACCTTAAATTATTATTTTAATTATTATTTTTTCATAAAAATAATAATTAATATTTTGAATATATTTTTTAATTCATTTTTCTATCAATAAGAACCAATTCCTAATGCTCATGAATTATTTCAGCCAAAAATAAAAATTCATGCAGTAAAGGGTTAAACAATGATGTGAAGTGTGAATTTTCACACATTTCAGGGTTTTGTAGGTAGTCAGTGAATGATGATTATTAGAAGGCCAAACGATGAATGCCTGTCACTACATAACACAATTATAGTCTGTACCAAATTAGTTTTGAAGATCGCAATAAAATAATTAAAGTTAGGGAACTCATAAAATTACAATAGAAGTGATATGACTAGGCGTGTCAACCCATAGCCGTAGGGATTAGTTTTTCACAATACGCAGCTTAGTTAAAGGATTAACAAAAACAAGTATACTTATTTATAGTTAGTACTTAAACGTATGTATGCGCCACTGACCGTTGACTGTTTACAACGTGGTTGTAAACATGAACCCTAGTTTTTTTTTGTAGTTTAACCATGTAATTATAGTTATACGGGATAATTGTTTTATGCCGATCTTCAAAAGTAATATGGTGTGTTCTATATAAGTTTTAAATCCTTTAAATCAATAGGCACGACAAGAAGGTTGCATTTTTTATTTTTGCATGTTAGATTTTTTCTACCGTGTATCTAAATTAACAGGTTGTTGACTGTTCTTTGTTAGCTGTAAGTTATGTTTCTATGCATTCTTTTTAACGTTGTACGTACCGTTCATAGCAAGTTAGAAATTAATATGTTACGAATAGTCCGACATCTGTGTATTTTGAAACCAACTATTTAGCTTCGTAAAATGTTTTATGTGTATTATCGTTCTTATAATTCTGTTGTGTTAGATTTTAACTACTTAATTACCTAAATTGATCATATTTACTGTCCGTCTTTGTAATTTTGAGCAAGATTTGTTAATGATGACATTATGTTAGGTTATGTAAAGGCATACGATAACTATGTTGTCACTGATAGAATGCGATAGCCAATGTGTTTATATGTCTGTCTCATTAAAACATCTCACTAGCTATAAGTTTAGAAAATTATCCATAATCCACAACGAACAACGTGAATTTAGAGGTCTGAACGGTTTCACGTCTTACCATATGACAAACTGTTAGTGACAGTGAACAGTCTATAAGATACAGTGTATAAGTTATTGATTTAAGAGCTCTGAATGCGGCTTTACACCTAAGAAACGAAAAAAGATCCTAAGAAACGAATTGTAGATTAAAATTCGCTGCTAAATGCATAAATTGTAACTAATTTAATTTGAAACTATGAGAAACTTGTAATCTATGGTGTTCACCTTGCCCTTAAGAGTGTAGAATCCTCTTAAGTCCGTGATATATCTACATATTCGTGTTACCAACTTGTTAAATTTTCCACTGTTATTTCTAAACATTTTTCAAGAAAATAATTATTAGTTTTGTTGCACGATTTCGAAGTAACTTATTGAAATTTTCCCTGCTGATAACGAATCATATAACTAGCGAAAAAGTTGGCAACACTGTATGTACGAATTAATGTATAAAATATAAATTTCTTGATCATTAACCTCATGATTACAAGGTATTGGAAACGCATCATCTCACAAGATGAGCTTCCTGTATTTATTATTAATTTATAAACATTATCTTATTTTTCCTGGGATATAGTAAGAATGTAAAAATTATAAATATTTGTATTTTTAATGCTTAAGGGATCTTTAAGTCGGAAGCATTAACTATATTTTACATTGCTAATAGAAGATCATTATTATAGCGACATTGCAACAATATTATAAGCTATAAGTAATATTACTAAATTGACAGTATTATATTATAAGGTAAAGTGGACGTAATACGTACTTGTGAGGTTGCAGGGTTCATTATTTATAATAAAAGTTTTAAATGATATGCCTGGGGATTTTTATAGGAGGCATATGGTAAATAGGTACTTAGAATACCGGGGTAATTTTCTTCATTTAATAAAATTATAACCACATAGTCTTAGTAGTGTTAGAACCAAGGCTGTGGAGTCGGAGTCGTGAGTTGAAGACAAATAGTAGGTCACTTTTTGGTGCAGTCGGAGTTGGAGTCGATACAAAACTGCAAACTCCGACTACGACATTTAAGATATACCTAACAACACAAAAAATCACCTGTGGCCATCACAAAGTACTTGTATAAAATACATTCTAGCAGCAGAATAGAAATAACTTGGCCTAATTTTTTCTAACAGAGATATTATTTATCATGACCATAGAAACGTTACATATAAGTATGAAAAAATAGATTTTTCGTTTTATCAAAAAATGTCTCAAATAAAAGTTGTTAGTTATTGCTTTTGTTGCAACTTTTGTTAAATAAATTTTTTCGAAATATTTTTCTGTAGTTAAATACTCGCAAAAATCTTAACTTCCGTTTCTAGTAACCGATTTTTACCAAAAGTTGATCAACTCGTGCCATTTATGTCAAAAGCTTAAATATGAAGTTTCATAATAATCTTTTTAGTCGAATTTGCTCTGCACGTGTATACACAGACAGACAGACAGACAGACAGACGGACGGCCGGACAGACAGACAGACCGACCGACAGACATCATGCTAAATATAGTCAAAACATTATGTAGGGACCACAATTCGTGGAGATCCATCGAAATCTCGAAATGTCAAAATCGATATGATCACAATACCTCCCTTATATATGTTGGCGGTCGGTAAAAGTAAATAACAGCTGAGAACCGATTGTTCATCGAACTTATCGTTTGATTTATTTTAGTTTTTTGTCTATAAGTTATCAAAGAGGAATAAATCATTTACAGTAGTGAAATACTTATAGAAAAATTAATAACACATTATTAATAGTGAGAAATACGTTTCTGAAATTAAAAAAATAATAAATCCATTTATCAATATATTTCTTATTAATTTAATGAAGATCGAAATAAGAAGCAAACCAGAAAAAAAAAAAATTTTATTGCGACGAAATTTTCGTAAATTTACTTAAAAAAGAATGAAAGCTCTTAGTACTCAGGTAATTAATAAAAATGATTATCAAGAAACTATTGATTTTGATTTGATTATAGAAAAAATATTGTTCTAGACATCCAATATTCTGTTGGCTTCTTACAATTTACTTCAACTTACAACAACTTACTTCTGGTTATTAAATAGTTACAAAATCCTGAAATGTGTGAAAATTCACACTTCACAATATCTCTTTTATCTCTTTGGTATATATTTAGATAACAGTATTGCAGGGTTGTAATTCTCGCATTAGTAATTTTTTCATGCCTCTCTTGGAAGTAATTTAACAAGTTAATTACTATGAATTACTCTCAAGGAACTTGTACGAGATGCAGTGATGAATGACACAATAAAAGGCAGAGGAATTTGCCATTTATTATATTTATTAGATATTCAAATTAGTGTGTTTTGCTTGCATCTTCCTACACCTGTAGGCTGACTGGCAGTAACCAGTTGTTATCTGTAAGTAAAACGTGTATTTAATATGACATTTACGACATAATTCATTTTTATTTCGTATGACTTAGCAATTTAAATGTTAGGTAATTGCAGCTATTCATTTCCAATTACTAAATTAAAAAATAATTTGGATCAAATTGTGATGTCATCATAATTCAACCCTAAATAGAAAACAAAATTCAAGCTGATTATTCTCACTTTCTGCAAAGCCCTTCTTTGAAAATAAAGGCTGATTTACACTAGACATTTACGTTTAATCAATCCACAAGATCGCTCAGACTGATCTGGTGACGTTTCAAGATTAGTTCGGATTGCTCAGATTTTTCTGTAAGCAATATTAAATCTGTAATTAAGTAGACGTCTGGTGTCGGTAGAACTAAATGAAACTGTCAAATTTCTGTCGTTGATTTACCACTACTGCCGCGTTTTCCTATAATATGAGTTTATTGCCAATAATAGAATGGACTAAAAGATTTTTCAGTTAGATTCTTATCTCTGGGTTCAACGACCTTAATAACTATGGACATTTAAATCTATTTTATATTTCATATTTAGAAACTCAGTATAACCAGACTGACCAAATGGCGTGACACCACTAACAACAAACTACGAACCGTCAAGGACGACATACAGAACTGGAACTCAGGCACCAACAGACGAGAACAAATAATAATGACAAGACTTAGAATCGGACACACCAGACACACACACGAACACCTCATGGCAAGACTAGATACCAAAATATGTGAGACATGTAACGAACAACTTACCGTTAACCATATACTAATAGACTGTCAGCTCTACACTAACCTACGTATAAACTACAACTTACCACAAGACCTTAAAGACATCTTAAGACTAGATTCAACAATGACTAACAACGTACTTAATTTCTTACAGGCAGCCAACATACATAACCTAATATAAGTATTATATACAAACCAAACAAAATGTAACAATAATGTAAACTTATTAGACACTAATAGCCAAGTAGCTGATGTGTCTTCAAATAAATAAATTTAAAAATATATATATATATATTTAATATTTCAACGTATATTTTTAAATTCAGTAACTTTTAACTAGCTCTGATGAAGATTTGAATAAAATCGAAACGTAAGCTTAGTTAAATAAACTTCTTTTATTTATTTTTGCACTTGTCCGATTCCTATTAACTATATTTTTGTTGAAGAAGTTGAAACTATGTATGGTGCAAACAATAATGGACAAAACCGTAAAAAATCAAAGAAAATGTATTATTTGTCTCATTTTGTAATACGTAACTAGATCTGGTTACTTTGGTGACTGTTGTGGTGTAAATAGACTTTTATGGAACCATTTGTACTTGTTAATCTGGCTTTTAAATTTTTGGTCAAATTTCATTATATTGAGGTTATTATCACTCAAAAACTACATATATCAGATATCAAATTGACATGTCAAAATTGTGATTGAAAAGTCAAATATTTTGAAAGGTGCCATTTTAGAATTACGAACCTTAGATGATATTATAAATATGCAACATAAAAAATTAAGTTTCTCTCTTACATATTACAAAATGAAACCTGTGAGATTCAAAATTAATCTCGCTAACCCGCACCACAAAATCATTCTAAACATGCTATCTAAATTACTAGAGATTGTATTAAAAGTAATAAAAATAAAGGAATTGTTCTTTGAACTTATGGTGCAAGTCTGGGCAAATCTGTAAGCTTACAGACAAAATCTGTAAAGAACTGTCTATAATAACACATAAAACAACTCCTTAAATATGATCGTTTGTAAAGTCCGTACCATATTAGTTTTAAAGATCGCAATAAAATAATAAAAGTTAGGGAACTCATAGAATTACAATAGAAGTGATATAACTAGGCGTGTCAACCCAAAGCCGTAGAGATTAGTTTTTCACATTACGCATCTTACTTAAAAGATTAACAAAAACAAACATCCCTGCGCCACTGACCGTTGACTGTTTACACCGTGGTTGTAAACATGAACCCTAGTTCTTTTGTAGTTTAACAATGTGGTTATAGTTATACGGGATAATTGTTTTATGCCGATCTTCAAAATTAATATGGTATGTTCTATAGCTTACAAATTTTCCACAAAAATGCTGTATTAGTACTGGTTATAAAACTTAGGTCGTGGTCTTAATAAAGCTACGTTCAGAGCTCTTTAAATTAGTATTCTATTCACTGTGCGTTGCGGATAAGTTTAGTAGATAGTTTTAACGTTCAAGACAGCGTTTACAGCTATGGAAATAATTTCGTTAGGAATAGTGCGACATCTATGTGTCTTTAAGCCAACTACAACGGCTTCGTAAAATGTTTATTATCTAATCGTTTTACTAATTCTGCTGTCCTAGATTTTTACTAACTAAAACAATTCACTAACTACAAAGTTTTGAAAACTGTCTACAATCGACAACGTATAACGCATTCAATTTATAGCTCTGAACGGTTGCTCGCGTTACCATATAACAAACTTGTAGTGACAATCAACATTGTATAAGTCATAGTCTATGGTCGACTAATTTAAGAGCTCTGAACACAGCTTTAGGTCAGTGGTGTTTTGTGTGGTCTGAAAGTCTCGTTTAAAAGTAAAATTTTTGATTACCGCCTGCAAATTTTTTGCTAACTCATTGATCTGCATGATTCAGATGACAGCTTTGTTCACTCCGCATTATTTAGGCTTTGTATCAAGTATATTCTCCAAGATTACGTTGCCAGGGCTTGGGATGCAATCGTGTATACACAGCTCTTAAAGATGAAAGAAGAATAAACATCAAACTGCAAAAAACTATTATAACAGTAATACGTAATATCTGTGAAACATAAGATTCATCTAAAACATAATTTTTCTTGTAATATTTACATAAAATTATAATGAAGCATAACAAGGAAGTATTTTTATAATAATTTGCGTAATTAACTTGAACAAGAATTAATGAATGTAAAAACTTTCTCAGATTTTTTCTCATAAAATGAAATTATCTCTAAATTCAAATCGTTTACACCTTTTCGTAATAGGAAAATATTACTATAATTCTAAATACACAAGTTAAATTGCTAGATTTTATCTTAACAAATTTATATTTAAAAGGTACAATGTTTCTTTAAATATTAGCTAATAATAATAAAGTTATTTTCAGATTTTTATTTCTAATTAAAATTTTATTGATTTTTTAGAATTAGAAAATTATAGTATTCGAAATCGGATTTTATAACAAATTAACGAAAAAACTGAATTAAATACGAGAAAATGTATCGATTTCGATTTTTAAAAAGTTTTATTTAAATAAATAATTAAGTTTCTTTTAATCGTTTCGTAACTTTTGGGTTTGTATTTCCTATTTTAGATATTTTATTTCCCAGTTTTGCATAATTACTTTTACTTTAATTAATGAAACTTAGGAAGTTTAAAAACTCTTATTTTTCATCAAAAACTGTTCACTTGAAACATTTTGTTTATATGAATAAACCAAAAAAACTGTTGGTTATAGTTGGTAATAAAAATTCTGAAATTGGATTTGGAGTTATAGTCGGTGGTTACAAAAATTTCGGTGTCGTAGATGGCGTTGGAGTCGGAGTTGACGTCGAAGTCGACAGTTTGACTGACTTCACAACTCTGGAATTTCAGATTATGCTCCGAGCTACTAATACTAATTTTTAGTGCGACATCTGCTGCTTCTTTGTTAGAAAATTTGATATACGTGGCTGCAGAGCTATTTCTGAGAGACGAAGTCCTGCGTTAACATCCATTCGATTTCTCTGTTTGGTTTTTATAATTGACATGGCTGAAAAAATCTTTTCGCACAAATAGGAAGTCGAAAAAATGACTAATATTTGATAGCTTTATAACTCAAAGATTGATATTCTTTTTCTAGCGATTTCCAAAATTGAGACAATAATTGCATTTTATGTCTGGACACCAGAGTGACATAACAAGACAACTCGATCAGCTTTTCTTTTTCACGAGGATCTAGTACACATGACTTTATATCTTTCAAGAATGGATTATTAATCCAGAGGTTACCTTTACGAGCATCCTCATTTTCAGAGAAATAATTATTCAAGTTTTCAGCTAATGCTCTTGAATGTTGACTTATTGTTGAATATGACTTTCTGGTTGACAACAGCAGCAATCAAAAATTCTTTTAAAAGTATGAAAAAAAGCCGCGAGAGGCGTTGTACTGGGGCTAGTAAATATTAAATAAATCATGGTTCGGACAAAAGTTAGCTTCTGCGTCGACTAAAAAAATGTGCTATATACTCGTGAATAGAAGTGTGCATCAACATGATTCGGTCAAAATATTTCGCGGACCGGCAGCGGTCCGCGTACCACGGGTTGAAGAACAGTGGTCTAGTAGGTCTTCTGTTTTTCATAGTTTTGACTCCATTCCTTCACAGTTTCCTAGGGGTGTCTATTGTTTCTAGTTCTTCTCTGCAGATTCTACATATTTTTTCCATTTATTCCATCCAATAATTGTTTGCCTTCTCTTTTAACTTTTTTTTTATCGAAGAAGGCCCGCGCCAATTTTATTTTCTACTTTGGATCCGTTGGTATATATAGCATTAAAGGATGAATAGTCCATAAGACTATTAATTTATATCAATAAGATCCAATCCAATCAAGTGCCATATCTGCTACAGACATCGGCTACCATGGAACGCCACTTGGTTCGATGGTCCACTACACTAATTAGTTTTTCAAATTTTGAGTCCCTGTCTTTTTCCTCCAAATTTTACCCCTCCGATGTTCAGTATACATTTAAATATCTGTTCGCTATAAATATTAAATAATACCGGCGACAATACACATCCTTGTCTTACTCCCTTTTTTATTTTTCTGTATTCTGTTTTCAATTCGGACTGCTGCTGACTGCGTTTCGTACAAGTTGTTGATTATTCGAATATCCTTGTTATCAACATTTCAATCTTTGAGTATTTTCATCATCTTGGTATGGTTTACATTGTCAAAAGCTTTGCTAAAGTCTAAGAAGGCCACGTATAATTCTTTATTTACTTCTATACTTCTATCAATAATAGTCCTAAACATAAATAATGCATTTCTAGTAGATAGATAATACTTTATTTATGTACCTTTCGGTTTAAATCTACATATTTACATTATTAACTTTATATTTCACATAAAAAACTATAATTATTGCTAACTAGGGTATCTTCGTTTCAAAATCCTTCTTCTCTCCAAGACCTCTTCCATCCATGTCCATCCTTGGCCTGAATCACACAGCACATCTTTTCTTGTATCTTCTTTATATTTCATTTCTCCGCAATTCTTCAGTATGTGCTCTATGGTTTCTCTTTCCTCTCCACACAACCTGCACATTCTTTGTTCATCCTTTCTCCAGTATTCGTTTTCCCTTTCCTCATTTCCGCACCTAAATCTCGCTATTATTTTCTTCTTATCTCCGTTCATTTTTATTTTTAGGTACTCTGGTATCTGTGTCGTCCAAGTCTTTACGTATTTGCCGTTATATTTGGAATTTGTTAGGCTCTCGCTTCTTTCTTGCCCTTGGATATCCCTCATTCTATCTCTTATTTCCAGTGTCACATCTTGTCCTCCCAACCTTTTTATAGATATCTCCCTTGTTGAGTAGCCGTTATATTCAAGCCTTTTTCTTCTTTTTACTTCCCATTTGGATTCAATCTTTCTTTGTTCCAATTTTCTTTCTATTTCTGCCCAGCATTGGTTTAGCAATTTTTTCTAGTACCTTTGACGGATATGAAGCCTGTTTGTGTGTTTGAAATTTCGGGTTTTAGTTTATTACGAGTAAGATAGGATTGATATTTGATTTGTTAAATTTTGTGAGGGAGAGATTGAATATTGCCTTTTTAGGGTTTTGTAGGTATGACCAAAAAACCCTTATACCGTCATTTTGTCGTCTGTCTGTCTGTCTGTCTGTCTGTCTGTTCGGTAAAAATTGTAGCCAAACGGCTAAACCTAGAGAGTTGAAATTTGGCATGCTTATACAACTCTTTGACCCGCACATAGGAAAAATACTAAAACATCTAAAAAACATATCCCTCTAAAAATATAAACAAATATGTGCTCATCGAAAAAAAAATATATTTTTTTTAAATTCTGAGTAGGGTATCAAATGAAAGCCCTTAGTACGTGGACTAACGATCAAAATTTTATTTTTGCAAAATAAATTATTTTGATGCGATTTTTGCCAAAATTGTGCAAAAAATTTTTTGTCCCACACCCTGTAGCTCAGATGGTTTAAACTAAAAATATGAAAAAATTCTCAGTAATGTACATTGGTGTGAACCGGAATAGTACAACAGGAATTTTTGATGAGATTATGTTTTCGGAAAATAACGCATTTTTTGTGTTTTTAACTAAAATATGTTAACTATTTAATACGTTGTGTAACATACCAGATAAGTAGCTCTCGTGGCGTGGTTGGATTTGTCGTACGCTTAATAATATAAGTTAACTTGCAAACTAGGGTTCGAATCCTGTTGATTTTATTTTTTGTTTTTTTTTTTCATTTTTATTTTGTTAAAATTCTAGTTATATTTTGGTAAATGTTGCATTTAATTTTTAAAAGCGTAAATTTAATAACCAGTGGAAAGTGTTGAAATTATAATTTAATTCTATGTTTGACGAAATCAAAGGGCGGGACTTATGATGTAAGCAACCAATGGAAGCCATAGGTGCAATTTTAAAAACCTTAATGAACTTTGCTGTATAAAAAAAATACTGCATATATTTAGAAACTTAAATAATGGTATTAGGCATTCGAATTAAAATTCATAAAAAAATATTTTGACATAAAATTTGTTTTGGCATCCCAAATAATCATCGTTCAGTTACTAAATACCTGCAAAACCCAGAAATGTGTGAAAATTCACACTTCACATCAATTTTTTAAAAAGCCAAAGTAGGCATTTATTAAGCAAGAGTCTTTCCATATCATAGGAAATTCTCTTGAACTTATGACTTGTGAACTTATTTACAGCTTTGATTTATTTTATTGTACATCGATTCAATTGTGAATTTATTCGAGATATAAACTTCTTTAATACACCATACTCATATAAATGTTCTGCACGGTCAGTTGTTCTTTTTCCCTCTCCATCGAGTTAAGACCGTTAGATTGAATCTCCAGGAAGTGTGCTCTTACAATTCTACTTGCACCTTTTGTTTTTGTAGTACGCGCCGCGCTCAGCTGACAATTCGCATCTGTGTTCATGTACCTGTGTGCAACATTCTATGCAACTGTGTGCGTTAATTCACGTACCTGTGTTTGTATGGGTGTTATTATGTTTTTATCACCGCAACAATTTTGTACATTCTTTAATATACAGTTAGTTTGTATGTTGAACCGTGGAAAACTGTATTAGGATAATGAATTTTGTGGTGAAAATTATTGTAGGTATTCCTTTTTTTTGTGTTGTTAAGAATGTTGTATAAAAAGTATAATTAGTGTAGTTAAATTTGTTAGTTACGTGAAAAAATGCAGTTAAGAATGCAGATGTTATTTAGTAATAAACGGGCTTCGTAATTGTCTTACTAATTTAAAAACATGATTTTTGACTCCAACGGTAGGTACGTATAACGCCCACAATAGGTGAACAATTTGTTATTTTTAATAATAAATTTTAGAAGTCGCTGAAAGTTGAACGAGGTGTTCCACAAGGAGCCATTTTAGGCCCACTTCTACTTCTAATCTATGTAAACGATTTCTCAAATTACATTGAAAATGATTCTATTTTATATGCAGATGATACCACCATAATCTCCCATTCATTATCATTAAATTTAATAAATGAAAAAATATAATCATTGAAAAAGCAAATGACTTCTTTCGAACGAATTATGTATCATTTTAATGCGGGTGTTGGAAGCGTAGAACAAGAAATTCAACCAATAGGATCGCCCTATTTTGAAAAAACCCTTACCATGGTGTCGTAGGCGCGGTGTTATAAGCGCGGTATCGCAAGTTCAGAAATTTCATCTTTAGCGCTGGCCGCACCGTCGAAACCATAGGAACATATATTTTTTCGGAATGGTGAGATCTTTAACGAGACACTTATATAAATTTCCTAAAAAAATAATAAAAAAACGTAAATTGATGTAGAAAATAGCGACATTTACAATGTTATCGGCAATCATAGAGTTTATTATTATGGATTCGGTTTCAAATATCTGGTCTGCATAAATGTCATTCAGTGGGTATACTAGTAAGGGCCAACAGAATCTTCATTCTAAACTGTGTCAAGTCAAAAAGATTGTGTACTAAATTCTTTTCTTGTAATTGAAGTAACTGTCTGTGTTTTTTGTGTCTCATTTCTTGCAACAAGTTAAAATAATCTCCCTGTTGCCTTCTGTTTCTATATATATATATGGGACGTACCAACCATCGCTTTTCTTCATATCGCTGTAAGTCTAAATGTGTATATAAAAGAACTAGACATCTCCTTCGATTTAATGACATATTTAATGAAACTGAATAACCGTTTACTCCGAATACTTGTATAAACTTTTAGGTTATCACGCCTATAACGCCACCATGAAATTCGAACTTTCAAATATAACCCCACGCCTCTCACCCCTGTTGCGCCTGTGACTCCACCATGAAAATGATACTTTATCCTTCAATAATTCAAAGACTCAAAACCTTTTAATTAGTTGCTTTTCTGGGTGTTTATATTGCACTTCTTGCCAAAAAAATCTGCAAATCTACATGATTAATGATCTTTTCCGCTATATATATATACATATATTTTTTTTTTTCGCGTACTCTTAAACGAACAAACGCGTACCACTGGGAGCTATGCTGCAATGAACTGAAGAAAATTAAAAAATAAATTCAAAACATTATTACAAAACAAATATACAATTTATTAATTGTAACAATAACCAACAGGATGAATGCCGCTAAAATTTGACACATAATTTGACAGTAGCTCAAAGCTGCCAACATTATAAAACAATATTTTCCGAAAAAATAAAACTAGCTGTTTTTTTTTTCTTTTCGCTCATACTGTATATAGGCTTAATTAATTTAATTGCAAATGCAATAAAATTAGTAATTTGTTGCACTGAAACGTGTAAGAATTTAATTTGTAACCTAGTGTAATAATAGTAACATTGTTTTAAGACTTTTTTATGATTTAAAGTTACAAGTTAATTCAAGTGAAACATAAAAAAATATAATTGCACCATGGACGTGACACAATGCAGAAATTTTAATCTCAAAATGCAGTTATTTAGTCGTTTGCGGAACATGTTTGAAGTGAAAATATAACGCAAACATATTTGGATTAGATTAGGTCAGTTCTGCACATATAATTCGGATTTATAGCTTTTTTATGTTTGTACCATGAATCATAAACCACCGACATGTTCTCAAATACGTATTATAATTCAAAAAATAGTCAAAAGGTACTGAACCAGTGCTGGAAAGAACTGGAAAGGAAGGGGGGAAGAATGCAGTACTCTCTCGAGATGGGAAGAGAAAAGGAAACGCAGGTACCAATATAGCGGCCTTTCGCTAAAGGAAGTAGGATGGAAGAGAGCTAGACAACAAAGCGTCATTGGCGAAGTAGCACGTAGGATGAAAGATATACAAGGCCAAGAAAGACGAAGACGAATTAAAGAATCCAGATACAATAATATGTATGCCAAAATTTGGACAACGCAAATACCGAAGTACTTAATGGAAAAGGGAAATAGAAATAAGAAACGGACGGTAGCAAGATTTAGATATGGAAACGAGGAGAGAGACAACCAATTCTGGAGAGAAGATGAAGAAAGAGTATGCAAGATGTATCGGAGAAAAAGGGAAACAATAGAGCACCTACTTCACAATTGTGAAGAAGTCTGACCCAGAGAAAGAACACGAGAAGAAGTCTGAAGCCTGATACAGGATCAGGATGAACATGGATGAATGAAATTTCACAGAGAATAACCTTCATCAACAAAGTGGCGGAAAAAAGTAGAAAGAAATGAAATGAAAATATGCAAAATATAGTGTATAGTATTTCCAAAATGAAATGGCCATGGAGCGAAAGAAAGCAGACTTGTTACGAAAAAAATGGCATTTCAGTATCACAAGTTGTGTTACTGATTGTAAAACATCATCAAAATAATGTAAATATCACCCTTGTGGGAATTTCCCTCCTCAGTGATCCGTCTCCAGTCAGTACGGCTCAGAGTTTTCAGTTTCTGGAGTTTGTATATATTTTCTACCCATCTTGTTAATAAAGACAGAATAGAAAAACTGGACCATTATGGAGTTGATACCTATAGATCAATTTATGGCATACATACATATGTATAATGCGGCATACACAGGGTAAAAGGGACCCAGCTTCAACATACGAATATCCAAACAAAGACAATTCAAGAAATAAACGTCAGTCCACAGTCGTATAGTATTTCCAAAATTAAATGGCCACTCTTGTTAAGAAGCTTAACAATGCGGTAATGGGTTTATAGCAGTAATCCCAAGAATTATTGCAGTAAAAAGAATATAAGAGGTATTAAGGGAATTTTAAATTTAAATCGAATAGATGTAACACTAGTTCAATTGAAGTTTCTTAAAAACCATTAAGGATATTTTCCAAATTTATAATCCTATTGTTTCTAAATTTTAGGGGTTGTTATACTTGCTTGTTAGTTTATTTTCAACGTTCATAGCGTGCATACATTAACAACATGGCTATTTGGCGACCATTTGATTTTGAAGAAAATCCTAATTTCTGTAGTGAAAATAGTGAATATGTGCAAGGTGATTTGGAGTGCGAAAATGTGAACGTTGACGTGGAATGCGAAAATGTGGACGTGGCTACTAAAGAGAAATGTCATTTGTCAGAAGATTGCAAAGTTCTGATACTGAACGTTTATAAAAAAATAGTTTCGGAAGGTAATGACAAACCTATACTTAGAACTGCGGAATAAACTAGTGTTCCATACAGAACAATCCAAAGTATCATTGTTCGTGGCAAAAATCAGCATGGTAATCGACTCGATTTATAAGTTTTCAAGTAAATAGATAGTTTTATGTCTAAAACAATAATAAATAAAATATATGACTTTTATTCGAAAAATATAGTGCCGACTGTGCATCTTTTAATAAAAAATCAGCTGTGGCCACCACAGGACCGACCGCCATCATAAAGTACTTTTATAAAATACATTCTAGCAGCAGAGTAGAAATAACTTGGCCTAATATTTTCTAACAGAGATATTATTTATCATGACCATGGAAACGTTACATATAAGTATGAAAAAATTTAGACTTTTTTGAGACTTTTTGAAAAAAAAATTTAAGAAAATTTTTCGAAATTTTTCGTTTTATCAAAAAACGTCTCAAATAAAAGTTATTAGTTATTGCATTTATAGCAACTTTTGTTCAATAAATATTTTCCAAATATTTTTCTGTTGCTAAATATTCGCAAAAATCTTAAAATCGACACGAGTAAACTCCCATTTCTAGTCAACCGATTTATACCAAAAGTTGATCAACTCGTTTCATTGATGTCAAAAGCTTAAATATGAAATTTCATAAAAATCATTTTAACCTAATTTGCTCTGCACGTGTACACAGACAGACAGACAGCCGGACGGCCGGACGGCCGGACAGACGCACAGACAGACGGACGGACGGACAGACAGACCGACAGGCATCATGGTAAAAATAGTCAAAACGTTATGTAGGAACCTCAATTTGTGGAGATCCATCGAAATCTCAAAATGTCAAAATCGGTATGATCACAATACCTCCCTTATATACATATGTTGACGTTCGGTCGAAAATATTAATCATCATTCGGACACGACGGCCCGAAATGAGCCAAGGCATCCTGTTTCCAGGTTTCGTGACCATGTTTTTCAATCTATGTACATTCAGGAGTAATATGGTCAGTATTACATCCATTTTTAGCGTACACAGAAAGGCACCTACAGTTTAAAGCCGGTTGCGAACGGCTAAGCAGAACCTATAATTTGTATAAATAGTTTTACACAAATTATTTGACTTAAGCAGGAATTAAACTCACGTCCGTGCCCTTGCTCAGCGGTCAAGTAGCCCCATTTATTATTATCCTAAAATATGAAAAAACTTGTTACAACTCGATTTTTATGTTGACAATTATTTTTTATGCCAAATTTAATTAGCAACATAACAAATTGAAGTAGTTTAGTTAATAACTGCGTGCAGTGTGTCATGGACTCACATAAATGTAAAATAATAAAAACACTAATAAATCATTTCACAGTGTATATCGGTCTGTAGTATCAGTACCGTAAGTTAGATAATTAGAAAGATATATTACATTCGCTCCGGGCGCCGCTAGTAACCAGTAAAAACTGATCCACTAAGATAATATGAATAGATAATACTTTCTTGTTCTCTCCATGACAAATTAGCGGGGAAAAAGATTTTACAGATGATTAATCGGGGAAATTTGTTCTTAAAAATGACTATCTAGTGATAGTAATTTTTTGCAGTAAGTGTTTCTAAATTAGACCACAAGAGTCACTGCAATGGCATTTCCGAATGATTAATAGGGAGAAATTGTCCATCTTTAATTATTTAAATTAAGTTTTAAAAGATGAATCATATAAAAC
This sequence comes from Liopterus haemorrhoidalis, assembly GCA_963971575.1. Lineage (NCBI taxonomy): Eukaryota > Metazoa > Arthropoda > Insecta > Coleoptera > Dytiscidae > Liopterus > Liopterus haemorrhoidalis. Next base: position 9,045,401 of record OZ020617.1, read on the forward strand.
CGTCATATTTATCAAAATAAGTAAATAGTATGTATATATCAAACTGTTCATTTTCTAATGAAAATTTACAGATAATGTAAAATAATCATTTTTGGAGTCTCGTTGGTATAACCAAGAAACCTTTAAGCTGGGTCCAGATATGCGAACCGATCCTTAATATATCGCGTAACAGGAAATTTTTCAAAAAGAATTGTTGAAAAAAAATACTTTTTTTTTACTTGGCGGCACTTCAGGCTTCTAGTAAAAGGGGGGTGCCAAAAAGGAAATTTGGAAAAAACTCCATTTTTTATTGGGGGCACTTCAGGCTTCTAATAAAAATCTGGAATGCTTCTAATGGGTCTATTCTGTAAAAAAATGTTTACAGTACTGTATCACTATAGCGCTGCAGTGAGCTTAGCACTGTAAAGTGCCAAGTTACGGCGGCTCTGTAAATATTGAGCATTAGCTATTCTGTAACACATTCTGTAATTTCGGTCGATTTAAACTTTGCTTACATTGTAGCTAACTTCACTATGTTCATTTCTAACCTCAAAATTTGACGTATTGATCAATGTCATCGATCGGTAATTGTATATCATATTTGTATATACACATATACTCATGTTTTTTACGTTTGTAATTATTATTAATTATTGTAAATCCATTAAAGTTTCTCTTTGCATCTTATGTATCTTTATTCCATATAAACATATTGTTTACATCAAATTATACAATGGACTGCTGAATATATAAAATACTAATCTGCTTTCCCAAATTCATATCTTGATTAACTGTTAAAAAAAGTTTTAAATCAGTTTTTGAAAATTTTAAATACTTTTCAAATATTTTATCATTTGGTACAGGATCTTCATTATTTTCAGGTTCAGGATCTTCATTATTTTCAGGTTCAGGATCTTCATTATTTACAGGTTCAAACTCATCATCATCAATCTCAGCATAGTTAGGTATTCTTGCTTTTGTTGCTATATTATGCAAAACTTACCCTTCTTTCACTCCACGGTTTTCTTCCCTCGTAGTGGGGAACTTTATATGAATTGGAATTAGATGTGTTGTTATCAGATAACAAATTTCTATTATCGATCTACTAACCATAGGCTGGCTCAAAGAAGTGAAATTGTGAGCTCCTGTAGTAGCCTGAGAGGATGTATTACTTAAAAAATACAGTGTTTCTAAAACCTGTATATAAAAATATATAAATGAAAACATGTATGCATAAAAAAAAAAGTTTATGTGTGGTTGTAACGTGATATTTTAAGCATAATTACCTGTTATGATCCTCTTGTAGTAATTGCATTAGAAATAGGGCAAAATTTGGATCATTAATTTTTTTTTAGTTGACACGAACAATACAAACATATACAACTTGACTTCTATACAGTACTGTAACTGACTTACGGCCAGAAAAATATCGCCGTAACGTTACAGCGATATTTTACATCGGTGTAGAGTTTACAGAGCAACGCGGGTCAATACAGAATAGCACTTTCCATACAGCGCTGTATTTTAAAAGTTATAGCGCTTACAGCGGTAGAAAACTCATACAGAATAGACCCATAAAATGAGATATTAATAAACAAATGGAAAATTAAACTTACTACGATATTAGAAATCAAAATAAAGTCGATAACACCTCGTTGTTTTAGCTACAAAAATATAGTAAAAACAAGTTTCATTCTGTCCTCTTAACACTATGAGGAATGCCCGTAATATTTAGGGTTTGCGCGTATGCACGTTGCTGGGTTAAAAGAGGAGAATTAAAAAATGGTCACAACCTTTTAAGCCGTTAAATTACATTTTGAAAAGAATGCCATTTTTAAGTGTAGATCTTTAAATAAAATTCATTGATCTTAAGACTTTTAGTCAATAATTTTCGTCATACATATCTTATATGAGAAATTCACGAACAAAAAAAATCCAAAATTGGACAAATTATTTAAATTTTAGAGCTTACCAATAATGCCAATGTCATTGCATTCAAAGTTTTATTAGTTTAAAAATTACCACCACACTTTATTTTGAATATCAGGCATATTTACAAAAATTAAATTTTCTCTATTTATAAAAGTTAATCAAAAAAATTATTTAAATAAATATATGTGGGGTGGGGCGCCTAATCTAATTTTAGCTAAAATGTGCTAAAAGATTCTTGTCCCACACCCTATCACCCAGAGGAATTCATCTAAAAATTCTGATTAATGCACATTAATGTAAACCGGAATAATACAATAGGAATTTTTGTTGTGATTTCCAGAGTTATGGAATTTTGTGCAACACCATGCTTACAATGTTTATCTGACTATCTGGAGAACTGGTTAGTTCTAGCTAGGTCTTGATGTCCTGGTATACAAAACAGCTCTACCTTCATATCCTGAGCGTTCAGATTGTGAAGTAGCAACCGGATCTTTAGTAGAAGTAGATTTAGTACAGAGCTCAGCTTAAAAAAAAATAATTATACAACACATCAATAAATTTACAGTTGAGGCTCTTCTGGCCCCTAATGACTAGTTGTCTTAAAAAATAATCTTGGGAAGAAATTCAAAAATGATTACTCATAGTTATGGAGCTTTAAAACTAAAAAATTAAATTTAAATAATAACAGCACTGTTTGTAAAAAGATTAGGCAATTAAGAAGATAATTAAACATAAAAAAGTAATCTGCATTCATATTGTAATAAAATACTCTAAAAAAATAAAATAAAATGTGAAAATAAATACACGTATATTACAAACGTATTCATTTTTATGAGAAAAGCCTATATCTAATGAGAAGATCAACAAAAACAAGTCATTTATACAAAAATATTTCCACGCATTCCAGAATTTTTCATAACTTTTTTAATAAAACACTTTTTATGATCTCGTTAGCAACTTTTCTCTTAATTAAATAAAATGTAATTTATTTTCAGTTTTCAACTAATTGCCAGACGTTGATTAGACCAAAATTATTTCTTTCTTCAAACATAAATGAAGAAGTAGGCAATCAAAACGCGAAAGGCGTTTCCGTCTGGCAAAACATAACATTTATCTTTTTAATTAATTCTTCTAGTAAATATGTTACGGAAAAAGATGAAATGATTAAGTCTGAAAACTAGTATCTTCCTGTTTTCAACATGTATTAAAAATGGAAAAAATATAATTATAAATATTATAGAAATAATGTAAAAAGTGACCGACTTGTTGAAGAATATATGGACTGAGGAGAATTGGGTAATGCCGATCACCTAAGGTAGACTTTCCCAAACTTTTTGAGCTGCGGAGCACTTTTCACGAGAAGAAATCGTCGCGGACCTCTATCGTTGCTATATAATTTAGTTGGATCTTGACGTGTGATATTTTATTATTAAATAAATTTCTCAGTTGATCGATACAGGATAATTGTTTTATGCCGATCTTGAAAAGTTATCTGGTACGTACTATAACTGAGCAAAAAAAATGCTTTGTCAGTTAAAAGCAAAAATGTTAATAAAAAATAAACTGTGGCCACCACAAGACCGACCGCCATCACAAAACACTTTTTAACACAGAATTTATTTGCCATAAACATGGAAACATTGCATATATATATATTCTTTATTCCCCTAAGCCTTGCGGCGTTCAGGGTGCTAACATTTACAAAAAAAACAAAAATAAAATAAAATATAAAACAATCAACCCAAAAATACATAACAATAACATTCAATACAATTTACATTTTACAATCTTCTTCTTTTTTTTTTCTCTTTTCTTTCTTCTTTCCGTTTCCCCTTCCTGTTATCCTTCGCCAATCTCCATCCTTCTTGCCTCTAATTCTCTCGCCCACCTCTCCCCCCTTCCATCTTCGTGCAACAGGTCTATTGTGCTCCCCGACCATACTGTCATCTCTCTACACCTCTTCGCGAGGTGCTCTATATCTTCCTCCTCCTCCCCGCACATCCTGCACATCTTATCCTCCTGTCTCCTCCAATATCTATTTCCTCTCTCTTCATTCCCGCACCTTAGTCTCGCAATCCTCCTAACTCTCCCTCCTGACCTTCCTCTTTCTCCCCTCAAGTAGCTTGGTACCCCTATAGCTTTGACCTCCTTATATCTCCCTGCGCTCCTTGAATTGTCTATTCTGACTGTCCTTTCTTGCTCCCCCACTTCCTTATCCCTCCTCCACAACTCCTCAATCACGCTTATCCCATCTTTTCTTCTCCTTTCCACCTCTATCGCATCCACTCCGCATCTCCAGTAATACTCTTTTCTCATCTCCCCCCATGCGTACCATCTTCCTTTCTGTTCCTCTCTGGCTCATTCTTCCCAGCATTCTCTCATTATTTTTTTGTCTATTTCTATTCTAACTTTCTCCTCGTACTTAACCGCCCTCCTTCCTGTACCCACTTTCATCTTATCCCTTTTCAGTTCCTCTCGTACAATGTACCCTGGTGTCGTTCTATCTACCCCTAAGATCCATCTTAAATACCTCTCCTGTACTCGTTCTACCTTCTCCCATTCCTTCCATCCCCAAATTTCCACCCCATATAGCAGGATGTTTTTCACCACGGCGTCAAACAACATCAATCTCCATCTAATATCGTCGCTAAAATTTCTCTCTGGAAACATTGCATATATGTATGATAAAATAAATACTTAAAATAGCGCAAAAATATGTTAAGTTGTATCAAAAAATTTCTCAAATAAAAGGCACTCACCTCACCGTTACTGGCAAAAAGGTCCCAGAACTGAAAAAAGAACGCCATTTTTCTACTCATCACTTGAATTTTGAATGGTGTTTTATTTTATTTTTTTTTGTTTTTGCTCGTCACATGTATTGTTTCTAGGGAGGCAATGTTATGTGTTGCCTCAGGCGCCAAAATTATTCGGCCCGACCTACCATCATATATACAAATCTGTGAACAAAAATGCAAATTTGCAAGCAAATATATAAATAACGACCTATAAAAAAACAATAGTCATAATTTTCTTTTCATAGAAATTATTTACGCAAAAACAATAGTTAATTATTTTTATAATTCGCATTGCTAATTATTTTCGCTATCTGCGTAAAACGGTATTTTTTTTAGGTGTTGTGTGAAAAAGTAATTTTATAATGCGTTTGTAATTTCGTTATTTATAGATATAGAGAGAAATTTTATATTGAAACTCTCATACTTTCTCTCATTTATTTGTTTCATTTGTCTCCAAGTTAACGCACTTTTATTGATTGTTTATAAATATATATAACCTCAATTTATTGATATCTTATTTACAAGAAAATTATAGTATTTTAATGAAAAAGTATATTATTTTACTGCTTATTATGAATTTCTCTGGCTTGGTGTATAATATACCTTGGTGTATAGAAAATAAAAAGTGGGAAAAAAAAAAGAATAAATAAAACAACCATGTTTATTATCTGTCTATTATATGCATCGTTCATAGTCCACTTGAGTATCATCAAAGTGTATTGAATTTACTATTTAAAGCCCACTATGTTATTTCCAGAACTATAAGAGCTACGAAGTTGCTTAAACTAGATAACAATTATTATTTTATAAGAGAATATCAATAAGCAAAGCAATTTTTTGTTTGGACCAGTGATTTTCTTATTTTAAATGGGACACACTTTTTTTACTTAGTCGATAAAGTATTTTATTCTGAATTTAAGGATATAAACAAATCATAGTCTTAAAAAAAATAAATAAATGCAAAATTTATATTATTTTTATTGAAATCCATTTTGAAAAAGCATCCGTAAATACAAATGTATTATTCATTTTTTACGGAGAGGTGTGGGCTTATAAATTAATTTAATTTTGACTATAATTTTATTTTTATTAATAAAAAAGCAAATTTTTATTTTCATTTACTTAGTTTTTATTAAATAACTATATGTTTTTCATTCCTGGAGAGGGGGGGTCCGAATATAAGGATTACATTTTTGAATGTGCGCCTGATTGGTACCAATCCATTGATCTGGAAATTTTTCATTGAGATACTGTGCTACTTGATGAGAGTGGTGACTTGGGGCTCCATCTTGCTGAAAGTATACATTTCTAACAACTATTATAGACAGATCGTTTAAAATACAGTATGACCTCTTTAATCCGAATTAATAATTGCACTAGGTGATCTGGATTGTCGGAAAAAGACAGAAAATATCCATCTTCCTAATTATCTACGAAGTTTTAAATTCCCACAATGAAAAATTTCATCAAAATTTTAACAAAATTTCTTTATTTTTAAATAAAATATTAAAAACTATACTACATATCATTTAGTTGTATTTCTGATAAGGCGGTCGCTGTATAACCCGTCTTTAAACTGTTCATTAGTTCAATCTTTTCTGTTATCGATAATGTAACGTGTTTCGTTTTAGAAGTCATCTCTGCTTTAAATTACAAAATTGCAGCACAAACAGAACTCAGTGACAGTCAACGGTCTAATGAAAACTGAAAAGTAAACGGGCAAATCTTAGAAAACAGTAAAACAGGAGATTCACCCATTTATGCAACGGGAATCACTTCACTGTTCGGATTAAGGTGTTGTTCAGATTGTGCCTTGGATACCCGCTGTTCGGATTAGGACATGTTCGGACGTGTTATAGAGGTCATACTGTATTGTCAATCTTGGTTCTTAAATATTTCAAATATCTGTTGCCAATTAGAAAATCGTCGTACAGACATATGTATGTACACTTTATTATTTAAATTGGCACCATACATTTATACTGAATTTCTGCTGAAATCTTCCATCGGAAAGACGAAATTCCAATAATGTGAGTTCCTGTTATTTGAAAAGTTAGCTTTGTCCCAGGGCCCTACGCTTGTTAGGGCCCCGCAAAAATGAAGTACAGTCAGCATTCACTTGCAGAGGGTACCATAAAGTTTGCAGCCAGCTCTGAAGATATTTTTACGTCAAAACTATAAAATATAAAACCTTCCGTTTTAGTTGTTGACCTCGAACTAGAAAACTTTAAATTTAAGTGTCTAAATGCCTTAATTTTAATATATTTTTTCTTTTTTCAGGGTTCTGATCCCCGTGTAGCAACATGCAGAGGTAAACTCCAAAATAAGCGATCTAAACTGAACCAAGAAATTAACAAGGAGTTGAGGTTACGAGCTGGTGCTGAGAATCTCTTCAAAGCCACCAGCAATCGCAAACTGAGAGAAACTGTAGCTCTCGAACTTAGTTTTGTCAACTCTAACCTTCAACTGCTGAAGGAGCAACTAGCTGAACTCAACAGTAGGGTGGAGTTATACCAAAATGACAGCACGGAAGAGGTGATGCCAATGATACCGTTAGGATTAAAGGAGACGAAGGAGATAGATTTTAAGTAAGTAATATTTAAAAAAAAACTGATTATTAAAGTGTAGTATTACTGATTATTAAAAATTAATTTAGATTGTAACGTTTGATTGTAAAAAATACGTCAGAGTAGGCCGAGAAAAAGTCACGTATGTCTTTGAATAAATTTAGAAGGTCCACATAACCTTTAGCACTACAAACCTACCGAGCAAATTTAAATTTTGCTTTAAACAGTTAGATTTTCTTTAAAATAAAACTTATTTATTCATTTATTTATTTATTTATTTGTTTTTTATATAATAGTAAGTAAAAATGGACACCAGCACTTAAATAAACAACTTCAAATAAATAAAATAATAAGCTTATAAACTAAACAACTCAACACGGGATATATGATCACCGCCTTCATGAATATAGAGTTTGAATCTCCTGTTAATTGATCTAAATGATTAAATACAAATTCTTTGAATATGCTAAATTGTCAAAAATGACAATAATAAACAGTCTCTGTTTTTGTTGCTTGATTATCTCTAGCATACCCCATATTGCTGTCTTCCTTTTTCACGGTTTACCCTGACGAATTATTTTTTGAAACACACGTTATAATTTCACTAGGAAACTTGCCAAAACTAAAATGTTTATATTATAGACATTGTCCAACATGAAAATCATTCTTATACTTCATTTATTATTTTAATTAAAATTCCGTACTATGCTCATTTTTAATTCCATGTGGCAGTATTAAATAATTTAAAATATAAATAATTTAATTTTTAAATCGCTTGCGTGCCAACAAAATTTTCTTGCGTGTATTCATTCGCGCATGTTATAGGTTAGTCATCCCTGCCTTATCATAAGGATTCTATTAATCTGACTCAAAATATTAAATTTAATTGCTTAACACGTTCGCGGACAGTACGGCTATAGCCGTCGAATAGTTTTCCTAGCTTAGGTCATGACGGTCTAAACCGTCCTACTTTTTTATTCAAATATACAAATGACGGCTGGGGCAGGTTTTAATTCCATTTAAGTATATGAAAACTAGTATAAACTGTCCTATCAGGAACATACCAAACACAGTAAATGTCCTATTATAAACAAAAATCTAAAAAAGTGACATTTTGGGTACATCTCATTGTACAAAACTGTCCGCGAACGTGTTAAGTTTCGTATTGTTTTTTCAGTTTAATGGTGCACTGTTGTTAAATTAACGTATGAATAAAAAATTATTTAGCTGTCTTTATCAAATTATAGTAGTGACGTTCGATATGATTCAAATCATTGTGCTTCACGCCAAATTATAAATCATAAACAAGGAGAATAATTAATTGCTCACATAAAATTAAGTCATAGATTACTCCAATAACATGGAAGTACCGCTGGTTGCATACATACGTTTAGATTTAAAATACCTATTTATGCAACAAGTTGCGAAATTTGTTTTATGCACTTTTCTGGCAACCACACTTTTTATTAATGCATTTTTCCTGCATTTTCGCAATACAAGTAAGTCATCAATATCGAAAATATTTATTTTGCTTCAATGAATATCTTATTAAATGTTTTTACAGCCTGCGAAGACTGTTCATAGCTTATTGTTTTCATAATCTTCACATGCATCTCTATAGAACCTAATGTGTCAAATTTTGACTGCTAAATTTTTATAGCCATTCAACATAATCTCCGATATATATACTCAATGAGAGTAAAAATAAATTTGTAAGAAAATATTTTTGTATGGATAGATTTTCAAGCTATCTTGAAAATTCAAATCTTCATTCAGAAAGTAAAGTTCCAATTATATGACAAAAAGGAGACTACCTTTTTACTACAAAATATACTGTTCAACTAGTAGGGCCGTCGTATGCGTGCGTTCAGGGTGTGCGTTATGTAAGGGCGGCACAACAAAGGGGCGGAATTTCGGATTGGTTTTAGTATATTTCTACTAGTAGCAGTGGCGGATTTAGGTCAGTTAAGGCCCCGGGCGCAGTAAGAATATTGGGCCCCTCAATTTGAAAAAAATGAAAAGTTAGGTTTTGCGGGGGGCCCGGGAGCGCGCCCGGCGCGTCCGCCGTTAAATCCGCCTCTGACTAGTAGGTATTATACCCTTTTCACACTAGATCTTTAAGATCGGATGTTAAAGTGAATGTATCTTTAAACGCTAATGTGAAACCGTATGGCCTCGTCTAAATACAAGTGATGTTTAAGACAGAGATCTGCGTCTTAAACATCGTCCGCATTGCCAACTTAATTTCTATTATTAAAAAATACTCCTTGAATTTGTGCTGTCAACATTTTATATTATCATAAACAAGAATACTATATTATATCGACGTTATAAGAAGTTTATACTTATTGTTATAATAAAATTATTTATTTTAATAATGTGTTTAATAAAATACAGAGCTACAATAATTGAGATAAAATGTATCGACTTACATGTTAATACAGGTGTAATATATTCTTTATTGTAGTGTCTTTATTGTAGAATGAAATGAAATATCCATATTTGTTTATAATAATTCATAATGTGCGTCTGCGCAGACAGTTCAAAACTAGTAATTTCATGACGGTAACTTAAGGACAAAATTACTGTAGCTGATGACAGCACCGGAGATTTAAATAACAAGTGTGAAAGCATACCGATGTTAAACATCGGGGAACTTTGAGGTTCACTCGTCTTAAAGTTCTAGTGTGAAAAGGGTATTATGAATGTTTGCACACGGTCGGTGACCATCACGCGGCAGCCCTGTCAACTTGTCACTCGCGAAATAAATATCAAATGGCTCGACTCATGGACCGGCGGTTCGTTGGTGACCTTGTCGGCAATGGCACATATATAGTGTATATATTGTTTTTTACACTAAAGCACTGTTTAAAACAATTAACTGTAACCTTTTAGGCCCGTCGAAAAATGAAGTATATTATGTACAGGCGCGCAATCAGGCGGGCTCACGGGCTAGAGCCTCCCCTTAAGAGCTCAAAAAACAGTGTATTTAAGGAGGTGTATCCCAATGTAGGGATTTTAGAACTTATGAGCTTTTTTTTTTTTAGACATCACTAAATATCTAATTTATATTTTATATTTAGGGACCCTTTTAAAGATTTTATCCTGGAGCATTATAGCGAAGATGCGGGAAGGTATAGCGAAGCAGTGGATGATTTCATGGACCTGCGGCAGGCGATGCGTACACCTCTACGAGATTCTACAGGTGTGGCGTTGCTGTTTAGGTATTACAATCAGCTCTACTTCGTAGAAAGGAGGTTCTTTCCCCCCGACAGAAGTTTAGGAATTTATTTTGAATGGTTCGATTCATTAACTGGTAAGTGTACTAGAAATAAATTTGAATGTTGATGCATTTTGTAGTTACCATATGCCTGATGAAGAGCGGGGATGTACTCGATGTACTTTTACTGTACTCTGTACTCGTATTCGAGTACATATTTTACCCAGTACTTTGTACTTGTACTCCTGTCAAATTTTTGGAATGTACTCGAGTACCTATTATGTATGCACTGAAAAATTACCAATTTTGTTCGAAAAACTGGAACTAACTTATTTCAAAGAAACCAAAATACAATATTTAGAAGAATATTGTTTAGTGTTAAATTCATTGGCGGCTACCCTGGACGTCCTGCAAGGCCAGGAAAATATTTATTTTGGTTTCCTTTTGCCTAGTCTGGCCACCTTAAAAAATAAGTGGGAGAAAATGAAGAATTTAAAATTTAAATACGGAGGAGAAATATTGTTAAATTGTTGCATAGAAAATTTATTACGAAGATTCGATTCATTTTTAGGGTTTTGTAGGTATGACCAAAAAACCCTTATACCGTCATTTTGTCGTCTGTCTGTCTGTCTGTCTGTCTGTCTGTCTGTCTGTCTGTCTGTCTGTCTGTCTGTCTGTCTGTCTGTCTGTCTGTTCGGTAAAAATTGTAGCCAAACGGCTAAACCTAGAGAGTTGAAATTTGGCATGCTTATACAACTCTTTGACCCGCATATAGGAAAAATACTAAAACATCTAAAAAACATATCCCCCTAAAAATATAATCAAATATGTGCTGATCGAAAAAAAAAATATATTTTTTTATAATTCTGAGTAGGGTATCAAATGAAAGCCCTTGGTACGTGGATTAACGATCAAATTTTTATTTTTGCAAAATAAATTATTTTGAAACGATTTTTGCCAAAATTGTGCAAAAAATTTTTTGTCCCACACCCTGTAGCCCAGATGGTTTAAACTAAAAATCTGAAAAAATTCTAAGTAATGTACATTCGTGTGAACCGGAATAGTTCAACAGGAATTTTTGATCAGATTAGGTTTTTGGAAAAAAACGCATTTTTTGTGATTTTTGGCTAATAATGTACACAAGTTATAGCTTTGTAACACGCCACACTGGAACGTGTGTGCTGGTCTAGTAGTATTTGACGCTGATTTTTCACTCAAGTAACCCGATCCGAAAGGGATCGAACCCTGTGAGAAGAGACTATATTATTTTTTGTTTTTTTTTTTTTAATTTTTATATTGTTTAAGTTATTTTTTCAAAATTCTAGTTATATTTTGGCAAATGTTGCATTTAATTTTTAAAAGCGTAAATTTAATAGCCAGTGGAAATTATTTAAATTATAATTTAATTCTGTTTCAATGTACACGAAATCAGAGGGGCGGAACTTATAACAACCAATGGAAGCCATAGGCGCAATTTTTAAAATTCTTAATGAACCTTGCTATATAAAAAAAATACTGCACATATTTAGAAACCTAAATAATGGTATTAGGCGTTCGAATTAAAATTAATAAAAAAAAATATTTTAATATAAAATTTGTTTTCGAATCCAAAATAATCATCATTCACTTACTAAATACCTGCAAAACCCTGAAATGTGTGAAAATTCACACTTCACATCAATTTTTTAATATGCAATTTAAAGATGCCATTATTGCCACAGTTTTATGCCCAAATTTTAAATTACGTTGGTACAATTCAATAAAAAATGAAAGTAATGAAAATGTAGCTATTCAAATTATAAAGAAAATAATTTTGATGGAAGGAGAAAAAGAATTATTGTATGTTGAGGAAGAAAAAGATAAATATCCTTCTGATGATTTAAATAGCTTTTTCGATTTTTCTAAAAACGATGATAATATGACTTCCACAATACAGAAAAACAATAACTCTCATAATCAAATTGAATTACAATTATTGAAATATTTGGAAGATAGAAGAACAAATATCCATATGCTGAATGATTACAAGATTTTAAAAAAACTTTCTTTAAAAGCAATACATATTTGCCCTGTGCTGCGCCCGTCGAGAGGTTATTTTCCTTTTCATCTATAATAGATTCCCCAAGAAGAAATGCACCAAGTGACGATAATTTTGAAAAACTTGTTCTCTTAAAGGCTAATTCTAAATTCACATCTTAATCTCGTATATTTCAAAGTATTATTTTTTGTTCTAATTCTAATAATATATATACATATATGTATGTACTTATGTAATAAATAAAAAATTTGTTCTTTATATTACAATTAACCAGTTGTTTTTATATCATATAACTATAACCTATAAATAAAATATATATGAGTATGTATACATATCACTTTTTTACTTATCCGGATAAACGACCGGATGACGTATTAGTACTTGTACTTGTACTCGAAAATAAGTACTTGAAGTACATGAGTATTGTACTCGTACGTGTACTCAAGTCCAGTTTTTCCAAAGTACTTAGTACTCAGTACTTAAGTACATTTTAGTTGTACTCGTCCCAACTCTGGCCTGATGCAAGTACAATAAGTTCGTAAATTTGCATAATTTATACGAGAGGCTATTGATCATTTTGTTCAAGAACAGCCCACTGCAATAGTTAAAAGGTCAGCTTTTGGAAAAGAATTTGGTATAGCCTATACTAGAATACCACAAGGACTTATACGAATGAAAATAGACATTTTTGCACGTTATTGCGTTGTATGTTGTATGATTCATCGTTTAAAAATTATTGCTCTAATTTTGTTTTATCAGTTGCAAGACATTATTTACTTTTCATTAACTTAAAAACTTATCGGTTATTAACATGGCGCCCTATATGTGACTCATGTGCTATCTCATTGCAAGCATACTTATTTGTTTAATGATGGCAAGTAAAATAATAGGAGTAAGAGCATATATTGAGTAATAGTTGTTAAATAGAGTACGCAGTAATAGAACAGAATAATATTATGGCTAACACGTGATTTTATTTAGTCAAAGCAATGAAATGTCTCTTACCATTTTAGTCATCCTGAATCTAACTACTTGTTTTAGATTATATTGGGGCATTATTTTTTTAAGACTGCCGAACTTTACGAACCTGTCAATTAACAGTACAATTGTAAAGATTTTTGTAGATTCAAGCCAGAAATGGCGAGAATAATAAACTATCTATCTAACTAGTACTATTTGTCTGTCAATAGACAAACTTTCGTCCATTCCAATTTATTTTTTACTATTAATTGTAATATAGCACTTGTGTCTTTTACTTTAAAAACTCTTGTGAACCAATATTGATATTTTAAGGGATTTATTCATGAAGACTTTTTCACTGGTTCCATTTATCATTGTTTGTCATTTTCCATATCACATAGCCATAAAGGAGACCAGATGAGTTTCATATGGTTTTCGGGCGTTAATTTATTAAAGGAGAATTTATTAAAATATCCTGCAGTTTTTCTTCTAATGCTGCATACAGAGGCTGAAATCGGCCAAATTTTGCGGAGGTCTAATGTGATATCGATACTTTTAAACCACTATTTCAATTTATGGATACTGTTAATAGATTCGATAAGGTACATAAAGTACTCGATACTCCGCCATCGCTGCAGATTGCTGCTGTGTTCAACAATAAATAAAATACTCACTTGTCTCCCCCACTAAACTTAAAAATCACACTTAAGATGTATAGTTAAATAATAGTAGCTGGCAATGAAGAAGCTTTTTTCATAAAAAAAACATATAATACCTAATTTTCAGTATTATGTGCGACTGTAGATACTTTATTGTAGATAATTCAATATTTCAGCTGCTCGGCTGTAGATAATGGTAACTAACAAATACATACCTTTGAGATTCTATTAATTTATGTTTTAAAATTAAGATACTACTGGTATGATTGTGACCAACACTAAAACGCATATATCTACCAACCTAATATTTCTTGTACATTATCAGAAATACCAGTTAACATGATTTACCTCCATATTTTAACGTAACACATTAGAAAATGTCACTTAACATTGTTTACACCCGAGCAGGTAATTTATTTCAAGCACTTTTTGTAATTTTATATATTGTTTATGTTTTTATTTCTTTATATTAATTTTTGTGTTTATATTTCTAGGTGTACCTTCATGTCAAAGAACAGTAGCCTTTGAAAAAGCTTGTGTTCTCTTCAACATTGGTGCAGTATACACGCAAATAGGTACAAAGCAAGACAGACTAACCACTAAAGGCCTGGACAGTGCCGTGGACAGCTTCCTCAGAGCGGCAGGAACCTTCAGGTATATCCATGAAAACTTCACGAATGCACCCAGCATGGACCTTGGACCAGAGATGCTGGAGATGCTTGTACAGTTAATGTTGGTAAGTGAGAATTTTCAATTTTGCATGTAATTTTGTAGATCTATAAAAAGTGTCGACGGGCAAGGTAAACACTACATATTACAAGTCTCTAATACAAAACTAACAATCTGAAATTAAATTTGTAAATATCTATACATCAAATTTTTTAGTCGTAGTAAAAGTTTTATCTATATAGTAATTTTTAAATGTAAAAAAAAATTGTTGTAAAAATGTTATCGCTAAATTATATAATAAAAGGCATCAGTCAATTATTTTTTATATTTTTTACGTATTTGTGGAGTTAAGATAACTTTTATATTTACAGACAATCAAAAAGAATTAAAAATACAATGAAAATCTAAAAATTTCCTTGAAATTTCTTTAGAATAGAAATCTTTATTACATATTTTGTAAAACGTACATTATCTTTAAATAAAAAATTAAAAAATTGACAAAAAAAACTCAGAAAATAGCTCGGGGGTGCAGAGGGGTTAATTTTGATATATATTTTTTTACATTACATAGAAATATTCTAATCTTTACCTATAAGGGATGGTTTGATAATTTTTATTTGGTTGTGATAATTGATTAAATGGAAAGTATGGAAATAAAATATATAACACAAATAGATACACATATGTTTATTCGTTTTGAAATATCACAAGTCTGTTGAACATTTTTCTTTTCGCCGACTTGTGTATATCTAACAATTTAGCACTGTAATAGAGGCTTACGTGTGTACGCAGTACCGCGATATATATCTTTCTCACTCAGTAAGGATTTCCACACATTTTACACATGAATAGCGCATCCTTTACTTAATCATCCTAGTTTACAATGAACTCCCCACCGCGTAAAAAGTGGTGTGCCCTTAAGTAAACATTTGGGTTTTCATAAGAACGTAAAATGAAAAATATTGATCTGGACATTATTATTTAAATCCATGCAGGGCTATTAATTGTATTTTTTTTTATTCCAGGCTCAAGCTCGTGAATGTCTCTTTGAAAAATTAGAACTCCAATCCCGTGAACGCCTGGACACTGACATCTACCTAGACCTCTCCCAAGAAGCTTCCCAACTAGCCGACGTATACGGCAACGTATTCGAGTTAATAAACCGCGAACCTGTCCGAGACTACGTACCTTACTCTTGGGTATCACTAGTCAACGTCAAAAGACAACACTATGGAGCTCTTTCACATGGCTATTGCGCAAGAGCGCTCCTAGAAGAAGAAATCCTAAGTGCAAACACAAAAGATATATTACAATTCATACATGAACCTAATTCAGGTGATTGTAGGACGCTGTTGGATATAAAAGTACCTAAAGATGATTATGAGAGGAAGTTATTAGGGAGAGCGCATTTGAGAGAGGCGCTAGTGTTGCATGAAGAATCACAGAGGTTACAGAGGATGTGTAGGGAATTAAAATCTAAACAGCACCTAGCAGCTGTTCTTCTAGGAGCTCATAATGACGCTATGAAAGCGTATTCTAGTTCGGAACAAGAGGATGATTTTCGGGAACTGTTAGACCCACCGCATATTCAACGTAAGTATAGAAAAACTTGTGTTTATTTGTGTAATTAATCTCGCAAAATAAGAATATTTTTAGGATTTCGTAGACGACACTCAAAAAACCCACTTGCATGCTCGAATTCTGCTAGTGGATAAACGTTCTTTGCAAGTAAACTATCGGTGATTACACTGGCCAACACAATTTTTGCGGACTTACATCTAAGACTTATTTCTTACTAATTTGGTGCTGCTAAACTCAAATATCACATCAGTTTTTGCGTATCACATCAGATTTTTGCTCTACAATAAATACATATTTTCGGCCAAGTAATGCTTCTATCGTTTAATTTTAGACGTCGATACTGTACTTTGGTACAAATTTGGCGAACAATAAGGACTAAATAATTAGAAAATATTCTTAAAATTTTATTTATTGTGAAACAAAGAAAATGAGAACAGTTTTAATTACATTTAATGCATTGGAGTGTTAAAATAAAAATACAAAATAATTTAAGGATTAAATGGTCGTTTGTAAGATCTTCTGGAGTGCACCATTCCCGATAAGTCTCTTTTAATACTCCAACAGTAGTCAGCCATCATGTGAGTATCCCGCCTTCCTTGATAACTCTCCATCTTTTTTAAATCCTGATGGAAACGTTCACCCTGTTCATCACTAACATCTCCAAGACTGACAGGAAATTTGTCAAGATGACTTTTTAAAAAATGAAGTTTCATGCTCATGTTGCACCCCAGATGATGATAATTTTCAATCAAATTTTCAACGACCTCCACATAGTTTTCGGCTTTTTTATTCCCAAGAAAATTTTTGATGAGCGCCACGAAAGACTGCCATGCATTCTTCTCCATATCATCCATATGTACAGTGAAATGTGGATCATTCACTAATTTTCTAATTTGTGGTCCGTAAAAAATGCCAGCTTTTAGCTTCTCATTACTGAGACTTTGAAATGTTTCAGATATATATTTGAAACAGTCACCATCTTTGTTCAGCGCTTTTACAAACTGCTTCATTAGACCCAGTTTAATATGAAGAGGGGGGAAATTGATTTTTGTTCGCTCCACCAAAGGTTCGTGTATTATGTTTGGGTCTCCAACATTTAAATCTATTCGCACCGGTCCAATGCTCAGTTGACGTATATCAGAACGTGAAAAAGTGAAAAAAGTCAAAATACGATAAAACAAAAATTTGACGTGATAGGCAGAAACTGTTAACATTCTTTAAATCAGCACCACAAAATTAGTTAAAAACAAGTATCAGATCTAAGTCAGCAAAAAAAAGTTTAAATTTGTTGACCAGTGTTATTTTTAATATGTAAAGTGATTTTTTTTTTTTTTAATTAATAAATTCAGTTGTAGGCTCTTGTTGAAACATATTGAAAAAATGGAAATCGAAATAAAACACTCGGTAATTTTTGAAAATATTTTAATTTATTAATACGTATTTCGGCTTATGACGCCATCATCAGAATACAAAGAGTTTGCAAAACTGAACAAATATATACTATCATCAATAGAGCATTTAGGTAAAAAGGCGATTAGGAAAAACCAAAGGGTTAAAATGAGACTAGAAGCGGAGAATTACTAAGATCTAATTGTTCATTCATTAAATCCATGTTCCTGGAACTTCTTGATCTCTAACGCTTCTAAAGCATCCAATTTTAATCCTTTGGGTTGTACATGTAATATTTTGACATTTTAAAATGAATATATGTCTTGTTACTATTTACAGCTATTTTTTTCTGTTTAAACTAATTAATTAGATGTTCAATATCACTATTAACGTTTCTAGCATTAATAAATTTGAGTGTAGAAAATAAACCGTGTCATCCGCAAAAAGTAAAATTCTACCTAGCTCAATCGACATTACTGTATCAATAACACCGGTCAACAGGAATTTTGAGTCTGGGTTCTACATATCTGATTTTTATTTCTTCTACATTATTAATTAAAGAAAAAATAGTTTTACCCGAAAAAGTTTGCTTTTGTAGCTATCAGAATGAAATTACGGATTTTAAGAAAATTTCCCTTTTTTCAGAACTTTATTGTATGTAAAAATAATACAAACTATTGTTATGAATTTGAATCAGTTTTATTTACAAGAAAACCATTCGAAACAAACAACTACTGTAACAGAATATATAAAAAAGTTTAGAAATGATTATTTTTCGTATTTCTTCTGTGATTGTATGGACTTTCTCGTATTAGCCCTCAAATATAGTCCCCCATCATACTCTCATTGTATTGCCCCTGATAACGACGTTCAAAGTCCATCACGTCTTGATGAAAACGTTCACCTTGTTCTTCCGAATAGGCTCCCATGTTATCTTTAAATTGGTCCAAGTACGCATGTAACATATGCACTTTAAGGGACATTCTGCAACCCATGAGTTTAAAGTTATCAAGCATAGTTGCAATAAGCTCTTTGTAATTGTCTGCTCTGTTTTTTCCGAGAAAACCATGAACCACTGCTTTCAGGCTTTCCTTTCATGAGTATTGAGTATCTGTGAAAATTCGTCACTGGCCATTATTTTCTTTATTTGTGGTCTGACAAAAATAAAGGTAGCAAGGATATTTAGTATAACCGCATGTGCAAGGCGGTCGGAATCTCATGCATTCCTTCTGACTGGCGTCTTTTCATAGACAGTTCTACAAAAAGTTTAAAAGCTGTCCTTCTTCACAATGGAAATAGATTTCCATCTCTTCATTTGGCTCATTCCGTAATGCTGAAAGAAAATTATGAAAGTGTGAAAATGGTGCTTGAGAGTTTAAAGTATGATGAGTACACCTGGCCAGTGATAGGGGATTTTAAGATGGTTGGATTTCTGATGGGATGCACACCCATCAGAAATCCAACCATTCTCTTGTTTTGATAAATTCGCCGCAAATATAGCAGGATGAGTCTACCTCGTGTTTACAACTTTTTGACGCCATTTTTGGATCTGCCGCCACACAAAATGCGTTGTATCGCTGCAATGCGCATGCGCATACTGACTATGAACCACGAAAGTGAAATGCCAGTTGCTTTCCAGCCGCTCGTCCCCACCCTTCCTTAATATAACGCGCTTCTCCTTATATGGTCATAAAAATAAATAAATATATATTGATCGTTGTAAAATGTACAAAAGCAAAGTTTTTCAAAAATAAACGAAGGTTTTAGTTATTTTTCGATATAAAGTATCAGAAAATAGTCATTAAAATAAAGACTCAAAAAAAATATATTTTTTTTGTTGACCTGTGTAATATATAATAAGAACAGCAAGGGTCCCAGAATTGAGCCTTGAGAATCTCCCTAGTTATCAAATAGGTTATAAAATTTGGCGTGCCCAGTTTTTCCCTATACATATATACATTTAATTGATCAAAAACAAACAAAGGAACACAGATTATTAGTTGTATTATTATTATTTTTTAGTTTGTTACTTTTTATGAATTATTAGCAAATACAGTGATTTTTGCATAAACTGTACAGGATTGTCTTAACTTAAGACTTTTAAAGAGCAAAAAGTGATTTTAAAAATTGCATTTCAAGAAGGTTTTTATTTTTTACAGCATCAACCAAGTTCCAGTTAAGTCTAACAACACCAGATTTTGCTCAGTACCGAGTTTCGGATCTCTTCCGGGGCTTAGGTCCGATAGCTATCTTCTCAGCTAAACGCCATTGGACAGCACCGCGACTTGTGCAACTACATCGAGGAAGAACTAATGAAGGATTTGGTTTTTCCGTTCGGGGAGATGCACCAGTTATTGTTGCTGCTGTAGACCACAACTCATTAGCTGATGTAAGCAGATATTTTGTGAATAGAATTAATAACATTTTTACCCTAAATAAGTGTCTTAATTGTCCATTTTGTTTCAGTTTGGGGGTGTGAAGGAAGGCGACTTCATTGTGTCTATAAGTGATAGGGATGTAAAATGGGCACCTCATGATGAAGTTGTTACACTTATTAAGAACGCGGGAGATTCGTTAACCATGAAACTAGTGACACCTATGGATAGGAATTACCTTAAGGTAAAGGTAATAACAATCAATCTTTTACTATTTTTTTACCGACCGCCAACATATATAAGGGAGGTATTGTGATTTTGACATACCGATTTTGACATTTCGAGATTTCGATGAATCTCCACGAATTGAGGTCCCTACATAACATTTTGACTATTTTTAGCATGATGTCTGTCGGTCTGTCTGTCCGTCTGTCTGTGTACACGTGCAGAGCAAATTCGGCTGAAAGGATTTTTATGAAACTTCATATTTAAGCTTCTGCCATCAATGGCACGAGTTGATCAACTTTTGGTAAAAATCGGTTGACTAAAAATGGGAGTTTACTCGTGTCGATTTTAAGATTTTTGTGAATATTTCGAAATACAGAAAAATATTTCGAAAAAATTTATAGAACAAAAGTTGCTATAAAAGTAATAATTAATAACTTTTATTTGAGACGTTTTTTGATAAAACGAAAAATTTCGAATAATTTTTGTCTCAATTTTTTTATACTTATATGTAACGTTTCCATGGTCATGATAAATAATTTCTCTGTTAGAAAATATTAGGCCAAGTTATTTCTACTCTGCTGCTAGCATGTATTTTATATAAGTACTTTATGATGGCGGTCGGTCCTGTGGTGGCCACAGTTGATTTTTTTTTTATACCATTATTTATTTATTATTATTTTTTTGCCTTTTTATTTTGTCTCTAGGGTTTTGTAGGACTAAAAACCCTTATAACGTCACTCATGTGTCTGTCTGTCAATCTGTGCGGTAGAAATTGTGACCAAACAACTGGACCTAGAAAGTTGAAATTTGGTATGCTTGTACAACTCTTTGACCCACATATAGGAAAGCTTTGAGAGTACAAAAAAAATATATCGCGGAAAAATGTAAATAAATATGTATCCAACGAAAAAATAAATATTTGTTTAAATTTTGAGTGGGCTATGAAATGAAACCTCCTAATGCTTCGATAAACCAACAAATTTAAATATTATTTATTATTTATTTTATTAAAAATTTAATATGTGGTATTAACAGAAATTTGTTAAGACGTAGATTAAGGAACGAAAAGTAGTTTTTATTATTTTTTTATTTTAATACGATTTTTGCCAAAAATATGCTAAAAAACTCTTGTCTCTTACCCTATAATCCAGGAGGGTTAGTCTAATCTTAATTTTTGGAATTGTTTTTATTATTTTTTGAACTGGAACGGATTAATTGATTTCCCATAAGATAAAATTGAGTTTCAAGATACGTACTTTTCAAGATGCAAATCGCAGTCAGGAACGCAAATTTGTTTAAAAATTCAAGATGGTTACTTGCCTCTCCTACTCGAGAACTTTACCTTTTATATTATAGCAATAATTATTATAGAATAATTTATTTAAGGTAAACATTTAACCAAATTAGTAAATTCATATATGTCTTATTTACAGCCTACGAAACCGAATAAGGGTTCGGTATCCACCAACAGCAGTAGTTCTGGAGTATCAAGTGGTATCCCCAGTCCTGCTGGCTCCATGACCCAACACAAGAAACTCACGTGGAACCCCTTCAGACGACACTCCGTCACGAGGGACGACAAAGACTTCTACGAGAACGTTATACTTAGGTGAAATATTGCCATATATACCAATGTATCATATCGTATTTAGTTTTATTTATTGGTAAAAATTGTAAAGAAAATGTACAATAATATATTTAAGTTTTTAAAAAAGTTTACCAAAACTGATGTTCACAAATTTTTAGAACATTGGAACAACGTAATTCAATCAATATTCAGTTTAAAACAAATTTCAGTTTTAACTTTTTTGTTTTGAAAAGTTTTGTAATAGAAATAGTTCTTTCCATTACTATTAGGTTGTCAAGGATGAAATTTGTAGAAAAAAGGCAAAGTTGGTTGATAATTTACAAATATAAGAAATTATTTTATTCATTAAAGTATGCACTCATATTGTCTATACACTTTTGCCATTTAAGCGGCAGGTTGTTCAAGCCGGTAGTATAAAACCCTGGCGGACGAGAATCAATGAATTCCTGGAAGGCCAGATTTACAGCATTGTCGGAATTTAACGGTTTTCCTATTATAAAGTTGTCCAAATTGCGGAATAAGTGGTCAGGGGGGGATAGGTCTGGTGAGAATGTAGGATGATGAAGAAGTTCCAACTCCAATTCCTGTAGTTTTGCCACAGTCATTTGTGCACTGTGTGCTCTAACGTTATCATGCAATAAGATAGGAGTCGATCTGTTGACCTATCTAGGCTGTTTTTTTTTAAGTTTTTGTTCATTTCGTCCAATTGGTTGCAGTATATTTCTGCTGTGATCGATAGCAAGGTTTTTTTTGTTTTTAAGTTACCTGTACGAAATTTGGCGAACCACTTTGATATTGTCTGCTGCGTAGTAACACTAGAGCCAAATTTACTATTAATGTTACATGCGGTCTGCGATGCCACGTAAGAACTCATATTTCATAATAGTGCGAATTTCCGAACGTTCCATTTTCAACAAAATTAATTTAAAAAAAAAGTTTTTGATATTTTTTAGAGCATACAATGATTTCTTTAAACAGGCGAGATGTGTAACATTCCAACAAAAAAAAAAAACGGTAAAATATTAAGCCAATGTAAAATAATAAGCTGTTAAAATCGGCAGTATTATTAACTACAAATTTCATCCTTGACGACCTAATATTTTGAGTTCATATTATACTACTATTTGAAATGACTATATACCATACAGTTCGCCCTTCCTGTTGTTTGTTTTAATATTACTTCCATCTTCTTAGTTGTGCACCATGCTGTGTCTTTCCATCTCTAGGTATTCACACGGTCACGTAGAGTGCATTTCTCAAGAGTTAGGGCCACGGCCATTATCGTATATGCAAACAATGACGTAAAACCAATCGCAGTGCAGTTTGTAGCCGGTTCTACGCAAGATTATTAAAGTATAAGGTTGTCTCGTAACTTGTAGTGGTGGGGGTAAATAGAGAGGCTGCGCGTCATCCGTATGCTAACGGGACGTCAGTTTTTTTTTATCGTATATGTTTAATTTTTGGCTATATAACACGTGAAGTTTGATTTTTGGCTATAAATATAAAATTATCGTTTAATTTTTTGATTTTCTACTTCTTTTAATTTCTTTTTTCTTCGAAAGGAATGTTTCTTCGTTCGAAATAAATTTCCTTACATTCATTTTTGATGTGAAGTGAATAACAAGTATTTCAATATTTTAGTTTTGAGGTGTCCCTCGTAACTACCCTAATATTCATCAAATTGATAAAATGCATAGAACAAACAAAATTTGTTTTCTTATAAACAATTTTTATTGTATAGATTTTTCTGTTAAAATAGTTCTATTTATAAAGGAAATATTTTAAGTTTTTTAGTATCAGTTTTAACCCAGAAACACCCCCTAAGAAAGAAAATTTTGATATACCATGCCTATATTTGAATCCTGGTTCTACTCTATTGTACCAAATTTCGTTAAAATACGCCCAGCAGTTTTTAAAAACAGATATAACCTCCAATTTTATTAATCACTATATTATTATAGCAATTTGTTTTTCTATTTTTATTTAAATATACCTAAAATTATTTGTATTCGATTTTATTGTTATTTATTAACTATAGTACAAATACACATCACCTTAAATTTTATGTAAATCAGTATAAAATTTCCTTAGATTTTTATTTATAATTTATTCAGTAGAACTGTCTTGAAATAAATATCTATTATGAAAAAAGTCAATAAAAATATTTAAAAACATCTATATTAATTCTGTATGCTAGTTTGATGTACGCATACGTGTGACGTATTACCTCTCATGGTCTGATTGGTCAGAAGTTACGAGACAACCTTTACTTTAATAATCTTGAGTCAGACCGACATAGTATTCGCGACTAAAATTACCGAAACGGCGCCACTAACTTTTGACAAGAAAAAGGATACTTATCTGTCAACGTATGTAAACAGTATTGGTTTATAACCAGTTTTTTATAACATTTACTGTACTAAGCACCTACTACTATTACATCACTTTTGCAATATATACATTAGCAATAATTTCAGTAAATTATATACTATGTAAAATGATGCAACAAAATTTGTTCTATAAAATTATAAATTGTATATAGAAATATTAATATATGTATTTTTTAGATAATAGAGTTAGATAATATTTTTACATATATTTATCCAAAATGTAAAATTTTAATATATAAAAATTGTGAATATATTAATTATAAATAAAAAGTTTGTAAAGAATTTATAGGTGTTTTATTTTATTTTAAACTAGCGAAGAAAGCTGTGACATCTATATTAATAAATTTGGAGGCTACATCTGTTTTATTTTTTATTTTTTAGACCTCATATTTGGTTTCTACACGTTTCAGATGATTACACTGCTCAACAAAATATTTTTTTTATCTTGGTGCCGGAAAAGTAAGAACTGATTTTGGATATTTTTGATGTACTGATTCCAAAAATACCTGACTATTTTTCGTAGCAGGTCTAGTTTTTGAGATACAGTCTAATTGATTTTAGTCTTTTATCTAAAAACGGTAAACTCCCTCCTTGGACAGCAAAGTGTATATACAAAATATCCTTGTTTTTTATGTCTTTGGGACAGCAGAGCTAAGGATCATCACTGGGTTGACAGAAATTGGGTGATTTCCATTAAGAAATGTCATAATTCAAGAAAAACAAAACGTTGTCAACGAACTTTTGGTTGCGAGAGAGAAAATTATATTTCCACCCTTGTATATCAAGTTTGGGCTTATGTAGCAATTTTTGAAGGCTTTAAATCAAGATGGACTTTGTGTAGGCTACTTGACACGTAAATTTCCTGGGATTCACTCTGAAAAACTGAAAGCCAGAATATTTGATGGTCCTCAGATAAGGCAACCTACTGAAGATCCACAATTCAATCCAACCGCATCAATGAACGAGATTGAATCTAATTCTTGGTGTTCATTTATTCAAGTAGTACAAAATTTTCTTGGAAATCATAAGGAAGAGAATTAGTGGAAAATATTCTTTCCAACTTTATATTCTCGGTTGTATTATGACCATTTACCAGAAAACCTAGGTGATTTTAGTGAAGAA
Source organism: Liopterus haemorrhoidalis (assembly GCA_963971575.1). Classification (NCBI taxonomy): domain Eukaryota; kingdom Metazoa; phylum Arthropoda; class Insecta; order Coleoptera; family Dytiscidae; genus Liopterus; species Liopterus haemorrhoidalis. Next base: position 9,070,893 of record OZ020617.1, read on the forward strand.
CATAGGCGCCCGCAAGGGGGGGCAAGATGGGTCAGTTGCCCCCCCCCCCTGGATTTCGGAATAATTACCAATTCGTATCTTAGAAAAAAAAAATATTATTTTAATATAAAATTCATAAAAAAAACAATTGTTTATTATTATATTTTTGCTCTAGCAACTTTGGCTATTAGTCCGGATAGTTCTTATGTATTAAATCGATGATTTTTAACTACAGTAATACCCCGCCACTCGACGTTAATTCGTTCTGAAAAAGCGTCGAGTAGCGATTACGTCGAGTGGCGAGTCGAATTTCTCCATAAGAAATAAAGGGAATCATATGTACATATATACATATAAGGAAATACATATATGTATATGTTGTCCTTTTAGCTATGTTTGCATTTCTATCCCTTGGACCCATAATTATAAATATAAATCACTTATTTTAGCAAAAAACAAAAAGTTCATAGCTGCACCACGGTTGGTTACATGGATGTACACATTTAAAAATTAGATTGCGTACCACGGTTGGTTGCATGGATGTACACATTTAAAAATTTGATTGACGTGCAACGGTTGGTTACACGGATGTACATATTTAAAAATTTGATTGACGTGCAACGGTTGGTTACAGAGATGTAGACATTTAAAAATTAGATTGACGTGCCACGGTTGGTTACATGGATGTACACATAAAAATTAGATTGCGGTGCCATGGTTGGTTACACGGATGCACACATTTAAAAATTATATTGACGTACCACGGTTGGTTGCATGGATGTACACATTTAAAAATTTGATTGACGTGCACCGGTTGGTTTCATGGATGTACACATTTAAAAATTTGATTGGCGTGCAACGGTTGGTTATACGGATGTACCTTAACATTTAAAAATTAGATTGACGTGCCACGGCTGGCTACACGAATGTACACATAAAAATTAGATTTTCGTGCCATGGTTGGTTACACGGATGTACACATTTAAAAATTATATTGACGTACCAAGGTTGGTTGCATGGATGTACACATTTAAAAATTTGATTGACATGCTATGTTTGGTTACATGGATGTACACATTTAAAAATTAGATTGACGTACCACTGTTGGTTGCATGGATGTACACACTTAATAATTTGATTGACGTGCCATGGTTGGTTACACGGAAGTACACATTTAAAAAATAGATTGACGTGCAACGGTTGGTTACACGGATGTACTCATTTAAAAATTAGATTGACGTGCAACGGTTGGTTACATGGATGTACTAATTTAAAAATTAGATTGACGTGCAACGGTTGGTTACATGGATGTACACATTTAAAAATTTGATTGACGTGCAACGGTTGGTTACACGGATGTACACATTTAAAAATTAGATTGACGTGCCACGGTTGGTTACATGGATGTACACATTTAAAAATTAGATTGACGTGCAATGGTTGGTTACATGGATGTACTAATTTAAAAATTAGATTGACGTGCCACGGTTGGTTACACGGATGTACACATTTAAAAATTAAACTGACGTACCACGGTTGGTTGCATGGATGTACACATTTAAAAATTAGATTGACGTATCACGGTTGGTTACATGGATGTACTAATTTAAAAATTAGATTAACGTGCAACGGTTGGTTACATGGATGTACACATTTAAAAATTAGATTGACGTGCAACGGTTGGTTACAGGGATGTACACATTTAAAAATTAGATTGACGTGAAACGGTTGGTTACATGGATGTACTAATTTAAAAAATTAGATTAACGTGCAACGGTTGGTTACATGGATGTACACATTTAAAAATTTGATTGACGTGCAACGGTTGGTTACACGGATGTACACATTTAAAAATTAGATTGACGTGCCACGGTTGGTTACATGGATGTACACATTTAAAAATTAGATTGACGTGCAATGGTTGGTTATATGGATGTACTAATTTAAAAATTAGATTGACGTGCCACGGTTGGTTACACGGATGTACACATTTAAAAATTAAATTGACGTACCACGGTTGGTTGCATGGATGTACACATTTAAAAATTAGATTGACGTACCACGGTTGGTTACATGTATGTACTAATTTCAAAATTAGATTAACGTGCAACGGTTGGTTACATGGATGTACACATTTAAAAATTAGATTGACGTGCAACGGTTGGTTACATGGATGTACACATTTAAAAATTAGATTGACGTGCAATGGTTGGTTACATGGATGTACTAATTTAAAAATTAGATTGACGTGCCACGGTTGGTTACAGGGATGTACACGATTAAAATGTGAACATCCGTGTAACCAACCGTGACACGTCAATCAAATTTTTAAATGTGTACATCCATGTAACCAACCGTGGCACGTTAATCTAAATTTTAAATGTGTTCATCCATGTAACCAACCGTTGCACGTCAATCTAATTTTTTAAATTAGTACATCCATGTAACCAACCGTTGCACGTCAATCTAATTTTTAAATGTGTACATCCATGTAACCAACCGTGGCACGTCAATCTAATTTTTAAATGTGTACATCCGTGTAACCAACCGTTGCACGTCAATCAAATTTTTAAATGTGTACATCTATGCAACCAACCGTGGTACGTCAATCTAATTTTTAAATGTGTACATCCTTGTAACCAGCCGTTGCACGTCATTCTTATTTTTAAATGTGTACATCCATGCAACCAACCGTGGTACGTCAATCTAATTTTTAAATGTGTACATCCGTGTAACCAGTCGTTGCACGTCAATCTAATTTTTAAATGTGTACATCCATGTAAACAACCGTTGCACGTCAATCTAATTTTTAAATTAGTACATCCATGTAACCAACCGTGGTACGTCAATCTAATTTTTAAATGTGTACATCCATGCAACCAACCGTGGTACGTCAATTTAATTTTTAAATGTGTACATCCGTGTAACCAACCGTGGCACGTCAATCTAATTTTTAAATTAGTACATCCATGTAACCAACCATTGCACGTCAATCTAATTTTTAAATGTGTACATCCGTGTAACCAACCGTTGCACGTCAATCTAATTTTTAAATGTGTACATCCATTCACCAACCGTTGCACGTCAATCTAATTATGAAATTAGTACATCCATGTAACCAACCGTGGTACGTCAATCTAATTTTTAAATGTGTACATCCATGCAACCAACCGTTGCACGTCAATCTTATTTTTAAATGTGTACATCCGTGTAACCAACCGTTGCACGTCATTCTAATTTTTAAATGTGTACATCCGTGTAACCAACCGTTGCACGTCAATCTAATTTTTAAATGTGTACAGCCATTTCACCAACCGTTGCACGTCAATCTAATTTTGAAATTAGTACATCCATGTAACCAACCGTGGTACGTCAATCTAATTTTTAAATGTGTACATCCATGCAACCAACCGTGACACGTCAATCTAATTTTTAAATGTGAACATCCGTGTAACCAAGCGTTGCACGTCAATCTAATGTTTAAATGTGTACATCCATGTAACCAGCCGTTGCACGTCAATCTAATTTTTAAATGTGTACATCCGTGTAACCAACCGTTGCAAGTCAATCTAATTTTTAAATGTGTACATCCATGTAAACAACCGTTGCACGTCAAACTAATTTTTAAATGTGTACATCCATGTAACCAACCGTTGCACGTCAATCTAATTTTTAAATGTGAACATCCGTGTAACCAAGCGTTGCACGTCAATCTAATTTTTAAATGTGTACATCCATGTAACCAGCCGTTGCACGTCAATCTAATTTTTATATGTGTACATCCGTGTAATCAACCGTTGCACGTCAATCTAATTTTTAAATGTGTACATCCATGTAACCAACCGTTGCACGTCAATCTAATTTTTAAATTAGTACAGCCATGTAACCAATCGTTGCACGGCAATCTAATTTTTAAATGTGTATATCCATTTAACCAACCGTTGCACGTCAATCTAATTTTTAAATTAGTACATCCATGTAACCAACCGTTGCACGTCAATCTAATTTTTAAATGTGTACATCCATGTAACCAACTGTTGCACGTCAATCTAATTTTTAAATGTGAACATCCGTGTAACCAACCGTTGCACGTCAATCTAATTTTTAAATGTGTACATCCATGTAACCAGCCGTTGCACGTCAATCTAATTTTTAAATGTGTACATCCGTGTAACCAACCGTTGCACGTCAATCTAATTTTTAAATGTGTACATCCATGTAACCAACCGTTGCACGTCAATCTAGTTTTTAAATGTGTACATCTATGTAACCAACCGTTGCACGTCAATCTAATTTTTAAATTAGTACAGCCATGTAACCAATCGTTGCACGGCAATCTAATTTTTAAATGTGTAGATCCATTTAACCAACCGTTGCACGTCAATCTAATTTTTAAATTAGTACATCCATGTAACCAACCGTTGCACGTCAATCTAATTTTTAAATGTGTACATCCATGTAACCAACCGTGGTACGTCAATCTAATTTTTAAATGTGTACATCCATGCAACCAACCGTGGTACGTCAATCTAATTTTTAAATGTGTACATCCATGTAACCAACTGTTGCACGTCAATCTAATTTTGAAATGTGTACATCTATGCTACCAACCGTTGCACGTCAATCTAATTTTTAAATGTGTACATCCGTGTAACCAACCGTTGCAAATCTGAGTTGTTGTCGTCAAGATATCTAGGCGCGAACTGCTGGCCATGCGTTCATTTTGCTTTGTTTACCAAAATATGTATCACGTGATCGGTACTCGATCACGCGTCGGATAGCGATGCATGCTTCCGGCGACTCTCACTCTCGACATTTACGTCGAGTGGCGAAAACGTCGAGCTAAGAGGCAGTCGAGTAACGGGGTATTACTGTATAGAGAACACATTTTTAATTAGAAAATAAATGTTTATCCTCATCGTTCCCAGACCCGCCACGTGGAAAGCATTGTTCGAATATCACATCTATATATATGTTTTGGTCTTGCCCCCCCTAGAATAATTTCTGCGGGCGCCTATGGTGAAAAAGCGGGGAATGTCCATCAGGATATAAAACTATGGATGATAAGTAGGTCACATGATGGCCTACTACTGTTGGAGTCTTCAGAAAGACTGTTCTGGTAAATACCGGGCACGCAATTTTATGTGGTACATCTGAGTGTGGGTCATCTGAATTTACAATATATGGATTGTTTGCAAACAAGTGCATTATGTTCATTGCCTCATAAAATAAAATTAGTTTAAATTGGACAGGAGCAGCAAAAAGTTAAATATGCAACTTGCAGGTGTAAACATATTAGTGCAGTTTTGTTTTTCTGCGACAAATTTAATGAACAAACTCGCATAGTATCAGTTACTTTTTAACTCAAAATATATTTCCATGCCTTCCTCCTCTCCATAACCAAATCTTATCCCAATCCGGGCTTAATATTAACTTTCCCTCAGACTACGTATTCGAGCGTGTCAGTTCTCAATAGTAGCTATTTAGCTACTGGCGAAGCACCGTTGTCGAAATGGCGTATTATATCTCTGATTGTCAAGTTCGGATTTCGATTAACTTTTTCTTACCTCTCTCACTTTGCCTGCATCTAATAGGAAGTTTAAAGAAAGACCAGATGGAAAGGAAACTGTGAGAAAGGAGAAAATCAACTAAAAGAACAATCACAATGTACATTTTTATTCTCTTAAGGTGCGTACTGACTTGAGCATTTGTACGCGCACGGATTATGTGTGCGCACAAATGCTCAGGTGAGTACGAGGTATAATTTGTGTGCGCGTACAGTAATCCTTCCACGAATGCTATCCGTAGCTTGTCGGTCCCACCGATAAGATCAAAGAACTTGTGCGCTCAGTGTGTACGGGTTTATACAATCATATAATTGTGCGCGTAAATTTAAGTAAACACCAGTAAATATTCAACATGGAATGGAGTAAAAATGTATTGCATGCTGGTAAACGAATCCCCAGTTGCAAAAAACGTAGGGTTATGGCTAATCGTTCTTTCGCGGGAACAGCCCTTATAAAACTTGTCTTTCTCCCAATTTTGTGACCAACTTTATTAACGAGTAGTTCAAAATCTGCCGCTGACATTCGAACAAAATTTTGAAATTGTCCACTAACCTCTTGCATTTGCAGTTCTGCTAGCAAACTTAAACTATTGTATATTTCCCTGCTTCTATATAGTTGTGTCATCCACCACCGTTTTATTTTTTTTTTACTAAGTCTACTATGGCCACATTCAGCAGACTCACCAGTGAGTTACCGGTTGGAAAAATTTTTCCTGTATGCCTACGTTGATCTACCAGTGAGTTATCGTACTTACTCACCGGTCGCCATTTTATTCACCGGATTTCATTAACGATTAGTTGCTCACCGGTGGACATTTTGACAGTTATATATATAGTAACAAAGAATCAAGCACAAAGCAAGTAAAAAATTATGGAATTGAGTGTTAAGTCAGTTTACTTAGATATTGAGGAGACGTATATAAAGCACATGTACTTTTAAAATTACTGTAAAAGCTTACATTCAAAATTTACTGTCATTACAATCTGTCATTGTTTAGATATTGTAGTTTTCATATACGCCGTTCGACAACGCTGTCAAAAAATGTGCATTTAGTCAAATTCACCGGTAAGTTTGTACCGGTAAGACACCGATGAGTCTGCTGAATGCGACTTATGTACGCTACACTTGTTAAGCCAACAACATTTCTTTCCGCCATCGTTGACACTACTTACTTTAAATAAATATGTGCGTGGATATAACTGAAATACACGGAGCGAGATTTTACGCGCACAAATTAGAAAGTTGTGTGTGCAAATTTTTTTACCCGCACGAAAATCCTTGCGCGCACGAAAATCAGTGCGCGTACAAATGCTCAAGTCAGTACGCACCTTTATATTTATTTTCTTATTAGTTATATAACTTATATATCTTATTTTCTTATTAGTTATATAAAAAATCGTCGAATTTCAGTCAAATAATATTAAAAAACACGTATATGAAATGAAATTAAGAAATATAATATTTGAACTACGGTAATGAAGTAAGTGGCATGTGGACTGTGCCCATAATGACGAATGGTACTGGGAAATATATTGATGACCACCGGATGAATTAATAAAATAAAAGGGCGTTATTAACGGCTTTTAGCAATGGATATTTTCCATCTCCGCATATATTGCGTGAATCGTCCAAATCAACAGACCAAACCATGATACCAGCTAGATTATTATCCATAGCTAATTCTACTTTATTGTTTATAGACTTCACATTGTCATAGGAGATGAATTTCTGTTTGGTCCACATATAAGGGGTAGAAGATGCGCTGTCCCAATGCTTCTTCCAACGAGCTGTCTTATCTTTTAATTGCAGACATATCTAAAAATAATTAAATAGAAAAAAATTAATGTGAAGTGTGAGTATTTACTCATTTCAGGATTTTGTAGGTATTTAGTAAGTGACAAAAAATTGTAGATGCATTAACTTAAGTGTACCTGATTACGAGATGCACGAGCTTCAAGCATAATTTGCCAGTTAAACAAGTAGTCCAGTTAGCCAGTTAAACAATGTTGGCATAGTATTGCAAAAAAACTCAATAATTTTCGAAAAAATAATCAGTTTAAAAATTCCTGTTGATCTATTCCGGTTGATCAATGTGCAGTACTAAGAACTTTTTCAAAATATTACATTAACACCATTGATTACAAGCCAATGTTTTTGTAAAAAAACGTGTTAAAATGAATATATTTTAAAAAATTTCTTTCCATACGTTCTTTAAAATATCAGCTGTGGTCACCACAGGACCGACCGCCATCAAAAAGTACTTGTTTAATTTATGCTGCTTTATCAAAAAATGTCTCAAATAAAAGTTGTTAGTTATTGCTTTTATAGCAACTTTTGTTAAATATTTTTTTTTTTCGAAATATTTCTCTGTTGTGAAATATTCGCAAAAATCTTATAACCGACACGAGTAAACTCCCATTTCTAGTTAACCGATTTTTATCAAAAGTTAATCCAACTCGTGCCATTGATGTCAAAAGCTTAAATATGAAGTTTCATAAAATTCCTGTTAGCCGAATTTGCTCTGCACGTGTACACGGACCGAGAGACAGACCGACAGAAATCATGCTAAACATAGTCAATGGACCTCAATTCGTGGAGATCCATCAAAATGTTGAAATGTCAAAATCGTTATGATCAAAATACCTCCATAATATGTACATGTTGGCGGTCGGTAAAAACTCAATAACTTTTGAAAAAATAATCAATTTAAAAATTCCTGTTGATCTATTCCGGTTGATCAATGTGCAGTACTAAGAACTTTTTCAAAATTTTAGATTAACCCCCCTTTGATTACTACAATGTTTTTGTCATAAAACATCTTTTCATCTTTTCAACAAAAAATCTTTTCATAAGTTCTTTAAAATAGACCTTAAGAGCTTTCTTTTCATCCCACACAATAAAATTTACAAAAATTATTATTATTTTTTTTTTTAAACGACACAAAAAATTAGATATTTTTCGAAAAACTAATTTTAATCAAAAATTCCTGTTGAACGATTTCGATTTGTTGCCAATGTACACTGTTGAGAACTTTTTAAAATCTTTAGACCCCTCTGGGATTAAGGATTTGCCGGAAATAGTGTAAAAAATATATATTTTTTTAAATAAAATTTAACCCGTTTACTACGCCTCAAGAGAATTTATTTGGTACCTTACTCAAATTTTTAAAACAATATTTATTTTTTCGTTACAAATTTGATACAAATTTGTTTATATTTTTCGATATGTTTTTACCGACCGCCAACATATATAAGGGAGGTATTGTGATCATACCGATTTTGACATTTCGAGATTTCGATGGATCTCCACGAATTGAGGTCCCTACATAACGTTTTGACTATTTTTAGCATGATGTCTGTCGGTCTGTCTGTCTGTCTGTCTGTCCGTCTGTCCGTCTGTCTGTCCGTCTGTCTGTCTGTCTGTCTGTCCGTCTGTCTGTCTGTCTGTCCGTCTGTGTACACGTGCAGAGCAAATTCGGCTGAAATGATTTTTATGAAACTTCATATTTAAGATTCTGCCATTAATGGCACGAGTTGATCAACTTTTGGTAAAAATCGGTTGACTAAAAATGGGAGTTTACTCGTGTCGATTTTAAGATTTTTATGAATATTTCACAACAGAAAAATATTTCGAAAAAATTTATTGAACAAAAGTTGCTGTAAAAGCAATAATTAATAACTTTTATTTGAGACGTTTTTTGATAAAACGAAAAATTTCGAATAATTTTTGTAATTTTTCGAAATTTTTTCATACTTATATGTAACGTTTCCATGGTCATAATAAATAATATCTCTGTTAGAAAATATTAGGCCAAGTTATTTCTACTCTGCTGCTAGAATGTGTTACTGTATGAAGTACTTTATGATGGCGGTCGGTCCTGTGGTGGCCACAGCTGATTTTTTGAAGTATTTTCGTGTATGTGAGCAAAAATTAAACTCTAGGTCTAGCCGTTTCGCCACAATTTCTATCGTACAGACAGACAGACAGTCAAAGACACACGACTGACGGTATAAGGTTATTTTTGGCCATACCTACAAAATCTAAAAAGGATTAAATATTAATATGATAAGAATTTACCTCATTATAGCCAATAAAACCTGGATCATTGGAAAATGGTCCTTTGAAGCCTTTCTGTTGAGTTGCTAAACCAAATTTAGGTGTTCCGCTGAACGTCTCTGGCAGTAAGAAAGTTCTTCCATAGAAAGGAACTCCTAACACAAGTTTATCAGGATTCATTCCTTCTGATAAAATATAATCAATGGACGTTTCCTAAACAGGGAAGAAAAACTTAATTATATAAATTTATATAACATTAAAAATTTTATATAAATCTTTCTTAACATAATATTTCGTAAATATACATTTATGATCTTAATTCTATGACTTATGGTTCAATTCTGTGGCAATCTATGAGCTACAGACGACCGTATCTAAGGAGTTGTTTTATGTGTTGTTATGGAGAGTTTCTTATAGATTTTGTCTGTAAGCTTACAGATTTGCCACACACATTTTACATTAAAAAAGAGTGATTCTACTTGGCCACATTTTACTTTTTGTTTTCGCTCCCTTAAATAGTCTTCAAACCATGAAATGACTGTACTCCCCCATACCCATACTTTTTAATTTCCTACAAAATGTTTCAATTATTGTATCCAGTCTTATATCGCATTTAAAAGATGATTTATACTTACTACGTCTAGACCATCTCTGCTCTGAAGTGGTGCATTGACTCCTAGTTTATTGTCCCAGTCCCCGTGGTAATTGTAAGCCATTATGAACATAAGGTCGAGATATTTGGAATGTTCTCGAATATCCACGCCTGCATCCAAATGATAGTATCTGTTGGCCCCAAATGTTGCAGTTACCATAAGTTCGTATTCGGTGAAGGCTTCTTTCAGTTCCTGAAACATAGTACATTATAATATTTGGTACCGCAACCAACTTTGGACAATATGATTTCTTTTTTTTTGTGTTTTATTATAGAATGCCACCATAATGCCGGTCGCCATTGTGTAGTGATCAATGTGTCTGATTCCTAAACAGAGTGGCTCGGGCACAATGATTCCGATAATGCCATGGATGTTTGTATTTGTTGTAAAATTACTAATGTGTACTAATGTTACCAAAAAAATTAAAAAATTAAGATATTCTGGTTAATGGCCGTTAGCAACTATGACCAAAAAAGTTTAAAGAAATTATTGATGTGAAGTGTGAATTTTCCCACATTTCAGGGTTTTGCAGGTATTTAGTAACTGAATGATAATAATTTGGGATGCCAAAACAAATTTTATGTCAAAATATTTTTTTATGAATTTTAATTCGAATACCTAATACCATTATTTAAGTTTCTGAATATATGCAGTATTTTTTTTATATAGCAAGGTTCATTAAGATTTGGAAAATTGCGCCTATGGCTTCTATTGGTTGCTTAAATCATAAGCCCCGCCCTCTGATTTCGTATACATTTAAACATAGAATTAAATTATAATTTCAACACTTCCAACTGGTTATTAAATTTACGCTTTTAAAAATTAAATGCAACATTTACCAAAATATAACTAGAATTTTGACAAAATAATTTAAGCAAAATAAAAATGCAAAAAAAAAACAAAAATTAAAATTGACAGGAATCGAACTCTAGTTTTTAGCAAATTACAAAGCAACGACGAAACGCACTACGCTATGAACGCTTACTTATCTACTTTGTTACATAGCGAATTAAATATTTAACATATTTTACTGGAACAGATAGGCGTTAGTGAGTGGTACAAAAAGACGAAAAATAGGCAACAGTGGAGAACAATTGTTCAACAAGCCATGGGCCTTCTATTATTATAAAATGTTGAAAAAATACCTTAACAAGTAGTGCTAAGTTCTGTCTGTCCTTTGGCGACCCACCTCTTTGTCCTGGAAACTCCCAGTGGATATCAAGTCCATCAAATTTGTATGTTCTAAAAAATATTATCATTGTTAAAGCCAAGTGCGGTTTTTATGTACGGGCAAATGGGCAATGCCTGCCCAAGAAAAATTAATCTTTTTATTTTTAAATGTTATCATTTTAAAATAATATTTTAAGATGTTAAGATTCTTATTACATTTTTAAGAACATTGCGCGTAGCTCCAAAGAACTTTGTTTGTAATGTTAAAGTTGAAATCTAGACTATATTAATTTTACCTGACAAAATCGACAGCATTTTCGACGAAACGTTTTCTTTTTGTTTCATCTGCGACTAGGTTTGAGTAATTGATTGAACCTTCGTTGTAACCACCAATAGAAACAAGAATGAGCAGATGAGGATGCTTCCTTCGGAATTCTGTTATTTGGTTAAAACCGTCAAAACCACCATCTGTTGCAAAATCTCCCCATTTATCTACAAAGAAATTTACAACATTAAAGATATTAGCAGACATACTCGGCGTAGTTCTGGAGAAAAATAATAATTTATCAATAATATTTTAATTCGGAAAAATAAATGATTGCTACAAATTAAAAAAATTCAAATTATTTTAATGATGGATTAAATGCCAACATACGTCACCTTTGATTTTAGTTATTTAATTTAAGAGCGTTTAATTTATCAAAATAGTTTTATATAGGGTTTTAACAATGGACGTACGCTGCGTACGATCTCTGATCAACTGGACGTGTCACGTGTAAAGAGCACTCATTCGAGAGTAACACTATTTTTATTTTTAACGGCTTCATTGTATCGCATATGTCAAAAACAAACATGAGAAATGATAAGCAAAATAAGATCTAGTATAATAAAACAATATTGAAGGAAAGTTTCGATGTTAGTATCTAATATAGTCAATACAATAATATACAAATAACAAATAATTAAAACATATTAATATTTACTTCAACTAAGCACAACTTGTATTTTTGAATCAGCAGTATTGTTAACCCGCCAGCACTCCGCTCTACCGCCTTACAATCAGACTGACCAGTGTGAGTCTACCAATACACGCATCAGATTAATTTATTTACTATAATGTTCTTTCTGAAATTACTTCTGATCTATAAACGATAGGTACATGGTTCAAAGGGCTTTTTTCGTTATTAAATACTGTTAGAAACGGAACAGGAAACAAGAATGAAAGAGTCAAGGTACAGCAAATATGAAAAGACCTGGACGCTAAGCAAACCACATTCAAACCAATTCTGTAACTCTGTTACTATGATAACTGTAACTAAATTCGTCATTATGAGCAAGGTCAGTTACTATCATGAATAAAAGCCATTATACTTTTTATAATATTTTATGTTGTAGTGACGTTATTACACAGTAACTTTTTACAGAATTGATCTGAATATTTGACAGAAAAGGGAAGTAGAGAGAAGCAAAAAGTGATAACAAGATATAGATGTGGAAATGAGGAGAAAGACAACAATTTTTTGATGAAAGAGGAAGAAAGAAGTAGAATGTGTAGGGAAGGCAAAGAGACGATCGAACATTTGTTGAAAGACTGTGGAGAAATAAGAAGTATACCAAAAACGAGAAAGGAAATTTTGAGGTATGAATGGATGAAAGAAGTGAAAAACAGAAGAGGAGTCTGTATGTACGGTAGAAATTGTAGCCAAACGGCTGATCCTTTGATCCTTTGATGAACGCCGCGTGGTCTAGACGCGTATTGCTTAATTAAATTGTATTGTTTAATTAAAAAAATATAAATGAGTATTATGACAGCACAGTCGGGAAGTCGGGACATGAGGCTCAATAACGGTGACAGTCCCGATATATCAGGACGGATGGCAACCCTAGGCATGCGGTGTCCATCTTAGTAATTGGTCTGAGATTTCCTCAACCTCGGCTCAGCTCTGGTCAGGGCCGCCGCGTGAGAGGGGAAAGGTTGTGACCAGCACAAAGGCGCCTGATCATAGGGGCGCCATTCCAAAGAAAATACAAATTAAAATATTTAAAATGCTTAAAATATTAACTTGTGTAATACATGGTTACTTGGTAATTCTTATTCTAATTATCACAGAAAGATTTGAACAGTTAAAAAATCATAACGATGATTTTAAGCTCATTCGCGACATAAGCAAATTGAAAGATGAAGATTTAACAAAACACTGCAAAGATATACACATCAAACTTACCGATCAAAAAAACTCAGATAATCGGGATACTGACGGTGTATCCTTGCTTGATGAAATAAAAAGTTTGCAATATTTTGTAAAAAACAACATGTCTCCGCACGACGTATTAAACTACATTTATAGAAATAATCTAACTAACACCTTTCCCAATATAACTATAGTATTACGTATTTATTTAACTTTACCAGTTTCAGTAGCTTCAGGAGAAAGGAGTTTTTCAAAATTAAAACTTATTAAAAATTATTTACGCTCCACAATGTCCGGTGACCGTCTAACGGATTTATCGTTAATATCAATCGAAAATGATATCATGGATACCTTAGATATTAGAGATTTAATTAAGAATTTTGTGGCGGCTAAAGCAAGAAGAATAAATATTATATGATTTTTTTAATCAGCATTCGCCCTTTTTAGTTGTAATACATCAGTTATAATAAAATACAGTTAAAATATATACACCAAAGCTAACATGTAATCGATACATTTATAATGTGATCTAATTTATATTATCAATAATACAAATATAACATTATCTTTATTGTGATTTTATTTTAATAATAAAAGATTGATTATTTGTGAACAATTTTTAAAAAACATATATTATTGCATTTATTTTACTCCGATCTGTAGTTTGATTATATATGTATGTATTTTGAAATTTTGTATAAATATATAAATTTATTTATTTTTAGATTTTTTTTTGAGGAAGGTGGGGGGGCAAGGGGCGCCAAATAAAAGTTTTCACAAAGGCGCCTCATATCCACGAAGCGGCCCTGGCTCTGGTTACCTACTTACCAAGTGATCTGATGCTATCAGAACTTGTGTTGAGTCCAACATAGTTGTAGATAATATGTGTGCAGAGAGATGGGTCAATGTCTGGAATTTGAAATTTACCAGGTTCATCTCTATACCTGGACCACGACTGTAGACTGCATGCTACCACTTTATTATGCTTCGGTCCTGAAAATACACACAGCATTAAATAACATTTTAGCTCTTAACAAACAGCAACAATAGTATATGATGTTACTAGGAGTAGAACGCGCTCTTTTTTGTGCTGAGCTCAAATGTTGCTGCCGAGGCGGAGCCGAGGCTTGCATATTGAGCGAAGCACAAAAAAGGCGTTCTACTCCGAGTGACATATACTATTTTTTCTTCAAGCGTAGTTATTAAAAATTTGCAACCATAAATACTTATGACTTTATAGTTTCAGATGCTATTGCTGCTAATTCCGGCGGTGTACATTGAATTGGTTGAGACATTTTTTAATTTTTAATCTTTATATTGTGTATTTTGTAACTAATCGCAGAATGATCACAGAATAATAATAAAGTAACTCACTAATAACGTAGCTAATTGCTGAATTCACTACAAACCACGCTACAAACATATTAAATTGACAGATGTTTTGTTTATGGCGACTGCTGCCATCAGTGCCATCTGTTGATAACTATATGAACTATTTACTAGTATAAAAATGTTCACATTTTGTTACTAGTAAAAAAATTTATCATTTCTACCGATTGTATTGAATAATGTAATGTTAGCATTATAATCCGCTTGAAGAAAAATCCTTTTATGCATATTAAATAAAACAAAGAAATGGACAAATAGATCATCCGCATCATGCGAATAATCAAAAGTACGAAAAATCAACTTAGTTTCAGATGAATGTTATACGGATGGGTAGCATTTGGTAAACTATAATTAATTTTTTAAAATGATGTCCCAATATGTCTTAAAAATAAAGATTTTTTCTTTTTTCGATTTTTAAATTTTTTTCATTAAGAAACTAATTTTATTACTAATTAAATTTCTAAAAATTATACTCTTGTAAAAACTGATAGAACGAGGTACACTATCGCAATAGTATAGTACACCAAGAAACATACGTTGAACAGTATTGAAGTTGATGGCGTTTGGCGCCTTTTTCCTCTACGTTTGAGGTTATGAAATGTTATTGGTTATATCTGTATTTTAATTAAAAATGTCACCACCAAGAAGCAAAGTGTGGACCTTTTTTACCAAAATAGACCAAGGAGTTTTCTCGGTGCTTGCAATGAGTGTTTAATTCAATTTTAAACAATCCTTCAGACCTATAGGCTTCAGCAAGAGTTCATATATAGAACATACCATAATACTTTTGAAGATCGGCATAAAACAATTATCCCTGTAATCAATTATAACTCTAATCACATTGTTAAACTACAAAAGAAGTAGGATTCAGGTTTACAACCACGTTGTAAACAGTCAACGGTCAGTGGCGCATACATACGTTTAAGTACTAACTATAAATAAGTATACTTGTTTTTGTTAATCCTTTAAGTAAGATGCGTAATGTGAAAAACTAATCCCTACGGCTATGGGTTGATACGCTTAGTTATATCACTTCTATTGTAATTTTTGAGTTCCCTAACTTTTATTATTTTATTGCGATCTTCAAAACTAATTTGATACGGACTATACCACTACTGACAAATGCAAAAACGTTTATTAAAAAAAAAAGTATCAGATACGGGAACATCGGGAAACGGCAATTTGTTCTTAAATAAGTAAATAAATAAATAAAAATACTTTGTGATTGAACTTACCATCTGAAAGAACATATTCTACGTTTGCGGCTACGTACAACACTAATAAAATAATAGAAAACTTCGGATTCATTAGGACAAAACTTTTAATAAATTAAGTTTAAATTTTCATTAGTAAACAAATTATTTGTTACTAACTTTGAGATAAGAATTGTCGATGAGTTTCTTCTGTCACTTAGCTTAGACTGAGCGCGTTTGTCAAACCTGTTCATTTATATATCAAGTAACATTGTCAAGTTCACGCGCCTGTTTTCGACGATCTTAAACGGGATTCCCAAAGTCTGGTTTATTGTTATGAGAGATAAGGAAATATTAACTTTTGACATAGAAAACGTTTTTACCCACAGCTGGTATAGGCGGGTCATTCCCGGAAATTTGATTTATAGTATTTCCAAAATAAAATGGCCACTCTTGTTAAAAAGCTTAAGTGGTAATGGGTTAATGACAGTAATCCTAAGACTCGTTACTGTTAAAAGAATATAAGAGGTATTAAGGGAATTTTAAATTTAAGTAAAATAGATGTAACACTAGTTCAATTGAAGTTTCAAACCATTAAGGATATTTTCCAAATTTATAATCCTATTGTTTCTAAATTTTAGGGCTTGTTGTACTTGTTTGTTAGTTAATTTTTAACGTTCATAGCGTGCATACATTCAGTGGCAGTGAAAGGCAGGGGCGACAGGAACACAGGCACAGGGCGCCGGTCCATAGGGGCGCCAAAACAAACGCTTAAATATACATATTCTAAGTTTTTATTAAATTTTTCTATTTTTATTTAGTTCATAAATAAAAATTTTCACTTCTATACCAGTCTCGTACATATTAAATACAACATTGAATTTAAAGATGTACACATTTATTGATTATATAGTCATATTCAGTCTTCTTTTGGATTTCTGCAAAATATTTAAAGCATCATATATGCATATATTTGTATATAAATAACAAAGAAAGTCCAATTTTCAATCTTCTGACTTGTTTGAAGACGTTGTTTCGGAAATAGCTTTTTAAATAATATAAGAAAATGATCGTTCAGCAGTACGTTGTTTATTGGTAATGTTACTAATATTTTTAAAAGCTTTCATAGAAATATATTTGATTAACTTTCTTACACATCTGAATATACAATGGCACCTTGACTTACAAACTTAATTTGTTCCTGACCGCGGTTCGTATCTTAAATAGGGTGACCATTCGTGCCCCATTTTGCGGGACTGTCCCGCATTTTAAGATTTGGTCCCGCACTGTCCCGCATTTTAACATTTTGGAGGTGAGGACCTTTTTTTGCTCTTCACTTGGATTTGGGAGATGAGGACCTTTTTTTTTTAATAAAAAATAATAAAAAAAAATACATAAAAAAATAAATTAAAAATTTAATAGAAGATTTAAGTGAATCTTCAAAAATACATGAAATTATGTCCTATACAAATTTTTGTCCAAGGCTTGGTTTACTAGTTACGAATTTTTTAAAATTTTAAAGTTTAATAACTTCCGTTTCCTGTTTCGGATTTTAATAAAAAAAACAATAGGGTTCTTCCCAATTATTAGGAGAATTTTTTAGTACCAGAACGAACTCTTTAAGTTAAACCGTTTTTGAATTATCGTGTATACACACACACAAAAATAGTTTGTACTTCGAAAAGTTCGTATTTCGAGAGGTTTGTAAGTCGAGGTACCACTGTATCAGCAAATTTACTTAGCCATAATTAGTATTAGGTTAAAATGTAAAAATATTTAAATAGCAACCATCTAAATCAAAAGAATATGTTTGAAATAAGATTGCGAGAACCTAACCCCCCGTTTTCGGTACGCCACTGCATATTGTAACAAAAGGGCGCATTTTGCTGGGTTTGCAACGGCCGCCAAAAGAGCTAACGCCGGCTCTGGTACAGACCCGAATGTGGGACAGAAATAATATTAACCTTACGGTACCATGCAATTCTTGTATACACACAAACAAAAATAGATTCAACAATATATTTTAAATTATAGAATAGACTTCAAATAAGCAGAAGCGGATTTAACGGCGGGCGCACCGGGCGCGCGTCCGCGGCCCCAACCTCTAAAGGGCCCCGCAAAAACCTAATTTTACACTTTTTTCTAATTGAGGGGCCCAAAATTCTTACTGCGCCCGGGGCTTTAACTGACCTAAATCCACCACTGCAAATAAGTGTTTTTATTTACATATAATAAATTCAGCCTATCAGCAACTAAATATTTTGAGTCATTCATTCATATAAATACATTCATATTATCATTGTTTGACAGGCCAAAGTACTGTTAATACATTTATCATCTAATAGAATTGGAAACTGTTTCTTTTTTTTTCGGCTTCTTGTTTCGTTTTTACAGGTTTCAACAAATCGGAATTCGAACATAGGCTAAATAGTACGTCAAAACTTAGACTAAACAACAAAAACGTATATGAAAAAATATTTAAATTAAAAAATTGATGTGAAGTGTGAATATTCACACATTGCAGGATTTCGCAGGTATATAATAAGTGAAGGCGGCATGCTGAGTGTGTAGGACAAATTTTGCTTTGTAGTAATCACAGCAAAATGAACGATATTTTAAAAATAATCTATCGTCTGATAATCTAAGAGCTTTAAAAACAAATTTAATGTTAAAATATTTTTTTGTTAATTTTAATTCGAAAACCTAATACCATTATTTAGTTTTCTAAATATATGCAGTATTTTTTTTAATATAGCAAGGTTCATTAAGATTTTGAAAATTGCGCCTAGGGCTTCCATTGGTTGTTTTAAGTCATATGCTCCACCACTCTGGTCTCGTATACATGACACATAGAATGAAAATATAATTCCAACAATTCCAACTGGTTATTAAATTTACGCTCTTAAAAATAGATACAACATTTGCCAAAATATAACTAGAATTTTGACAAAATAAAAATGAAAAAAAAAACAAAAATAAAATTGTCTCCTCTGCCCGGGAATGAACCCTAGTTTGCTGCGTAACAAGCGAGCAAGCTAACCATTAGACCAGGATATGCCTTCTAGTATAGTTTGTTACATTACTATAACTTTTGTACATCGTCAACAAAAAAACACAAAAAATGCGTTATTTTCCGAAAACATAATCTGATCAAAAATTCCTGTTGTATTATTCCGGTTCACACCAATGTACATTACTTAGTATTTTTTAAGATTTTTAGTTTAAACCATCTGGGCTACAGGGTGTGGGACAATTTTTTTGCACAATTGGGCAAAAATCGCTTCATAATAATTTAATTTGCGAAAATAAAATTTTGATCGTTAACCCACGTACTAAGGGCTTTCATATGATACCCTACTCAGAATTTAAAAAAAAAATAAAGTTTTTTTTTTCGATGAGCACATATTTGTTTATAATTTTAGGGGAATATGTTTTAGTATTTTTCCTATGTGCGGGTCAAAGAGTTGTATAAGCATGTCAAATTTCAACTCTCTAGGTTTACCCGTTTGGCTACAGTTTTTACCGAAGAGACAGACAGACAAACAGACAGACAGACGACAAAATGGAGGTATAAGGGTTTTTTGATCATACCCACAAAACCCTAAAAATCAAATATTTTTTGTTCTATGCATTTTTTTTTGTCTTGAAATATTTCACTTATTATTTATTTTTTAATATAATGATGGTGTAGGTTACTTTGTGAAAATTCATATTAATAATCAGAGCCGGCGCTGGGGTCTGCGGCGTCCGTAGGCAAGATTTAATTGAGCGCCCTTAAGTAGGGCGCAATTAGTTTTTTTCGAGATCTTCCCTTCTAAATTTGAAGTGAAGAAGTGAAGATGTAAAACAAAAATGGTCCTCTAACTTCTAAATTTCAAGTGAAGACCTAAAAAAACAAAAGGTTCTCACTTTAAAATTTCAAGTAAAGACCTAAAAAAATAAAAAAAAGGTCCACACTTCTCCATTTCAAGTGAAGACCTAAAAAAAGGTCCTCACTTCTCAATTTCAAATGAAGACCTAAAAAACAAAAAGGTCCTCACTTCTATAATTACATTTACCCTACCTTAGTTTTATATTTATTTGGCCATTTAGCGCCCCCCTCGCAGTGGCGCCCGCAAGCACCGCATGCCTTGCATGCCCGTCGGCGCCAGCTCTGTTAATAATAATACAATATCAATGTTTTGTTTCACTTTATTAACTTATATAATTAACAACACGACTAGTTTCGTCTTATTACACTTGATAATGTCCTAATAAGACGAAACTAGTGTTGTTAATTATATAACTTAATACAAACATAATTATTGTATTATTATTTATTTTTTACTTTATGGCGAAAATAACGTCCGTTTGAAGGTAAAAGTCATTAAGTGACAATTTATTGCAAAATGAATTCTTGGCCCCTAAATAAATTATATCTTATTTATAAAAATTGTTTGTTTGTTTGTCTGTTCTTTTTTGTTTGTCTCTGCAAAGCCAAACGGATTGACCGATTTTCACCAAATTTAGTTCAGGGGGGTAAAATAATCTGAGGATGGTTTCCATGAAGATGTCCATCACAATTTTAACATGTCAATCGCAATTTTGACTTGTCAATTTGGTATCTGACGAATGTAGTTTTTGAGCAACCTCTACATAATGAAACTTAACCTAAAATGTAAAACCATATTTACAAGTTCACATGGTTCCATAAAAGTGTATTTACACCACAACAGTCACCAAAGTAACCAGATCTAGTTACGTATTACAAAACGAGACTGATTATACAACAAAAAACATATTTTTTGTGGTGTTTTTTTTTTTTTATTTCAATAGGATGAATATTTGGGAATGAATATACTAAGAGTAAAAGATAATGCTAAGAATTCCAGAAAATCTTAATTCTCCATACTGGCTTAGTTATTTGTGTGAAGCTAACTTTGAACCTTTGAAATTTTGGGATTCCCAGTCTTATATTTCAATCAAGTGAAACAATTGCATTCCTAACTTTATTTTTTAAATATATTATTTGACCTAAGTTGCTGAGGCTATTGGCCAGATGTATATTACAGTTAAATCTACATACAGGGTGTTCAATCTAAGTGTGCCACCATTGCTATCTCGAGAATTATAAGAGCTACGAGGTTAGGTTAAATTAGCAAAGAAATACCATTTTACAAGTCTTATTACAAAAGTATTAACAATTTTTTTTAAGATCAGTGTTTCTCCAAATTTGGATCCCAACTGCCTTATTTTAAATGAGAATATATATATATTTTTTATATTTTTGTTCGGAAGAGAATTTTATTCTGAATTCAACGAATACATAGTACCCTTACATCACAAAAATTTTGAGAAAAATGCATATTAAATTGACATTAATTTAAATCAAATCGCACAGGAAACAGCGTGCTATGAATGAAACAAATGAATATCAAAATGTATAGAACAATTTAATTATATAGTTTCTTGATATTCCTTATAAATTTAATTTGTAAACGTCAGAATTTCAATTGCTTTCTGAATTTTGTTGATAGCAAAAATAAAATATTCAAATGACAATTTATAATTAAACTATTATATCAGCTCAGTATCACGGTATAAACATATAGTAACGATCAAAGTATCTGAAATACAGATACAAGATACTTAAATTTAAATATCTAGATACAGATACAGATACATATTTCAAAAAGTATCTTATTAGTATCTAGATATTTCAAAAAGTATCTAATTTGTATCTAGATGCTTGAAAAAGTATCTAGTTACTGTATCTAGATACATTATAACGCTGGTTTAAGTTCCAAAAAATGTAGGTCTATATAACGATTTGTCCCCGAAGGAAGCCAGGCGGAGCAGCTAGATATTACATTAAATTATACAGATCATTACAAATTACTTCACATTCTTATATCCCTCACATTATTGTTGGTGAAACCCTTTTTTTCTTCAGTTTTGTTCCAATTAAAATTATCTTAAAAATTCATAAATAAATAAAGTTTGATTTAAATATTTTTGGAATTTTATTATATATAGAGTAATTAATTTTTTTTTATGGGGGCGGCAAAAAAATCTCGCCCGGGCGCCAGACTTGCTAAGGCCGGCTGTCTTTTCCCTAGTGTGTCGTGAGATAAAAAGTTTAGCAGACACTTCTATAAGATCTTATAGAGCACGTAGAGTTCAAGTCAGTAAATCCAAACTGACTAATGGTACTAGGGATTCCCAAAAACGTAACTTCACAATCTTAAGTTGCGTTAGCACGTAGCGTATAAAAACCCGTAATACCAATGTCCACACCAGTTGTAAACTGACAAGCAAGAGTGAACTGTGATAACTTAAAAATGTTACTAACTAAATGTTTCCTAGTTTTTTTGACAGTTGTACAGTTTGGTTTGATAACTTATGCTGAAGGTAATGTTGTTTATTTTATTACTTACTAAAGTACATTTTTAAAATACCTCGTTATCTGCGGGGAGAGGATAAGCCCCGTGTGGGTGGCAAAATTCGTGGATAATAGCGAAAGCCTTCATTATTACAACGCGGGCCCCCAGGCTTTCTGCCCCCCCCCCCCTTCCGTTAAGGTTAAGGACAGCGTGTGCTCTGCAGCAGTGGTTCTTAACCAGGAGTATAGGCGCTCGCAGAACGGGGCACGGGGGCATTTGCCCCGCTTGGAATCTCCACTTTTAAGTGTTTTATTCATTATGCTTTTTTGTTCTCAAATTTATTTATTTTTATTTTATTTGTTTCTTTTGTGTCTGTTTTATATTTGCTTTCAAATGTTAAACAAGTTTTAGTTCATGTGCATTTATTCGTTTTAAGTTTGCATTAATGGCCCTTGTAACCAGAGCCGACGTAGTAGGCGTAGAGTTTAGTAGGTCCTAAATTTAAAATGTTAAGTGGACAGTTCTGTTAATATAAAAATAAATTCCATGTCTATCTAGACACCTTTTTTTCTCGATCATATTGTATAGCAATGCTTCAGACACTTTCTAAATTTAAAACAGGCATATATTGCATCATTTATTACATAATAAATTAAAATTTATCTGACAAATTATAAAGATGTATATCTATAATCAATGCTGGGTAAATAATTTCCTGATGTATTCGAAGTACTGAATACAGATACTTTTTTTTTAAAGGAAAAACTATATGTAACATTTTAATTAAACATTACTTTTTAGTATTTAAAATACTACGTAGTTGAAACACAGTTCGCAACTCTTAAAATGCAATTTACGGCAATATTATTAAAAGTTGAAAGATGATAAGGTAAAATAGTAAAATAGAAAAAATAACACAACCAAACAATCATAAACACAATACCACGCCGGCGTTTTTCTTAGCAATTCGCGACTGAAACTAACGTTGGCGGCGCTGCACACAACAGCTGATGCCGGACGAGAA
This sequence comes from Liopterus haemorrhoidalis, assembly GCA_963971575.1. Taxonomy (NCBI): domain Eukaryota; kingdom Metazoa; phylum Arthropoda; class Insecta; order Coleoptera; family Dytiscidae; genus Liopterus; species Liopterus haemorrhoidalis. The sequence goes on from OZ020617.1 coordinate 9,094,478, forward strand.
GCGTATATGTCAGAAGTTTTTTCTTAATATTTATCTGTTCAAACAATATTTCGGCAAAAAAGCACTGTAATTAAGTCACTATTATTTAAAATACTTCTTAATTCACATAAACTGCAGCACAATACGCTACAAATATTATCCAAATATACGCTTCTGTTTAATTTAGCCAGTCAACACCAGATGTCTCACTGTTATTTGCAGTCGCGAATAGCTGAATAAAATAAATGTAAATTAGGCAACTTGTTATACTCCTCGGGGCAAATCCCCTTTCGTCTCCGCAGGGTCTTGGCTTCATTACAAACAATGCTAATACCCTTTTCACACTAGAACTTTAAGATCGGATGTTAAAGTGAATGTATCTTTAAACGCTAATGTGAAACCGTATGGCCTCGTCTAAATACAAGCGATGTTTAAGACAGAGATCTGAGTCTTAAACATCGTCCGCATTGCCAACTTAATTTCTATTATAAACAAATACTCCTTGAATTTGTGCTGTCATCATTTTATATTATCATAAACAAGAATACTGTATTATATCGACGTTATAAGAAGTTTATACTTATTGTTATAATAAAATTATTTATTTTAATAATGTGTTAAATAAAATACAGAGCTACAATAATTGAGATAAAATGTATCGACTTACATGTTAATACAGGTGTAATATATTCTTTATTGTAGTGTCTTTATTGTAGAATGAAATGAAATATCCATATCTGTTTATAATAATTCAAAATGTGCGTCTGTGCAGACAGTTCAAAACTGGTAATTTCATGACGGTAACTTAAGGACAAAATTACTGTAGCTGGTGACAGCACCAGAGATTTAAACATCAAGTGTGAAAGCATACCGATGTTAAACATTGGTGAACTTTAAGTTCACTCGTCTTAAAGTTCTAGTGTGAAAAGGGTATAAGGCATAGAGCGTGCTGAGTCTATTTATATGACGTCAATGCCTAAGCCTATGTTGGATCTAAATCCAACCTTAGTTATATTATAATATTTCTTCTGAATCTTCAGAGCTACAAAGATCTTTTGTACGAGTCATTTGAAATCATCATACGGGACACTACGTAACTCGCGGGTTGTTGATTCGGAAAGGGTAAGCAGGGACGCCGGCAGAGGACCCGGACCCCGGTAGTATAATAATTCCGGGCCCAGAAGACAGTATCTCTGCTTCACTCCCCGGAAAACGATTATTACGGGCCCGAAAATATAAAAAACTGCGCCTAGATAGAAATTGTTATTTATTTTTTCGGTATTTATGCTTTTATGCGGTATTTATTCGGCCATTTATGCTTTTAATATACTATAATACAAGTATAAGATATGTTTACGTGACAAGCTTATATTCCACGTGGAAGCTACTGATGCAAACGCCACAAAAAAACCCAAATACTGATAAATGATGACATCTTAGTACATAAACAAAGTGGTCAGTCAAATTGAGTCTGGCCCGGAACTTTTAACACTATTATTTCAATTATTTTTAGGTTAAGTATGAGGTCAACTAAGACGTATGATCGTTAATCCGGTTTGAATATGTTAAGTGTGCAGAGGGACAAAATTACTAATACATAAAAGTGCATTATGCCATTAAGTCATTAATACCAATTGGTCAATAGATGCTTTCAATTTCTATTTAAACTAGTACACCCGTTGCCAACTGGGTTGGCAAACATATCATTACCTTAATGTGAAACTTGCTCGACGCTTCTGACTTCTTTCTCTAGTCATACGCCTTACTTCATTCAATTCAAATTGAATCAACTCTTCGCTTATCATTAAAAACTGGACAAATTATAAGTATTATTCCGAATTATTTATTCATAAATTTTTAAGATGGGAAAACGATTTATTTTTACTCAGTGCATTACATTTATACTGTTAAAACTAAAAATGATTTGAGACGTTAAATTATGCCTACGAAACCCTATACATTTCTGTATGAAATTATATTCGTAGATTCTTAAAGAATAAATCTGCAAAATATTGTTCATATCGGTCAAAACATATAGGAGTGTCAAGAGTTTTTCGTTTATGCCTACGGAACCCTGGACATTTCTATATGCAATTATATTCGAAGATTATTAGAGAATAAATCTGCAAAATATTATTTATATCAGTCTAAAAATATAGGAGCGTTTAGAGTTTCTTGTTTATGCCTACGAAATCGGACGAATCATGACGAATCATCACGTTCGGACGAACCGACAGGATAAGCTCATTATAATATAGGGATAGTGTTCTGTATTTATGAAAGTTTATTTAATAAATTATTAAATATTTTCAAAAATATACTTTCTTATTTAGCCCCCCCCCCTTGAATAAAACTTGGCGGACGCCCATGATCAGGAGTGCGAGAAGCTCCTTAAGAACCACTGATTTAGATTAATGGACGAAAAATGATTTTAAAAAAAACCTGGTTTTATGCGATTATGGAAAATATATCTTCCTTTCCTATCCTTCTTTAAGACCTTTGTTTTCCATTGCTTTATACGCATTTGCCTTCCAGGATCTTAGACATCTACCAGGTTCTTCTGGCACCCAATTCCACGTTCTTTTGGGTCATCGCGTATCCGTAATTCCTTGTATATAACCAAACAAGGAAAGTTTCTTCTTTTCATAGGTGTTGATTATGTTTTGTCGATATTTTCGACACCCATTTTGGCTCTAATCGCATCATTACGTAGTCCAGGGGCGGCAACCTTTTTGTCAATAAGGGCGCAATATAAATTCAAATGTAAATGAGGGCGCATAAAAACGTAAAATATGTAAACACTCGTGGTTCGCAAGGTCGTCTAATCCAGCGTTGATCCCTCAAGTCGAATCACCAATAGATGCGATGTGGATATTGGGCTCAGTATGTGTGTGTCTCGATAGCGAGGGCGCATAAAAATCTCATCGAGGGCGCCGTGTTGCCGACCTCTGACGTACTCGATCAAGTTTCGAGATACCACAACTCGTTCACCAGAAATCTATTTTTACAGCAGTTAATCTATCTTTATCAAAAATCTCTTTTAATAATCATGACTAACTGTATTTTTGTTTTAGAATCCAATAAAATTATATCATGTTATACGATATACTGGGGCATTTATAGGCCAGAGAAAGGAAAATTCACCATAGATGACTTGGATCCAACACTATGCACCCATATTACTTATCAATTTGTTGGGCTTAATGAAGCAGATGATTCCATTATGTCTCTAAGTAAGTAACAAATTTAATAAGGACTGATGGCTGCTTTGATCGATAGGGGAGACCGGGTATAGTTGTCACAGTTTTCACTTTTCAATTTATTAAATTTTTTTGGACGGTATTATTCAAATAAATTTTGCTCCATTTAAAAGTTTGGAGTTTTTGGTAGGGTGACCATCCGTCCCGGTTTTAGGTCAATTGTCCCGGTGTCCCGAAAAATGTTCTCGGGACGCCCTATTGTCCCGGTTTTTGAGGTGAGGACTCTTTTTGCTCTTCACTTTGAATTTGGGGGAGGTGAGGACCTTTTTTTTTTGCTCTACACTTTGAATTTGAGAGGTGAGGACCTTTTTTTTTTTGTTTGCTCACTTGGATCTGGGAGAAAACAAAGATCTTCTTTTTTCTTCATTGAAATCTGGTCACCCTAGTTTTTGGTATGATGTGGCATGTAATTGAACTTCTAATAACCAGGAAAATATTTGATTATAAATTTACAAAATTTCACTACAGCTGTGACAAATGGCCCTTACCATGGGATTTGCTGTCACACACATTGGGGTTAGTTGTCACATGTATTTTAAATGAGAAAACATGTTACATATAAAACAAAGTTAACTGATAAAATATCTGCACATTCATTCATGAAGCCTGGTAATTTTAACTGACATGATATTGTTTTTAATATGCGTTCACTTTTTAAGGACAAACCAGATCTGGTTATTTTGGTTAATTTTATAGTGTATTACAGACTTTAAAGTTCATTTTAAAAAAATCCTTACTTTGTAAAGAAGATTTGTTGGTTATGATCATTATTATTAAGATAACATTTTTCATTATGACACTCCATCAAATGGAGTGATATTTTAGAAAGTGACATTTTTTATCATTTTTTAATACCAACATGACATACAATAGACCATATTAGTGTGTCGTCATATAAATGTGCTGCCATCTGAAAGCTGAGTCCTTTGGAAGTTTTTGACTGGTTTAAAATACATGTGACATTACTTTAGTTACCTTAATTTTATGAATATCTTCAATTTTGAAGCAAAATATATGTATTTTTGATAAATATATACTAATATATACAGTCCAGATACTTAATATTATAGATTAGTGATTTTATAAATATATAAATAAGGATTCGAAGATATACATATTTATAGGTTACGTTTTTAAATAATAGAAAATCGAAATATCTTTGGAAACTTTGATTTCAATAGTTTCCACCTTTCAAATAGACCATATTAGTAACTACGTCACAAAATGGAATCCGTGCTGCCGCCTCGTGGTTGGATTCTTTTTATTTGAATTTAGAATGTTGTCTTTTTGTTAAATTGTATTTTGGAAATTAAGTTTTCAAAGTAAGAAAATGCTTCACATCAAAACTACAAATCAATGTTTATTAATTAAAATTCTTATTTTATACATTATAATTTAATAAGTCATTATTTTTGCAGAACAATATATTGTTCTTATTTTATCTATTATTGGTTTTCATTTTCACTTATCAAAAAACGAAAAAATTAAGAATGTGACTGTAATGGTTACAATTTGGAGCAAAAAAATACACCATTATGCATTCTGAAACAAAATATTAATGTTTACTTAGTTTTAATTAAATAAATACTAAAGATATTTCGAGTTTCATATTATTTAAATACGTAACCTATAAATATATCTTCGAATCCTTATTTATATGTTTATAAAAACATTATTCTATAATATAAGGTATCTGAACTGTATATATTAGTATATACTTATCAAAGATATAAATGTTTTGCTCCAAAATTGAAAATATTCATAAAATTAAGGTAACAAATGTAATGACACATGTATTTTAATCTCCCAAAAAAATCCAAAGGAAACCGTTGCCAGATGGCAGCACATTTATGTGACGTCACACTAATATGGTCTATTATCTATAAAAGTTATCTGAAATTACAGATAAACATAATGAAAATACCTATCTAATGGCGGGTTGCTAACGTAAGTGTTTTCTCTCATGGTCGGTTGCTAAAGTAAGAATTATCGCTAACTCAAGTTAAAATCATTTGTTTTTGTATGTTGTAGCATATAAAAACAAATTATTTTAACTTGAGTTAGCGATAATTCTTACGTTAGCAACCCGCCATAACTCAAGTTAAAATCATTTGTTTTTTGTCGGGTTGCTAACGTAAGAATTATCCCTAACTCGAGTTAAAATCATTTGTTTTTGTATGCTACAACATAATTACAGAATAATTCTTACTTTAGCAACCCGCCATTAGTATGCTAAAACATACAAAAACAAATGATTTTAACTCGAGTTAGGGATAATTCTTACTTTAGCAACCGGCCATAAATGAGATAATATTATTATTATTATATTATTTATTTTACATCGGCCTTTATTTCTGCAACGAGGCTAATCGCCGATGCCAGGGGGCGAGCTCCTACACCTGGATGAGGGATGAATGATTGTGAAAATGAGAGTAATGTAAACATATTATTCTTGCCCGAATAATATCACCAACGAAGCAGGCTCGAACCACCGGCCGCCTAGTCACGCCTGTTTCTAACAGTCTAAAACCGCACGACTTAATGCGCTCGGCCACTCCGTTGGCAACTAAATGAGATAATAGATAAAAATGTAAAACACTATCTAAAAAAGATGATAGATAATAATATGTTATCTTAATGCATTATCTAGATAAAATTATCTAGATAATGTTCAACACTGATAATACTATTACAGACACACACGCGGATTTGCCTGAAGGCAATGATGGATTCAATAAAGTAACCAGTCTTCGAAAGAAAAATCCAAAATTGAAGATATTAGCAGCCATGGGTGGATGGAACGAGGGCGGTGAAAAATATTCAAAATTGGCTATGAATGCAAGAAGACGTCGCTTATTTGCTAAAAATGCAGCAACGTTTTTAAAGTAAGTAAAAAATTAAAATATGAACATTTTTAAGGTTTTGTAGATATGACAAAAAAAAAAAAAACTTACACAGCAAAAAATTAATTTTTCATATTTCAGTGTTTTTTTCAAAAGTATCTAGCTGTATCTAGATACATTTTTTCTTAGGTATCTGTATCTGTATCTAGATATTGTTTTAAATGTATCTATTACAACACTGGTTGTAAGGCTCTAGATGGAAACACATGGATTATTCTTTTAAAAGTTATGATTTTTAATTTCTACACACGATTTTTTATCACTTGCTAAATATCTTTAAAACCCTGAAGTGCGTGAAAATTCACACTTCACATCAATTTCTTTTATTTTGCAGAGTATATAATTTTGATGGTCTTGACGTAATTTGGCAATGGCCTGGAGTTGGTAATAGGGGTGGAGCCTTCGAGGACAAAAACAATTTATTGTTGCTTTTGAAAGTATGTACAAAATAAAATTATCAATATTCCAAAAAAAAATTCATATAATTTGTTTTAGGATATTCGCAACGCTTTTGCTAAACATAAACTTCTACTGACTATAGCCCTTTCTGCTGTAAAGGAAAATATTGAGTTTGGCTATGACGTTAGAGGTATCGCAAGATACGTAGATTATGCCAATGTGTTAACTATGGATTACCATGGCGTATGGGACAGGAGAACTGGAATAAATTCACCCTTAACAAGTAGAGATGGAGCAGATGTGGTAAGTAGATTTAACAACGATTCGTTATTGCATAGAATAGACCACAAAAATTAGCTGTGGCCACCACAGGACCGACCGCCATCACAAAGTACTTGTTTAATTTATGCTGCTTTATCAAAAAATGTCTCAAATAAAAGTTGTTAGTTATTGCTTTTATAGCAACTTTTATTAAATACATTTTTTCTAAATATTTCTCTGTTGTGAAATATTCGCAAAAATCTTAAAACCGACACGAGTAAACTCTCATTTCTAGTTAACTAATTTTTACCAAAAGTTGATCAACTCGTGCCATCAATGTCAGAAGCTTAAATATGAAGTTTCATAAAAATCCTTTTAGCCGAATTTGCTCTGCACGTGTACATGGACCGACAGACATCATGCTAAAAATATTCAAAACGTTATGTAGGGACCTCAGTTCGTGGAGATCCATCGAAATCTCGAAATGTCAAAATCGGTATGATCACAATACCTCCCTTATATATGTTGGCGGTCGGTAAAAAACAAACGGTTAATACGTTTAATTGTAAAAATACAAGTAATGAATCTTCCCCCCCCCCCTACAAAGCTCCAAAAATACGTGGTTGTTACGTGTTTTTGTCAAAATACAAGTAAGGACCTTTTATTTATGTCATCATCTGTACTTTAGAAGTGGGGACCGTTTTAAGGGTTTTGTAAATATGACCACCAAAAATCCCTTATAACATCACTCATGTGTCTGTCTGTCTACAACTCATTGACCCACATATAGTGTTCAAAGTGTTAGAGTTCAAAAAAACATTCCGAGATAAATATAAACAATTATGTATTTAATAAAAAATTGATGTGAAGTGTAAATTTTCACACATTTCAGGGTTTTGCAGGTATTTATTAACGGTGTGATGATTATTTGGAATGCCAAAACAAATTTTATGTCAAAATATTTTTTTATGAATTTTAATTCGAATGCCTAATACCATTATTTAAGTTTCTAAATATGTGCAGTATTTTTTTTATATAGCAAATATATTCATTAAGATTTTGAAAATTGCGCCTATGGCTTCCATTGGTTGCTTAAATCATAAGCCTCGCCCTCTGATACCTTCAAATATAGAATTAAATTATAATTTCAACACTTCCCACTGGTTAATAAATTTACGATTTTAAAAATTAAATGCAACATTTACCAAAATATAACTAGAATTTTGAGAAAATAATATAAACAAAATAAAAATTCAAAAAAAAACTGAAAAAATAAAAATTGACGGGATTCGAACACAGTTTCTTACAGTAGTTTCAACTCACTAAGCGAGAACGTTACCACTGTGCTATACAGGATCACTCGTTTACTATGATAAATAGCGAATTAAATATATTACATATTTTACTTAAAAACACAAAAAATGCGTTATTTTCCGAAAACATAATCTGATCAAAAATTCCTGTTGTACTATTCCGGTTCACACCAATGTACATTGCTGAGAATTTTTTCAGATTTTTAGTTTAAACCATCTGGGCTACAGGGTGTGGGACAAAATTTTTTTTGCACAATTTTGGCAAAAATCTTCTCAAAATAATCTATTTTGCAAAAATAAAATATTGATCGTTAATCCACGTACCAAGGGCTTTCATTTGATACCCTACACAGAATTGTAAAACAATATATTTTTTTTCGATGAGCATATATTTGTTTATATTTTTAGGGGGATATGTTTTTTAGATGTTTTAGTATTTTTCCTATGTGCGGGTCAAAGAGTTGTATAAGCATGCCAAATTTCAACTCTCTAGGTTTAGCCGTTTGGCTACAATTTTTACCGAACAGACAGACAGACAGACAGACAGACAGACAGACAGACAGACAGACAGACAGACAGACAGACAGACAGACGACAAAATGACGGTATAAGGGTTTTTTGGTCATACCTACAAAACCCTAAAAAATGAATATTTTTTTTTAATTTTGACCTCTTTCAATTTTCATTAAAACTTCTTAATGCGTGAATCAACAAAAAAATATATATTTTTGAAAAATCTTTTTTTTTTGTGGGTTTTATGCCAAAAATATGTCAAAAAAACTTTTGTCTCCTCACTCTATCTCTCAGAGGGGATGATCATTAATGCGAACCGGAATAGTTCAACTAGAATTTTTGATCAGTTTAGTTTTTCGAAAAATATCGATTTTAAGTCGTCGATAAAAAAAAATATTTTTTTAAAAAAATTATTGTGCGGTATCAAAAAATCTTAGAACATAGGATTAAGGAACTAAAAGTAGTTTTTTTAAATTTGTTTTTTTTTATCACGATTTTAGCCAAAAATGTGCTAAAAAAGTTCTTGTCCCGCCCCAAAGAAGTTAAACTAACAATCTGAAAAAAAAATATAAGTCATGTACATTGATCTGAGCCGGAATTGTACGAGAGGAATTTTTCGTCCGATTGCGTTTTTGAAAAATGTTGCAGTTTTTATGTTTTTGATAAAATTAATTATATTTTTAATTCATTACTAAACTATGGCTAGTAATGTTATGGATTTTTTGTATTTATGGCTAAGATAGTGGGTGTCTCTTGCTGTAATTTAATATATAATAAAAAAAGTTTAACAGCTGCGGACCGAGTTTTGAACACCACACTACACTCTACACTGTAGTGTTCAGTTATTTTATTATACTATTATATGTTGTGATTCAACCTTTTGTTTTTAACGTACCACAGAAGAATAAATCATTTATAGTAATGAAAAACTTATTAAATACATACAAAACCCTGAAATGTGTGAAAATTCACACTTCACTTTTTTTTAGGTCATCACTTGTATTGTAGAAGTGAGGACCTTGTTTATTTAGATCAACACTTGCGTTTTGAAAAATAAAGTGTATTTAACCAGCACTTATTTCCAATTCTTACCCTTTAAAATAATACCGTCTTCTGAGTTTCCAAAATTCCAGAAAATTCCAGGGTGCGCGCCTGCTGTAAATAATAATTATTTATAGGTTTCATGAAAAAATAACTTCCCGGAAATAATAGAGGCAGTAGATACTACGCATGTTGCCATTGAATTGCATTGCGACAAAATCTTTGTTAACCAGTTTAATTGAAACATTGAATAGAAAGTATTTTTATATTATTTTAGGAATCCACCGTCGAGCAGTTTCTACGTTTAGGTCTACCAGCATCTAAACTAGTGATGGGAATACCATTTGTAGGACGCAATTTCAATATGAAAAAGGTCCTGAAAGCTCCTAGAATAGGATCACCTGCAGAAATGCAACCCTTCGGTTCAAAATATATGCAAGAAGAAGGTTTAACTGGATACAATGAGGTATGTTATGCATTAATATTTATTTTTATAAAACTGTCTTATAAATATAAAATGAATAGATAACACCAATAAGGTTATCGCAAATCCATAGGAAAACCACATAAATATGATATAATTTTTTATCACTTCTCGGATGCAGTTATTTTAGTGTTATAATCTACATTAGTCAATATTTATAGTAATTATATTAATAAAAAGTTTGCTTTATTACATCACCGGTATTTCTGCTACGCATCATTATTTTGGTTTTGGCTGTATTCAGTCTCATAAAATGATGAATTACAAAACTCTAAATGATGAATTACATCATTAAAGCCGCATTCAGACCTAGGTAAATTAATACGTTGTGTCGCTATGGATAGTATTAACGAGGGCAATTGGTATGATCGGACAAGCTTGTACTATATCGCTCAACAGTAGTATAGCAACGACAAAGCACGAGCATGTCCGATCATACCAATTCCCTTCGTTAATACTATCCATAGCGACACAACGTATTAATTTACCGAGGTTTGAATGCGGCTTTAGGGTTGACGATATTACTTTCAAAGCAGATTACAGTTCTTCTGCGTTATTTGCCAGCATGACGATATAGTAAGCATATCTCAACATGTCGATGTTATGTCCATATATTATTTATTTTAGAGATATCTTGTTTCTTTTTTTATTGTTTTCAAAGCTTGCTACGTTCAACTTTGTAAAACTTATGTTGATTATTATTTTGTAAATAAATGGTCGCCATTTTGAAATGGTTAACATAAAAATATGATTTTCTGGTGTCATTGTAAACCTGTGTGCCTCAGAATTCTTATAGTAACCTTTAGATGGGCTTTTTTGTCTAGTTTAACTTTTGTTCTGAAGATTTTTTGTATTTTTACAAATAAAGGAGATTTTCGGGGTGCCCCGTTTCAAACAAACATCCTGTATATATATATATATATATATATATATATATATATATATATATTTCTCTCAAAATGATGGCTTATGGATTTCTCCTTTGCCACCTTCAATAACTTGTTATGTCCTATACTAATTTTAATGATGTCGTTTTGGGATTTAACACGAAAGGAATTTAGAGTGAAGGGGAGTTTGCCAGTGAGGCCCATCACGGCAGGACTTTGGCGACACTGTTTGGAGTGGGGCCTTGGGGGGTTGACAATAGAGATTTACAGTTACTTAATGAATATGATTTCCTAACTAATTAATTGTGTAAGCTTTTATTTAGAATTTTTTAATAACCTAATATAATATTGCTAAATGTTAGTTAGTTAAATTTGTGGAAGTCAAATATAAGGCTAAATTTTCATAAATTTCTTTATTGTTCTGACTCAGTAAAATGTAAATATTTGTTGGTAACGGTATACCTGATCTGATATTAAATGTGTTATTAATTTATTTTGTTCTGTTTCAAACTGTTTACAAGACAATATCAAGTGATTTGGGTCTGCAGGCATATTACATGACTCACAGTCACCGTTTGGAATTATTTTGAAACGTTGTAAGTGTGCAGGACAGCTAGTGTGATCGAATCTCAACCTACATATTTTGACTATATTTTGTCGGGAAAGATTGTAATTAAAAAACCATGTTTTTTTTAAACAGTATTGTTTATTTTGAAGTAGGTCTTACCTTTTAAAATACTAATTTTATGAAATTCTTCCTGATATTCCTTAAATACAATTATTTTAACCTCATTTAGGAGTATTTGGAGGTTGTATTAGACGGACATTGTGTATGGCCATTTTGGCCAAATTGTCAACAGTTTCATTTGGTTCTATACCGCAGTGAGATTTTACCCATATTATTTTAATATTATTGTTGAAATGGTCCATATATTTTGATGCCGACGTTTATTTTTTCTCTTGCAGAATTTATGGCTTCCTAAATTTAGGCGTTAAATATAATTGGCGATAAAGCGCAGCCCTGTCTTACACTTTTTCGGATCCCGGCTTTTTCTGTTGTGTTGCCGATATTAATAATACCAGTTTCGTTTTTATACTGACTCCAGATCAAATGCCTATCCTTATGATCAATGCCAGCTTTTTTGAAGATCTTGAACATATTGTCCCTTTGACATTATCAAATGCCTATAAAGGCGATAAATGTATTTTGATTTTTATTGATCATTTTAATGCTTCTCTTGTTCCGGACCCTTTTCTGAATCCGAATTGATCTTCCGATAATAAAGCATCTAGTTTTGGCTCAATTTTTGTTGAGATTTCATTCTTTCAACTAATAAAGATTAAGGTTTCAAGTAATTAAAGTCAAGACAACAAAACCAAAATATAAAGCTACTACTGTTCTAATATACAAACATAAATTTTAGGCTGAGACTGCATAATAATGCGGTGACATCACGGCGTCAAGCTTTCATATAAGAGAAAATACTTATGCTGAAGTAGTTCTTCTCTGGTTATGATTGAATAAAGATGTTTAAAGCCGTATGAGTTTTATTTAACAATCTCAAAAAAAAAAAACATATTCCAACAATTCTTTTATGCAAAATATTTCGTGCTATCGTGCATATGGGCCAAATAGGTCCTTTAGTTTAAATATAATTAATTCCGCGTTGTTCTCTAAAATCTTGTCAACCTACCAAAAAATATAAATATGTTTATTATTTTCAGATATGCCTTTTATTAAAAGACAATAATTCTGGATGGAAAAAATATTGGGATGAAGAAAGTAAAACACCATTCATAATTAACGAGAAGAAACTCATTTCATACGATGACAAGAGATCAATTAAAGCAAAAGTCAAATATGCCAAAGAAAAAGGACTGGGTGGAGTCATGATTTGGACCATTGAAAACGATGATTTTCGTGGCGAATGTCATTCACCAAATTTTGGATTATTAAGAACAATTAACGAATATCTGAACAAAAAGTGATATTTAAACAGAAATGTTATATATCCTTACTGACGGTTGAAGGAGTGAAATGTAATAAGTCGGTTGGTTTTTCTATTATTTTTGAATTATATTTTATCATTTTAAAGTTGTGTAAAATAATAACCCACTAGGTATTTTTTAAACCAAAATTTAGTATCTTAACTTTCTTCTTCCTGTACTATAATTACAAAACTAACCGACAAACACTTGTGGTTTTAACTTTATATCCTATTTAGATAGAGCATTATATTTATGATTGTAAAAAAAGTATTTAATAAAATCTCTATTAATAAAGTTTGAGGCTATGTTTAAGTTTCTTATATATTTATTTTTATTTTTTTGTATAAACTAATACGAGGATTGCCTTTTATATTTCGGGATTTGAGATCAAAAACAATTATTTATCAACAAAAGTGGTTTTATTGTTTTTCAAAATATTCTCCATGAAGTATCAGTACACTTTTGCATACGTTTGAACCAATTTTCGAAGCACTTCTTCCACTCCGATTGAGGCATTTTCCACTCCGATTGTCAAATTATGTGGGACCAAACTAATCTTTTTGACGGCCAAATGTTCATGCAATTCGCGACACTAACTAACGTTGGCGGCGCTGCGTACGACAGTTAATGGTTGCGAATGGTTGCAAATGGCTGCGATGAGAAGCGTATATGTCAGAAGTTTTTTCTTAATATTTATCTGTTCAAACAATATTTCGGCAGAAAAGCATTGTATTTAAGTCACTATAATTAAAAATACGTCTTAATTCACATAAACTGCAGCACAACACACTAAAAATATTATACAAATATACGCTTCTGTTTAATTTACCAAGTCGCCACCAGATGTCTCACTGTTATTTGGAGTCACGAATAGTGAATGTATGCTGGTCCCACTAATGCCCAAGGATACCTCAATCTCACGATAAGTCACATGACGATCTTGCAGTGTCAGTTCACGCACAGCATCAATGTTTTCCAGAACAACAACCGATTTTGGACGATCTTTACGAAATTCGTCCTTAAGCGAACTACGGCCACGATTGAAGTCGGCAAACCATCGATAAACAGTAGTGTTTGATGGTGCTTCATCGCCAAAATTCGAATTAAGTTCATCGATGCACTGTTGTTGGGTTAATCCACGTCGAAAGTTGTAAAAAATAATCGCTCGAAAATGTTTACGATTTAATTCCATTTTTAGCCGAGATAAATTTGTTCAAGTTACTGTAAACAACACAAATAGCGCTCGTGCGTCAAAACGTTTTGAGTACGTATACCGTCAAGTTTCAAACTTTACGATAGAAGTGTCAGTTGCCAGATAGCAGCACTAGTTTAGCGCAATTACGAAATATAAGAGGCAACCCCCGTGTCCCCTTATTATTGACATCAGCAAAAACGTATATAACAAAAATTGTTTATAATAATAAAATAAATATTTTTTGTACCATGCATTTTTAGATTTACAAGCATTCCAAATTTCTGCTTTCTATACAGGTATCCCCCGACTTGCGACCTCCCGACTTACGACCAAAATTTTGAATTTTTAAATTTTTATTTATAAACACCATAAAAGGTAAAAACAAGCAAATATTGGTCAAATTCATTTGCAATGCTACAGGTAAAATTATTTTTATGACTAACTATGTACTTCAATTACGCCCCTTTTTATTACAATTTCTAACGTTTCCTGCACTTTATTTTCTTCCTTCAAATAAAAATTGTATTTTTTCTCCAGGTAAGACCAATTTTGTTTATTTTTATCGCCTTTTTTCAAGTATCTGCAGTCAATAACTCAAGATTTAACATATATTGAAGTTAAATCCATGATTGGGGGGGGGGGGTAAGATATATATACATATTTTGAAATTTTGTAAATTTCCCTACTTCCGACCAAATTCGATTTACGACTAACCCTTCGGAACAGAACTTGGTCGTAAGTCGGAGGATACCTGTATCTAATCGCTTGACCACAATTTTAACTGTATACACCAGTGTTTCTCAATCTTTTTACTCTCGTGGCACATTTTCCAAAGAAGACAAATTTCGCGGCATACCTACTTTGAAATTTTGAATGCAGGCGCCCCTGTATTCAGGATATGTCAATTTCAATTCGTCATAAAAAGATCCTTCGTGTACTTTATTCTTATTAATGGTATTTACGGACAATGATGTTGGTATTTTTTTAATAATACTAATGTGCCGCGGCGCACCATTTGGGAAACACTGGTATAGACGGACACGTGAGTGAAGTTATAAGGATTTTTTAGACATACCTGCGAAAGCCTAAAAATGGATATTTAATAGGGAGGCGTACGTTCAACATTGAAAAAATTCTGGTAGATGACGAAAATGACTGATTTCAAGGAAATATATATTTTAAAATATTCATATAATGTACACCATAGCATTATATACATAAATATATAAATATTATTAATCAATAATAACATATGGACGAAGAGATTCACAAAGTATACACAAATACTTTTCAAAAAACAAAAAATCTGTAATTTAAATCAATCATCAACTAAAATTTATAGTTTATTAACTTTTAATTTTCATTAATTTTGTAGCTATGGTAAACTGTATATGTAGAATCTATTCATGCTATTATTTATCTATTAGGAATCTATGTCTATCTTGGTCCATTGTAACTTTGGTATTTAAAAAAAAAAAGAAATATAAAAATTCTTATAATGTATTTGCCAAAATAAAAATATAAAATAAGGACAGTACATTTTTACATTATAAATCTTCACAGAAGTCAAAAAAGTAAGAAATCATCTTATTTATTTATAAAATTAATTAGTAAAAATATAAAATACATTTCAAATATTAATGCCCGCTTTGGCGGATATTTGTACAAGTGAACGTTTTGAGGTGAGGAACAAAGGAAGAAAACAAATCACAGTTTAGAAAACTGCATATATATAAAGTCTATTCATGATAACTATGAAATGACGTCACACTTAATTGCCAATACGTCATAAAATGGGCGTCCGTGCTGCCGCCTAGCGATTCGTTTTCTTTTATTTGAATTGAACAAGTGGTTTGTATTTTTTTTTTTAAATTGCATTTTGAAAGTATAAATTAAGTTTTCAAAATAAGAAAATGCTTCACATAAAATCTGCAAGTCAATATTTATTTATTAAAACTCTTATTTTATACATTATAATTTAATGTCATTATTTTTGCAGAAGAATATTACTTTGCAGGTTAATTTTGAAAAACGTTAATAATCGTTATTATGGCAAGTAATACAGCAATAAGTCTGTTTGCCATTACTAAATGGTTTGAAAGAACAATATGTTGTTTTTATTTTATCCATTATTGTTTTTAATTTGCATCTTTCATAAAACGAAAATAAAAACTTAATTATGAATGTGGCTGTAATGGTTGTAATTTGGAGCAAAACAATACACCATTATGCATTCTGAAACAAAATATTAATGATTACAAAACATAGTTCTATAATATAAGGTATCTGAACTGTATATATTAGTATATACTTATCAAAGATATGTATTTTTTTCTCCAAAATTGAAAATAATCATAAAATTAAGGTAACAAAAATAATGACACATGTATTTTAAAACAGTAAAAAATTCCAAAGGATGGCAGCACAGTATGTGACGTCATACTAATAAATGTATTGCACTGAAATTTTAATTTTATTTTATTTAGATTTGTACGATATTGAGCATTATATTATATATTTAATTTTGTAATACCTTACTAGTCCTGGTGATTGTTGTGTTGTAAACTTATGGAGCTTTTAGACTTTTATGGAACCATGTGAACTTGTAAATTTGGCTTTTAAATTTTTGGTTAAGTTTAATTGTATTAAGGTTATATACATTCAAATAATACGGATATCAGATTGTCATTAATATCAATTATTTGTCAAATATTTTGAAAAGTGTCATTTCAGAATTACCACCCTAAGATAATATTGTAAATATACAACATAAAAAAATAAGTTTCCCTCTTAATCACGTATTACAAAATGAAACATGTTGTAGATTGTATAATTTAATCTATAATTTCGCTACCCCTTACTATTGATGCGCGGCACACTGGCTGGAAATCACTGCTCTATATCATAATTCATATTAGCCCCTTTACTCCCTATGAAATATAGGTTGTCATTTCTTTTTAGATGTGGTTAGATATATAATAATCTAACTTATTTTATAATTGTAAACAAATAACAACTGGCAACACAGCACATTTTATCTTGAACAGACTCTACTTATATGTGTACAATTTAATTCAGTGCCTTTACACTGAATCTATGAGAACGGTAATTTCAGTATTAATTAAAATAAAATTGTTTAATTAGAGTTAAAATATCCAAAGAAGAGGCCGTAGTGACACGCTGAACGCAGAGACCATCGCGACATATTCATTTAGCTAGCGGGTAGTGTAATTGAGTGGCCGCGTTTCGAATAATTCTGATAGGTTAAGTATGATTTTTGAGTTTTGTATTTATTTTCCCAGAGAAACTGGGTATTTTATTTATTGTTGAACACAGCAGCCATCTGCTGTGTTGGCGGATGTTTTATTGATTTTGTGCTCCGACTAGCTGGCGTCTGTTCCTTTGAGTTACAACAACGCATAGGTTCTAATAGATACTGAAGCGGGCCCAGGTAGGTATAGGTTTGTTTGTGGGCCGATCTGGCTAGGCATCCACCTTTTATACCTCCTCCTTTAATTCATGGCAATGGTTTTATTTAGGTAGGGAGCCCCAGGTCGGTCGCTTGTTGCAATACCAAGGACGAGACTGTGCGGCAATTTCTGACAGCAGGACATGATGGTATGTAGTACCAGATTTATTTCACTTCGAAGTCACCTGGCGCGCTGAAAATTAAATTTACTCGTCCATCTGAACCGCAAGATTTTCACAATTGAAGGTCGCGATCGCAAGGCCCGTAGCAAACATACAATTTCTTTAAAAAATGCACCAAATTAATTTGTACACCTAATATATATTTATAAACAACTTGCATTTAGTATAATTTTAGATCTTTGCAATGACGATTTTTGTATATGTTCAACGGTTATAGTTGATTTTTTTAGAGAGTCAACAACTTTTTTATGGACTATATTTTGGCAAGAATATATTTTGTAAATAAAATGATTTCGCAATATAAAATATGTGCATTATAATAAATTTTATTCACCAATAAATATAGTGAAAATTTTTAAACAATTTAAAACAATTTGTAATAACACATATTTTCTATAAAATTAATCAAAATATAGGACACTATCCTATTTTCCTAAATAAAATATTACACCTATTAATCCAGTCACCATTTTGACAGTTTTTAATCACAAAATCACAACTTAAAATAGTCTTTTTTTTCACATTATCACTTAACAGTCTTCATTGTTTATTAAAGAAATTCGCAACCCTGTGCAGAAACAAAGTAATTGTGTTCCAAGATCGTTCTGCACAAATATTTGTTCGATTATTTTATTTTAGAAAGGCAGAAAATGATTGTTTTATTTTTAGGAAATAATAGGCAAAATAAGAAACCCAGATGAAATGAGATGAGAAGAAACCCAATGGTGGAACACTTAGATTCGATATGAACCAGATAATACAACAGAAAAGTTTTCATTTTGTCTTTTTTCTTGGTACACAAACGAACATTTAGGTTCTCTTTTGGCCACTTTAACTTATTGTATACCTACAAAACCCTGAAATTTGTAAACATTCACAGCTTTTAACATTTGAATTAATATTGCATTAATTTAATAGTAGAATTTTTAAAGTGTTTTTTAATTTTTAATATAATCATTTTATGCTTCTCTAAATATTTGCAAATCGAACAAACTTTGCAAACACTGGAATGTTTTTTAAATACTTGCAGCACCTAAACATTTAAAGGTCTTGTAACCAAAGCTGGTGTCTCTCCAGATTCTTGTTTTTCCGAACCACTCTGCCATCCTGAATCCATTGTACCATCACTCTGACAAGCATGTCCTTGCATTGTATCTTCATCAGTACTATTAGCCTCCCCATACAATAACCCAACTGGGTTAACCCCTAAATTTTGGATTAAAGTCGATATATTAGATCCCATACCACGTCTGGGAGGGCTCATCATCCTCATATTTTGTCCATGAAGACATGATATTGTATTTGCAAGATTACTAAAGCTGGAACCTGATTTAACTACTTCGTATTGAGCGTCAGGGGCTAAGTATTGATGGACACCAACGTCACATTCTCTGTTTGGGTAGTAGGACTTACAACAGTCTGTGGGAGGAGTTGGGAACGTTGGCGAATTTACATCATCATCTGTGGTTTCTGTCATTGGTGTTTGAACACTACTGGCTAAACTATTAGAAGAGACATCTTTTGATAATAATTGTAAACATGAATCAGATTCTCTGATGTTATCATTGTTAGGTAGTGGAAACGGTAATCTACTTCTTGTTGATAGCTGTCTTTTACCTATTCTATGTGATAAATAATCTTCATTTTCATTCTTTTCTTGATTTACATTTTCTTCGTTGTGTAAATAATTTTGTTTATGAACACATTGTTGTAGGGACATTAATCTTGGTTTTTGTGATTCTAATGCTTCGTCATATAATGACGAATCTTGCCCATCGTTTCTTACTGAGATGTTGCAACAACTGCTTACGTCTGCAAAGTATACTTCTGATTCTGTAGCTTCAGTTTTTTGAGGTGGACTTTCTTGGTTTTGAAATGCTGCGTTTTCAACACCTTGAAGTCGAGGTAAAAAACGACAAGGTTGTTGGGTGTGTTCTGGAGTTGCTTCTATTGTTTTTGGCAGTTCTGGTTCTTGGTAGCTGTGTTCTTCTGATTGCTCTTGATCAGGTTGCTCCTCGACATAAGCTGGCTGAAAAATATTGAGTTGTTAAATTATGTTTTATAAAGTTTGGTGCTGCTATATATTAGACTGGTGGACAAAAGCACATAATGCAATTATTTTTGCTAAAAACTTTTAATTTTTATTGTATTTATATTAAGTTATGTTAAATCTAGATTAAAATCTGACCAAATGATGTAGCGACAGATAGAATAATCCGCATGAAAATCGGATCGGCAGTTTTCGGGTATTATAAAAATAATACAAAGTAATACAAGTATACAAATATAATTATAGCTCTGGAACTACTGAACGGATTTTAATAAAATTGAAGTGAAGTGTGAATTTTTACACATTTCAGGGTTTTGTAGGTATTTACTGTCCGACAGATATTTCGTGGCCGGGCGTGAAAGATGCGCGTGAAATTTGTAGTGGGGATTATAATTTTGGCGAATTGCATTATTTCCTACACACGCTATTACAATCAAGTGCATAAGTGCAAGATTCAAAATATATTAAATATTTAAAATCATGGAGACAAAAAGCAAACTAGGTGGACGTGCTATTAATAGTCAAAAAATTTACATTGTTATGTAAGTATATTTAGCGGGAAAACATCTATATTACATTATTACATAGAATGTAAGCCTTTATTGTTTACAATCTACTTGAAATTGCTGGAGTTTGGAAAAAGACGCGGGACGGGGGTGCTCTGGCCAATAAACAAGTTGACAAAGTGAACGTCAAATGCAGTTATCACTTAAATCAAGCAGCTGCGTTTCTATAGTTTTGTTGTTCGACTATGATGGGAGGAACTTGTCTTTGTAGACGTAATTAACTGATAAATATAATGTACACGTGTAAGAATGTGAACTTGTTTCTCTGACTGTACTCTATATCTGACTTTCACAGTGCCCTCTCTGTGCGCACAATAAGCCACGCCCGGCCACGAAATATTTGTCGGACAGTAATAGGTGGAAGAATCCCATATAATACTGGATGTCTAGGTATATTTATCACATCAAAATCAACAGTTTTTTTGATAGTCACTTTTATTCGTTATATGAGAATTAAGAGCTTCCATTTAATTTTTTTAAACAAAATTTAAATAACTTGCAAATATCCCAGCGTTTTTTTTTTCTGCATTTGCTTCGTATTCGTCTTCATTAGATTAATAAAAAATATTTTACAGTATAGAGTGGTGTGGTGTGAGTAAATCAGTTCGCAACTATTAAAAAAATATATTATTTTTTAAATTTTTAATTCCAAAAAGATACACGAACTATCTTAGCTATACATACAAAAAATCCGTAACATTATTAGCCATAATTTAACCATGAATTAAAAAATAATTAATTTTTTCAAAAACACAAAAACAGCCATATTTTTCAAAAATACAATCTGATTAATAATTCCCTCATACGTTTCCGGCTCAAATCAATATACATTACCTATAATTTTTTCAGATTTTTCATTTAACCCCTTTTGGTAAAAGGGTGCGGGACAAGAACTTTTGCACATTTTTGCGAATTTCAAAAAACTATCTACCGTTCCGTAATCTACGTCGTAAGAGCTCTTTTGATACCACACAATACATTTAAAATATATTTTTTCTATCAAAGACATAAAAAAATCGATATTTTTCAAAAAATGTATCTGATCAAAAATTCCTGTTGAACTATTTCGATTCCCATCAATGTTCCTTACGGAGATTTTTTTAGGTTTTTAGATCCCTTTGGGAGATAGGGTGGGGGACAAAAGTTTTTTGACACATTTTTGGCAAAAATCCACTAAAAAAAAGAGATTTTTCAATAATAAAAATTTGTTTGTTTATCCACGCATTAAGAGGTTTCATTTGGTATGCTACTCAAAATTTAAAACAAATATTTATTTTTTTATTAAATACATATTTGTTTAAATTTATCCTGCGCTGTATTTTTTGAACTCTCTATAGTTTTCCTATATGTGGGTCAAAAAGTTGTACAAGTATGCCAAATTTCAACTTTCTATGTTCAGCTCTTTGGCTACAATTTCTACAGACACACAGGCAGACACATGAGTGACGTTATAAGGGGTTTTTGGTGGTCATACCTATAAAACCCTAAAAGAAGCCGAAAACCTAACCAAATGATGAAGCTACAGATATATATATATATATATATATATATATATATATATATATATATATATATATATATATATATATATATATATATACTATTAAAAGCATTTATAAGAATTTGAGGAGTTATATTGGCACACTGTTCGGTAATTCTGTTTTGCAGTTCCTCGATATTGTTAATAGGAAGTCTTGTATACATTATTTTTTGTATTTTGAGTATTTGAGCCTTCCAGTTCTATCTTGGAATAAATTAACACATCTTCTAAGTGCGCTATAAAAATCTCCTTCAAGGAAAGCAATATCTGGAAATTGTAGCCGAAATTCCTCTAAACATGACACCGCACTGTAAATCCATTCGCCGTTCACTCGAACACCATTTCGAAAATATGATTCAATCATAACTTTTTTGTGTTCTATTCGCGACTGCAAATAACAGTGAGACATCTGGTGGTGACTGGCTAAATTAAACAGAAGCGTATATTTGGATAATATTTGTAGCGTGTTGTGCTGCAGTTTATGTGAATTAAGAAGTATTTTAAAATATAGTGACTTAAATACAGTGCTTTTTTGCCGAAATATTGTTTGAACAGATAAATATACGCTTCTCGTCTGCCATTAGCTGTTGTACGCAGCGCCGCCAACGTTAGTTTCAGTCGCGAATTGTAAAAACCATTATAATTGTAGCTTAACTAAATTTTCAATAGAAATTTATCACAACAACAGTGATGACAGTTAATTAATTGACTGTTAAAGCTTGCAGTACACATTATTTTATTTTTCCACATCCAACCCTTATGTAAATTCTTTTTGAACACATGGTATATAGAGATAATGAACACGGTACTTACTGTTAAAACATCCATCCTTTTCTTAGTCTTCCTTGTAGTAACATTACTCTCTGCACTTTCGGCATTATCACTATTCATTTGTCCATCCGATGTATTTTCATAGTTATCTTTATTTCTCCCTCTCCTCACACAATCACTACTTTGACTTTGACTTTCTTCATTCATCTGGCAGTGAGCATTATGCTGGTGATGATGATGTACGTGATGATACCTCGCCGGTGACTGTGTAGGTCTACGTGCTGGTGAATTAGGATTAGAATAGGGTGGTGGTGGACCCCACACGTACACTCCGCCGACTGGTCGGTTATCTAGTACGCTGTAGGAACCGGTAGAATTCATCTGGTCAGAGGCAGTGATTGTTGAGGGATCACCACTACGGTTACTGAAACCGTATTGACTGTCGGGGGAACTTATGTTTTGGCGGTAGTTAAGAGAGTTGTCCCTGGAAAGAAGAAATACAACTTAAAAAATAAAAATAGAATTTGTTTAACTTTATTTTCTTAACTACATTATTTCAGTATGTGTCAATTTTACTTTTCAAACAACAATTTTAAATGTCGATTAAAAATATATATATATATTTTCATGCAGTATTGTCTTTTTACCCCTACGATAACTCAAAATTCTTCGAGAAATCTCTATGTATGTAATAATCGATACAATATTAATGTATACTACTGCCCAGTGATGGGATTCACCCGGTTAGCACCAGTTCGTTCGAACCGTTTGTTAAGAAATTTTAAGTTCGGCGAACCGCTTGTTAAAATACTTTAGATACAAGGAATGACCATAACCGTCAGTTCAGCAGAAGCTGAAAGAGGCTTTAGCCTTATGAATAATATATCCACAGAAAGACGAAACAGACTGATCGTGTCAAATATAAGTAATATAATGAGTTATTAAATTGAATGGTTTGCCTTTAATAGATTGGGATCCAGTACCGATAGTGCTAAATTGGTTATGAAGCAACCACAGTTCGGATAACTCTCGTGGAAAAACAAAAACGGAAGTGGAAGTCATTGAAAACCAAAGGGCTATTTGGCAATATTTAAAATAATTACATATCTTAATGTTTAATTTAAATAAATATACTACTTTGAATTTTGTGAAAATTTTGTGTTTTTAAACAAATACCCCTGCGAACCGGTTGTTGAGCAAATTGAATCCCATCACTGCTACTGCCGTTTAAAAAATAATAATAGTTATTTGTGTACCATGGCCAAAAAGTAGACCTTTTTCGGCCGTCTCTGAATTTGAAGGCCGAAGCGCGGCCGAGGGCTTCAAACAGATAAGGACGAAAATGATATTTTTGGCAAAGGTGAACATTATATTTTTTGAGCGACCAAAAGTAATATTTTTTAGGAAAAATTCAATTTATTTATTTACTTTGAATAATTTATGGTTATTGAACAATTATTACAATTATAAATTTTTGACTGTCAGTTGTTTCCGTGTAACCATGGAGATCTTGTAACTTAAGAAATAACACATAGATGGCGCTAGCATCTAGCGGCCAAAAAAGTAAGCGATTCGGCCGAAAATGATTTACTTTTTAGCCGGTACTAGATGATAAAAAAGAACTGTTTCTGATATGGTCGCCCAAAATAGTATTTTATTTAATAAGCATATAATGGAGCCTATATTTCAAAAGGTTACCACCAGAGCAGTAGACGAGGGTTGTAATCATCCGAATGTAATATAGCCATTATATGCAATTTAAATACAATAATTTATCTACAACTATATAATTTTATCATTAGTAGAATAGTAAATTTAATTTAAAAAACACAGAAATTCTGGGCGTCAGATGTAAAACTTATAACTGACGTCATCAAGATGGTTTACCATCAGCTTATTGTAATCTACAACAATGTTAAAAATAATAATAATAATAATAGGTTCTCAACGCCTAGATAGACGTATAGGTGTAGAGAAGGTACGTTCTCCGTTTTTAGACCGCCGGTCATAGTGGTCAGTGTAACGTTTCGACCGGTCCTATTATCCCTGTATAAACAGGTACTCATTTTAAGTATTAAATACGTTTTATATCTATAATTTAAAACACTTCATGCTACTGGTTAATATATTAAATAGAATTATCTCCTAAGTATGTCCGGGTCCTAATAATTATATATCTGACAAAACAATTAATTTACCTACATTTCATTTACTATAATTACTTAATTTTATGCAGTGTTTTTCTGCAGTAATATTATGTACCTATTATGTTAGACAAATTTGCAAAATCCTACCTACATACTCATTCCTAATTAATTTAGAAATAAATCAAACAATTTTCAGGTTGGAAATCATGACCCTTTTATATGATAATAATATACTTATAATCAGACCCCATCAGTTCCGTCTTATCCATAAGGGCACATGGGGCACGAGCCCAGGGCCTCCGGTTTGATGGGGGCCTCAAAATGCCGAGGTCGTCGTTTACACGAAAAAAATTGATGTGAAGTGTGAATTTTCACACATTTCAGGGTTTTGCAGGTATTTAGTAAGTGAATGATGATTATTTGGGATGCCAAAACAAATTTTATGACAAAATATTTTTTTATGAATTTTAATTCGAATGCCTATTACCATTATTTAAGTTTTTAAAGATGTGCAGTATTTTTTTTTTATATATCAAGGTTCATTAAGATTTTGAAAATTGCGCCTATGGCTTCCATTGGTTGTTTTTAGTCATAGCTCCTCCCCTTTGATTTCGTGTACATTCAAATATATAATTAAATTATAATTTCAACAATTTCCACTGGTTATTAAATTTACGCTATTAAAAATTAAATGCAACAATTGCCAAAATATAATTAAAATTTTGAAAAAATAATTTAAACAATATAAAAATGCAAAAAAAAAATAAAAAATAATATTGTCTCCTCACGTAGGACTCGAACATGAGTTCGATTATGAATTCTTGGGCAGAACGCAAGTATCTTAGCCACTGCACTAAGAAACACGTTACTGTTTAGCGTATTATATAACTATAAGTTGTCAACATTATTAGCAAAAAAACACAAAAAATGCTTTTTTTTCCAAAAACATAATCTGATCAAAAATTCCTGTTGAACTATTCCGGTTCACACCAATGTACATTCTTAGAATTTTTTCAGATTTTTAGTTTAAACCATCTGGGCTACAGGGTGTGGGACAAAATTTTTTTTGCACAATATTGGCAAAAATCGCTTCAAAATAATTTATTTTGCAAAAATAAAAATTTGAGCGTTATTCCACGTACCAAGGGCTTTCATTTGATACCCTACTCAGAATTTAAAAAAAATATTTTTTTTTTCGATGAGCACATATTTGTTTATATTTTTAGGGGGATATGTTTTTTAGATGTTTTAGTATTTTTCCAATGTGCGGGTCAAAGAGTTGTATAAGCATGCCAACTCTCTAGGTTTAGCCGTTTGGCTACAATTTTTACCGAACAGACAGACAGACAGACAGACAGACAAACAGACAGACGACAAAATGACGGTATAAGGGTTTTTTGGTCATACCTACAAAACCCTAAAAAAGAGGAGCTCAATTTTTTGTGCAATTTTACTACAATTTTACTACTTTTATTAAAAAAAAAACTTGCAAATGAATCGGCAGACTTGAGTATCTCAGCCTTACATACTCTAATAAAAGCAGATAAATAAGAAAATAAAAATCCAAATTTGGAAGTTGCTACAAGGATATTCCTTTGTTTAATGGTCACCAATTGTAGTGGACAGCGCTCATTTCCACGCCAAAAAAGAATAAAAAATGAATTACGAACGACTATGTTACAAGCAGTGGCGGATCTAGCTTTTTGGGGGCCCAGGGCTTAAAAATGCCAAGGGGCCCTACACATGCTCTTCACTTATGTTGAATATTTTTATAAGTGAATAGCAAAAAAAAAAGTTCCTCACCTCCCAAATCTAAGTGAAGAGCAAAAAAAAAGGTCCTCACCTCCCAAATCCAAATGAGAAGCAAAAAATAGGTCCTCACCTCCCAAATCCAAATGAGAAGCAAAAAAAAAGGTCCTCACCTACCAAATCCAAGTGAAGAGCAAAGAAAAAAGGTCCTCACCTCCCAAATCCAAGTGAAGAGCAAAAACAAAGGTATCTGTCCGAGAAGTTGGGGGCCCCTTGCGGATCCGGGGCCCAGGGCTTAAGCCCTATTAGCCCGTATGTAGATCCGCCTCTGGTTACAAGAACGACTTACTAATTTGTCAATCATGTGTTTCGAAAGTGATATCCTTCAAAAAATAGACTTTGAGGACATAATAGAAGATTTTGCACAACAGAAATCCCGGAAGAAACCATCATCATTAACAGAAGTCCAATTCTTAAAATAGTAATCACTTCACTTATATATGATTTGTATAAAGCTAACCATAATAACCAACAAAGTCACTAAATAAAAGTACATACTGAGGTTTTCACTTTTTTTTTTTTATATTCTGAAAGGGCCCCAAATTATATGTGCCCAAGAGCCCCTGCATGGCCTAAGACGGCCTTCAACTTGGAACGCAGGTTGCATCAGCATAGGTAATTTTGATTAATCCCAAACAAATTCAGTATATTTACCGAAAACGTAACGCAATCCAAGAAGAGCAAGAAGTCGATGATCGTCAAAACAGACAAACCTGTTCATGACGGAAGAAGGGCAAGAGGAAGAAAGAATAATAGAGTTGTATACATTACAAGGATCATGAATCCAACCTTAGTACTTACAATCCTACCCAGTACTCTACAATCCTGTCTTCTACCAATACTGCATTCTCAATATAAAATAAACACATACCTAAAAACACTCGCATATTCGTAGTCTGTTTCATATACAAAAGACTCTCTGTTGTATAAGCGAGTTGGAGGCACACGCGGGACATACCTATATGTGTCCTGCTGGTTATTCCCTCTGGCCCATGGCAATCTCCTCCAGCTCCAACCACTACCACCTCTTCGTCTTTCCCCACTACCCTGCCTGGCTATCTCCTCGCCCGGGTTTGGCGAGTAGAAGTTCCCTATTCGACCAGGCATCCAGAATCGGTCCAAGGCGCCTGTTTCCCAACCGTAAGGTGCAGGAGGTCCGGCTGGTGGATAACGACATTCCTCACAACAACTGCAGTAAGGGACAGGTGCTACGGGAGGACGACGACCAGATCCTTGGGTGCTTATAGTTGAACCTAAAAGTTATAGATTATTTTAAAACAAATGGAATATTCAAACGACATGAGACCTGGTTTAAGCTCAATCTCTAAATATATATAAGATAGAAGAGAACGTCTGTTCGTCTGTATGTTACCTTAAAACCAGAAAAAGACTGTATTGGGTATTGGATATTTGCCTGGAAAGATTTTATGCTATATATCACCACGATATGACATCAAGATTCTGGGCAATTGAGAAATATAGTATTTCTCATTTTGTAATACGTAACTAAGAGGGAAACTTCAATTTTTATGTTGCATATTTGCAATAGCATCTTAGGGTGGTAATTCTGGAATGGCAAGTCAAAATATCTTACATATCAATTACAATTTTGACATGTCAATCGCAATTTTGACTTGTCAATTTGGTATCTGACATAGGTATAGGTCATTTCTTTGCTTTAAGCGGAACTAAATGAGAATTTCGTTCTTTTAGGTTGTCACTAGAAGGGACCTTGTTTAAGTTATTTCACATTTCATGTTGGTATGTGAAAATTTAAAATTCCAACAGTGAAACCATTGAAACAAATGACATTTTTTATAAAATATAATATTTTTACATGTTTTGAACACAAAAAAAAATAAATAAATGGGAAATTTTTATTAAGAATGGCACAAAAAATCAAAATGTAATGAAAATGACATTTTATAATGACAACCAATTTAACTGAGAATTTACAATGTAAGTATGATTTACAAAGCTTAAACAAAATGACCAAAAGTCTGATTTAATAGATAAAAATTACTAGATTTCAAAATGTAGTTCCGCCTAACACAATATAAGCAAGCGTACCATAAGATGCAATATAACTAGTCTAATTTATTTTTATATTAACAAACTTTCTATAAATGTCGAAAAAGATATCTACATCTCTATCAGAGACTTGATTGTTTGTTAGATTGAACATTGTTCAGTGGTGACATAGATTTTGAAATTTTGAAAAAGTAATCATTTTTAATTCTCAATCCTATGTCAGGGACTCGAATATTTAAATTTTGAAAATGTTCTGGGGCATTTAGTTTATTATTAAATAATTTAACGCGAAATTCAAAGTGTGGATGTCGCGTCTCCATTCTAATGTTTGAAATTTCTTGTTATTATTGAGAGCTAGGTTTTTTAACTGGTTTGCATAAAGATACAAAAAGGATATGTTCCGGTTAATTTCAGGGTCAGGTTTCTTACAAATCTCTTTTGTACTTTTTCTATTTGATTTCTGTGGGACATTGTTTTTGGGCTCCAGATTGTATTCGCGTACTCTACTTCCTAAAATTGGAATTACCTATGTTCTCAAGCGCAAGATTTTCTTATTGCAGTCCTGGGTTTAAACCAGCTACTTTTTTCTGGTAACCAAGCAGAGGGTATACTGCTAGTAGTTAATTTATTAAAAATTAATATTTAAGAAATACCATCTCTTTAAGATTTAGTAGTTCTAGTGAGCTTAAATTAATTAGAGATTATATATTAACAAGGTTCAATAACCTTAAGTTTGCTCTATATAAAAATGTTAAATTATGATTAAAAATGTAACATTATAAAATTAAAATTCTGTTAACAAAGCGATATTAGTCACTGTCACAACTTTTATTTAAATATGCATCATGTCGAGATAACATCTCAAATCTAATTAAGTAATTGGTTACCACAGATTAATTACATTTTACCGCAGCTGCGCAAAGCTTCTAATTTAAATTGAGTTATATTTCCATTAAAATTAACTTTAAAGCTAATACTCAAATGAAAATTAGAAACTTCCGTAAAGAAACTAGGATAATCTGAGATAAGGGAAGATTTTTATTTGAGGTATACTAGAACAGCGAACATTTTTCCCCAAACGGGTCAAAATTGAATTTCAAATTTTGTAGATTCAAATCGTGGGTAAATATATAATGTATAAATAAAAATCTATCGTTTTAGGGAG
Organism: Liopterus haemorrhoidalis; assembly: GCA_963971575.1. Classification (NCBI taxonomy): domain Eukaryota; kingdom Metazoa; phylum Arthropoda; class Insecta; order Coleoptera; family Dytiscidae; genus Liopterus; species Liopterus haemorrhoidalis. The sequence continues at coordinate 9,124,432 of OZ020617.1, forward strand.
TAAATATTTGTGTGCTTCATTGTTTTATGTTATTCTTTCTAAAAATCTCAACAAGAAAATTTGCTAACTGTTTCTATATTATTAGTTTAGTTAGGTTTATCTTTCTATTAATTTCATTCATCATCATCAATGGCACGACAGACCGAGGTGAGCCTAGACCTCCTCTTTCCAGGTTTCTTGAATATATTTTTAATCTGAGTAATATGGTGTGTGTACACAGAAAGACAGCTACAGTTATTTTTTACACAAATTATTTGACATGAGCAAGAATTGAACTCACGTACCTACCCTTGCTAGCGGTCTAACGAAAACTACAAAAGATTTAGTGCTTGCGGCCATAGATAGGCTTGTGTAGTTTCATTAAAGAATCCCAAATATTTTCAGTAAAAATCTGCTTACCTTGTTGTTGGTATAATGAGCGACAACGTAATTCTAATTGTTCCCAGTACATTTTCTTCCTCTCGTGACTGAGTAGTTGGTAGACTAGCATACATGAAAATATGCACACCAATATACCACTGACAGACAGTCCAAACATTGCCCTCAGACATGAGTAGAGGGCCCCATGTATTACTTCACAGTCTGGTGTTGAGTCAAACACAAAACGCATCCCTAAAATATAATTACTAAATTAATCATTACATAATTACATCAAAAATGAAATATGTATTAACAGTAAGCATGTTATGAAGCCATGAAAAGTATTCAGGTAAATTTGAAAATCTTTGAGAGAGTTCATACCTTTAAATATCTAATTATAAATTCCCTGATATATCAGATAAATTTGATTCAACAAGAAGGTGGAAATTTATTTCAAGCAACTAATCCATCTTAAATATGTAGGAAGAGCAAAATAATTAGCAAAACGCTTGTCAGGATAAGTAAAGGACAGTCTTTATGGTGCGCACAAAAAGAATACTATGTTAGACAGTGACATATACGAAGAACAGTCCAACAGGCAAGTATCAGTTCACATTTTAACACTTGTACATTATACTTATTAGTTATGTAGACAAACTTAATTACCAACCAACACAGTCGGACATCAAAACTGTAACAACGCAGCTGCTTGGTTTATATGAAAACTACAATAATTGACGATCACTTTGTCTACTTGTTTATTGGTCAGAGCATCCTCGAAAGTAAAAAATGTCAGCATAAAACAGTTTTATTCATAAATTAATTCAACTGCCTTTTTCTAAATTCGAGTTTGATAAAGAAATCCATCAAATTGCAACAAATGACGACTATAGTACTTTTGAAATATATAAATTTAATATCCGAAATAATTAATAATAATTTAATATCTGAAATTTGCCCAATTCATTTTCGCAATCGCAACATATTCATACAAAATTTAGTAGTCCAAAAAATATCCTTACCTACCAATATTCAGACGCTTGCTACTAACTCTCTAGATATTTATGAAATTATTTATAACTATATTAAATCAGAAAATATCCAATCTTAATCGAAATTTTCAAAGCCTTTAATCACTTCTTTTATTACCTGGCTAGTAGCCAAAGCTGCTAAAGCCAACAAACAAAAAAAGGAAAAAAAATATATTGTATCCAATAACCGAAAAAAAAAGAAACTTTTAACTTACATATGTTTCATAACGATTTATGGGAAGAGGATCGACTAAAACTGGCTCCGTTATGATATTTCAGTATTTAATTTTACGAAAAAAAAAAAAAAAAAAACGCTGTTAACTTACATATACACAGTAAGACGATAGCTGACTTACTAAGTTTGCAATGACCAGGCAACTTGCTTGTTTCTTATAGTAATAGACTTAAATTGCGTTCATAATGCGTAGGCGTCCAATGTAAATAGTGTGTTTGTATTCTGAATGCAAACCAGCGCATGCTAGCTTATATTACGGCAAGAATTTAAGAGAAAGAGCTCAGTGTTTTTTGTAAAATGTATATTAAAACGAATAGATTATGTTAATTATTATTACGTAAAATAATAATTATTTTCGTTGTCTTTTTGGGGATTACGCAAACCTGCAAACCAAAGTTAAAGATCTCACTGATGCTATAGTCCGTTCAAACGTTAGAATGCAGTACAGAGCAAATGGGGTAGTTCTTTTTCATATTCTCTAATGGACTGTCCCAATAACATTATTCTTTTTTTTTCTTGGCGAAGTTGCGAGCTGTAAAACGCGCTGATCGTTGGAAACGCAATACAAATGTTTATTATTTTTTCCCTGATACTTTATCCATTTAATGTGAATATATTATCAGCAAAAAAATATAAAATGAAACATAATATTTTGGGTTCATTGACATATTTGACACTTTTACAACATTTGGCAATACCGCTACCATTTCTCAAAAATCGACACTATGGATTTGTACCAAGTTCATAATTATTGCTAGTAAATCAAATTAATAGACCTGATTGTTTAACAGTAATAAAAATAAAATAAAATAAAAAGCACATTGTTGCTTAATATTCTTTGCCTTTTATGGTATATTGATGAAACACAACATTCCTTAATGACAAGTTGAATAATAATTCAAAGAGTGATAATTAACAATTTGAAGTTAATGACTACATAGTTTTTAATTAGTTACACTCGGCATACGCGTTATATACCTATAGAAAAGGTAATCATAAAATTAGTAATAATTAGTAATAATCTGTAAACAGAATCATCAACAATTACGCCATAGTGTGAAAGTTGTGATTATAAGTATTTTAAAAAGGTAATTATTACAAATTGAACAATTTTAAAATCGACAATCTCTTTGAAGTAATTTTACCAGAAATACAAAGCCGTTCAAATTTTTCTTCCATTCTTAAAATATTTTATTTTGTATAATATATATGTAGGTACATACTCAGACAGATATTTTCCTTGAAGAGAACCGTTCATTTAAATCTTTATTATTAATATTAATTCAAATTGTCTTACCTTCATCGGTGTCCGCATGAGCTTCCAATAGTACAGAATAACAAGTACACGTTCTTGTTTTCTGCGTATAAACACACTCTCGAAGAGTTTGCAGTCGGTTCATATGGATCACAGTTGTGGTGATTGTTACCAGCACACATGTTAATGCACAAACTAAACAACATACCCCACACACCTTTATCTGCAACAATAATTGGAAAAAAAAAAGAAAATTATTGCATCTATCAATATATAAACTTGTGCGATAAAATATTCTTGTTCGCATTGTCAATCGAACATTGAAACGGATTGTTTTATAATACAGTGAAACCTCGATGAATTGTTCTGAAGGTGTTTGAAAATAGTAACGATGAGTAAATTACAATTATTGCATTTATCGAAAGATAAACTTGTACGATAAAATATTCTTAATCGAACTGTCAGTTAAACATTGGATCTGATTTTTTTACAATACAGCGAAACCTCGATGCATCATTTTGAAGGAGATGGAAAACAGAAACGCTGAGTTAAGTACAATTAATGCATCTATTGATAGATAAATTTGTACGTTAGAATATTCTTAATCGAATTGTCAATCGAACATTGAAGCAGCTTGTTTTACAGTGAAACTTCGATGCTTTGTTCCGAAGAGCTTGGTAAAACAAAAATGGTGAATTAGGGAAAACAACAGATGCGGGAAACTATTAAACACTATAGTTGAGATAAATTTAATTTCTTCTATATATTTGCAAATACATTATAAAACATATAATATTTGTGAAAATTGATAATTATTTTACAGAAGTTTAGAGTCCAAGTTCACAAAATGATCTTTTTAGGATAAATATTAAGATGATCACTATCACAGTTGCTATTATTATTTGCATATAAAGAAGAATGTTTTGATTTTAATGACCGCTTCGGTTTTTTGAACTCATCGATGGTCATCCCACAAATTTCAATTTTCAACAACAGATAATGTGGGAAAATGATGCATTAAAAATAAACTTTTTCAACAATCACTGCGATAAAACAGTAGTTCAAGGAACGTTGGAGACAGAAAAAAATAAGTGTAGGGAAGATAACAGATGCGAAATTTAAAAGAAAATTACAACTAACTGAAATTATAGGGAAATTATACTACACACATAACCGGCTGTCTATTAATAGACACCGGTATTATATTAAATTTTTCAAAATCAATTGATTTTGAAAAATTTAATTCTGATTGAAGCAATAAAATTAATTCCGGAATAAATTATATTAAGTTATATTTAAATACTTACCAAATAACTATATCTATTTCTTCTTCTTGCCAAACTCATAACACATAATCCAGTCAAAATTAACTGTAACAAAAATTTAACATTATTTATTTAATATTATTTTTCGACCACCACCAATTTGTAATTTTATATATAATGTTGTAACATATAATTTTTAATCACCAGTTGTACAATGGGTATAAAATAAAATTAAGAATAAATTAAATATGATTTTTGTGCTTACCATAGTAGCTGGAACAAATGTAGGTACAGTTTCGAAGTAGCCAAGTGTAGAAGTATAAGAACGTAACATGAAATAAACAGCAAGGAATAGGGCTCCGAGCACTGCTGCGAAGCCACCACATATCGTACACCAGAATACGTACTTCCGTATTCCACCACCACCTGCTCCGTTACCTGCTAAAAATAAAAGACATCATTAATATATTTAACGATTGGTATAATACAACACATTATAAGTTTCTTATACAAAACTAGCAATTTAAAATAAAATTAGTAGCAATCTATAAATCAATAATTGCAGCGAATTTTTATCTATCTAAAAGGATATTTTTAATCGTAAGAAAGATTGTTATAAAATTGTTGTTCAATAATTTAATAACAGGTATGACAACAAATTTTATATTTTTTAAATATATTTGTAGGTTTCAAATACATGAATATTTACATAGTTTTGTGTAGAAATAATACGTCAACATTGTTTTCAACATGATTTTTTATAATTAAGAACCTTCGTCGAAAAATATTATACTTGGTGATAATAGAATGCCACTTTGAATGCAGTTTGGGAACCACTGCATTAAAGTGTATATAGTTTTTTTGAAATAAATATTGTAATTTTTCGCATATAAAATCAAAAGTATTGCAATGTCAGATTTAGTCATTGTCCGAACAGTTCATTGTCCGAATGACAATGAACTGTTTAATATACATCAAAGATTGTACAAAGTTGATCGATAATAGATATGGAACTTGAAATTATCTTCGACAGTTACATTATACGTAAATGTTAAATTATATTCTTATAAAAATAATATTACAATAAAAATTGATATTGGTTTTTGGATCGATTAACTAGTTTTGGAATATTCCATATTGATTCTGTCGAGACTTTTAATCAAACCAAAATCCATATATCTTTTCGATCTCAAAAAATTATAAAACAAATTTATTCAGACATAAAAATTGATTATTTTATTTCCATTTATATTTGTAATGAAATTGTAATTTTATAATTATAAACGCCAAATATTTGGTTTATATAATATTTTTGAAATAAACTAAAATTTCTCGAGCTTAGCATTTAGGGCTATTAGTTTTAATAAATTATTATATATTCATAACACTTATAAAATATATTATGTTATATTATTAACTAGCTGAGATACCCGTTAATACAAAATTGTAAACATTATAAAATTGTAATATTAGTTATATGAAATATTATAATTTTAGACAGCGCTCCCTATAGCTCTCTAAATATTCAACTTTTTAAAAATTAAATTCAGCAGAAAATTTCTTCATTTTCAATCACTTTCTTATAGACATTTTTCAAGATTTTAGTTAGCGTGCCCACGTATCTCACCAAATATTCATCCAAATGAAAACTGTATAAAACAAAATAGGTTGGTTTGTTATATTTTAAACATTTTTTATCATACAGGTTTTTGCTGTAAAGTAAATAATAAGTAAGATATTTAAAAATTGGTGTACCTCATAACTCCCCAAATATTCATCCAATGGAAAAAAATGTATAGTACAGAAAAGATTTGTGTTTTTATTTCAAACAATTTTTGTCATATATTATTTTGCTGTTAAATTTAAGCGGAACTAGAATTTGAATTCTAGTAATTATTATCTATTAAGTGAGGTTTTTAATTATTTTGTTTACTAAAAGCCCACTTCAAACCATAAAAGGAGAGCTCATGACAACTTGAAAATTTCAGTTAGTTCCGCTTAAACGTATGGAATAGCCTATAGCAACTTTTGTTAGACAAAAAAATTTCAAACAACAATTTGTTTGCCAGAAGTCATCGACAAAATCAGGAAAAACAACCAAAAACATCGCATCATTCTTCATCATGACAATGCAAGCTCCCACACAGAACGTCAAACAATTGATTATTTGAAGGAGAAAAACATCTAATTAATGTCTTATTGTATTCATCTGATTTATCCCCTAACGACTTTTTTTTTGTTCCTCAATGCCAAACAAAAAATGGGTAGACAGCGATTTTGATCATCTCAAGAAGCTGTTGAAGACTTCGAAAACCATGTTTTTGAGATACCAACTTCAGAGTGGCAAAAATGTTTCGAGAATTGGTCTGAACGCGTGCAAAAGTGTATAAATCTTAAAGGCAAATGTATTGAAAAGCAATAAAAAAATTTGTTCCAAAAAAAAAAAAATGTTTTCTTTCTTAGTTTTTGTTAAAACTTAAAAGGTAGCCCTCGTATAAAAATGTTGCTTATTTTCTTTAATTAAAATTCATTGCATTTTTTAAGTTAATATGTCTTAATTAGTGGGTACAGTATGGAAATAAAGCATATATCTTAGAGTTCACGAACCCCAGATAACAAATATTGCATCTTAATTCACACATTTAAAAATAATAATAATTTAATAATTTTTCTGTCTACTTTGCAACCGATCCAGAAAAAAATTTCTACAAAAGCTTGACAACATTGAATGCTCAATCAATTCCCTCTTAACGTTTTGACCTTATTGGCTACTCACAATTAAGAAATTCTAGAATCTCAAAACTGCTAATATAAGAATGTAAAATAATTTGTAATAATCTGTATATTTTTGTGTACGATTTGATGTAAAAATTCACTTAGCAACTTAGGCAAAATCATAAATTAAAAAAAAAAAAATAATAATTTAGTAATTTTAACCATAACGTACCAGGGTGGTGTGGTATAGGATGATGTGGTAATGGGTACTGCGGTGGTACATGGTACTGCACCACTTGCATAACAGGGTACCCATGCATTTTAATAAATAAACAACAGCACCAAATCACAAACAAATCACAGTAACAAATAAACAAAACACTTAAACTCTATAATAATAACAAAACAGACACATTATTTAAATATTTTTAACAATATAGTTGTATTATTTAGATTGTTCGCGAGGATTGTCACATGAATTTAATAGTTTTAAGTGAATAATATTGTTTTTTGATATTGTAACCATGGTTGAGAGCTCGTGTGCTTTTAGCGCGATACTCGGCTACTTTCTGTGCTCCGCTACGAACAAGGACGAAATTCATTTACACAGGGGTGGATTCTACCCGCTTTCTTACATTTTCCTTGCTCACTTACTAAAAATTAAAATATTATCATGAGAATAGTTCTAATTATATCATTTAACCCTCTAGTGCCCATCACCGCCCCCATATAAAAATACAATAGTTGCAAATTTCATCGAAATGCCCATGGCCGCATGACTGCACTATGAAACGCTTTCAAACGCTGATTGAGCAAAATTACACGTGTTTTTAGGGTTTTGTAGGTATGACCAAAAAACCCTTATACCGTCATTTTGTCGTCTGTCTGTTTGTCTGTCTGTCTGTCTGTCTGTCTGTCTGTCTGTTCGGTAAAAATTGTAGCCAAACGGCTGAACCTAGAGAGTTGAAATTTGGCATGCTTATACAACTCTTTGACCCGCACATAGGAAAAATACTAAAACATCTAAAAAACATACCCCCCTAAAAATATAAACAAATATGTGCTCATCGAAAACAAAAATATTTTTTTTAAATTCTGAGTAGGGTATTAAATGAAAGCCATTAGTACGTGGATTAACGATCAAATTTTTATTTTTGCAAAATAAATTATTTTGATGCGATTTTTGCCAAAATTGTGCAAAAAAAAAAATTGTCCCACACCCTGTAGCCCAGATGATTTAAACTAAAAATCTAAAAAAATTCTAAGTAATGTATATTGGTGTGAACCGAAATAGTACAACAGGAATTTTTGATCAGATTATGTTTTCGGAAAATAACGCATTTTTTGTGGTTTTTGGTTCACAAAGTACAAAAGTTATACCAATGTAAGACACGCACATGCAAAGCGTGCATAGCGTAATGGGTTAGAGCACTGCTGGTATGAGCTGGAAAACGAAGGGTTTCGAGTTCGAGTACCGAGTGAATTTTATTTTTTCTGTTTTTTTTTTTGCATTTTTATTATGTTGAAATTATTTTGTCAAAATTCTAGTTATATTTTGACAAATGTTGTATTTAATTTTTAAGAGCGTAAATTTAATAACCAGTCTTATTATATGATTAACAGACGATAAATTATTTTAAAAATATCGTTCATTTTGGCGTGATTACTACAAAGTAAAATTTGTCCTACACACTCAGCATACCGCCTTCACTTATTATATACCTGCGAAACCCTGAAATGTGTGAATATTCACACTTCACATCAATTTTTTCTAAAACCAATCAGTTGAATGTAAGAGTTGACGTATTACGGATGCTCGCCTTATGTTACATATTAAAAATTGATGTGAAGTGTGAATTCACACATTTCAGGGTTTCGCAGGTATTTAGTAAGTGAATGATGATTACTTGGGATGCCAAAACAAATTTTATGTTAAAATATTTTTTTTGTTAATTTTAATTCGAATGCCTAATACCATTATTTTGGTTTCTAAATATGTGCAGTATTTTTTTTTATATAGCAAGGTTCATTAAGATTTTGCAAATTGCGCCTATGGCTTACATTGGTTGTTTTAAGTCATATGCTCCGCTCTTCTGGTTTCGTATACATGACGCATAGAATGAAAATATAATTCCAATAATTCCAACTGGTTAATAAATTTACTCTCTTAAAAATTAAATGCAACATTTGCCAAAATATAACTAGAATATTGACAAAATAATTTTGTCAATATCTTAATCTTTTCTACATCGTTAACCAAAAACACAAAAAATGCGTTATTTTCCGAAAACATAATCTGATCAAAAATTTCTGTAGTACTATTTATTCTGGGACACACCAATGTACATTACTTTTCAGATTTTTAGTTTAAACCATCTGGGCTACAGGGTGTGGGACATTTTTTTTGCACAATTTTGGCAAAAATCGCGTCAAAATAATTTATTTTGCAAAAATAAAATTTTGATCGTTAATCCACGTACTAAGGGCTTTCATTTGATACCCTACTCAGAATTTTAAAAAAATATATTTTTTTTTGTTGAGCGGATATTTGTTTATATTTTTAGGGGGACATGTTTTTTAGATGTTTTAGTATATTTCCTATGTGCGGGTCAAAAAGTTGTACAAGTATGCCAAATTTCAACTTTCTATGATCAGCCGTTTGGCTACAATTTCTACCATACAGACAGACAGACGGATACATGAGTGACGTTATAAGGGTTTTTTGGTGGTCATACCTACAAAATCCTAAAAAGATCACCATTCACATTTCCTTCGCCTACCTTGATTTCTATTAATTTACGAAAATTATAAACTAAAAAAAACTTACAAAAATCTCATTGTAAGTTTGTAAAATATTCACCAGTACAAAATTTCGCCCAACAATGATTGCTAAAAAAGATGCTATACACAGTATTGCATATTTTTTGTCGGAAGTGCATAATTTTATGTTTTTAATAATATTATTAAATGAACTTCCTTGAGAAAAATTTAACTATCATACATTCTTGTAACAAAATTAAAATAATGTTGTTACAAATGACGTTATAACATACATATCCTGTCTGCAGATAGTGAAAAAAGTAATTGTTCAAGTTTACTTGAAATTAAGTGCAATTACATTAGTTGCAATTGCAAACGAAGTTTTTAAAACACAGTTTTTGCATCTTGTTCTTATAAAAGTACAAATGTTTATATATTTTTTTGAATGAAGGAATATTTTTACTATATCCATCATTATCATTAATAAAATGAACAACCATACTCCTTTAGAGAGAACAATCTTCCTTTAGATGATCTTGTCCTGCCTAATTTTAATGTCCTTTTTTTGACCTGCTTCGGATATATTTATCCTTCTTGTCCAGCTTCGTCTTGGTTTATTTTTAATTTTGCATTTCGCTGTTAATGCCAGTAATTTGTAACAATATTGTAAGGTTAATTTGTACGATTGTCTAGTGTGATTCTGTTTTTAAATTTGTGTTTTTGTACACTTCCCTTATCTCAAAAAAGAAAATGTTTTTTGTTATTCAAAAATACATCCTTAAAACAGTATGTTACAGTTCTAAAGTTGCGTTCAGACCTGTTTAAATTAGTTGGCTGTGCACTGTGCGTTATGGATATGTTTAATAAATTGTTTTAACGTTCGAGGTAGCGCCGGATTCATAGGGGCGCCAAATGGCCAAATTCCATTTTTTTTAAATTATTTTTTATATTAATAAACTATAATCAACAAAAAGTTGATTTAATAAAAGAAAAATATATTTTTTTAAAAAGATGTATACCCTAATATTGGCATTGCGCTGCGCATATTTTTAACGCTCCCTGTAACTGTTGATTCAAATGAACGCAGTTTTAGTAAATTAAAGTTAATTAAAAATTATTTGCGTTCTACAATCGGCCAAGATAGATTGTCAAATTTAGCTTTAATATCAATAGAAAATATTATCTGTCTCATTTTGTAATACGAAACTAAGAGGAAAATTTCATTTTTTATGTTGTATATTTAAAATATCATCTTAGGGTAGTAATTCTGAAGTGGCACTTTTCAAAATATTTGACATGTCTATCACAATTTTGACATGTCAATCGCAATTTTGACATGTCAATTTGTTATCTGACATATATAGTTTTTGAGTGAATATAACCTCGATATAATAAAACTTAACCAAACATTTAAAAGCCAGATTTACAAGTTCACATGTTTCCATAAAAGTCTATTTACACCACAACAGTCACCAAAGTAACCAGATCTAGTTTCGTATTACAAAATGAGACAGATTATACTATAGCGCAGTCATTAAATTATGAAAACTTAATTAACGAATACTCACAATTAAAAGCCAGAAAAGTAAATTTATTTAATTTTCCATTCCGTTAAAGTGAATATATAATATATTATTAAAATACCAAAATATTTATTATTTGTTGTTCAAATATACCACTTTTTTTGTCATTAAATATATATTTTTTTATTTATTCTGTTATTCAATTATGTAATATAATATTTCTTTAGCCCTTTTTTGTTTCATTTTAGGTGTTTTTCATTTTGTATCTCATTCATTGGCCTAGAGTTTTTTTTTTGTCCCTTTATATATTAGTTGATTATCATAATTTTTTATTAAAAGATTTGTAACATAATTTGTTAACGTAATCGTTAATATTGCAATTTAAACCAAACCAAAGAAAAAGGGTAAAACTGAATCAAAAAATAATACCAACGAATGTTTTTTTATAAATTCATTGTTAAAAAATGACTTTATAATATATATTTTTGTATGTTCCTTATTGGTAATAAGATAGTTCCTTTATTAGGAGTAAGTGTTCCTTTACTGGTGATTTTCTGATTTTTATGAATAAAGTTGTTTTTTTATTTTTCTAAGTTATTCTTTTATTTCCATTTGCATCAAAATAAAACAATAAGATTTTAAGGATTCTCGATAAAACATGGTAAGTAAATATCTTAAATAACATTTTGGTGAAGAAAACAACGTAAGTAAATGACTTAAACGTTCCCTTACTGATGCAATCACCCTAACATAAAATTTTAAAAATTGCGTATGTAATTAGAGAGTTTGGGGGGGGGGAGAGCCTAGAAGAAAAAAATGTTTTAAAGGGACAAAAATCGGAAAATTACTCGGCTAACAAATACTGACCAAAATGTAAGTGTTGACTTAAAACAAGATCCTCATTTCTAAAATACAAGTGATGACTAAAAAAAGCTCCTGAGCTCTAAAATTCAAACTTGCTCCTTAAAAAAACGTTTTTTTGAGTCCTTGGGGGAGGGATCAAGCCCCTAAGCCCCCCTGGGTGCCCGCCTGCACTGAAGAATAAATACTAAAAAACAAAGTACATAAAATATTTTTTGATCAATTTTGGGGTAAATTTGTCTTAGTCCAGTTCTGCTCCTGTCACCAGGACAACCCTAGAAAGTCGATATTTTCCCCTCCAATATTCTCCCACTCTCTTTCTTTCCCCTAGATTCGATTTAATGCGCGATAGACAGATATCTTACTTTGTCACTATTACCTTTCAATTTAATATATATTCATTATACGCCTCTTACTTCATAGTTCAAAAAACTTATACATAATATCCGTTTAATATGCAAAGTTGCAAAAAAATTTGATAGATGGCAGTATCCAGTTTTTGTGAGTCATTGTTAGAAATTCAAAGTGGGGCTTTGTATTGTTAAGTAAATAGTAAAAAAGGCAGGAAATAGTCAATTATGGAAAAAAATATTTTATTAATCAGTTAATATAAGATATAAATATGTAAATATATATATATATATATTTTTTTTTTGTGCTTCGATAAATAAATTTATTGCTGAGTAATGAATAGAAAATTTTAACAAACAACTTCAACATTATGAACAGTTGCGAGTGTGAAATGTTTGCTGATGACATAAAAATATACTGCAAAATTACTAACATGTCGCACTGCAATGAGCTGCAAATCGATCTTGCCAAAATATGCGAGTGGAGTGAGGCCACTGGTTTAGCATTCAATACCTCAAAATGCAAAGTTGTGAGCTATACGAGAAAACGTGAGGCTATTGAATACAGTTATACCATGAATGGCTGCACTGTACCACGAACAGATACGATTAGAGATCTTGGTGTTATATTTGACTCACAGATGACTTTTCAGCACCATATTAAACATGTTGTGAATAATGCTATGAAAAAAATCGGGTTTGTGCTTCGATTAACCAAAGGCTTTCGTCACAGTCAAACGTACGCCATACTCTTCAACTCCTTGGTACGACCTGCTCTGGAATATGGCTCGGTGATATGGTCACCATATCACAGTAAATATATTAATAGTATTGAGACTGTCCAATCGCGATATTATCGTGTTGTTGAATTGCGTATGACAGGAGTTTATCCTAAATACATATCAACGAGCAGTATTTTATCAAAGTATAATGTTAGAACCCTGTCTGGGAGGAGAGATACGACATCGATGGTATTTTTATTTAAAATGTTTAACAACTACATTGACTGTCCTGACATCTTATCCAAAAATTTTCTAAAAGTGCCTTCCCGGGGTTTCAGAATCAGAGACACACTCTTTACATGTAAAAGACCGACTACCATGCATTATGAAATGAGTCCGTTGCTCCGTATGACATCATTATATAATAGTGTTCTCGGTAAAGACAGATCTTTAGATTTATTCAATATGAGTTACTCCAAGTTCCGCAAAGTTGTATTAAGCCTTGTAACTTGATTGTGTACAGAATAAAATCTAATGTTAACAGTTGATTTGTAAAACTGCAAGTAGATTCAGGCGACCGTTGTAATCTGTATAGTACGTCTGGCCTTGATTGTATTTTGTGAATGTCTTAAATATGTTTTGTAAATTGAATGAGTAGAGCAAGTTAATGTTTGTTTATATGAAATTGTACATTTTTTTTTTTAAAAAGTATTGTTTATGTTTGAGTATGTTAGTATGTATGTATATTGTATGTTTGTCTACGGACACAAAAAGGACTATGTCTGTAGTGTCCAAATAAATAAATAAATAAATAAATAAATAAATTATTTTATATGACTAAGACCATTGTACATTATAAAAGAAGAGGGCGATCATGAGAAGTATGTTAATATGTTAATTAAATCAATGTCTGGCACTATGGAGGCAGTGCAAGAGAACCAAGGTGTAGAAGAATTGACAATGCAGAAGTATCAGATACTTTATTATTCATGCTATTTCTGGTTTGAAATCTACAAAAAAAATTATATTTGTACTGTTATGGCCAAGTTAGTAAATCTAAAATATAAAAAAATCCAGTTAAATTACTACCCCAATATAAATCAAATAAAATAAAGTTAAGTAAAATAATACGTGTTTTCAGATCAACACAATTTTTACCGACCGCCAACATATATAAGGGAGGTATTGTGATCATACCGATTTTGACATTTCGAGATTTCGATGGATCTCCACGAATTGAGGTCTCTACATAACGTTTTGACTATTTTTAGCATGATGTCTGTCTGTCTGTCTGTCTGTCGATCTGTATGTTGGTCTGTCTGTCTGTCTGTCTGTCTGTCGGTCCATGTACACGTGCAGAGCAAATTCGGTTAAAAGGATTTTTATAAAACTTAATATTTAAGCTTTTGACATCAATGGCACGAGTTGATCAACTTTTGGAAAAAATCGGTTAACTAGAAATGGAAGTTTACTCGTGTCAGTTTTAAGATTTTTGCGAATATTTCACAACAGAGAAATATTTCGAAAAAATTTATTTAACAAAAGTTGCTATACAAGCAATTACTAACAACTTTTATTTGAGACATTTTTTGATAAAGCAGCATAAATTAAACAAGTGCTTTGTGATGGCGGTCGATCCTGTGGTGGCCACAGTTTTTAACTAAAACTGATTTGATCGCTCTTCATTTCCATTAATAAATTATCTTGGTACCCATGGCGTATTTAATTACTATCTCTCAACTGTCTTCCTTAAAAATTTCCAATTTTCTCTGTCTTGAGCTTCTTGTAGCCAGTTCGTAGTTATACGCTTTAGGTCTTTAGGTCATCAGTCCAATGAGTGGGCGCTCTCCTTCGGCTACTATTTTCTTGCTATGGTTTCGAAAATCCGTTTGGTCCATCTGTCGTCTATTGTTCTAGTTAGATCAGCTGCCCATTTCCATTTCATATTAACTACTTTTATAAGGATGTTGGTTAGTTTCTCCTGTTGAAGAATTTCAGCATTTTCATAAATTGTATTTAAAAAAAGAGATCTTGGAAGAACTAATTAATTTAGTGAAAGAAAACCCGCAATTGTGGAATCAGTAGGATCAAATGTATAAACTGTGAAAAACGTTTTATTTGAAAATATAACAAAAGATTTGTCACAACTATTTCCTGACATAAAACACAAGTTGCAGTTCTTCGAAGTATTTGTAACGGGTGTTTTTTTTAGAGGTATAGAACTTTAAGTTGGCATTACTGTTCAAGATGGCGACCGATTTAACAGCTGTCAAGTGATTTATTCTCAGTTTGGTTTGGCAATTCATCATGAATAGACTCACGCCTGAACAACGCTTGCAAATAGTGCAATTTTATTTCGAAAATAATGGTTCTGTGCGGAATACGTATCGCGCACTACGTCCATTTTATCGTCGACAAAATCGTCCATCAGAGCAGTTAATTCGATTAACCATGGAACGTTTTCGCACCACGTTTACTCTTATTGATAACTCGCATCCCCAGAGACGCCGTACGGTGCGTACAGAAGAAGCTATTGGTACTGTAGAGCGTAGCATTGAGGAAGACCCGAATGAGTCCATCCGCCATCGAGCACAGGAATTGGATCTGTGTCCATCCACTTTATGGACAGCCATGATGTCCAGGAACTGTGGTTCCAACAAGACGGCGCAACATGTCACACAGCTCGTGCCACAATCGATTTATTGAAAGACACGTTTGGTGACCGCCTAATTTCACGTTTTGGACCTGTGAATTGGCCTCCAAGATCTTGTGATTTAACACCGCTGGACTACTTTCTGTGGGGCTATGTAAAGTCATTGGTCTATGCGGATAAGCCACAAACGCTTGACCATTTGGAAGACAACATTCGCCGTGTTATTGCCGATATACGGCCACAAATGTTGGAAAAAGTCATCGAAAATTGGACGTCCAGATTGGACTACATCCGAGCCAGCCGTGGCGGTCATATGCCAGAAATCATATTTAAAATGTAATGCCACAAGATTATCTTTCGAATAAAAAAAAATTCATGTCAATCGAATAATCCATCGTTGTTTTATTGCAATTTAAAGTTCTATACCTCTAAAAAAAACACCCTTTACTTATTCCAAGAAATCTTCTGTAGCTATTTGAATCTTTTTTTTAATTCTGTTAATAAATTGTTAAAACCTTTTATCTCTTCTTTTCAACCATGATCTAGTCCAATATTAACTTTTTTTCTTTCTACATTTTATTGTTTTGTTAGTTGCTGACAATTTATTATTGACGGCTACAAAGAAAGTTACTATTTCTTCCTTATTCATAATTAAAAATAGAATAGTCCTTTGGTTTAGGCGGAACTAGATTTTCAATTCTAGTTACTTTTACCGATTGATTGAAGCTTTTGATCATTTTGTTCAGGAAAAGCCAACTTAAATATATAAAAAAAATTGCTAATGACAACATACAAAAATTAAAATTCCGGTTAGTTCCGCCTAATCGTTTGGAATAGACTGTACAACAAAGTACACATGCGCAAACATATAATTTCCAAGTATTAAGAAATATTCAAATACCGTGTGATAAGTCAAAACCTAAAGACTTGAATCCCGAAAAAAAACAACCTACAAACATAAAACTTGGATAGCGTTCTAGTGTGATACGCTAGTAAGAACGCTGTGTACAGGGCGTACACAGCGTTCTTCTCCACTGAAACAAATTCTACTAGGTATTAGTTACCCCTGGTATACTAGGGGTAACTTTCCAACTAAAGAACCACTGTTCTATAAACCATAATTCTGCTCTTTAACACTAGGTGCGTTCGGCATAAGCTAATAATCTACACATTCTGCATAATTTACACTAGAAGCGTTCGTCATAAAGTTTCTGTGTGCTTTGTGCTGCACGAAGATCGTTCGGAATATACTGTGCAGTGCAGTTTGTGTTGCACATTCGTCATAAGTTCATATCGTGCGGCAGTCTGTGCAATGGTGTTTTACACGGTAAAAATACAAAGTTATTATTTCTACAAAACAATATGAGTGAAAAGAATTCAAGATATCATTGTTTATGCCTGCAGCAATTGCAAAATAAATAGTATAGACATGAATCTCATGATGGAATATGTAAATACACTCAAGAAGACTTCAATTTTTCTGGATACAACCGGAAATGTACTTTTAATTGATATGTAGTCATGTTTAGAATTGTCTTCTCATCAAATAAAATTTCTTTTATATTACTTAAAAGCATCGCAAAACCTTCATGCGCCATTTATATATTATCGTACAAAACAATTAGCAGGAGATAGATTACAAAAAAAAAAAGAGTAGGTTAGAATAATAGTTTGAATAACTGCACAATCTGAAGAAAGCGTTCGTCTTTGACTTTCTTGCACAGTCTGCACAGTGGTCACGTGACAAAAAACGTGCACGACGCAGAGTTAACACTGCACAGTTATGCCGAACGCACCTAGTGTTGGCAGTGCGTGGCAAAGCAATTTGGAGTCTGGTGCGGGAAATTTGAACGGCCCCTTTTTGGTAATGTTCAATGATACCTTCAATCTAAGAAGAACAAAAAAATTCAACTATCTCGCACCTATTGCTTTGGCGCCTATCGTGGGGGCACCATTCGTACACCCCTTTGCCACGGCACTGATTATAGGCAATAACATAACCATAGCAACAATATAAACATTACATATAAACGTAAATCATTGAGCTTAATGTTGGGTCAAATATAATTACTGTTGTTAACAACTATTTACCAAATATAATAATATTAATGCTTTATATTGGTTTTAAAGTTGTAACTCGCCACCACTGAGTTAGTCAATAACGTAAGGTTGGGGTTGGACCCTAACCTTGGTGTATCTAGCCGCTTGTCAGACGGTTAAAGTACCCCAGTTATTCACAACCATCGGTTATGAATTGTACTAAAATGGAAGTGGATAAGAAAAAAAGGGGTCAAAATTTTGTGTCTCACGATGTAATGTTATTAGTGAAATTAGTTGAAAGAAATAAGGTGAGTTATATTACATTTTAAACTTGAGTTTACCATCGATTAGTTTAAGAGCGGGAAAATTTAAATTTTGAGAGTTAAAAAATGGAACTTTGTATAAAGATGTTAATTTATGGATAAAATATGTAAAGGAATAAAATAAACCCTCAGATTTATTAAATGTCAATGACAATTCACAGTTACCATGGAAACAAAATTTTATGCATCTTAAAACTTTTATTTAATTTTAAAAAGTAGTCGACCAGCGTATCTTTGTGGTAAAACACGTGCTCTACGTTGCTAAGATTTCGGATTCGAATCCGGTTCAGGCATGGAATTTTCAACACGAAAAATCACAATTATCCTGGCTAATTGCTATAGTAACAAATGCCATATATGTGGAATAAAAAATTTAAAAACTAACTGAGGTAGGTACTGTATACGGAGTTAAGGTCTATATACTCCTTCAAATTAAGTTTTGATTGTTTTTGATTTTGGTTTTTAATCATTTGTGCATTGAAAACCATGGAAGCGTTCTGTGTAACAAATTAATGTGTGGTTTTAATATACTCGGTTTTAATATTGAAAGTTTTACGAATTTATGTATATATTATGGACCGAGTGATAAATAGGGCAGTATTCACAATGCCCTGATATTATGAATAATGCCCAAAACAATCGGGTAAGATAATAAATGTTACAAAAAATATTAAATTTTATGTGCATTATGAATATTGCTCTGTAACCGTTGGACAGGGTGATTAAGGGTGCGCACAACCGTACAGTTTCTTATACAAGACTAACAATCTGAAATAAAATTAATAACAATCTATACATCAAAATTTTCAGTGAATTTTTATCTATCTAATAAGATATTTTTAATTGTAAAAAGAACTATCATGTAATTGTAAATAAACAAATTGCGTTGTAGACGCTACCTTGCAAACCATTCGATACAAATGTGTGTACCATGCGGCAAATTGTAGCTAAAGCTTCATTCTACAAATATGTTAGGAAAATTGTGTTCTATTGTGAAAATTACTTATAGTTATTGTACTTGGTAATCTACTTGTGCCGCCATCTCGAATTTGCCGCGGTTCTCAATATGAGTGTTGCGCATAAAAATTATTTATTTTATGTAAAGAATATTTGTACCAAATGGCATTTCATTATCATCAAGTTTAATATTTTTCGACGAACGCTCCAAACTATAATCAATCATGTCGAAAAAAATATTGACGTATTATTTAAACATTTCTACACAAAACTATATAAATAAAAAAATTATTTGAAACCCACAAATATATTTAAAAAATTACAGAACATTGTTGTGTGATTCCTATTTTTATGTTATTGAGTAATAACATTTTTACAATATTTTTTCTACAATCAGAAATATTCTATTAGGTAGATAAAAATTCTGTGAAAATTTGGATGTATAGATTGTCACTAATTTTATTTCAGATTGTTAGTTTTGTATAAGAAACTTATAATCTCTGGGGGTTGTACGTAGCGTTAAAGCAGTTTCTGTCTAAATAACTTTTGTTTATTTACGTATTAAACCTTTACAAACGTATTAACAAATTACCAAAATTAACTAGCAGCAGCAGAACCATTAAGAAATAAACAACAAAGTAAAAAATATTAAAAATAAATGAAGAAAATAAAACTTTAGGTACTCAAGTAATAAAAGAAATTCGTACCAAAGTAACAAAAAACAATTTTAAGAAGTTACAAAGAGAACCAACATAATAACTTTATTTGGCATTATTTTTGAGAGTTTTGTAGGTATGACCAAAAAACCCTTATACCGTAATTTTGTCGTCTGTCTGTCTGTCTGTCTGTATGTCTGTCTGTCTGTCTGTCTATCTGTCTATCTGTCGTCTGTTTGTCTGTCTGTCTGTCCGTCTGTCTGTCCGTCTGTCCGTCTGTCCGTCTGTCCGTCTGTCCATCTGTTCGGTAAAAATTGTAGCCAAACGGTTAAACCTAGAGAGTTGAAATATGGCATGCTAAACAAATATCTGCTCATCGAAAAAAAAATATATATATTTTTTTTTAATTCTGAGTAGGGTATCAAATGAAAGCCCTTAGTACGTGGATTAACGATCAAAATTTTATTTTGCCAAATAAATCTTTTTTAAGCGATTTTGCCAAAATTGTGCAAAAAAAAATTGTCCCACAGCCTGTAACCCAGATGGTTTAAACTAAAAATCTGAAAAAATTCTAAGTAATGTACATTTGTGTGAACCGGAATAGTACAACAGGAATTTTGGATCAAATTATGTTTTCGGAAAATAAGACTTTTTTGTGTTTTTTGCTTGACCATGTAAAATATTTAATAACTTATGTACCACAGTAAACCAGCATGCTTTCACAGTGTAATGGTTAGTATTCTCGCGTTCTAATTTGCAAACTAGGGTTCGTACCGGTCTCGAGACTATTTTATTTTTTATAATAATAATAATAATATTAATATTATATTTTCTGTTTTTTTTTTGCATTTTTATTTTATTTAAATTATTTTTGCAAAGTTCTAGTTATATTTGTGCAAATGTTGCATTTGATTTTTAAAAACGTAAATTTAAGAACTAGTGGAAATTGTTGAAATTGAATACACGAAATCAAAGGGGCACTCCGCCCCTCTGGTTTCATGATTGATGTAAAACAACTGATGGAAGCCATAGGCGTAATTTTAAAAATCTTAATGAACCTTGCTATATAAAAAAAATAGTGCACATATTTAGAAACCTAAATAATGGTATTAGACATTCGAATTAAAATTAACAAAAAAAATATTTTAACATAAAATTTGTTTTGACATCCCAAATAATCATCATTCACTTACTAAATACCTGCGAAACCCTGAAATGTGTGAAAATTCACACTTCACATCAATTTTTTCATTTTTCCAATCACGAGAAAATATGGGAAATTTTTCAGGAAACAAAATACTCATATATAAACAGAAATACTCAAAATACGTCACAATTACCCGTTAATTATCCGCTACCAGTTAACGGGCAATGGGTAGATAAAGGGTACCGAGTAATCAAAATCGGAACCGGGTACAATGTCAACAGGTTGGGTAGCGGGTACCCGGGTTTCTATTGACATTCCTACTCCCGGCTATAGGTTATAATCCCCTTCATTCTTTCCAGACCATTCTCACGGTTTCTAGGAAGTTCCAGGGTCATTGCCCCATCCCAACCGGCTGGCACCGTACCTTACAGAACCGTATTCGTAACACTATTTTTAATTATTATGCTGACCAGTTTCTAACTGTAATATTTTAATTTCAGGACGTTATAGAAGATAAGGAACCTCACAAAACCTCAAACAGTGAGAAACAACTATGCTGGCACAACATGGCCGCTGAATACAATACCCATTGTCATGTGCATCGAACAATTCCTGAATTACGTTCAAAATGGATCAATTTAAAGAAAACAGTACGCAAAAAACTAAAACATAACAGAAAAGAAAGAATGAAACCAGCAGGAGAACAAATGGAGATCCACCATTTAAATCCTGAAGAGGTAATCGCTAAGAACATAATGAAAATCGCTGGTCCAATGCTATATCCTTACCAACAGACACCTTGCGTCCAACCTCCAGAAGAAACATCCCGAGGAAGTATAGGATATTTGTCAGAAAACGATAAATCAGAAATGGAAGCACCAGAAAATTATGAATTTTCTTCGTTCTCTGTTAAGCAAGAGATGCAAATAGAGGACACGGAAATAAACATACAATCCAAAAACGATGAAACAAATCTATACGAATTTGTTCAATCAGAACTAAGACCAGAGGTACCTTCTGAGGTTCAAGCTACTCGATCTAATTCTGAAGTTCAACAATCTAGTATAGTGGAAAATAAAACGCCATCGAAAAGAAAATATGTTGATGATGAAGCGGATATGAGAAAGGAGATACTGCAGTTAGAAGCAGAATATATTAAGTTGAAGATTGATAGAAGGAGAGAAAGATATATGCAGAAAGTTAGGAGGGAAGAAGAACAACATTTGAAGAAATTGGCTGTGTTGGAAGCAAAAGCAGAGTACTATAAAAGAAAAATGTTAAGGAATAAAAAATAAATTATCTTATATTTACATTATGTAAAAAATGTTTAAGATGAAAAGACGTTTCAAAAACAAATTATTCTTTTCTTAAAATTTTATTTGAGCATTTAGCCTGGTTTATATAGGTCCCTAACTTAATGTACAAATTAATACAAAGAGGTATACTGTTCTGAACATCTGTTTATAATAAACAAAGTAAAGCAAGTACTGTAATTTTTATGTTATAGATGTGTTATGCACCTATTATAAACGAGGCTTTAGATTTTTAGGCTGAAGTTTCATTACATGCGTATTCGGACGAATTATCGTTCTGACGAAGACGTTAGATCAATCAAACAATAACAGATTTTGCTCTCCCCCCTGCATATTTTCTTGGGGCCCTTATTATATTTGTTAATATTTTACTTCACCACAAAAACATACATACATTTTTAATACCTCGAATACTGCAACTATTTCATAAAGTAAATTTATTTTCCCCTTTTTAGGGTTTTGTAGGTATGACCAAAAAACCCTTATACCGTCATTTTGTCGTCTGTCTGTCTGTCTGTCTGTCTGTCTGTTCGGTAAAAATTGTAGCCAAACGGCTAAACCTAGAGAGTTGAAATTTGGCATGCTTATACAACTCTTTGACCCGCACATAGGAAAAATACTAAAACATCTAAAAAACATATCCCCCTAAAAATATAAACAAATATGTGCTCATCGAAAAAAAAAATATTTTTTTTTAATTCTGAGTAGGGTATCAAATGAAAGCCCTTGGTACGTGGATTAACGATCAAATTTTTATTTTTCCAAAATAAATTATTTTGAAGCGATTTTTGCCAATATTGTGCAAAAAAAATTTTGTCCCACACCCTGTAGCCCAGATGGTTTAAACTAAAAATCTGAAAAAATTCTAAGTAATGTACATTGGTGTGAACCGGAATAGTTCAACAGGAATTTTTGATCAGATTATGTTTTTGGAAAAAAAAGCATTTTTTGTGTTTTTTTGCTAATAATGTTGACAACTTATAGTTATATAATACGCTGAACAGTAACGTGTTTCTTGGTGCAGTGGCTAAGATACTTGCGTTCTGTCCAAGAATTCATAATCGAACTCATGTTCGAGTCCTACGTGAGGAGACAATATTATTTTTTATTTTTTTTTTGCATTTTTATATTGTTTAAATTATTTTTTCAAAATTTTAATTATATTTTGGCAAATGTTGCATTTCATTTTTAATAGCGTAAATTTAATAACCAGTGGAAATTGTTGAAATTATAATTTAATTATATATTTGAATGTACACGAAATCAAAGGGGAGGAGCTATGACTAAAAACAACCAATGGAAGCCATAGGCGCAATTTTCAAAATCTTAATGAACCTTGATATATAAAAAAAAATACTGCACATCTTTAAAAACTTAAATAATGGTAATAGGCATTCGAATTAAAATTCATAAAAAAATAGTTTGTCATAAAATTTGTTTTGGCATCCCAAATAATCATCATTCACTTACTAAATACCTGCAAAACCCTGAAATGTGTGAAAATTCACACTTCACATCAATTTTTTAATAATTTTTACTAGAATATACAGTGTCTCACTATTCCACAACTGCGTGTAACAGTGATAAAAATGTCAAGCAAACACATATACAACAATTATACATTTTAAAGGATTTTAATTATTTTTACCTTTAAATCTAAATTAAAAAAATGATTTATTTATAAATATATATTAGATTTTATGTAATTATGTTAATGAATGTTTTAAAATAATATATATTTACTGTCTATAAACGAAGAAATTATATTCTTTGTCCTATATATGTGCCTTTATACGAGGTGTGTAAATTAAGTAACCGGACTGGCAACATAGCATATAATCTGACAAAATTAGGGACGCGGGACTTGGAGGAGCGGCAGGTGAACATGTGATACGCCTTCAGTACGAGTTTGAACTCCCTAGAGTAATTTTGTTGTAGCGAGTTTTTTCGTGAAACAGTTTTTTCTAGTGCGTTCTAAAAATGTCTGACATTCATTTCGAGCAACGGTGTGCTATCAGGTTTTGCTTCAGACTTGGCCACAGTGCAACGGAAACTTTTGCAAAACTTCAGCAGGCCTACGAAGACAGTGTTTTGTCAAGGACCCAGATTTTTTGGTGGTTTAAGGCATTTTCTGAAAGAACAGACTTGACTGAAGATGATATCAGTAATTAAACCAATAAATAACTGTAGTCTGGTTAATAGTTAGTGCAACTAAGACCAATAAATACTAATTTAAAAAAAAATAACTATAGTCGGTTTCTTTGGTTTAAGGGGAACTAGATTTTGAATTTTAGTAACTTTTATCGATTGAATTTAGCTTTTGATAATTTTGATTCGCAAATGCCCATTTCAATCGTTAAAAAGTCAGGTGGTGCCAAAATCATCGAACCGATTCGGCCGTACTCGAGTTTTTAGTACAAAGTTTTAAACATACAGACAGAAGTCCCCTTTTATATACAGGGTGTTAGGTAAATGTCCGGCATAATTTTAAAGGCAGCATGGTGACGTAGAATGCAATCGATTTTTCCTTTGCCAATTTTCTCTAAAATGTGAATTTCGTCCAAAAATAAACAAACGAAAAAATGCCCCAAATTTTTAAAACCACTGAATTTTTTTATATTTTTCATATTAATCAAGAAGTTGTGTAGTTGCCACAGAGAAAAAAATATTTTAATTGTAGTTCAATAGAATATCAAAGTACGTGAACGTCATAATCAAAAATTTTTAATATTAAAGTTTTTCTTATTTCTTTTTTAGGATTTTGTAGGTATGACCAAAAAACCCTTATACCGTCATTTTGTCGTCTGTCTGTCTGTCTGTCTGTCTGTCTGTCTGTATGTCTGTCTGTCTGTCTGTCTGTCTGTCTGTTTGTCTGTCTGTCTGTTCGGTAACAATTGTAGCCGAACGGCTAAATCTAGAGAGTTGAAATTTGGCATGCTTATACAACTCTTTGACCCGCACATAGGAAAAATACTAAAACATCTAAAAAACATACCCCCCTAAAAATATAAACAAATATGTGCTCATCGAAAACAAAAATATTTTTTTTAAATTCTGAGTAGGGTATCAAATGAAAATTTGTCCCACACCCTCTAGCCCAGCTGGTTTAAACTAAAAATCTAAAAAAATTCTAAATAATGTATATTGGTGGGAACCGAAATAGTACAACAGGAATTTTTGATCAGATTATGTTTTCGGAAAATAACGCATTTTTTGTGGTTTTTTGTTCACAAAGTAAAAAGTTATACCAATGTAAAACACTCACATGTAAGGCGTGCGATAGCGTAATGGGTTAGAGCACTGGTGTCGTAAGCTAAAATTCGCTGGAAAACGAAGGGTTTCGAGTTCGAGTACGGAGTGAATTTTATTTTTTCTGTTTTTTTTTTGCATTTTTATTATGTTGAAATTATTTTGTCAAAATTCTAGTTGTATTTTGACAAATGTTGTATTTAATTTTTAAGAGCGTAAATTTAATAACCAGTCTTATTATATGATTAACAGACGATAAATTATTTAAAAAATATCGTTCATTTTGCCGTGATTACTACAGCAAAATTTGTCCTACACACTCAGCATACCGCCTTCACTTATTATATACCTGCGAAACCCTGAAATGTGTGAATATTCACACTTCACAAGGTATTGTTTCCATGATTTCTATTTATCACAGTCACATATGTGATTGTGATTGTAACAGACAAAATATTAGTGGTTCCTAAACGGTGGTATGCATCGATTATGAAGCGATATACGCATCTTATCCAAAAATGGTTGAAGACTTTTTAGCTCTAAATAGGCCAACAATGCTGGCTTTAATTGTGCCGGACATTTACCTAACACCCTGTATTTATAAATAATGACAATAGTTGTTGCCTACCTTCTCGGGGCCTTCTTCTACTCGTCAAAGTCCCATGCCCATCAGGCCGAGGTCTAGGTGGTGGTCTTGGTGGCAAAGCAGGAGGTAAAGGTGATACTTCTATACTATCATCAGCATCCAACTTCCTAGTTGGTACAATATTGGCATCTTGTATCTCCCCACTATCACTATTCGGTACTAGATGACAATTGCAATTACTAGGAGTATTTTTCGGCTCTCTTGTTTTCGGAGAAGCATGTACATGAACATGAACTTGACTTAGGTGATTGGTTGGATTTGGTGGGGCATGGCTTAATCCTATTATATTATGGTGATGGGGATGTTGTTTGGTTTGGAAAGCATGTGTGGTGTCCTCCACTTCGGGACATAAGCAGGATTGGGATAGGGTGATATGGTCGGGGAGGTTTGGCTCGGGTTGATAGGGCAATTCGCCCACCGTGATGTGACCGGGTGATGGTGAAGACATTCTAAGGTTTGGTCTATCTATTTGTACAATATTCAGGCATTGTTAATCCTAGTGACATCTTGTAGAGGCCATTGTCATTGTTTTCTTCCTGAAAAGAAACAAAATAAATTAATACTACTAATTGTTATTTAAAATAAAATAGAATATAATAATTAAACGCCTGGAAGACGTATAAGGGCAGAAAAGGTAAGTTCTTTGTTTCTGGACCGCCGGACATAGATATGAAAGCCACGTAGTCAGTGTGTCGTTTCGACTTAATTAAGTTTTGAGTTTTTAAATCTAAAATAAAATTGAATAATGTACATCGATGGGAACTGAAATATTTTGTTCGCGCCAGTCGCGCGAATTATTAATATTTAAGTGGGAGGCTTGTCAGTCCAACATTATTTTTAATTTAGTCACGGAAAAACATTCGAACCATCTCTGTCGTATTAATTTTTGTACTCAGTTCTGCCTATACGTGAACACCGTTCACGTCATGTTCGCGAATATACGTTACAAATATAAAAATAATAATAATTATTATTATTTTTTAAATTTATTGTGTGATATCAAAGGAAAGATCTTGAGTCGTAGATAAAAGAACGAAAGTAAAGATTTTTTAAATTTCATTATTTTAACACGTTGTTTGCCGAAAATGGGCTAAAAACCTTTTATTCCACAACAGGAATTTTAATGTTTAGTTTTAAAATAATCTAAGTTTAAAAAAAAAATCTTAGTAATGCACATTGATGTGAACTAGAATAGTTGAACTGAAATTTATGATCTGATTATTTTTTCGAAAGTTATAGTGTTTTGCAATTCCATGCTAGCAATGTTTAACTGGCTAACTGATTTGATACGTGCGCATCTCGTAGTTATGTATACTTGTAAGTTGATAATTGGACGCATTGTCGAATTAACTTTTTTTTAATGTACCCACAATTTCCTACTATACTCTGTCCCAAAAAGGGAGAGAGTAGATTTGAAACAAGTGCGTAAAGACAGGCATATGATTGGTTAACCCTATGTCAGTTTTCCATTGCTGAAGTGGTAGTGCCGCCCATGGTTTATACCAGCGTTTCCCAACCTTTTTTCATGGCGAACCGGCAAGCGACCTAGAAAAAATTCGCGGACCGGCAAGTTTAGAAAGTAGAAAGTAATGTGTATCGCAAAAGTTTTATATTTTTTATTGCACTGATTACAACAATTATTTTTAACCCTTTCAAGACAAAAGGTAATAAAATGTACCACTAACATAATGTTTTTCATATACAGGCTATTCCAAACGTTTAGGCGGAACTAAATGGGAATTTCTTTCTTTTAGGTTATCATGAGAAGGGACCTTGCTTCGGTTATTTCATATTTGACGTTAGTATGTGAAAATTTTAAATTCCAACTGTGAAACCATGGAAACGAATGACAGATATTAAAAATTTTAAGACCATTTTATGTATTTTGAAGATAAAAAAATAAATGAAAGGGAAATTTTTATTAAGAAGTCAAAATATTAAAATGCAATGAAAAGGACATTTTATAATGACAATCAATTTAATCTAGAATTTGTAATGTGTGTATTTTTTACAAAGCTTAAACAAAATGACCAAAAGTTCGAATTAATAGATAAAAATTATTAGATTTCAAAATCTAGTTCCGCCTAAACTGTTCCGCCTGATCTATTTGTAATAAACAGAACAAAGAGAGTATAGTGTAATTTTTATGCTGATGTATCCATAGCGTATCTATTATAAACCAAGCTTTAGTCTTGGCATATCTGTTGTTACTGTCGTATAAAATTTAAACAGTAAACCTGTCCAACAATAAACAAAATGGCGTCACCTTACAGTAATTTTAATACAAAATTCCACACCTTCGCCATATGACGCTTCATATCCTTTGGCAAGTAATAAGATAATTCTAACGCATTTATTACACACTATAAAAAATGACTTCCTTTTAATTCTCGTTAAGCTGAAGAACCTGTTCTTTCGTCTCTTATTATTAGGTAACTGTTTTCAGCGATCTTCAACAATATACTATCAATCAGACCCGGCATATGTCTGGTTAAGTCTGAGAAACAATGCACACAGAATTTTAAAAATGTTGATTGATAATTAATGTTATTCGCGAATTTATGAATATAACAATGTACGTGATTCAGTTCATCGTAAGGTGAGAATTGTTTGTACAATTTGACGTTTACATGATGTTATTTGCATATAAAAGATTATTATTAATAAGGTGTGATATGATGTAAATTTATATTAATAAAATTGTAGGTTATATCTGTTTTATTTTTATTTTTTCGGCCTCGTATTTGGTTTCTACACGTTTCAGAGAATTGTAAAACAATATCAGGAAAAAAAATCAATTTTTGTCTGTCTGTCTGTTCGAGATTCACGCAAAACCGGCTGGATATATTTTCACGTAATTTGGTTTGAGGATATAGCAAAGCTAGGATTCAAACATAGGCTATACACTCTAAAAAAATCAGCTGTGGCCACCACAGGACCGACCGCCATCACAAGTACTTGTATAAAATACATTCAAATACATTCTAGCAGCAGAGTAGAAATAACTTGGCCTAATTAGACCGGGAGCTCATGACATTTTTGGTCTCCGATTTCATACAGCATGCCTTTTGGAGGAGAGAATATTTACCCTGTGACAACAAAAAAGGGATGGTACTAAACCCCTGCACGCTTTCCGGTCATAGGGAAAATTGCATTTCCACTTGCACAAAATTTTTGTATTTTTCTCTGATTTAATATTGCTTGCCCTTTTGTCAAAAGAAAGTTATAACAAATTTAAAATCTTTTAATTATAGGCATGCTGTATGAAAACGCGGAAAATCATATTTTTTTATTACAAGATCACATGACCGTTTGAGCCCTTTGGGACCCTCCGAATCGCATGCATATATTTAAAAGACTTTAAATTTGTTATAACTTTCTTTTGACAAAAGGGCAAGCAATATTAAATCAGAGAAAATAACAAAAATTTTGTGTTTAAGTGGAAATGCAATTTTCCCTATGACCGGAAAGCGTGCAGGGGTTTAGTACCATCCCTTTTTTGTTGTCACAGGGTAAATATTCTCTCCTCCAAAAGGCATGCTGTATGAAATCGGAGACCAAAAACTGTCATGAGCTCCCGGTCTAAATATTTTCTAACAGAGATATTATTTATCATAATCATGGAAACGTTACATATAAGAATGAAAAATAGATACTTAGAAAAAATTGCGAAAAATTTTTCAAAATTTTTTCGTTTTTCAAAAAATGTCTCAAATAAAAATTGTTAGTTATTGCTTTTATAGCAACTTTTGTTAGATACATTTTTTCGAAATATTTTTCTGATGTTAAATATTCACAAAAATCTTAAAATCGACACGAGTAAACTCCCATTTCTAGTCAACCGATTTTTACTAAAAATTGATCAACTCGTTTCATTGATATCAAAAGCTTAAATATGAAGTTTCATAAAAATCCTTTTAGCCGAATTTGCTCTGTACGTGTACACAGACAGACAGACGGACGGATAGACGGACGGACGGACAGACGGACCAACATCATGCTAAAAATAAACAAAACGTTATGTAGGGACCTCAATTCGTAGAGATCCATCGAAATCTCGAAAAGTCAAAATCGGTATGATCACAATACCTCCCTTATATATGTTGGCGGTCGGTAAAAATTGATGTGAAGTGTGAATTTTCACACATTTCAGTGTTTTGCAGGTATTTAATAGGTGAAGAAGCCAACATAATACTAGATGTCTAGGTATATTTATCACATCAAAATCAACAGTTTTTTGATAATCACTTTTATTCGTTATTTGAGAACTAAGAGCTTCAACAAAATTTAATTTTTTTAAACAAAATTTAAATAATTTGCCAAATATCCCAGCGTTTTTTTCTGCATTTGCTTCGTATTCAAGTCTTCAATAGATTAATAAGAAATATTTTACAGTGTTGAGTGTAGTGTGGTGTGGTGTGAGTAACTCAGTTCGCAACTATTAAAAAAATATATTGTTTTTTTAATATTCTTAATTCCAAAAAAATACACGCACTCTTTTAGCTATAAATACAAAAAATCCATAACATCATTAGCCATAAATTTAACCATGAATTAAAAAAATAATTATTTTTTTCAAAAACACAAAAACTGCCATATTTTTCAAAAACACAATCTGATCAAAAATTCCTCTCGTACGTTTCCAGTTCAGATCAATATACATTACCTATAATTTTTTCAGATTTTTCGTTTAACCCTTTTTGGTAAAAGTGTGCGGGATAAAAACTTTTACACATTTTTGAATAAATTCGTGTTAAAAGATACGAATTTCAAAAAACTATCTATCGTTCCGTAATCTACGTCTTAAGAGCTTTCTTTTGATACCACAGAATAAATTTAAAAAAAAAAATATTTATCAACCACAAAAAAATCTACATTTTGCGAAAAATTTATGTGATCAAAAATTCCTGTTGAACTATTTCGGTTCACATCAATGTTCATTACGGAGATTTTTTTTTAGATTTTTAGATCAATCCCCTTAGGAGATAGGGTGGGGGACACATTTTTGACAAAAATCCAATAAAAAAATTGATTTTTCAAAAATAAAAATTCGTTTGTTGATCCACGCATTAAAAGATTTCATTTGGTATGCCACTCAAAATTTTAAAAAAATATTTATTTTTATATTAAATACATATTTGTTTATATTTATCCCGCGCTATATTTTTTTGAACTCTCTATAGTTTTCCTGTATGTGGGTCAATAAGTTGGACAAGTATGCCAAATTTCAACTTTCTATGTTCAGCCGTTTGGCTACAATTTCTACCGTACAAACAGACACATGAGTTACGTATTAAGGGATTTTTTGGTGGTAATACCTACAAAACCCTAAAAATGGCTAAAGGAAGTAAAGGTCCTGGAATACCAAAGATCTTTGGACTCGTCCAAAAATATTTAAAAGAAAGCAAATTTTTCTAGCAAAATTCCGACAAGTAAACCCCATAACAAAGCCTTTCTTATCTGGGCGGAATATCTGCATAAATTCTAAAACTTTTTACATAAATCAAAAACCAAATCGGCACACTCAAAACTCAAAAAAAAATCTTACTTTTGTAAAAAGCCGCTACGGTATAAATTCCATGTTCAATTATATTAGTTTCGGTATCCTTATTATCTAAACGTGTAAATATGTACATTTTTAAAGAAATACCGAAATCGGGACAGAAATAATTACACCCTTGGAATCCATGTTATTGACGTTTCTTCATTTCTACCTGAGTTTTCTTACCTGTAGAGAATAAAAGATTCTTAAATTATACAGAAGGTGCGAAAGGTAAATCATAGTAGGGTTTCTAACCTCAAAATTATTTAGTTACATCAAACAGAAATCTAAAATGTTTTTGACATATTATTAGTTTAAATTATTCTGCTTAGTAATTAATATGTAAAACAGATTTTTATAGGTTACAATTAGCAATTTTCTGTCTTGAATTTCGAGTGTGTAATTTATTTGTATAATTTAGTTTCCTTAATTTTGTTGCTATAAAATTCAGGTTTTATGAGAATATATTATGCTGTATATTTAATTTTTAGGCAGTTGTTCTGAGTAATTTTGACTTTATAGGCTATAAATTTGTTTATAATAGCATTAAGAAATATTAGCAAAATACTTTTAGTGGTATTTTCTTTTGTAATAATTCAAATTTGTTGATGAAAAACTTTCGTTGAAAAAACTACAAATCTGTTTCTTATACATATTACTTCTAGTGACAATTTATGAAAAACATTGTAATGGTGTTAAATTAAGTTTTTTGGTCTTGGAAATTCAGTTTAAAAATCTCTGGGCATATTAATTTCCTTTTTAGAACTTTGTTGGTATAGCCAAGAAACTCATACCAGTTATCAATCTTTTGCAAACAAAAATCGCATTTCATTTGTGCTGCCACCAAGTTATAATGAAATATTTATTTTTCGTTGATAACATATTAATATGTTTTCCGCGGTATGTACTTTAGTTCATATATGTGGGTCAAAGAGTTGTACAAGCATGCCAAATTTCAACTTTCTAGTTTCAACTGTTTGCCACATTTTTTTACGAACAGACAGACAGACAGACACATGAGTGACATTATAGGTTTTTTTTTGGTCCTACGTACAAAACCTTAAGAAGGGCAGACCTGTGTTCCGGAGTGGACACAAATTTAAATGTGAAAGAAGAAGAAAAGCTCAAAAACAACCTGAATATTTTTGGATTATTTCAAATAGGAACTTATTTTGAAGAAAAATATCTTTGAAAAATGTGAAAGTTGCGTTCACTTTTACTCACTGAAACCGTTTTACACAAATCATATTTTGGTTTTACGAAGGTGTCTATTTTTGATTAAGAATTGATCGTTCAAAGAAGACAGTGCTTTTAAATGTTTATCCAGGTAGTTTCAGAAGGTATCATAAATAATTCAACGAACTGGTGAAAATGATGAATCGATTATTTGATATATCATCTTTATCTGCTGCTCATATCTATATTGAAACATTTAAATAATAACACGTTGAAGTGTTGAATTTATTAGGCAATCACAAAGAGGATCAATTATAACTACATAAGTCTAACACAAGCACTATATCTACCGTGCCCATACATCCTTCATTATAGAGCAGTGATGGCGAACCTTTTGAGATCGGTGAGTCAAAATTCGAAAAATGAAACTAGCTTAACTCGAGTGCTGTGTCACGTCTAGAAAGTCGCAAATAGCCTTTGTTGCTGTATGCCAAAATATATAGCTAATTAACTCACGTCTAGAAATATCCATAATTTTGTGATATTTGCTGCCCGAGTTAAAAAATAGTTACATTTTTGATATATTTATTTGTTAAAAAAGCTAAAACAAATAATTCTCTTCATTAGTGACTTTTTTGTCGCTGATTTGCATTTGCTAAATCTTCAATTGAAGGTTGGTATTTTGTGCACTTCAAGCCTAAGCAAGCGCTACTAACTTCATCTGTCAGTCGGTTTCTTTTATTGGTTTTAATATTATTTAACGCGTAAAATAAGGTCTCACAAAAGTACGTGGAGGGAAAATTTTGAAATATATCCGTCGCTAGATTTTTGTGCTAAAAGCGTCTGGTAATCATTTCCAAGCGCTCCGAATTTCCTGTTCATAATGGCACTTTTTTTCATTCTCCAAACGATTTCTTTCCAGATTCTCAAGCTTGGACCTCATATCGACAAACACTTGAAGCCCGTCCGTAAACGATGCGTATCACCCAAAATGTCTTGGCGTGTCACCCGTGACACGCGTGTCATAGGTTCGTCATCACTGTTTCGCCATTTTAGAACCTTGTCTTTTAAATTTATGTAATTATTTCTCAAAAACTCATTTTTGTCCTTTATTTTTTGACATTTAAAGCACAAAAATTTAGTTTTAGAACCTGTGCGCCAACAGTTGGTGGGTCGTGGGGCGATAATAAACAATATGTGGACTATACCCTGTTCGAAATGCAGAAATAGTAATAAAATCACGCGAAAGATTGAAGTCGCTATCCTATTGGCTCTCGCATAAAATTAACGACTCAACAGCCAACAAATGACGAGAAATCGACAAAATTATCACGTGAACATTGCGAGATTACTACTCTTGATCCCGAACAGAGTATAATGACAAAAATTCAACTGAAAATTGAAACAGCAAAAGCATGTATCTATATGAAGATAATTATGATATGAACTGTATACAATTTTCTGAGTTTCTAAAAAATAAACCTGACTATAAAGCTCATTCATGCTAAAATTCAACATTAACTTGCCTTATTATTTTTAATAAAATTTTATATTAGTTATTTTTATCAGAAAAATCGTTTTGATAGATATTTTGACAAAATTTTATATCGTAGTAGTGTGCGAATGAATGTGAACACTGCCATTATTTTATATTTTTTTGTAGTTGGCAACAATTGTGGCTACCATCATGTGTATTATATCGTCCCTTATTTTCCGGGACAATCCCGTATGTTGGACTTTGTCCCGCATCAGTAAACGTCCCGGACTTGAAAAGCCGTCTGTTTTTCAAATTAAGTTTTATTATATTAGAAATTGCCCCCTATGCTTTATTTGACAACTTTGGCGACAGTCGACATACGACGACGTACTCTTCGCGCGATATTTCTTGAAGCGCTACGAGTATCGAGGCTAAAAAGTCGTGCAACTAGACGACTTTTTAAATTTTTAATGGTTTATTTACATTCGGAGATTTGGTTAAGGAAAATAAATTATGTTAATTATCACTCCGTTGATTCTTTTTTATGTACCCAAACCCAATAAAAAAATAAATAAATAATGAGTGTAGAAACTGCAATTAAAAGTTTTTCAAGAGATTTTTTTTTACTTAAAAAAATTGTTCATAAAATAAAACTCTATTTTTATGAAACTGTTTAGATTTATCCTTTATTTTATCCAAAAGTATATGGTCACCGTAACTATAAACCGCATTTCTTCAGAAATATTGTAGCAATCTCAAATAGCGTTTCCTAGAAAGATAATTTTCTTAAAATAACTAGCATGATAATGGCAGAATGTAAATATGCAGTGTGTATATATTGTATACAGAGTAACATGATCAATTTAAGTATGGGCTTGATTGGTATGCAAGTGCTAATTATATGTTAAAAGCGAAACGGACCACATACTGATAATAATCATCTGTTGTTTCCACTCATTAGGGGTCAAATTTACTTTCTAAAGTACACTTTATGGATAAACTGTATTTTGCATGTCATCCCATCTGTTTTATCAATCTACAGACAAAGAATGATTACAGACAATCTAAATTACAGCCCCTAACGAATAGCTCATAACATGAAGAAAGATAACCTAAAATCGCGTATTCAGTTTCAATTTTGAAACTGTGTTAAACAAACTCGTAAATAAATAACCAATAAACAAAATGGACGATAACAATTGTATCCCAAATCATTTGCATTAAGCCATATGATTTTATACAATTTATTCAGATAATGTACAAAACAAAAATTTTAAATGTTATTCGAATCGTTTCCCACACCTTTTATTTGAAAAATGCTGATCTGAGATCTGTGTGGGCTTCCAACACATTCAGACGACAAAAGGTGTATTCCGAAATGAACTACATCAGTTTACAAAGACTTTCTATACGCCCCTTCAACTGGTTGACTCAGGTCTTTAAATTAAAAACACACTTTTGTTCAACCTGCCTCTTGTTTGTTTAACTTTATTGCTTATAACTTTTTTATACCAGAATTTAAATAAGAATTATGTTTTTAAGAGTTTAAAAATGGAGTCTTATAGAATGACAAGTGAATAAAAAATTGATGTGAAGTGTGAGTTTTCACACATTTTAGGGTTTTGTAGATATTTAATAAGTGTAAAAAGCCAACAGAATGCTGG
Source organism: Liopterus haemorrhoidalis (assembly GCA_963971575.1). Classification (NCBI taxonomy): domain Eukaryota; kingdom Metazoa; phylum Arthropoda; class Insecta; order Coleoptera; family Dytiscidae; genus Liopterus; species Liopterus haemorrhoidalis. Next base: position 9,160,352 of record OZ020617.1, read on the forward strand.
ATGTCGAAGAATATTTTTTTTTATAAAAAGTTTTTTGATATCTAATCATTTTTATTCGTTATTTGAGTACTAAGTGATCCCATTTATTTTTTAAGCTAAATTTAAATAATTTGCGAAAATTTGATCACAATAAAATTTAAATTAAAAAATTCCAGCAATTTTTTCTGTAAGTATTTCACTACTAAAAATGATTTATTCTTGTTTGATATCCTGAAAACAAAAAACAATAGTTTGAATGTCTGTAATATAGCCTCCATTCTATGCATGTTAAAAAAAATACTGTTTTTACGGAATAAAACTAATTATCAGAATAAAAAAGAAACAGCCGAGTTTAATCTTTTGGTCAAACTCGGTTGCAATATAACAATCGCATAAGTAACCATAGCAACCATATGGTTATAGTTAACTAAGCTTTCAGAAACCGGCCCTTAGTGTCACCTATTTTCCCATACTATTAAAGAGTGAAGTCGTTTTTTGTTAGTTGCAGGTGCCCTTATTTCCCACCACGTAAGTTGCCAGTAGTAACTATAAGATTTGAATTTAATTCAATCATAAATTTTAAATAATAACCTAATGTCACTACCTCTATTTTAAATATGTTTAAAATATTCTGTTTAATTATGTTAGTGAAGTTTATTACCATCGTTTCCTGGCTCATAAAACCTACTCTTTATACTGAAGTAACAACTACGTTATCTATTGTTTATATTTACCCTATGGTCTAAAGTTAAAACATCTATTGTTATTTTCGTTTTATTGTTTATTGTAAAAAAGTTCGTCAAAAGTACGATCAAAATTTTATTTTTGCAAAATAAATTATTTTGAGGCGATTTTTGCCAAAATTGTGCAAAAAAAATGGTTTAAACTAAAAATCTGAAAAAATCCTGAGTAATGTACATTGGTGTGAACCGGAAGAGTACAACAGGAATTTTTGATCAGATTATGTTTTCAGAAAATAAAGCATTTTTTGTGTTTTTTGGTTGACGATGTAAATATTTAAGTCAGTTAGCTAAATTTTTTGGCGCACAGCAACAAAGGCTATTTGCGCCTAACGCAGCCCATCTAAATGACTACGATATATAATAAAAACAATAAATTAGACAATAAATAAATAAATAAAATCATGAAAATAACGCATACTCAATAAAAGAAATCTTGCACGCACAAATACAAATAAATAAAATAAAAAGACTGTTCGAAAAAATGAAGAGACTCAGGATAATGGTAAGAGGCTGTAAAGGAGCCAATTACCATCGAATATCACAGTCAATAACTATAACACATTAAAATAAGGTGCAAGTCTTCACACATAAAACAGTAAGTTCGATTCTCTCAGGAAGAGTATCAACCTGCCCATGAGTACTCTGTCGTCATCTAAAGCAACTGACAGGTCATAGCACAGGCCTAACCTCTCCCTGACATCATCGAACTAAACACACTCAGATTAAATGTGTAAAACAGACAAATTTGAGTTACACGTCTCGCAGATAGGGGACTCTTCACCTCGTAGGAGGTGTCAATGGGTCCACCAGTAAATATTTAATACGTTATGTAACACAGTAAACCAGAACGCTTTAATGGTATAATGGTTAGCCTTCTCGCTGTCTAAGTTGCAAACCAAGGTTCGCTCCCGGTCTGGAGACAATTTAATTTTTCTGTTTTTTTTTTTGCATTTTTATTTTGTTTAAATTATTTTTTCAAAATTCTAGTTATATTTTGGCAAATGTTGCATTTAATTTTTAAAAGCGTAAATTTAATTAGAGTGGCAATTGTTATTAAATTTAATTTAATTTGTTTGAAATTATAATTTAATTCTTTTCAGTTAGTTAAAATTTTTTTTTGGCGCACAGCAACAAAGGATATTTGCGCCTAACGCAGCCCATTTAAATGACTATACTACATATTAAAAACAATAAATTAAACAATCAATACATAGATAAAATCATTAAAAATACGCATACTCAATAAAAGAAATCTTGCACTGACAAACACAAATAAATAATATAAAAAGTCTGTTCGAAAACTCAGGGTGATGGTAAGAGGCTGTAAAGGGGCCAATTACCATCGAATATCACAGTCAATAACTAGAAACACATTAAAATAAGGTGCAAGACTTCACACATAAAACAATAAGTTCGATTCTCTCAGGAAGAGTAATTCTATGTTTCAATGTATACGAAATCAGAGGGGCGGAGCTTATGACTTATAACAACTAATGGAAGCCATAGGCGCAATTTTTAAAATCTTAATGAACCTTGCTATACAAAAAAAAATACTGCACATATTTAGAAACCTAAATAATGGTATTAGGCACTCGAATTAAAAGTAACAAAAAAAAAAAATTTTAACATAAAATTACATTCACTTACTAAATACCTGCGTGCCTGACTGTTGTACTTGTTTAGGCAGAGTAATATCAGAATTCTGATTTTTTAAAAGTATTCTATAACATTAACATTTTATTTTTCTGTATTTTATTTAAGAGTCAATATCTTACATTCTAATTGGAATGTAAATGTAAATGTTATAGACAGCTGTAACAACTTTATGTGTCTTATCCTGACATCTGACGTTAATTATTTTTGCGAACGGATGTGCAAAAACTTGTCATTTCATAACATGTACATGGATTCCAACATATTTTCTTCATAAATTCGTTTGAAATATTAATCATTATTTTTGTTGTAACTAGCAACATATAATTACGAACATCAGTGATTGACAACTTGAACAGAAACGTTTATAGAAAGAATTTTTTAATTGTTTTTGTTTAAACTTCTTGAATGTTGGTACTTTCAGCAAATTGCTTCCCCGTTCCAACAATTAACTTTTATGCACTGAAAAGAATATAACAACTAATCAGGCAATATTTTTCAGTAGTTAGGAATAAAACTAGCTTTTTACAGAAAAATTACAAATCAGTTTAAATTTCCTTAAATAAATGAGATGAAAATTATTATAAAAAGACTTAAGCTGCGTTCAGAGCTCTTTAAATTAGTTGATTGTCCATTGTGCATTGTGAATAAGTTTAGTAGATAGTTTTAATGTTCAAGGCAGCGTTTACAGCTAAGGAAATTAGTGCGTTACGAATAGTGCGTCATTTGAGTGTCTTTAAACCAAGTACGGTGGCTTCGTTAATTGTTTATTATCAATTATCGTTTTCGTAATTCTGCTGTCCTAGATTTTTACTAACTATACCTAACCTAATTACCTAAATTGCTTAGGACTGGCTATATTTGAATTATAAATATAGGCATGTTTAAAAGTCTTAGGCCCGGTCTTTCCACCTTCAGATAAAGTTCCAGGTAACTATCTGATAGATAAGGTTATTTGTAACTTCATCTGCTGAGTAAATGTCATCCCTTCTTTCTATACAAATGTATCTATCGGATAGTTAGCTAACGTATAATGAGACTGACGTATTGGATTCACTGACTGGTATTGACATTTATTCAGCAGATGAAGTTACAAATAACCTTATCTGTCAGATAGTTATCTGGAACTTTATCTGAAGGTGGAAAGACCGTCCCTTAATAGTGTATATTAAATATTTCAAATTTGCACAAACAAAATCATTCTTTTTTTCCAACAAAAATAAAGCCTAGCAACTTCAAATAATTATACACATGGCTAACTTTGTATGGAAATTCTATTCCGTATTCTTCCAACTTTTTTATTAAAAGATGCACAGTCGGCACTATATTTTTCGAATAAAAGTCGTATATTTTGTTTTTTTATTGTTTTAGACATAAAACTATCTATTTTCTTGAAAACTTGTAAATCGGATCGTTTTCGCTGCTGATTTTTGCCACGAAATGATACGTTGAATTGTTCTGTATGAAACACTAGTTAATTCCGCAGTTCTAAGTATATGTTTGTCATTACCTTCCGAAACTAAGTTTTTATAAACGTTCAGTATCAGAACTTTGCAATGTTCTGACAAATGACATTTTTCTTTAGTAGCCACGTCCACATTTTCGTATTCCATGTCAACGCCCACATTTTCGCACTCCAAATCACCTTGCACAGATTCAATATTTTCACTACAGAAATTAGAAATTTCTTCAAAATCAAATGGTCGCCAAAGAGCCATGTTTTTAATGTATGCACGCTATGAACGTTGAAAATTATCTAACAAACAAGTATAACAACCCCTAAAAATTAGAAACAATAGGATTATAAATTTGGAAAATATATGGTTTTTAAGAAACTTCAATTGAACTAGTGTTACATCTATTCGATTTAAATTTAAAATTCCCTTAATACCTCTTATATTCTTTTTACTTCAATAAGTCTTGGAATTACTGCCATAATTACTGCATTGTTAAGCTTCTAAACAAGAGCGGTCATTTCATTTTGGAAATACTACATGAATATTCATTTTCAGCGATGCCTAACTCATATTATTTACAGAAAATTCTTAGAAAAACATCCCATAATTTCAGTTAATTACTTTCTTATCTTTTTCTTACTAATATAAATTGCAAATATTTCATGGTTGTGCTGAAACGTTCACAGACCACGTTGAAACTAGTTCGCCATAAATCATGTTTATTTATATTTTATATTATTCATGTTATGTTGAAATTACTAGAGAATAATTGTTATCTTACTTGTTTTATTTGTATTTAAATACCATAAATAAAATTAGGTATGCAAATATCTAATATATCTTTATCTTTGTTTAGATTGAAATAAATAAATAAACGTCCCACAACAGTATACAGTCCCTTGAACTTCGAACACAGTCTGTTCTAAGAAATGGCTTGACATTCAAGTTGTTCGACTTCGAATTAAATTTCTCCATCAGAAATAATGTAAATTGAATGAATCCGTTCCAGACCCCCAAAATTTACCCAATATAAAATATTTTAAGTGCCTTTTTCAAAAAATTTAAGTGAAGTGTGAATTTTCACACTTTTCAGGGTTATGCAGGTATTTAATAGGCATAAGAAGCCAACATAATACTGGATGTTTAGGTATATTTATCACATCAAAATCAACAGTTTTTTGATAATCACTTTTATTCGTTATTTGAGAACTAAAATAGCTTCCAGTTAATTTTTTTAAACAAAATTTAAATAATTTGCCAAATGTCCCAGCGTTTTTTCTGTTTTTGCTTCGTATTCAAGTCTTCATTAGATTAATAAGAAATATTTTACAGTGTAGAGTATAACGTGGTGTGGTGTGAGAAATTCAGTTCGCAACTATTAAAAAATATATTATTTTTTAAATATATTTTATTCCAAAAAAATACACGCACTATCTTAGCTATAAATACAAAAAAATCATAAAATTACTAGCCATAATTTAACCATGAATTAAAAAAATAATAATTTTTTTCAAAAACACTATTTGATCAAAAATTCCTCTCGCACGTTTCCGGCTCAGATCAATATACATTACCTATAATTTTTTCAGATTTTTTGTTTAACCCTTTTTGGTAAAACCTCAAGAAATAAAAATTTAAATATCTCCCTTATTATTGACTAAACAGTAAAAACTTATATTACAAAAATTGATGTGAAGTGTGAATTTTCACACATTTCAGGGTTTTGCAGGTATTTAGTAAGTGAATGATGATTATTTGGGATGCCAAAACAAATTTTATGACAAACTATTTTTTTATGAATTTTAATTCGAATGCCTATTACCATTATTTAAGTTTTTAAAGATGTGCAGTATTTTTTTTTATATATCAAGGTTCATTAAGATTTTGAAAATTGCGCCTATGGCTTCCATTGGTTGTTTTTAGTCATAGCTCCTCCCCTTTGATTTCGTGTACATTCAAATATATAATTAAATTATAATTTCAACAATTTCCACTGGTTATTAAATTTACGCTATTAAAAATGAAATGCAACATTTGCCAAAATATAATTAAAATTTTGAAAAAATAATTTAAACAATATAAAAATGCAAAAAAAAAATAAAAAATAATATTGTCTCCTCACGTAGGACTCGAACATGAGTTCGATTATGAATTCTTGGACAGAACGCAAGTATCTTAGCCACTGCACCAAGAAACACGTTACTGTTCAGCGTATTATATAACTATAAGTTGTCAACATTATTAGCAAAAAAACACAAAAAATGCTTTTTTTTCCAAAAACATAATCTGATCAAAAATTCCTGTTGAACTATTCCGGTTCACACCAATGTACATTACTTAGAATTTTTTCAGATTTTTAGTTTAAACCATCTGGGCTACAGGGTGTGGGACAAAATTTTTTTTGCACAATATTGGCAAAAATCGCTTCAAAATAATTTATTTTGGAAAAATAAAAATTTGATCGTTAATCCACGTACCAAGGGCTTTCATTTGATACCCTACTCAGAATTAAAAAAAAATATTTTTTTTTTCGATGAGCACATATTTGTTTATATTTTTAGGGGGATATGTTTTTTAGATGTTTTAGTATTTTTCCTATGTGCGGGTCAAAGAGTTGTATAAGCATGCCAAATTTCAACTCTCTAGGTTTAGCCGTTTGGCTACAATTTTTACCGAACAGACAGACAGACAGACAGACAGACAGACAGACAGACAGACAGACAGACAGACAGACAGACGACAAAATGACGGTATAAGGGTTTTTTGGTCATACCTACAAAACCCTAAAAATTGTTAAGAATAAGAAGGCAAATCTTTTATCTCAATGCATTTTTGGCAATTGGCTAAATATTTGGAGAGTTAAAGCGGGAAAACCCCAAAATTTAAATATCTCCCATTTTATTGACTTAGTAAAAATAGTTAAGAATAAGAAAACAACTCTTTGATCTAAATGAAAAACATACAAAACCCCACACCAGCTAGTTTAAAACTTAATTTAAGTTTTAATGTAAGACTAAGTTTCATATTAGTCTCAGTTTTACCTGGATCCTTTCATTACATATGTAACAAAATAATATATAAATAAATTAAATAAAATATGTTAATTTAATTAATTTGTCAATAATAACATTATGTAAATGCGAATATTATTCTCCGTATTAACATGTTAATAACATTCCTTACACTCAACAGTATAAACGACCTTTTATTAATATTATAATTCTTAAACCTGTGAAATGGAACTTAAATAAAAGCATTGTTAAAATGGTAATGACATGAACTAATTGAGATTTTTAATGTATAATAGTAACAGTATTTTATGAAATTTTTACATGACGTGGGTAACACTTAAATTAGAGAAATATGGTAAATTAAGAAAATAACTATCTACATTTGGGTGCATGTAAGAATAATATCGTCATTTATTTGGAAATTGTGTATTTTTAACAATGGAATTTCTTAAATTAATCCAATTTGTGGACTGCGACTCTTAAGGGCTCCCAAATATGGGATTGTTCAAAAGTTTTACACAACAAAAAATTTACGTGAAGTGTGAATTTTCATACATTTCAGAATTTTGTAGGTATTTAGTTAGTGAATGATGATTATTAGAAGGCCAAACGATGAATGCCTGTCACTACATAACACAGTTACAAGTGTTGGTTTTAAATCCTTTAAATAAATAGGCTCGACAAGAAGGTTACAGTTAGATATTTTCTACCGTGTCATACTTCTATCATTTTCTACCGTGTATAATATTGAATGGGTACAGGAAATAAAATATCTGGGGGTAATTATTGACAATAACTTAAATTTTAAATCATTTGTCAGTTTACTTATTAAAAAGGTTAATAAAAACGTTGGATTATTTACAAGATTATCAAAATATTTATCAATATACTCTAAACTCCATTTTATATATTGCAATACAATTCTATATTTATGTAATGAAATAGAAATACAAAAACTCCAAATATTGCAAAATAAAGCCATGAGGGCAATTCTTAGTTGCAGTAAATACACCAGAGTTTCAGATATGCTGAAATATCTAAACTGGATGAATATAAAACAAAGGACTATAGTTAGAATAACTAAATTAATTGATGTTAGTAGTAATATTATGTTTATTAGTGTAAATTATTATACCATGAGTTCAAAGAGTAATTACATAAGGGTTGGCAATGGAAAAATGTCTACTGCAAGCTTTAGAATTAATTAACTATTATCACTGTTGTTTTATGTCATGAGTTTATATTGTTATATAAAGATTGCATTAGACATTATTTTATTTTTCCATAACCAACCCTTATATAATTACTTTTTGAACTCATGGTATAATAATTTACACTAATAAACATAATATTACTACTAACATCAATTAATTTAGTTATTCTAACTATAGTCCTATATATATATATATATATATATATATATATATATATATGTATGTATGTATCTATTGGACTGTTCTCCTATAATAAAAGTTATATTATTATTATATATCTTTAATAATACCAGAATATATATTTAAACGCATTTTTTTGTTGTTGTTGTTTAATTGCAAAAATATCATTCAAATCCAGACCTGGCAACACTGCAGGCGATCTTTTGTCACGCAAGAGCATAACGCCTACAGAGACATTGTTTATATTGCGACTATATGAAAAACTAACAGATTCTCTACTAGAAACAGAATCCCAGCAACCGGCCAGTTATTTATTTATTTTCCTAGTCGATAATTTCAAAATAAATTTACGTACCTCTTCTCTACCCATAACAAAATGTATCCATGTATATACAAATATATATTTTTAATTTTAGCTAAGATATTAAACGAAAATCTCAATACTTGGCAAAATTTAATCAAAATAAAATGTATTTCAAAAATAAATTACTGTTTTTTAATCTGCACTTAAAGAGATTCAATTTAATATCCCCACAATAAAATATAAATTATTTTTTTTTTCCATTAACAAAAACACTGTAATATTTTCCAAAAGCAAAATCTGGTAAAAAATTCCTCTCGTACGTTTCCGGTTCATAGCAATATACACTGCTTATTATTTTTTCAGATTTTTAATTTAACCCCTTAGGGTTAAAAGGTGCGGGACACTGATTTTTTAGTACTTTTTTTGGAAAAATTCGTATTAAAATCAAAAAAAATAAAAACTACTTTCCGTTACTTTATCTACGCCTTAAGAACTTTCTTTTGATACCACACAATAAACTTTAAAAAAAATATTTTTTTTTTCGACGAAACAAAAAATTCAATATTATGCGAAAAAACAATTTGATCAAAATTCCGGTACATTGAACTATTCCGGTTCTCATCAATGTACATTATTGAGATTTATTTCAGATTTTTAGTTCAACCCCTCTGGGAGATAGGGTGGCGGACAAAAGTTTTTTACCATTATATTGACAAAAACTCCATAAAAAAAAAGATTTTTCAAAAATAAAAATGTGTTTGTGTATCCACGTATCAAGCGAATTCATTTGATACCCCACTCAAAATTTTTAAAAAATATTTATTCTATGTTCAGCCGTTTGGCTACAATTTCTACCGTACAGACTGACAGACAGACACATGCAGTGGCGGATCAAGCCTTCGCCGGGCCCAAGACATTTTTGATTTACGGGCCCTCAACCTAGAGGCGTTCAAAGTGAAGAGCAAAAAAAAAGGTCCTCACCTCCCAAATCCAAGTGAAGAGCAAAAAAAAAGGTCCTCACCTCCCAAATCCAAATGAAGAGCAAAAAAAGGTCCTCACCTCCCAAATCCAAGTGAAGAGCAAAAAAAAACAGGTTCTCACCTCCCAAATCCGGGCCCTTGAAAATTACGTTTTCAAATGTTTTTCTACTTTTGTTTAATTAAATTATCATATATGTACTGACAAATGTAAACGTCGTAAGATGTCTAGCATGAAATAAATATTATTATTATTATTACGGGCCCAAGACAAATGTCTTTTTTGTGTCTACGAAAGTCCGCCACTGGACACATGAGTGACGTTATAAGGGTTTTTTGGTGGTCATACCTACAAAACCCTAAAAAAGGTCCCCACTTCCAAAATATAAGTGATGACCTAAAAGACGTGTTAACGAGTTTTCTTATATTTGATTAGTGACTTTTGTTTAACACTTTCATGACATCCATCTTCATTCGTGCAATGTTGCCATAATTTGATGCTCCTATGCAACACTGCCTTAAGACATGAAGAAGGTACATAAATTGAGGTTACAATAAGGATACTTAAACGTTCGATTTTGCAAGAGAGTGAGATTAACTATCGGGAGAATTCGATTTCTTGCTTATTATCATCAGTGATGTAACTAATCCACTTGTTTAAAATTGAACCTTCACTTAACCACGATTTGAAACACTCTGTAATAATTGTTACTATCCTTTGTGATAGTTTAATAGGTTGTAATACAATCTCTGAGTTATAAATTACTCTTTGCAAAATGAAAAAGCCGCACAAAAGACATAGCAAGCTACGCATCGTAAGGATAGAATGTGGAAAACTATGTCTGCATCGATTTCGTTGGTAAACGTGTATTGTAAGATTTTGTAATTATATGCTTATTGTTAGGGCCCAGCAACCCGGGAGTGTAAAGGCTTTATCACACTAGTGAGTTATTATTCAAGTCCAGTAGCGGCTGGTGAGTAAAATATTTGGGGGGACACTTTTTTTCCCATACATATCTATTAAAATATAGTTATACGAGAAAAAAGTAAATAAATAAAAAATACCTGAAAATATGTTCTGCAACTAGAAAAACGGACAAATCTGGCACTTTTATTAAGATTTATGGTCAATATTATTGTTATCATTTTTGTAGTTATTACTTCTATTATTAATATTATTAAAATTGCAATATTATTAAGACGATGCTTTGTAGTCAGAAACATAACATATTTGGTTATTAATTAAGCAGATACCTACACATATTCACATGTATTTAAATATTAGATTTAACCTTTTCGTTATGTTCTTTAATTGAACGTTTATACGCAGTATCAAGTTGAAATCGTATATTTACCGATCCCAGCATGGTAAATTTGACCGAATAATGCATATGTTTATGAGACACATTATGTTTAAGAACTTTATCTTTGAAATGTTTAATATCTTTAACACTATTTACTATCTTTATTTCATATGCGTCTGATGAGCAAATCAAACACACGAAACAAAAATTTTAAAAAAATATTTATCATATCCACACAACCAACTTGTATTTAAATATTGTTTTTCACTAAACTTTCTATTAAATGTTCTATTTCCATTTTTATCCTGTTGGGAAATATTCAATTTTGGCCGATGAGGACCCATATTTTTACCGACCGCCAATATATATAAGGGAGGTATTGTGATCATACCGATTTCGAGATTTCGATGGATCTCCACGAATTGAGGTCTCTACATAACGTTTTGACTATTTTTAGCATGATGTCTGTCGGCCTGTCTGTCCGTCCGTCTGTCCGTCCGTCCGATTTTTATGAAACTTCATATTTAAGCTTCTGCCATCAATGGCACGAGTTGATCAACTTTTGGTAAAAATCGGTTGACTAAAAATGGGAGTTTACTCGTGTCGATTTTAAGATTTTTGCGAATATTTAGCAACAGAAAAATATTTCGAAAAAATGTATTTAACAAAAGTTGCTATAAATGCAATAACTAATAACTTTTATTTGAGATGTTTTTTGATGAAACGAAAAATTTCGAAAAATTTGTTGTAAATTTTTGTAAAATTTTTTTCCAAGTCTCAAATTTTCATACTTAAATGTAACGTTTCCATGGTCATGATAAATAATATCTCTGTTAGAAAATATTAGGCCAAGTTATTTCTACTCTGCTGCTAGAATATATTTTATACAAGTACTTTATAATGGCGGTCGGTCCTGTGGTGGCCACAGCCTTTATTAATAATTTTGTTTCATAGTTAAACACGTTAGTTTTATTAAAATATACAGTATATTTTAATAAAACTAACGTGCTTCATTCGATTCATTTTCACGTTTAAGTACTTGTCACAAATCCTAACGACCGAACTAAGCTACGGGACACCGGCCGTAATTCACTAATACATACAACACTAACCTTCGCCGCTGTTGCCGTTACTAGAAAATTTTTGCTACATATGTAGATAAGAACATTAGATATTGCATGTGGCAACGCTGTATCTGGGGTCACTCCGTGGAGTGTCCAACAACGCTCGAAAGAGCGTTGTTGTCTTGATTTAAATTTTTTAAATCTAACATTTATATGAAAAATCTTTGAATAAGAAATAATAAAAATAAAAATATGCAGATATATCTAGCTACTTTAATCCAATTTTAAAGAAGTATAAATAAAGTATTAAATTTAGCTTTTTTACTAAAAATTTTTAGGAGGTCACTGTCCCAGCGCCTCTCTGTCTCAGCCGCCACTGTTCAAGTCTAAACTTGGAAAATTAAAGTCTTTACATTCGAATCGAAGTCTTGTGTGTGTGATAGCATGACAAAAAACCTAGGTCTTCAAGTCTGAGCAAATACATCGAGATATATTTCCCCTGTCTCTAGAAAACAGACGAAATACAAGTCGTCAAATGCGCGTGCGCAGCCTCGCCCTCTCAGTCAGATCAAGTGAGATGGGTCTATTGTTAACGTTATGTACGCAGACGCAAGTTACTTTTCCATGTTTCGCTGGAAAAATATTTTCACCGAACGAGGAGATCATCGTTGCAACAGATGTCTATTTTGCAGAGTTCCAGAAATTGTACTTTTTGAAAGTCATAAAGAAGTTATATTATCGTTGAGCAAAATATATCGAGCTAAAAATTTAACACCTCTCGTATTCCTTTTTTCCCCTATAGTAGAAAAAGAGAAAGTTGTATGCTGGATTCTATAATTAATTTTAACGATTCATTTAAAACAAATAAATCAATCGCAATTCCTATTTTCATATACACCAGCAAATCGTATGATTTAAAAAAATTGATGTGAAGTGTGAATATTCACACATTTAAGGGTTTCGCAGGTATATAATAAGTGAAGGCGGTATGCTGAGTGTGTAGGACAAATTTTACTTTGTAGTAATCACGGCAAAATTAACGATATTTTTAAAATAATTTATCGTCTGTTAATCATATAATAAGATAATTATTAAATTTACGCTCTTAAAAATTAAATACAACATTTGTCAAAATATAACTAGAATTTTGACAAAATAATTTCAACATAATAAAAATGCAAAAAAAAACAGAAAAAATAAAATTCACTCCGTGTACTCGAACTCGAAACCCTTCGTTTACCAGCGAGTTTTAGCTTACACCAGTGCTCTAACCAATAACGCTATCGTACGCCTTGCATGTGAGTGTCTTACATTGGTATAACTTTTGTATTTTGTGAACCAAAAACCACAAAAAATGCGTTATTTTCCGAAAACATAATCTAATCAAAAATTCTTGTTGTACTATTTCGGTTCACACCAATATACATTAATTAGAATTTTTTTAGATTTTTAGTTTAAACCATCTGGGCTGCAGGGTGTGGGACAAAATTTTTTTTGCACAATTTTGGCAAAAATCGCATCAAAATAATTTATTTTGCAAAAATAAAAATTTGATCGTTAATCCACGTACTAAGGGCTTTCCTTTGATACCCTACTCATAATTTTAAAAAAATATTTTTGTTTTCGATGAGCACATATTTGTTTATATTTTTAGGGGGGTATGTTTTTTAGATGTTTTAGTATTTTTGCTATGTGCGGGTCAAAGAGTTGTATAAGCATGCCAAATTTCAACTCTCTAGGTTTAGCCGTTTGGCTACAATTTTTACCGAACAGACAGACAGACAGACAGACAGACAGACAGACAGACAGACAGACAGACGACAAAATGACGGTATAAGGGTTTTTTGGTCATACCTACAAAACCCTAAAAACTAGATGAAAGCAGAATTCAGGAAGTGGAAAAAAATTTAGGGCCGTGAACTGATATAGCAGTTCTACTCATATTCGCAATGAAGATATAAGGGAAAAAATAATTATTTCTCTAACTGAACGCCAATAACAGCTGTATATTTTCATTTCAATGACTGGTTAATTAAAGTTTTTCTAGCAACGCGATTTTTAATCACGCACCGAAAGGTAGAAAGGCTAAGGATTAAGTAAGAGTTTTCAATATCTAATCTTAGGATGGTTAATTCTGTTGAATAGACGATTTGAAATTAAATTTAAGGCTATATTCAGTCGGTAAACTTAATTCATATCTTACTGCTTACAAGTCGTGACTACAAAACGAAATACTTATTTTGATTTATAGTCACGTGAGTGAGGGATAGTTTATGGCACAATTATTTGAAAAATACTCTACGTGGGTGGCGAAAAATGAAGATCTAAACATTTTGTTTAAAGACATGAATTTAAAACATAGATTCAGAAATCAACAGTGGTATCAACTCTATAGGGTGTTCATTTCAATTATTTCTTAAGAGGATCCTATACTCGGTCCGCGCGGAACGTAAAACACATGTTAGGACTTGTCGGATTTTACCTACGCTAATCAACTGATCAAAATTTAACAAAAACATATGTAAAGATAATATATAAATCTTTGATCCTGTTGATTGTTTTTTCTTAAATTCCTTCCTGTTTATGAATAATTGCACTTGCAAAGTAAGCAATTTGAAAGTAAAGAAAAACAAAAAAAAATGAAAAAAATACACAATGCAAGCAAAGTTTAATGTGTCGATTCTACATACATACACAACTGTGACTTATATTAGTTAGTAGTACTGCAAAATTCGAATAGTCAAAATGATTTTTTTTAATTGAAAATATGCTGCCTCTAGCGGACAGAAGTATGAATCTATAAAACTCCGCCCCAAGTACAGTCAAGTAAGAAAAGTGACAAAACTTATCCAAGGTCATTATTATCTTTCGGAAGATTTATTTCATAGATTATTTCAGTATAAACATAAGATTTTAAAATATTTTAGAGGGAAAAAATCATTTATAATTTATTTACCGGTCTTTTTAAATCTTCTTAATTAATTTATCCTAATTTTTAAGATCAGAATGGTAACCAGACAACTGGGGCAGTAAGACAATTCGGGCCGTTCACAATTGGGGCTTTTCACAACTGGGGCCATTAAAAACTGGGGCATTGGACAATTGGGGCCGTACAAAATTGGGGCTTTTGACAACTGGGGCCATTCACAACTGGGGCGATGGACAATTCGGGCCGTACACAATTGGGGCCATAACTATAAGAGCTAGAGTCTTCTTTTGTTTAAAATTAAAAATGATTATTTTAAGAGTGGGATTAAGTACATTTTGGTGGGAATTAGAATAAATAAAAAAATTGTATTTTAAGGGTTGGCTTAAGAAAATTTTCGTGATTATTTGATTAAAAAGAAATTGTATTTTAAGAGTTATATTAAGTAAAATTTAGTGCTCTTTTGACTATAAAAATAAAAAATGTTTTTTAAGGGTTGGCTTAAGTAAATTTAAGTGTTCTTTTGAATAAATAAATAAAAAATGTATTTTAGAGTTGGATTATATAGAACTACATTTTAGTTTTTCTACATATACTACTTTCTACATATTAGTTTTTTAAAATAAATTTAAAATTTTGTATTTTAAGGGGTGGATTAAGTTAATTTTAGTATTCCTTTGAATAAATCAAAAAAAAAAATCATTGAAGGGTTGGAACTAAGTCATTTTTAGTGTTTTTTTAAATAAATATTTTTTTTATATTTGAAGGGGTTAAGTGGCGCCCCATATTTTGGCTGCGCCCGAGGCATAGTGCCTCCCAAAACTAACGCCCCATATTTTGGCCGCGCCCGGGGAAAACATCCTACGAAAGCGGCGCCCCATTCTTTGGCTGCGACCGAGGCAAAAGCGCCCCCACGAAAGTTGCGCCCCATATTTTGCTGCGCCCGCGGCAAAATCCCAACAAGCGGCTCTGACTCGGGACACCGTCCGGAATACAGCGCCACCAACCGCAACTTTCGTAGGGGCGCTTTTGCCTCGGGCGCAGTCAAAGAATAGGGCGCAGCTTTTGTAGGATGTTTTTCCCCGGGCGCGGCCAATAATAGGGCGCCGGTTTTGGGAGGCACTTTGCCTCGGGCGCAGCCAAAATATGGGGCGCCACTTAACCCCTTCAAATATAAAGCCGACTGGCAAATTAAACCGGCCCGGGGAACGTTTGTAGAGCCATAGTTTGGAGAACCATCTGAAAGCTTTGAAAACCATTCATAATTTGACTCCGATCTTATTTATAAAATTATTTTCTATATTGTCTTAAGTTTTATTAATTTCAAAGCACAGGATTAACAAAGTTAATAACTGTAACAGAGTACCAGAAAACTAGAAACTAATCATCACTCTAGCAATGTAAAAATGGTATTGAATTTCTGAAATATAACAATGTACTTGCAGAGCACATTTAACAATCGCTTTCTTTTGCTCCAACAATCTATGTTTATGACAAAGACCAATAAACATCATCTAGCGTCATTGTGTAAATGTCATTATTCAGCTTACGACTGAACCCCGTAGGCTCACCAGTAGGAAAATATAATATTTTCTTTTCATATCCAGCGTAGTCAACACATTACCGAGCTGATTAGGCATCTGACACATTAGGGGTTTTTACTCCGACATAAATTATGTAAACCGACGTAAACAAAAACTTAAGTTCTTAAAATAGAGGAATTAAAAAAGGAATTAAAACCGCCAAAAAAAATTTGTTACTGATTGCGGTCCGCGACGTAAAAAATGTAAAATTTCGTTATTAAATGCGGCCCCGACGTGTAAAGGTTGCAGATTCCTATTCTAGTGTAAATCTGATGAATAGTTCTCTTAAAAAATAGCTTAAGTACAGGGGCGTAGCAACCGGGGGTGCTGGCAGTGCGAATGCACCCCGGCGCGGCGCAAAACCAAAATTATAGGGCGCCGAATTGATGAAAAATTTCAAAATAAAGTAAAATCCATCTCAGAAAATACGCGGTAAATGTGTTCTCTCTCACTCCGCATAAAATCCTTGCAGTTCTTTGGACGACAAAAATGCGCAACACTGAATTTCCAATTATGGCAATAACGAGCGAATGAGAACGCATAATAGTAATTCCGCGGACCGATTGAATACATTATAGCCGCAGGCAACAAGCTTCAGAATATTTTAATATTGTTTGCCAAATCTATGTATTTTTTAGCAACAGTGTAAAAAAGAAAAGATGGGAATTACTTAAACAATTACCTGTAAATTCCGTTATATTAAAGAAACTGTGTCCGCCTTGGTAAGTCCTCCAGGTATGATTCGTTAATTGCATTAAGATTTAATTATATTGAAATATTAAGATCGTTAACTGACTGAAATTATTTTAAAAATTAATAACAAAAATGTAGTATCCGAAGCAAAGAGTTTGAAAAATAAAATAAAAAAATTAATAAGTTTTAGATCAGCATTGTTGGACAAAATTAAATTATGTTGCAGAACAAGAGAACTTGCCCAAATATTTTTAATAGACTATAGTACGATTTTATCCAATTTCGACGGTATGTAATGCACAGGTTTTATACTATTTTTTAACATTTCCTATAACATTTTCGAAGTTAAAAAGTATAAAAAAATTTCTAAGTAGTACTATAGGACAACAGCGGTTTTGTGACTTAACATTAATTAGTGTTGAAAACGATCGAGCAAGATTAATGAGGTATGAAGATTTAATAGACATTTTTGCGGAAGCTAAAAGTCCAAAAAAACTGTTTTAAACACTAATGTATATGTACCTATAAATCTCTTGGTAAGTTTTTTAATTCGCTTATTTATTTTTTTCTTTTTTTAAAAACTATTTTTTGTTGTATTGATTTTTTAAAATGTTCTTCAAATAGATATCGTAATTTTAATTAAGTATTGTCAATCTTAAAGCGCATAATTTTTTTTCGAACGTTGCACGAGGTTTGAGAAAGATATCTCAGACCGTTGACTCACACAAAAATAACAAATATGTGTGTAATATGTGTTATGATTCTGAGTGTACTGTCAGTGATATCGTCCACGCCTCCTTGAATTGGGGGGAGCAGGCGGGAACGATAGATGCCCTAGCGCAAAGAGTATAGGATCCTCTTAAGAACTATAATAGCTACTAGGTTGGTTAAATTAGACAACAGTAGCACAAATTTGTCTTTCACTTATTCGAAAAGGAATTTTATTCTGGATTCAGCGACATAAAGATGCCGTAGCCATATTTCTCTAAATAATTGAGAAAAATGCAATTTAAGTTTATATTAATTTTATTGAAATCTTGTTGAGAAAAAGCGTTCAAAAAACAAGTTTTGAAGGGGAGAATTTTTCGTGTAATTGAACCATTATATATGTGAGCTCCCTTGAATTCTCGCTTCTGAACCCTCCTTAAGAATAAATTCTGGGTGCGCGACTATTTAGTTATGAAAGTGATTTTGAACCACACCACAAACGCAAACGAGGCACGGTATTGTCAGACATCGACGAATAAAGCTAAAATATGTAAAATAATCACACAAATCAATAAATTCGATAAAGTAATCATGTTTTAAAATGAAATACAAAAGTAGTTTATGTTTAATTTGTAATTTTTGCGGATTACTCTGAAACATTGTTAGATTTTTAAAGCTGTAGAGCGCAGGCGCGCACCCAAAAGCCAGGAGGGGAGCCCCCTCTAAGAATATATCCTCTAAGGTAAATCCAGAAGTTAAATATTTTTTGAGATTGGGGGAGGCTCAAGCTCCCTTGGTGTGCGCTTGATGAAATGTATCTCAAATTTTTCATAGAAAAAGACTGTTTTTCTGTGCCTTTTTAATGCTTATTCCTGCGGAACATAACCACAACATAAAAATAGAATCGAATGTATTATAAAATATATATATTTCTATAAGTTTAGTTTGTCACGTGCGTAAAACTAACAAAGCTACTACTCTAGGAAACTTCCAAAAATGTCCGCCATAGCGATGGGATCTTAAAATTATTACCTTAAAGCTAATAAATATAAGCAGGTCGTACTTGTAGTCGCACCCGCGGTCTTTTTCGAGGATTCAAGTCTTCACGTGTTCTGCTATCACACGCTGCTTACACGAGCCATTATTCCATGTTTGGAAAGAAAAAGAAGTCGCAAGGAGTCAAATCTGAAGAATAGGGTGCATGAGGGAGCAGTTCGTAGGGCAATTCGACCTATTTGGGAGTTGCAATTGCCGACGAGTGAGGTGTTGCATTTTCATGGTGGAACTGAACTTTTTTCTTTGCCATATGTGGACGCTTTTTCATCAATTCAGTGTGTAACCGATCCAAGAAAGCGGCTAATATTGTCCTGTGAT
Source organism: Liopterus haemorrhoidalis (assembly GCA_963971575.1). Lineage (NCBI taxonomy): Eukaryota > Metazoa > Arthropoda > Insecta > Coleoptera > Dytiscidae > Liopterus > Liopterus haemorrhoidalis. The sequence goes on from OZ020617.1 coordinate 9,179,522, forward strand.
CGTTTTTCTCAGATAGTCGATGAAAATTATGTCTTGCGAATCCCAAAATCCCAGCCGAGGGTACTCTTTTGTCTATTTTTATCTGTTTTGTCTTCTTTTGTTTCTTTTTGTCTTCTTCGGAACACGTTCTCCAGGAAAAATCCACTGTTTTAACTGTTCTTTCATTTTTGGTGTGTAGTGATAGCTCCATACTATATCAACCGATGTGAAACGCCGTAAAACTCATTTAGATTGCTCTTGTACACGTCCAAACATTGCGTCGACATGGTCAGGCGATTCCGTTTTTGAGCAACTGTAAGCAGACCTGGCACCCATCTTAACGATAGCTTTTTCATGCCCAGATATTCGTGCAGGATATGAAACATACGTTCGTCTGAGATGTCTACCATCTTGGTTATCTCGCGTATTTTTATTCGATGGTCGTCTAATACGATATCATGAATTTTATTACTATAAATGTATTTACATTGTATTATTTTGTGTATGTAGCAAGAACTAAATAAAATCTAATCTAATCACTTCAGGTGTGACCTCATTGGGACGTCTCGGGCGATTAGCATCAGTCGTGCTTGTACGACCATCAGAGGTCTGCACGGGCTCGGGCCGACTGACATGTATTATATTCGGGCTCGGGCCGGATAAAAACAATAATACCTTTAAATAATATATTTTTAAACCTTCGTTAAAAAATATATTTTGTTGTTAAATTTCTAGTTTTATAATTATTACAAATTGTAAGCAATTTTTGTATCATAATATTTTTTTAACGAGGTTTATTCGGGCGGAATTTAAAATTTTGTCGGGTTCGGGCCGGGTACATGCAATAATTGTATTAATATTTTCGGGCTCGGGCCGGGCCGGACTGGAATCATAACGGGCCGGGCCGGGTAAAGGTAGTCCAAAATAGGCCCGTGCAGACCTCTAACGACCATAACTAAATTCAGTGCACTTGTGCACCATTCCATAGGACCAATGCACGGAATTCACTTTTTTGCATTCTAGCAAATAAACACAAACTTATTCGAAAGCTGTTAAAAACTGTTACAAAGAATGGCAAATGTCAGAAATAATATCAAATTTGCAATTTGAGGGTCATCTCTTATCAAACACCCCCTTCGTAAGACATCCGTATCAAACACACTTCGCATCAAACACCCTAAGTGTGTCGCATAGGCAAAAAGGTTAGAAAGCACTACTTTATACCTATCAAGAATATTTGTTAGTACATGTTTGTTCATTAGATATATACACCCGGACAGAAATCTCGTGGCCGGGCGTGTCTTTTAGTGCGCACAGAGAGGGCACTATGAAAGACAGTGTCAGATATAGAGTACAGTCAGAGAAACACGTTCACATTCTTACATGTGTGCATTGTATTCATCAGTTAGTTATGTCTATAAACAAAAGTTCCTCCCATCACAGTCGAACAACAAAACTATAGAAACGCAGCTGCTTGATTTAAGTGATTACTGCATTTGATGTTCATTTTGTCGACTTGTTTATTGGCCAGAGCACCCCCGTCCCGCGTCTTTTTCCAAACTCCAGCAATTTCAAGTAGATTGTAAACAATAAAGGCTTACATTCTATGTAATAATGTAATACAGATGTTTTCCCGCTAAATATACTTACATAACAATGTAAAATTTTTGACTATTAATAGCACGTCCACCTAGTTTGCTTTTTGTCTCCATGATATTATATATTTAATATATTTTGAATGTTGCACTTATGCACTTGACTGTAATAGGGTGTGTAGGAAATAATGCAATTCGCCAAAGTTATAATCCCCACTACAAATTTCACGCGCATCTTTCACGCCCGGCCACGAGGTATTTGTTGGACAGTACGAGACAAACCATTTGCCGCTCTCAATTTTTATAAACAAAATAACACAGCGAGGAACCCAACTAAATAACAAGAGCCAAATTTAAATATAGAACCCAGTCACTATAACAAAGTCGAATAGTAGCACAATCTCTGTTCGAAAGCCTTTCAAAGTTCACTTATTGCACAAAGTTCAAGTGTGTAGGTGTGTATTTTTAATAAATTGTTGCTATAAAACAGATAGTAAAAGCGGCCGCAGTATTCTCCATTAGATTGATATCGGCGACAGCAAGTCTGACTATTTTCATTACAACAGTCATCTTTTACTTTATAACAAACATAAATACAGCATTCTCTTGTACCACACTCATTTAAACATGATAGATATTTATTTTAAAGTTAATTAGACACCATCTCAAGAATTTATTATTACGTAAACAGGAACTATGGAAAAAATTGGGTTTTGTTGGTGGATTCTCAGGATTACTAACAAACCGTTTTGTTCCCAATTATGTTTAAATTTGTTTAATTAAGCATTCTTTGTGAAATAGTTTAAACAAGTTTTGATGTTATATTTTGTTTATAAATATTTAGTTCAGCAAATTGTTTAAGCCACGTATCTCACGAACCAACATGTTTACTTGGGAAGAATTCATATGATGATTTATCGATTAAGAACCGATAAACAAATATATATCTATCAAATGAAATTCAATTTCAAATCTATTATGTATAATGAAGATATAAGGGAAAATTGAACATTTCTCCCGTGCTGGATACATAATTACTTTCGAAAATATGCCCACTTGCAAAGTTCCCAAGAAGGCGTTGCTGTATAATTCGAAAGAAGTTCGAAACTTAGGGAAACCAAGGAAAAGATGGGCTCTCGAAGAAACTATATATTGTAATCCATGAGCGATGAAGAAAACTGAATTTTCTATTGTTAGTTTTACTCAGATTTATTTAGACTTACTATTAAATTGTACACCGTAGGAAAGTAAAGTATCATTCACAGCTCATGTTTTAATAGATAATACGTAATTCATAGTGTTAATGTTAACGCATAACAATGTTAGTTCTACATAAATCCGTATAAGCATACATAGCTACAATTTAGTGGATAAGCGTAAGAAAATATTTAACGCATAATGTTAGAAGTTTGTATACCTCAAACTTATAACATTAACATTAACATTAAAACAGTGACAACTGTCAAAATGAAGGAATATATTATACTTGAATACGGCTTGTGACATAATTGTTAATAAAAATGTTGAAACTAATATTGAAAAATAGATGTGAAGTGAGAATTTTTACATATTTCAGGGTTTCGCAGGTATACAATTATACATTTCAAAATTGAATAATATATTATACAGGAAATTCTAAAAAGACTTGTGGCTGCAGTTTATGATGTACTAATTAGTAAATGTGTTGAATCTAATAAAAAATTGATGTGAAGTGTGAATTTTCACATATTTTAGTGTTTTTCAGGTATCTAGTACCCAAGTTAAAGCAGCTATATGTGTGGAACATTATTTTTTTTTTGCGGTAATCAAGTCAAAATGAACAATATTTTGAAAATAATGTACCGTTTGTTATTCTATGTACTAAGAGCTTTTCCTTAAAATACTACATGAACTTTTAAAATAAAATATGTATTTTTTCAACAATAAAAAAATTAATCTGACAAAAATTCCTTTTGAACTATTTTAGTTTCCATCAATGTACATTACTGAGATTTTTTTCAGATTTTTAGACCAACACTTCTCGGAAACAGGGTGGAAACAAAAGTTATTTTTTTTTGTGAAATCAAAAAGTTAGGTTAGAGTGAGTAGCTTCAGAAACATAGTTATTTTATTTAATAATTAACTTAATAAATATTATTTTGGTTTTTTTTAGAAGTACATTAATAAAAAAACAATACATATATTTAATAACAAGATATTTTTATTATAAATTGTTTAGTAATTTCTATTGCGTGTAGATGGCAGCTAGATCGATTTATCTATTAAAACATGAGCTATGATTGGTACTAAAGTGTTGTGCTTAGCCACTAACATTATCCATTAACATTATGCACTATGAATTACGCGTTGTCTATTAAAACATGAGCTATGAATGAGGCTTAAGGAGTCCCACTTTTCCGGATCGACAAAAGGAAATATTTTTTATTATTCAAGAAATACATATTTTAAAACAGTACGTATTAAAAGTTCTAATTCTAAATATTTTAACTAGTGATCTGTTATTCTATTTAAGTTCCAACTAACTAAAGCAATAAAAAGTACAGAAAAAAGTAAAAAAGAACTTTTAATTATCAATGATTAATGTGATTACATATAAAAAATAATACGATAATACCATGTATGAATATATTATTAATATTGAATAATAATATTTTAAATATATTTTTCTTTTAGTCATTTTGGTTGGTGTCATTTGAGGGGGGGGGGGTCTGAAGATATTTTCAGATTTTGGTCACCTTAAGTATACTTAATGATATTCAAATTTTTTTATTTAATCTTGGACCCACCAAAACTAATGAAAGATGAAGCCGTAAGAATGTAAATAATTAAGCAAAGTATCGTAGAGGAAATGAAAGAAAACAAATGGATACACTAAAGATGAAAGTGGGAGAAGAAGGTAAAGACCTCACAAAGAATAAAAAAAAAAAACAGCTGACAGGTCTTCTCGACGTGGTTTCTTTCCATTCTTTCTGGATAGTCTTTTTCCTCCTACTAATCAGCATTCCATTCCTAAACTGTATCATTTTCTATAGTTCTTTTTTGTAAAAAATTTCCTAGCAAATTTCTATGTGAAGGAGTGAAAAATAGTTACGCAAATACCACCAAAATAGAAACTATTTACAAAGGCCTTTCAAAATTCTCATACCTTCAGGTGGGTTTAAAATAAAGATTGTAAATAACAATAGCAATACGTGAGGCTTGAATAGATCTCAAATTCAATCGCTCCACTGAGTTTCTCTTCTGAAACCACTTTTCAAAAGAACTACTAAAGATCTTACATTACAATAGGAAATTTGCTATGATGTGGAAAAATTTTAACAGGGCAAAAAGATTTATTTGACATGTTCGGAAAGACTTGTATTGAATTTTAGGCAAAGAAAACATTGTGAGAAATTCGATTCAAGTGTAGATCGATATCTTTTATTTAATTTTGAAATGAAAATATTTTGAACTTGAGTTTTGTTTGGGGTAGATGACATAAAAATATAACATAATTTGAGAAGTTATGAATGAAGTTTCTACTATGGAGTTCTTTTAAAATATATAGTACAGGGTGGCGCATAAGTCGCTTTACCATTTTAAAATGCAATATCATGTTTTTTGTTATTAATTATTTTTGTTTTCTTTTCAGGATTATACAGTAAAATCTTTGGAAATTTAACCATGAATAAATTTACAACCAAAGAAAGAGTGAAGATAATTGAATTTTATTTTGAAAATAAACACTCAATTATTTTAACACAGAGATCCTTTATGCGCCATTTCAATGTTAGTTATTCTCCTACTAAGCCTACAATAATTAACTTGGTGAAGCGTTTTCGAGAACAGGGTTCTGTTGCTGATAAGTCTCGATCTGGACGAGGTCCCTCAGTACGTACGCCTGAAAATACAGAAAATGTGAGGCGCAGTATTGAGGACAATCCAACCACATCGACTCAAAGACGTTCTCAAGAACTTGGAATCTCACGGAGATCGTTGCAGCGGATTCAAAAAGACTTGAACATGTATCCATACAAGGTTCAGATAGTGCAGGTTAGTGGTAGGTCTTTTTGAATCCGCTGCAACGACCTCCGTGAGATTCCAAGTTCTTGAGAACGTCTTCGAGTCGATGTGGTTGGATTGTCCTCAATACTGCGCCTCACATTTTCTGTATTTTCAGGCGTACGTACTGAGGGACCTCGTCCAGATCGAGACTTATCAGCAACAGAACCCTGTTCTCGAAAACGCTTCACCAAGTTAATTATTGTAGGCTTAGTAGGAGAATACCTAAAATTGAAATGGCGCATAAAGGACCTCTGTGTTAAAATAATTGAGTGTTTATTTTCAAAATAAAATTCAATTATCTTCAATCTTTCTTTGGTTGTAAATTTATTCATGGTTAAATTTCCAAAGATTTTACTTTATAATCCTGAAAAGAAAACAAAAATAATTAATAACAAAAAACAAGATATTGCATTTTAAAATGGTAAAGCGACTTATGCGCCACCTGTATTTGTTGAGCATGCAAATTCATTGAATCATTGAATCAAAAGCCATGTTCATGTTACAAACAAAATAAAATGTGATTTACAAGAAAGCACATTTGTAATACCTGTTCTTAAATGAATTTTGAACTATACAGTAAAGCTTTGCTAAGGTGACCACCGAAGGGACCAGTTCAACGTGGCCACCTTAGGCAGGTGATCGCCCTACGCGGAAAAAGGAATGAAGGTGTTCTTGAATGAAATTATTCAAATAGAAATACGCGAAAAGTCTGGTTATAGGAAACATAACGAGAAAAAAAATTATTAAACGGAGCCTACACTGCACACGTAAGGATATCACAGTAAATGATTCATAAAGAGTAACGAATTTAGAAAAAATAATACAACAGAATCATCAATTAATATATGATCTATTTTTTATTAGATTTTAATCGATTGCATAGCATAAATAAAATCTGTCTAATTATTAAATATGTTATAAAATCTCCCTCTTGCAGTTATTTATGCGAGGGCTACCTATTAAGTTTTTACAAAAACTAAGATATTTTTTTTTTTTTGAAACAAATTGTTTTATTGCTTTTCAAAATATTCGCCTTTACGATTTATATCCTTTTGCATGCGTTCAAACCAATTCTCGAATCATTTTTCCACTCTGAAGTTGGTATCTCAAAAACAACGTTTTCGAAGGCAAATAAAACCATGTTTTTGAGATACCAATATCAGAGTGGAAAAAATGTTTCGAGAATTGGATTGAACGCATGCAAAAGTGTATAAATCTTAAAGGCGAATATTCTAAAAAGCAATAAAACAGTTTGTTCAAAAAAAAAAATTCTCTCAAAAGCTTCAGAGCTGATGAAAATCGCTGTCCACGCATTTTTTGTTTGACATTGGGGAAAAAACAAAGTCGTTAGGGGAATAAATAAATCAGGTGAATACGGGCAATGAGACATTAATTCGATGTTTTTCTTCTTCAAATAATCAATTGTTTGACGTGCTGTGTGGGAGTTTGCTTAGTAATGATGAAGAATGATGCTTGGTTGTTTTTCCTGATTTTGTCGATGACTTCTGGCAAACAAATTTTTGTATTCAGCATTAACTGATCTCCGATCCTCTAAAGGAATGGTTGCGATGTGTCCGTTACAATGGAAGAAACAAGCGATATTTTTCTTGGAAGTGCTTTGCGAACGAATAACTTTTGTTCATCTTGGAAGACCCAAACAGTGGATTGTTGCTTAGTTTCCGATTCATATGAATACATCCAAGTTTCGTCACCTGTAACGATGTTGTATACGGATTTTGCAGTGCCTAGGTTGAATTTTTTAGCATTCTTTTACACCAAATAACACGAGCCTTTTTTTGAGCTTCGGTCAAATTATGCGGAATCATCGGGAACAGATCTTTTTCTAAATGTTCATGTAAAATCGAATGTATTGCAGTCTGCGATATGCCAAAGGATGCATCTATCTCACGGTAAGTCACATGCCGATCTTCTTCAATCATTTTGCGCACAGCATCGATGTTTTTTTGAATCACAACCGATTTTGGTCGACCTTCACGAGATTCATCACTGACGGACGCACGACCATAGCGAAATTCTGCAAACCAATTATAAACAGTCTTTTCTGATGGTGCTTCATTACCAAAAGTTGAACGAAGCGAATCTATGCATTGTTGTTGTGTTAGACCTTTATTAAAATCGTAAAAAATCATCCAACGAAAACCTTCACGAGTAATATCCATTTTTTCAGAAACTTGTTTTTTTAAAGCTCATTATTAACAAACTACTCGGTCAATTTATAAACTGCCATTGATTTCACAATAACACATGTCAAATTTTACGAATATATTAATGACACATTTCAATATTGCCATCTAGTGGTCGTTTGTAAAAACATAAAAGGTTACCCTCGTATAATAATATATTTTTAAAAATTTATTATAGAGCATCAAAAAAAAAAAACTCTTGAAACGTAGATAAAAGAATATATATTTTCTAAATTTTGTATTGGTAAAAAAATGCTGTCAACCACTCTGCTACTCAAAAGAGTTGTTCTAAAAATCGGAAAAAAATTGGAATAATGCACATAAATATGAACCAAGTAGTACAAACTTACATTTTTATTTTTTCGAAAGATATCGATTTTTTTTTTTTTTTTGCTTTTGTAGAAAACGAAAAAAGTAATGATTTTTTAATACACAGCCTCGATGTCTATTTGCGCATCTAAATGACAAGAGAAAAAAGAAAAAAAGTGACACGGGTACAGTAAAAAAAATATTTTAAAATGTAATAATCATTTACTAAATACTAGAGCCTAAATTGAGTACGAAATTCACACGTTATATACACTACAATACACCTTTATTTTCAAATACTGGTACATTTATGATACATTTTACATATAACTTTTAAATACAATAACGAATTTAAATACAAATTTTCACAAAAGAAAGGAAAGCAGAATCTGCATTAAAGTGTCACAGAAGATACAAGGCATCTTGTGGTGACACGATATTGTTACTATATTATAATACTAAATTCGGTCAGTAGATCATTATTTACTAAAAATATGAAAAATTAAAAAATTAATAAATGGTGAAAAGTGAACGTCCTTTAATTTATAAAATTATTGAACTCTGAGTAAGGCATCTCCATTAACCATATTTTGAAATGTTTAATAAATTTATTTTTAATTGGGTGTAAGAGGTAAGATTTTAAATTGACAAGAAATTTATTATAAAATTTGGGTAATATTACTTCAAAAATTTTAGTAGCAATACGTTTTTTTACCATAGGTAAGTTACTTAAACTATTTTCTTTACTTCTTGTGTTATAATTATGGGTAGGAAAAATTAGTTGATTAATAAGATCTATTTTTGTTTTGTACAAGTAGTGACCTAAGGAAAGAAAATATAATATGGATACATCAAATACTTTCGCTTCTTTAAATAGTTGTTCTGTGGAAAATCTGAATGGTTTATTAAATATAATTTTGAGAATAAGTTTTTGAGTAGATTTAAGTTTTACAGTAACCGCTTTGGCAGCACCGCCCCAAGCTAAAATACCATACTTCACTAGCGATTGAGTTAGACCGAAGTAGATATTTTAAGCGCATTTAGTTTTAAAAAATATTTAAGACTTTTAAACAAATAGATTAATTTTCTCAATTTATTATTTAAACAGTCCACTTGCAATTTCCAAGTCATGGTACTATCAAATATAATTCCTAAATATTTAATAGAATTATTAATGCAAATTTTGTCACTGCAGTTGCAGCCGTTTAAAGTACAGTTTGTTGAATGTAAACTAAGAAATTTATCCGGCGGTAATTTATCTTTACGGCAAGCAAATGAAATGTTAGTTAGTTAAAAAATTTGGCGCACAGCAACTATGGCTATTTGTGCCTAGCACAATCCATCTTTATGGCATGTTTATGAAATATTATACGAAATGTTCTTCAAATGACAATTATATATTTTTTTAGACCAAAAATCCTCAAAATTGATTGTATTAAGTATTAAATAGCTAGAAGAATTTCTCAGTAATTTAAAACGATTTTCCAACACACGAGAAAAAAATCAGAAAAATGTTAACAATAAGATAAAAATCTTCACATGCTCGTAAAATAATGTTCCACCTTTCGATCTTTATCTTTATATATTATATGGATGCTACAGTGTCAGTTCTACAAACCGCATTTAAAATATCAGGTAGTTACCGGTTAGCGGAGTTAAACCGCTTCCCAGAGCTAGACAAATAGAGTGGTCCAGCAATACAATAGCTTAGCTTTGAACCTCTCAACTACCGTCATCCCACATAATCTTAAACCACTAGATTTTTATATAATACCTGTCACTAGACTATTTTCAAATTATATGGGTCTATTTAAAATCTACCCTAAATGCTTTTTAAGAGCTTCTTAGTTTTTAGTCTTTTGTTGTGACGAAGGGAATTTAAAAGGACTTAAACTTAAGCTGCGTGCACAGCTCTAAAATTAATAGACTATACCCTATGAGTAGTTCACTGTTGATTGTCACTATAAGTTTGTCATATGATAACGCAAGCGACCGTTCTAAATTCAATAGATTATGCGTTGTCGACTTTAGACAGTTTTCCAAACTTAATAGTTAGTGCGTTGTTTTAACGAGACAGACATATAAACACACATTAGCTATCTCACATTTATATAATCTAAATAATACTCTCGCATAAATTTCAACAAATTTCGGAATATAAATAAAATATAAATATAATTTTGTTATTAAAATTTAGTAAGAAATCCCGATCTCGCTGTTGGGGTATTCGTAAAAAGTCACATAACATTCATCACAAAAAATTGATGTGAAGTGTGAATTTTCACACATTGCAGGGTTTCGCAAGTATATAATAAGTGAAGGCGGCATGCTTAGTGTGTAGGGCAAATTTTGCTTTGTAGTAACCACGGCAAAATAAACGATCATTTCAAAATAATTTATCGTCTGTTAATCTACAAGCTTTAAAAACAAATTTTATGTTAAAATATTTTTTCGTTAATTTTAATTCGAATACCTAATACCATTATTTAGGTTTCTAAATATGTGCAGTATTTTTTTTATATAACAAGGTTCATTAAGATTTTGAAAATTGCGCCTATGGCTTTCATTGGTTGTCTTAAAACATACGCTCCGCCCTTCTGGTTTCATATAAATGACACACAGAATGAAAATATAATTCCAAAAATTCCAATTGGTTATTAAATTTACGCTCTTAACAATTAAATTCAAAATTTGCTAAAATATAACTAGAATTTTAACAAATTAATTTAAACAAAATAAAAATTGATGTGAAGTGTGAATTTTCACACATTTCAGAGTTTCGCAGGTATATAATAAGTGAAGGCGGTATGCTGAGTGTGTAGGACAAATTTTACTTTATAGTAATCACGGCAAAATGAACGATATTTTTAAAATAATTTATCGTCTGTTAATCATATAATAAGACTGGTTATTAAATTTACGCTCTTAAAAATTAAATACAACATTTGTCAAAATATAACTAGAATTTTGACAAAATCATTTCAACATAATAAAAATGCAAAAAAAAAAACAAAAAAAATAAAACTCACTCCGTCCGTACTCGAACTCGAAAACCCTTCGTTTTCCAGAGAATTTTAGCTTCCTACACCAGCGCTCTAACCCGTTGCGCCATCGGACGCTTTGCATATGAGTGTCTTACATTGGTATAACTTTTGTACTTTGTGAACCAAAAACCACAAAAAATGCGTTATTTTCCGAAAACATAATCTGATCAAAAATTCCTTTTGTACTATTTCGTTTCACACCAATATACATTACTTGGAATTTTTTTAGATTTTTAGTCTAAACCATCTGGGCTACAGGGTGTGGGACAAAAAATTTTTTGCACAATTTTGGCAAAAATCGCGTCAAAATAATTTATTTTGCAAAAATAAAAATTTGATCGTTAATCCACTTACTAAGGGCTTACATTTGATACCCTACTCAGAATTAAAAAAAAATATATTTGTTTTCGATGAGCACATATTTGTTTATATTTTTAGGGGGGTATGTTTTTTAGATGTTTTAGTATTTTTCCTATGTGCGGGTCAAAGAGTTGTATAAGCATGCCAAATTTCAACTCTCTAGGTTTAGCCGTTTGGCTACAATTTTAACCGAACAGACAGACAGACAGACAGACAGACAGACAGACGACAAAATGACGGTATAAGGGTTTTTTGGTCATACCTACAAAACCCTAAAAATGAAAAAAAAAATGACTCCTCAAGCAAGGAATGAACCTGTGTAGTGAATAAGAAATCTGTGTAGTTAGCGCGCAAACGTAGCCACTAGACCACGATACGCTTAACAACTTAACGTGTTATATGAGTATAACTTTTATGCATCGTCAACCAAAAAACACAAAAAAATGCGTTATTTTCTGAAAACATAATCTGATCAAAAATTCCTGTTCTACTATTCCGGTTCACACCAATGTACATTACTTAGAATTTTTTCAGATTTTTAGTTTAAACCATCTGGGCAATTTTGGCAAAAATAGCATTTAAATAATTTATTTTGCAAAAATAAAATTTTGATCGTTAATCCACGTACTAAGGGTTTTCATTTGATACCCTACTTAGAATTTTAATTATTATTTTTTTTTTTTTCAATGAGCACATATTTGTTTATATTTTTAGGGGGGATATGTTCTTTAGATGCTTTAGTATTTTTCCTATGTGCGGGTCAAAGAGTTGTACAAGCATGCCAAATTTCAACTATCTAAGTTTAGCCGTTTGGCTACAATTTTTACCGAACAGACAGACAGACAGACAGACAGACAGACAGACAGACAGACAGACAGACAGACAGACAGACAGACAGACAGACAGACAGACAGACAGACAGACAGACAGACAGACAGACAGACAGACAGACAGACAGACAGACAGACAGACGACAAAATGACGGTATAAGGGTTTTTTTGGTCATACCTACAAAACCCTAAAAAGACACACACTACCTTAGCCATAAATTCGAAAAATACATAACACTATTTATTATACATAATTTAAAATTAAATGCCATGAATTAAAAAAATAATTAACTTTCTCAAAAACACAAAAAATGCAATATTTTCCAAAAACGAAATCTGATCAAAAATTCCTCTCGTACGTTTTCAGTTTTGATCAATGGACATATAAGCTCTTAAGACGTAGATTGAGGCTGCGTATAACCTCCAGAGGTTACCAATTTCTTATACAAAACTAACAATCTGAAATAAATTAGTTTCAATCTATACATCAAGTTAAATCTAAATCAATATATATTTATCATTTTCTGTAATTCCGATAATTCAAATACCTGATTCAGAATACTAGATTTTTAATACTTGTTTCTAAATACCCGGTTTTAGGTTCGGGTATTTGGCACCGGGTAACCCGTCAGATCTTATATTTTAAATCGGTTCCGGCATACTCGATATCTGACAGCACTAGTTAACACTTAAATAAAGGGACAATAGGACCAGTCGAAACTTTATGCCGCAAAAACAAGAATTTACCTTATCTACCCTATGTGCCACCTAGGCAGTGAAAACCTATTATTGTTATTAGTTATTAGTAATAAATTCTTATCTCGACTGTTCAATTATTTAAAACAAAACATCAAATCTGGTTTTATGCTTATATATTTATTGTAGTTCTTAGTTATATTGCTATTTATTAATTCATGGTTATCGAGGTATTTGCGCTGAACGTGTATACTTCACGTTCCATAATAAAATATATTGGTCTTTAATCGGTTAGTCACCCTCAGTAAACAGGATATTACTCATAACAAATTCTAATATCACTAGCAGACTATAAAAAGTGAATGTTACGACATTGAGAACGCACTTTACCGCACAATTAAACATAATTAAATACTTTTAAAGCTTTTAACTCCGTTTTATAGACAACTTGCAATGTGAGAAAAGAAACTAGAGTATTGATTAAACTGAAATCCACTAACCGTTCGATGATTAAAAAGTTGTGTGATTATCTGACAATAATAACGCCATGGAATTAAGTTTTTTTAAGGTGATCACCTTAACCATTAATGTTCTGACACTACTTACTTAAATCAGTACTTAAAATGAAATTGAATTGGTGATTCAAATTAACGTGTATCCTTCTCAAGATTATTAAAGAAAAGGTTGTCTCGTAACTTCTGACCAATCAGAGCGTGAGAGGGAATACGTCACATGCCTGCTTAATAAAAACTAGCATACAAAAGTAATATAGATGTTGCATGTTTTTAAATATTTTTATTGACTATATTCAGGGCCGGATTTTCCTATAGGCTAAGTAGGCTTAAGCCTAGGGCTTCCTAAGTCCAGAGGGCCTCAATATTCAAAAAGATGCATAGGTACTAAGAATAAAAATAAAATATGCTAGAACACAAGAAACACAGACCATACGAAGGGTTTTATAATTCACTCTGAATCTAGTTTTGCTCTTTATAGGTTAACTAGGGCAAAATACGTTTATGAACATGTTAATGGGTAGCAAAAAGTCGATATCTCATTGGGCCTAAGAGATATTGAGGAATCCGTAAAAAAAAGCATTTCACCCCTTTAGAAGAAATCCCTCAGTCTCACCTAGACCTCTACCAAATAATGCATAAAGAAAAAATACAGATGGCTTTACCTAACATAGACGCAATCCTACGACTGCTTCTTAGTTTAATGGTCACTAACTGCTTTGAAGTGAAGTCTTTTTGAAAACTTAACAGACTTAAAAATGAATTAAGAAACACAATGCCTCAATAAAGGTTATCCGCACTGAGCATTCTGAGCATTAAAAGTGATAAACTTGGAAATATTAAAAAAAGGAGGTGGTCTATTGGAAAGGCCTAAAAATTTGAGTAGCCTAAGGCCTCGCGTTATATAAATCCGGCCCTGACTATATTCATAATAGATATTTATTTCAAGACAGTTCTACTGAATAAATTATAAATAAATCCCTAAGGAAATTTTATACTGATTTATATAAAATTTAAGGTGTTGGGTATTTGTATTATATTTAATAAATAACAATAAAATCGAATACAAATATAATTTTAGGTATATTTAAATAAAAATAAAAAAAAACAAATTGCTATAATAATATAGTAATTAATAAAATCGGAGGTTATATCTGTTTTTAAGAACGGCTTTTTTAAAGAAATTTGGTACAATAGAGTAGAACCAGGATTCAAATATAGGCATGGTATCTCAAAATTTTCTTTCTAAAGGGGTGTTTCTGGGATAAAACTGGTACTAAAAAATTTTAAATGTTTCCTTTATAAACAGAACTATCTTAACAGAAAAAACTATACAATAAATGTTGATAAAAAAACAAATCTTATTTGTTCTATGCATTTTTTCAGTTTGATGAATATTAAATTAGTTACGGGGGGACACCCTAAAACTAAAATATTAAAATATTTCACTTATTATTCTCTTCACATCAAAAATGAATGTAAGAAAATTTATTTAGAACGAAGAAACATTCCTTTCGAAGAAAAAAGAAATTAAAACAAGTAGAAAATCAAAAAATTAAACGATATTCTTATATTTAGACAAAAGTCAAACTTCACGTGTATATAATATGTACGATAAATAAAGGCTGACGTCTCGTTAGCAGACAGATGACGTGTAGCTTCGCTATTTACCCACACCACTACGAGACAACCTTTACTTTAATAATCTTGGACCATAGCCAATGGAGATAGCCAATGTGTTTATATGTCTGTCTAATTAAAACAACTCATTAACTACAAATTTTACAAAACTATCCACAATCGATAACGTACAACGTATT
The DNA here is from genome assembly GCA_963971575.1 of Liopterus haemorrhoidalis. NCBI lineage: Eukaryota > Metazoa > Arthropoda > Insecta > Coleoptera > Dytiscidae > Liopterus > Liopterus haemorrhoidalis. The sequence continues at coordinate 9,194,915 of OZ020617.1, forward strand.
AAATTTAGAGGTCTGAACGGTTGCTCGCTTTACCATATGGCAAACTTGTTAGTGACAATCAACAGTGCACAAGCTATAGCTCTGAACGCAACTTAAGTTTGGAAAACTATCCATAATCGACAACGCATAATCTATTAAATTTGGAGCTTTGAACGGTAGCTCGCCTTACCTTATGACAAATTGTTACAATCGACAGTGCACAAGCTATAGTCTATAGTCGACTAATTTAAGAGCTCTGAATGCAGCTTTAGTTTGATTTTCATTTCCTAATTAATAACACAATTTTTTATAGCTCAAATAGTATTAAAAACTTATTTCGTAACGAATATTATAGGGGAGATGTGGGGACGGTGGCACACATTTTGGTTTTCTGTACATAACATCTTCAATTTTGAATTTTTTAAATAAATCTTTTCGCCACTTAATACTTATCATGTCGTTGTTTAAATAATCTGTTGAAAATTAACGTCCTTATCACGTGCCATTTATAATTAATATTTTTGTTGACCTCAGCAATTGTGCCACTGTACCTATACGTGAGGGTACAGTGAAACAGCTTTAGGGATACAGTGGAACAGTAAATATAATAGGTAACTCAAAAATCTGTGTATGTATCAATAATTTTTATTGAAAGTACAATTCAATGTACTGAAAAATTAATAATATTGTAAAAAAAAATCAATTTTTTTGAACAAACTACTAAGTAATTAAATAATGTATATAAATATATAAATGTAAATTTATTATTAATATAAAAAAATAAACTTTGGTAAGTTCCTTGGAAGCAGTTAGTTTTGATAGTTTTTATTTTAATGTTAATTATATTTCATTAAATTTACTATAAAAATCAAAACGTCTAAACGGTGTTTTGTCCTACCAGACGGAGCAGGAGATGGTAAAACTTTTATCAGCTCTGATTTATTAAATGTGTAATTTTCATTTGTTTTAATAAATTTAAAGAGTAGAGTCAGCCGTCGGCGATATGTTACAACAATATCGTCAGTCGTTATTTCTATGATTTCCCCTATAGAGTGGCTCTTCATTTTATTCTTTCCGTATCCCTAAAATATTAAGGCATATTGCCTTACTTTAATATCCTTGTTTACGTAGTCTGACTAATCTGTATCACATTCAGAATCAACATTATCACCCGAGTTTGAAATCTCATCAATATTGACATCAGTATCAGATGTGTCTGAACTTACAAGAATATCTTTTAATTTAATTTTGCGCAGCCTGGTATTGTTCTTCTAACTCGTACCCACGTACGTGGGTACAGTGGCTCACTGTACCACTGTATCCACATAACACGTGTGCCACTGTTAGCCTAACCGTATTTTCACGAACATTTTATCAAATATAATAAATGATATAGTTTAGAACATTAGTAATTGCTTTACTCTGTAGACAAATGACCAATTTACAACATGTAATACAAAATTTCTTACTAATTTAGTTGTGTCTCGTTCAAATAAAATTTTTCTTGTTACGATAAACTTTAGATTGTCAACCTCAAATCAACATTTTCATCATAAATGGCAGGACTTAAATTTATAGACTCAAAATGTGGATAGTATAATTTCTCAGTACCAGAGGGGCCTATATATACCCAAACAAACATGAAAATATTCTATATTTCAAAGATATTTCAAATGTTCCACTGTACCAATTGTGCCACCGTCCCCACATCTCCCCTATTGCCTGTGGTTGAAAGAATCCTTCCAAAGGTCTAATTTATTTTTTATGCATCCACCATTTCCGATGTTATCATAACAGTGTTTTTATTGAATAACTAAATAATCTAAGTCTCATCGCTTCCAGTTAATTAAGGGTTCACGTACACTGTGTTATAATTACGGGCGGATGAGTATATACATTACAGCTTGACTTTCGAATTTTTTAGTAATAACCGGAAGTGGAAGTTTATGTTCCTTTACGCCTTATTAATATTAATGTAATCCTTTCGTTAAGGGTAAAATATTCATTAATAACTATGTTATAATATAAGGGTTCATCATCATCATTTCTTTTATTTGTATTTTGAAACTGGCAGATATATTTTTGTATAACACTGTACAATTCTAAATTGTACTATTAGATATGTTCGTAGAGTCGTTTGCTAGGGCTTATTGGCACCCTTGTTTGTCCCAGTCAGATATTTAAAAAATTGATGTGAAGTGTGAATTTTCACACATTTCAGGGTTTTGCAGGTATTTAGTAAGTGAATGATGATTATTTGGGATGCCAAAACAAATTTTATATTAAAATATTTTTTTTTGTTAATTTTAATTCGAACGCCTAATACCATTATTTAGGTTACTAAATATGTGCAGTATTATTTTTTTTTCTATAGCAAGGTTCATTAAGAATTTTAAAAATTGCGCCTATGGCTTCCATTGGTTGTTATAAGTTCCGCCCCTCTGATTTCGCATTGAAACAGAATTAAATTATAATTTAAACAATTTCCATTGGTTATTAAATTTACGCTTTTAAAAATTAAATGCAACATTTGCCAAAATATAACTAGAATTTTGAAAAAATAATTTAAACAATATAAAAATTAAAAAAAAAACAAACAAAAAATAATATTGTCTCTTCTCGCAGGGTTCGATCCCTTTCGGATCGAGTTACTTGGGTGAAACACCAGCGTCAAAACCACTACACCAGCATACACGTTCTATTGTAGCGTGTTACAAAGCTATAACTTGTGTACATTATTAGCAAAAAACACAAAAAATGCGTTTTTTTCCAAAAACATAATCTGATAAAAAATTCCTGTTGTACTATTCCGGTTCACACCAATGTACATTACTTAGAATTTTTTCAGATTTTTAGTTTAAACCATCTGGGCTACAGGGTGTGGGACAAAAATTTTTTTGCACAATTTTGGCAAAAATCGCTTCAAAATAATATATTTTGCAAAAATAAAAATTTGATCGTTAATCCATGTACCAAGGGCTTTCATTTGGTACCCTACTCAGAATTATAAAAAAATATCTTTTTTTCGATAAGCACATATTTGTTTATATTTTTAGGGGGATATGTTTTTTAGATGTTTTAGTATTTTTCCTATGTGCGAGTCAAAGAGTTGTATAAGCATGCCAAATTTCAACTCTCTTGGTTTAGCCGTTTGGCTACAATTTTTACCGAACAGACAGACAGACAGACAGACGACAAAATGACGGTATAAGGGTTTTTTGGTCATACCTACAAAACCCTAAAAAGACGGTACTAAAGTACGTAATTTGCCTAATTGTTGAACAGGTTCCTTTACAGAATAATTTTAGTCGACTGCCATATCTGTTTTATTAGCGTAGCTGCCAAAAATGTTTATATTTGACATTCAATTTGCCAATAACCCCATGCTTTTGAGAGAATTTTGTATAGATTTGTTCATACCGACAAACGGCAAAGACAAAATAAAGTCATTAACTTCAAATGACTTTTTGAAAGGAAACAAATTGTTAGAGTTAGAAAAACTGTAACCATTTCCTTTTCAAAATACCTTTTTTGTTTATTACTTAAATACTGTGAACTTAAGCGGAAATTACTTTATAAAATTTTATGAACCCCAATTTAGTTTATTTCGACAGACCTACTTTCTCCCTAAACGATCTCTTAAAGTCAGGGGGCAATCATGTTTTATTATTTTGGGGAATATTTTCATAAATTTTACGGGTCTGTAATTTGTAATAACTGTATCGAGAAAGTTTGCAGTTTATTAAAAGTCTATTTAGACATCCAGATTAAACTTAAATCGATATTTTTAAAATTTTCAATATTTTTAAAGCACGAAACAATTTTCAAACATGTGCGATTTACTAGTTAAATTTGTGTAAATTAAGCCAAAATCAAGATGTATAACCACTTTCTGCACTAGATTATTCTAATCGTGGTTTGAAAAATAGTTTATACTGTCGGCCGTCATTGTCGAAGTCTATTTGTAGTTTTAAAAATTATACACTAAGTTGGAAAGACAACAATTCCGCCATATATTACAAAATATTCAATACACTATCGTTAAAATTTACCATTTCTTCCAGGGTTCTGATTGGTCCATTTAATGGTAATTATAACCACACAGATTATAAGTTTCTTATACAAAACTAACAATCTGAAATAAAATTAGAAACAAGCTATATATCAAAATTTGCAGCGAATTTTTATTTATGTAATAGGATATTTTTAACTGTGTTCTAAAAATAGTGTCGCTCAATAACTTGATAAAAGATATCAGATAATGTTCTGTAAATTTTAAAAATATTTGTAGGTTTCAAATAATTTTGTATTCATATAATTTTGTGTAGAAATGTTCAAATAATACGTCAATATTTGTATACGATATATGTATTTTGTTTTTCTGTAGTTACGAACCTTCGTCGAAAATTACAACACTTGCTGCCAATAGAATGCCACTTGGTTCGCGTGTTCTTTACGAAAATTATTTTTACCAACAGCACCTATATTGAGAATAGCGACAGATACAAGATAGCGAGAAAAATAGACCAGCAATACAATAACTAAAAGTAATTTTCATAATAGAACAAAATAGGTAGAAATGTTTTGTCAAATAAGTTCTACAGCTTTTGCGAAGCTGACCGAGTAATCATATTAGAACTGCTAATCTGGTGACATATCGATTTCTGCATATGGAAGCAAAACATTTTCCAATATGTCTTATTCCAATTTATCTATTAGTTAAGAAAGTCTTCTTATATCTATACTCTATCTCTGAAAGCCTGATAGTAATAAATCATTTTTTCAGGCAGTTACCAGTGGCGTGCACATTTTAAACACGTTTAAATTGGTTTTGTGTATTTCTATATTACTATTTATCATTTTATTAAACGCACGCCTGTGACCATATTTATCATATCATTAAACACACCCCTGTGACCATATTTTTCCTCAAAATTTTATGGTCAAATTTTTATGGCCTATTGTGTTTAACCCTAGTTCGTATTCCCATATACTATGTGCGGCACACTCGGTTGTTTTTAACAATATTTCGTTTGGAACTATTCATATTTTGCCGCTTTCGTTTTACCGCTTCTGTGTGATAATACAATAACTTTTTACAAATAATAAATTATATTACTATCAGTCTTTCGGAGATAGAGTATAATAGATTTTGAACCTACAGTATATTCCAAATTTTTGAGTTTAACTAAACGGGATTTTCATTTTCTTAAGTTGTAACGAGATCACTTTTTAACAATTAAATGGAAATTTTGTTAAACAAAATAGTCAGAAGCTCAATTTTTAAATTTCTGGGTTTCAAATAACTTTTATATTTGTATAGTTTTATGTAGAAAGGTTTAAATAATAGCTCAACATTTTTTCGACATTATTGTTTATAATTTATTTATAGTTTAGAATTTTATAACCCTCGGGGAAAAATTTTATACCTGACGATAATTTAACGCCACTTGGTACACGTGTTGTTTACAAAAATTAAATCATTTGTATTTACAGTACCAATATTAAAAACCAAGCCAGATACAAGATGGCGAAAAAAATAAACCAGCAAGTACAATAACTATAACATATTTTCACAAATAGACTAGCTAGTAACATATTTAAATAATGAATGTTTAGCTACAATTTGCCACATCGTACAGAAATGTGCGTCTATTGATTTATGGCGTCTATAATTTATTTACAATTACTACACAAACCGCTTCCATGGTTTTAGAATACACAGATAAGTTAAATGATTTAAAACCAAAAAAATGAAAACCGATTAGTTTAATTTGGATGTCTAAATGGGTCTTTAAATATAATTTTATAAAAATTAAATATTATCGTACATTATAACTTCAAGACTACAACGCTACATTGCGAAGAAAATTTGTACCAACAACTGCATTTTTCAAGAAAGTAGTCTTTAGTAAGCAGCAGTATTTGCTAAAAATGTCTGTAAGTCTCATACAGGTTTTCTGAACGTATGTCATTAAAACATCCTGATCTTGAAAAAACAATAAGTCCATTTAATCTCGTGTCTTAATGCAATTTTAACTCGCATCATTCTCCTCTTCTTCTCTTGATCTCAATTATCAAAAGTTAGATTTATTTTAAGCGTTCCCACGAAAGAGTTTTGCGTGCTTAGTGGAACTATATACCTCATTATACTGAAATTGGTGCAACGGTTTTAACTAAATAACATTTAATGCAGCTGCTTACCCCTATTATTAGCAAAAAAAAATGTTCTAGTTCAGCGAATCTTTTAATTTAAGCAAAATTGAAACAATGGTTTGCTTTTAAATTGAAAAACTGCAAAAGATTTTTTATTTCTGGTTTTATGATCTTGTTGGAAATGTATTGAAATATCTAATTTTGGTATTCTAGTATTAATGAAATATGGTATTCTAAATTAAGGTGTACCGGAAAGTTTTTTCGTGTTTATTATTGCAGTATGCGAACTAGTCACGACTTATTCGCTGAATTAAACAAACGTCTTTTGCGTTTTGATTAAACTCTGTAAACTTGCGTATCTAATTATTGTTTTAGTTTCATTTTAAACCTTTGCATTTTAAAATGGCGGAAGAATTATCATCAAAACATTTTTTATGCTGTTTAATGTTGTATGAGTAATATAAAAAAGAAATCTGCTACAGTTGCTACATGAAACATTTGCACTGTTTATGGTGATAAACTAAGTGTACGCACATGTCAACAGTGGTTTAAAAAATTTAAATCAGGAAATTTATGCTTGGATGATGAACTTCGATCTGGAAGGCCCTGTAAAGGAATAATTTATTATGGAGATGTTAAAACCGAGGCAAATTGTTAATTCTGATCTCTGCTGTGAACAATTGGATCGACTAAATCAGAACTTGACCAGAAATCGGCTAGAAATTGTGAATAGAAGAGGAGTTATTGTTTAAGGCGACAATGCCTGACCTCATTCATCAATAAAAGACACGTGAAAAAAATTCCAAGTTTGATTGGGAGGTTCTAACACACCCACCCTTCTCACCAGACATTTCACCTTCCGACTATCACTTATTTCGGTCACTGGAACACTTTTTAAGAAACAAGACACTTAGAGATATGAACCATGTTAAAATGAGCATTGAACAATTTTTAAAAAAATCAGGAATTTTATAAATCGGGAATATTTTCTCTTCCTGATAAATGGCAGGGTGTTATAGATCAGAATGGTAACTGTTTTACTCAATAAAGTACATTTTTTGTAATTATTTCCAATTCTTTACAGCATTCTTATAATCTGCTCTATAGTTAATTTTTGCTAAAATTCGAATAGCACATCGTTGAAAGGAAATAATTTTATTAACTGAGGCAGAATGTCTCCAAGCTAGAAGGGCATAAGAAATATGTGACTGAAATAGGGCATAATCGGGTCTATTCTGTATCTTTTGTGGTTAAAAAGATTAGGTTAAACCATAACATGCAAATGTATCAATATTTTTTACCTCTTTTCTTTCTTCTGTATTAAGATACTTTTATTTTCAGGTTATGTTTACCTTATTTTTATTTTTAAACAAACAGAGAAATCAAAATTTATAAATGTATCACAATTTTAAAGTTTTAAATATTTACTTGCAATATATTGGGAAATCTTTTGATTCTTCTATGATTTTCAAACAACATTTGTAAAACGAGATATTCCGTACAAGTTTTAGACAAATGAAAATATTTCAAAATGTTTCTTCAGGCAAATTAAAAGGGTCACTCATATCACGCAGTTGCCTTTGTTTAATTCGAACTGATCTCCTAAAAAGCATTTTTTTATTTTTTTTATTCACCTATATTAATTTTTTACTTATTAACCTCTTGATGTACAATTTGTTCTAATAATAATTGGTTTAAAATAAACAGACTTGCCATGATTAATTCTAAGCATGCATTTTTCTGGCTATTTGACGTTTAGAGGTTACAGCTGGTTAAAGGTTAATGTATTTGGCTGGAGTTAAAATTCCGATTATAACCTACTGAATTAACCACATCGAGGTTAAAATTTAAATGTCATAGAGTTACAGAATAACAAAATATTGTAAAGCGTGGTTAAAATTTTTTAACTTCGACCTTGAGGTTAATTTTTAACTTTTTAAGATACAAAATAGACCCGAATATGATATTTTATCTTTTGAAACAGTATTAACCAGATTGCGAAAAAGAAATATAGTTTTACAGATTTTTTTGGTAAGAATCTCTGAGTTGATTCTAGGTGCAGGGTCAACATAAATACCGAAAATCAACAGAAGAAAGATCTGAAAAATTATGTTTTTTACAACTAATTAAAAGGTTTTGAATTTTCGAATTATTTAGGGATAATTCGTTAGAAAGAAACCAGTCATTTGCTTTTCAATGATTATTTTCATTTATTAAATTTAATGACAATGGATGAGAGATTACGGTGATATCTGTATATAAAATACAATCATTTTCGTTTCAATTTGAAAAATCGTTTACGTAGATTAGGAATAGAAGTGATCCTAGAATGGATCCTTGTGGAACACCTGCTTCAACATCCAAAACCGAAAACGGAGCGTAATACAATACAGCAAGAAACCCCATGGTTGTCCCCTCGTAAACCCTAGCGGTGGTGTCCACGAACACAACCAACCTCGATTTTTTTTTATCGTATCTACAAAACCCTAAAAAGACGGATTAGGGTTTAAAACTAGGTAGTAAAATTAGGTACCCGGTTTTACCCGAAAACCGGTTCCAGTTACCAGCACAAATTTAAATAAATCAATATAATACTAATTAATCCCCTTATTTTAAATTAATATAATGTATCCAAATGAAAATAACCGTGAGCAAATCATGGTTGAAACGAAATGCGTAATTTCATTTTCACAACTGATTAACAAGGTATGCAGTAGGCAACAGGCGGCGACTGCAAGCAAGGCGGGAAAGTAAAAATGCTGACTCCAAACAGATTTATCATCACATACTTCTACGGTTTACAGTTTTAAAAATGAATTATAGTCTAACTGTATGCGTACTAGACTTTTATGATTGTAATTATAATTCCAATACCAAATAATGCGCGAACTGATAGCCGAATACAATGAAGTAATATTTAAAAAATATTCGTTAATCAAATTAGTAAACCGGAATTAATTGAACTATTGGTTAAAAGAAAGTGACAAGGTAAATGGGGGACAGTTGCGAATACTTTATCATTTTGACAGACATTATAATTGCCCATTTTTGTTGTTGATGTATGATGTATGTATACTAAACCATTTATTTTGAAAATATGACTCATTTTAATGTTGAATTTTAAAGTTTTTCGAATTTATTTTATTTTCATTAATATTTTCTTACTTTTAATAGACCATATTAGTAACTACGTCACAAAATGGGATTCAGTGCTGCCGTCTCGCGGTTGGATTCCTTTTATTTGAATTTAGCATGTTGTTTTTTTGTTAAATTTTATTTTGGAAATATAAATTAAGTTTTTAAAGTAAGAGGAGTGCTTCACATCAAAACTACAAGTCAATATTTATTTATTAAAATTCTTATTTTATACATTATAATTTAATATGTCATTATTTTTGCAGAACAATATTATTTTGCAGGTTAATTTTGAAAAATTTACGTTAATAATCGTTATTATGGCAAGTAACATAGCAATAAGTGTGTGTGCCATACCTAAATGGTTTAAAGGAATAATATGTTGTTTTTAATTTTCCATTATTGTTTTTCATTTTCATCTGTCAAGAAACGAAAAAATTTGCAATTAATAATGTAGATGTAATTGTTACAATTTGGAGCAAATAATACACCAATATGCATTCTAAAACAAAATATTAATGGATTACTTAGTGTTAATTAAATAAATACTAAAGATATTCCGATTTTCATATTATTTAAAAACGTAACCTATAAATATATCTTCGAATCCTTATTTATATATTTATAAAATCATTATTCTATAATATAAAGTGTCTGGATTGTATATATTTGTATATATTTATCAGAAATACATATTTTATGCTCCAAAATTGAAAATATTTATAAAATTAAGGTAACAAAAGTAATGTCCCATGTATTTTAAACTTCAAAAGGACTCAGCTCTCAGATGGCAGCACATGTATGTGACGACACACTAATATGGTCTATTTAACTCACGTTGTAACGTGGAATTAACCTGCAAAAATTATCCTCTTCACGATTCGGGTCCTAACTAAGAACTTGTTCCCAACAGGGTTGCCTTTTGCAATTGTCCAGTTGTAATCCTTTGCAGTCCTAAAGCCGCATTCAGAGCTCTTAAATTTATAGACTTTTATATACTGTTCGTTGTCACGTTGTGCGTTATGTTTTTATACATTGTTTTAACGTTCTACGTACCGTTTACAGCAGTTATAAATTAGTGGGTTACGAATAGTCCGACATCTATGTGTATTTAAATCAACTACATGGCTTCGTAAAATGTGTTCTATCTATTATAGTTTTTATAATTCTGCTGTCTTAGATTTTAACTAACGAAACCTAACCTAACTAACTAAATTGATCACTGTCATTGATTTAGGCCCGGTTTTTCCACCTTCAGATAAACTTCCAGGTAACTATCTGACAGATAAGGTTATTTGTAACTTCATCTGCTGAGTAAATGTCATCCCTTCTTTCTATACAAATGTATCTATCGGATAGTTATCTAACGGATAATGAGACTGACGTATTGGATTCACTGACTGGTATTGACATTTATCCAGCAGATGAAGTTACAAATAACCTTATCTGTCAGATAGTTACCTGGAACTTTATCTGAAGGTGGAAAGACCGGGCCTTACTGCCCATCTTTGTAATTTTGTGCAAGATCTGTTAATGATGACATTATGTTAGGTTATGTAAAGGCATACGATATCGACGGTGTCTCTGATAGACTGAGATAGCCAATGTGTCTGTCTCATTAAAACAACTCACAAGCTATAAGTTTAGAAAATTATCCACAATCGACAAGGAACAACGTATTAAATTTAGAGGTCTGGATGGTTTATCGCGTTACCATATGACAAACTTGTTAGTGACAACCAACAAAGTACAAGCCGTAATCTACAGTCTAATGATTTAAGAGCTCTGAATGCGGCTTAAAATAAAAAAATATGATTTTCCGCGTTTTCATACAGCATGCCGATGAAAAGAATTAAAGTTTGTGTCATAGAACCCCTATAAAAAATTGGCATGCGGCCCTCGTTGGCCCAAGGATGGAAAATTTCGGAAAAGTTTTGTGAAAATTTTAATCGCCCAAAATTTTTCCGAAATTTTCCACCTTTGGGCCGCATGCTAATTTTTTTATAGGGGCTTTATAACACAAACTTTAATTATTTTCATCGGCATGCTGCATGAAAACACGGAAAATCATATTTTTTTATTACAAGATCACGTGACCGTTTGAGCCCTTTGGGACCCTGCGAATCGCATGCCTATAATTCTTAAGACTTTAAATTTGTTTTAACTTTCTTTTGATAAAAGGGCAAGCATTATTAAATCAGAAAAAAACACAATATTTTTGTGCAAGTGGAAATGCAATTTTCCATATAACCGGAAAGCGTTCAGGGGTTTAGTATCCTCTTTTCTTTGTTGTCACAGGGTAAATATTCTCTCCTCCAAAAGGTATGCTGTATGAAATCGGAGACCATAAATTGTCTCCCGGTCTATAATATCTATTGCGTTTATCAAAAATCTTGATGTACTATTATAATTATATTGCAATGAATATAGTAAGTGATAAATATTGGAATGTAATGTATGTCGTATGTATCCATACGATAAATAAATATACTTCGAGCGTAAATATTTTTTGCAAATTTATTACCAACTAACAGCGGAGAAAATCAAATTATAACTAGTGCAAATTCTGTGTGAAAATAGGCTTTCAACGCTCCGTTACATTAAACTATGTTCACAACGCATATGAAATAATTCAGGCATAAACACATATTTACGCTTCTTGGCGGTAAGAAATTCAACAAAACAAAATTAAAACACACACAAAGTATGTATTTCATCCAATAAGAGATCTAAAACTTAAAACTGTATATTTACTTTTAATGTTACTAGATCACTGTAATTTTAGTTATTTCAAATAAAAATATATCTAATGTTATCTAATTTGCAGAAAATCTATTTACAGTATTTGAACTGATGCATAAAATAGCAAAAAAATGAAACTGTAATTCTAGTTTCATGGTGTCATCTGCAAAGTACACAGAATATTGATCTTTATCTTTTATGGTTGGTTTACGTAAGACATAAGAATAAGAAATAAAAAATAAGACACAGTAACATAAGAATAAGAAATAAGAAAGCGTTTATATCGGACATAACATATTAAATAATTTTATTGCCGCGTCTGCGTACTGGTGTTGTTCTCTATTTGACATTTGTATATTCCGTGGTTCATATAACCTATAAAGATAACAGAAAAACAAAAAATGAATATATTTACTTGTGTTTCTAAAAAATGTCAATGAAAATTAAAATTATAAAAACAAAAAATAGTCCCTCAAATCAAACACTGATGAGCAATGGCCGTAACACGTTGGCGAATTTTTGTTTGCTAGAAAGGTTAAAACCGCAGCCTTTTTGATACCAACCCAGACAATAGAAACGTATCTTTAATACGTTGTAAACTAACTTAACTAACTAATCCAGGGCCGATCTTCTACATAAAGGGGCCCTGCTACAAATAATTTTTTTGGGTCTCAAATAATTTCTCAACAATAAAAAAACCTAACATCTACTCACGGAAAATTCTAGAGTGGGGTTAAAAAAAATCATAAAATCACTTAAAGAACCAGTTACTATTAGGCCGGCTCTATTTAATTCGCATAAAAAAATTCAGAACTATGCGAAAACAAGAAAAATAGCGGGTTTTGCAATTGTATAATTTTATACTCAATAGGTGGCTATGCTGTTCACAATGAATATGGCGGCTTTTGCAGGAAATCAAACATTTAGCGTATTTTGCAACTGAAAGGATGACAAAAAAGTAAGTTTTGCAAAAATACATATTTTTCAGTTAATATTTTAAGGGATTTGTAGCGGTGTCTGCAGTTTAACATAGTTATTTAGTTCGATACCTCTTTCAATAACGAATCCAACGTCACCAAAATCTGGAATTATTCGAATTTATTCGTTTTTATTCGAATTTCGACTTTTGCAAATGAGTTCCTTATGTAAACTGTACTTATATCCCTTGTGTTCAGACCAGTGATTCTTAAACTGGGGTCCGTAGGTAAAGACCTAGGGTTTCGTGCACTGGCGTAGCGATGGGGGACAGGGGGTACAAATTACCTGGACGCCGGCATTCAGGGGGCGCTGAAATTAAGAACGATAAGGTGATTTTCAATTAGGGGCGCTGATTTACCTGGTAGTCTCCGGGCGCAGGAATACCACGCTACGCCACTGGTTCCGTGGGTCAGCGACCACCTCAATGTTCAAAAAGAAATAAATTAATTCTGATGATATTTAAAAAATTAAATTATTTAAGTTATAAAACCAAATTGGTATATGAATAAATTCTCCATATTTAAAAATTGCACTAATTAATCTAACGGAGAACGAACATATAAAAACTATAGCCTGTTTCCTTAGTTTAAACGGAACTACATATTGAAATGTAGTAAATTTTACCGATTTTGCATTTAGTGCTTTTAACCATTTTGTTCAACAAAAGCTCAATTCAAGCATTAAAAAATGTATCTACTCGTGGCAACTTAAGAAAATATAAATTCCGTTTAGTTCGGCTTAAAGATTTGGGATAGACTGTACGGAGTCTATGTCTGTACAAGTTTAAGAACCGCTGCTCTAGACCCTTTATATATAAACCCAACTTTAAATCGGGTATTCTCAAAACTAGGAATACGAAGAAGGCGCCAGGTAACATAGGTGACTGCAAACCTACAGTCACCTTAAGTTTGCCTTTGAAAAGTTAATAGTCAACAGATTATGAATTTATAAGCCTGGCACCCATGTTACATATACATTTTAATGTTGATAAAAGTTTGTGAATCTCTGATTTAAGCTACGGCATTATACAGAAGATGCTGCAGATAGAACTCCCCTTTTCTGTAAAATTTGCCTCAGAACACACATGGTTGTAGATTAACGTGCTGATTTGGGACAAACAAGTGGATGCCACTTCACATTTTTTGCTTTGGTGAGAAAGTATCAGTTTCAGAACGAGACACTTCTAACAAGGGTACTGGAATGTTAGGACCCTACACCCTATATATATAAGCGCTAAAATTTTCACTTCAACGTGATCATTTACGTTCACAAAAGAGCCCATAGTACCTACCAATTTTAGTAAGGAAACTATTTTGATAGTTTTAGCTAAGATTTATGCACGCACAACTTGATTTCATTTATGTTATTTATTAAAAATAAAAAGACACATCATGTCAAATTATAAACATTTATAATATCAACAGTGCCAAGAATTTTGTGTACTTTTTTACTTCAATTTTACCTATTTACAAAGGTACTCCACTTTTTTTTTTTTTAATGGCCTTTGCTACTGTGGCAATTAGCCAGGACAATTTTTATTCGAGAAAATTTCCATGCCTGAACGGGATTCGAACCCGAGACCTTCGCAACGCAGAGCACATGCGTTACCACTACGCTACGCCGGTCGGCAGGTACTCCACTTGATAAATATATATTTATTACCTATTATCAACTTATTTTAAATCAACCCTCCTTGTAAAATAATTATTTAGGTAATGTGTGTATAATGTCTTTTCAATCGAATGTGAATTTTCGCACGAGATGGTTAGCCGAATGCCGAAAATGGAAGCACGAGATTGAAAAGTCTTTTAAACACGTATTGTATACAACTTTTTTTTATTAGGCATTCATAAAAGTCATTATGAAACTGAATTGAGTGCCACTATATATTTTATTTCGTAAAATTGGCAAATTTGATGCAATAACCTGCAAATTTCACTAAAGAAAATTCACATTCACATACCTAATTTCTATGTTGTTCGATTATACAATGAAAATTTAGTTTAAAAGGCATGAAAAGCAATAAAAATTCAAAGAATTGGATAATAATTAATGACATTTCACCATTTTGGTATTTAGTTCCAAAATTCCACACAAGCTGGCAGACTAATGTCCATTATGAGGTAAAATTAATAAATGACTTCAGCTTTAATTTGTGAAGTAAATAATCATTTATTAGTTTTACATCATTTTAAACTTTGAGTTACCTTAAAAATTAAAATTTGTCCGGTTTGTATAGGCTATTCCAAACGTTTGAGCGGAACTAAATGGAATTTTTACTTTTATATGTTGTCACGAGCTCACTTTTTAATGATCGAAGTGGGTTTTTGATAAACAAAATGATCAAAAGCCTCATTTATTCAATAAAAATCACTTGTTTGCAAAATCTAGTTCCGTTTAAACTAAAAAAACAGACTACATGTAAATGTATGATTTAATAGAATTTAGACTGATTTGTTACTGGTTACCATGTCAACATAAGATGGCCTGCCAGTAACTAATTATTGGTTATTTATAAATTGAGTGTTTTAATCAACTATTAGATTATTTAAATTTAAGTCAATGGGATAGAAGTATTTTACAAAAATATTTTCATATACTCATGCCTTTCATTGACGTATAACATGAAAGTGTACATTTGATAATTTTGACATTGACTATTGGTTACTATGACAACACTTCGCGCACGGCTTAAAAATGCCATTTTAGACACTGTAATGCGTGCTTAAAATACCTGCATTATGCACGATGGTAAAAAATTATATTAAAAAAAAAAATAACGATTTAATTCTTAAAATGAGTACCTGTTTATACAGGGATAATAGTACCGGTCGAAACGTCACACTAACCACGTGGTTTTCAGATATGTGGCGGGCGGTATAGAAACGGTGAGCTTACCTTTTCTGTCTATGCCTATCTAGGCTTTGGAAACCTATTACTTTTTTAGTAATCCTGTATAATAACGCCTTGAGTATCCACTATTGCGGTGTTACTCAACAGGTGTTCCCCAGAAAAAATTTAGTGGTCCGCGAAAATTTAAGTGTTTATATGTGTTTTTTGCAGTTTTCTTATTTTTTTATGCGCATTTTTTATGTAAATAATTTATATTTTGTTTATTCTCTGTAAACTTTCTGTGATTTTCTACAAATAAAATAAATGTACCACGCTCAAAAAGTCTCCGGTCTAACTAAGAAAAACTTTTTTTTTTAGAAATCGACTTTATTCATCAACATACTCTCCTTCAAGAGTGATACATTCATTCCAACGCTCCTAAAATTAAATTTAAATTCAGCATACCCATCAGTAATAGTTGATTTGCCTGGTGCAGAGTCTCTATAACGCTTATCAAGCCACTGTTTGGCTTCAACAGTATTTTTTCCCATCAAAAAACAATATTTAATCAACACACGAAATTATTTTTTATCCATTCTTTTGAAAATTACAAAACAGGAGTCACTAAAACCACTGTAACCTCTAAACTAATTGTCAGAATGTCATGAAATTTTCACACCTATCGTTTGAAGGTTGGTACTATCCAGAAATCATATGGGTCTGTTAACAGTGTTGCCATATATATGTCAGACCGGAGACTTATTGAGTGAAGTTATTTAGTAGCATATTAAATATATTTGCTTTCTTGCAAAAAAATAACCAAAACTTATTATTAGCGGTCCGCGTTAGAAAATTATATATTAAACTGGTCCGCGGTGCGTTTTTTTGTTGAGAAACACTACACTATTGTAATGTTTCCATGTTTCAGTTCACTTTAACTTATTTTTAGGTGGTTTACAAAAAAATCAACAAGGTTTTTAGCAATAACCTAAGAAAGTGCTTTTAAGGTGAATTACTATTCTCACTATTCTAATCACTATTCTCAGGGTGGTTCTTCTGTCTTAAAAATTTGCCACCCCTGTACTACGTACTAGACAATTAGGTGGAATATCATCTCGATCAGGAAACCATTTTCGTAGCATCAAATTGTAATGATAATTTCCAAATCATTTCAATATTTTATTTTTAATAAATATAAAACTATATGAAATGTCTTGCATAAAAACAAAACAATTTTCTCCAGAAATTTTGGTCAAATGGCTAGAACTAGACAGTTGAAATTAGGCATGCATATACAGATTTTTTACCAGGATATAGAAAAAATACTTACTCTGGAAAATATGTACATATACCTGTATGTATTTTTCAAAAAAGATTTCAAAAGTTCAACAAATTTTTTCGATGTGTATGTTATATTAAGGGTTTTATAGTTCGTTTAGAATTGATGCAATGTTGTAAAACCTTAATTTGTTAAATAGCATATTTGGTTCTTCTGTCTCAAAAGTTTGCCGACCCCAGTACTAGACAATCAGGTGGAATATCATCTCGATCAGAAATCCATTTTCGTAGCTCCAAATTGCAATTACAATTCCCAAATCTTTTAATATTTTATTTCTAACAAATATAAAATGATTTAAAATGTCTTAATAAAAATAAGATTATGTTTCTTAATATTCTCCAAAATTCTATTTACGCTGGTGAAGTTGTTATTAATTCGCAACATTTTGAAATTTTGCAGGTAAATATCAAATACCTTAAAAAGATCATGTTTAAAAATCTACTTTTTAAACTTACGATTACGATTATTAATTATCAACCAATTTCCACCAAAATACTGATGCTATTTTGTTCGTTGGATGCACCACAAATAGTTAACATTTTTGGAGAACAGCAACGATGACTATTTGCAATTGGATGCACCACACAATTGGGAATATTAGCAGAAAGAAAATCCGGCAGCAAATAATTTGATTACATTTTTAACCCTTCGAATCATTATATCTATTTATTACACACGAGATTTGTGCTTAAGATGTTGATTCAGTTGCTATATAGCTAAATTTCTTTTAAAAATTTCTTTAAGTACCTTATCTATCTTTATTTTAAATTAAAAACTGCAAAAACTAAACCAGATCTGAAGATATTTTAACAAAAAAACATAAATTAAAGACATAACTTCTTGTAAAACATTAAATGTGTAGGTAATAACTTTTTAATTATAGTAAATATACTTGCAAGGATGCAAGGGATAATGTAGATTACATTTTAAATCCTACCTTTCAACAAATCCAACTTCCAAGATCGCTAAAAACTGCACTTCAAAACACATATCACATCAGGTCAATCGCCTTAACCTCATGACAAACTAATTCACTTCACAATAAACCAAAATCACAATCACCAATAAAACAAATGATAAAACAATTGAAAGAACCAAGTAACTAACATTGAATTTATAAAAGTTTTTGGATATTTGTGTTGTAGTGTTGCAATGTTACCGGTTATTCGGTATGACCGTTGTTGCTCGAACGTTAGCTCTTGCAGTCTTTTGACTTGACCAGAAAGATCGTAGCAAGGCCTTGAGGTAAGTATGGAATGTTACCCCACCCCTTGGCTTCAGATCAGGACCGGAGTTGATGGTTTTACCATGGAGGTTCAAGCTACGGTAACGGCTACATGTTTAAACATGCCGCTGAAAAAGATCTGAAGGAATTTCATTTAGGTACTGGAGAATTGTTTAGTAACTTCTGAACAAGAGATTGATGACGCTTTTTAATTTCATCAGATTCAAACATTGATTAACACTTTGTGTTTATTAGGAAATTTTCGGCTTGAAAAGATAGAACTCTTAAGATTAAATTAAGAATAGCTTGTCGAAGATTCTAGTTTCTGAGGAGGTAATAAAATAAATTTCAACTTCAATAAGAAATTATAATGGTATGATTGGTAACTAATAAGCAGACAGAGAAACGAATGAGTAAACATTGCCATATGACCAATATATACAACCTTTAACAAAGGGTTTAACTCTTCAAAACATTTGTTTGTAATAAACAGAACAAAGAGAGTAGTGTCATTTTTATGCTTATGTATCCTATCTGTTTTACGAGGTGTGTAAATTAAGTAACCGGACTGATTATTTATTTATTTATTTTTTATTCGAATAGAATTAAAATTCAATATTGTCTCTCTCAAAATAGCTTCCTTAGGAAGCCACACAGCGCTGGAGACGGTTCTTCCAATCCTCATAGCAGTACTGGAACTCGGATACTGGAATAGCTTTCTGCTGGTCGGTTACGGACGTTTGAATGTTTTCGAGTGTCCCAAAATGACGTCCCTTGAGGTGATTTTTCAATCCTGGGAAGATGAAAAAGTTACAAAGACTCAAGTCAGGCGAATAAGGAGGCTAAAGAGCCACAGTGTATGTTTTTAATGGCCAAAAACTCGTTTATTGAAATTGGGCAGATTTTTCTCATCCCTAATTCATTGGTCAAAATCTGAACGGTAGCGTCAAATTCAACTCTTACCCGATTATTCGGACTGCCAATCGACGATCTGTACGCGCAAGATCCAGGATTTTGTCGACATTTTCATCGGTTCTTGAAGATGAAGGCCTTCCGCTGCGTGATTCATCTTCAATCAACTCTCTTCCTTCTGAAAATGCCTTAAACCACCAAAATAATCTAGACCTGGTAGATGTTTTGTTAAGGAACAAAACATTGTTTCCGTAGGCCTGCTGAAGTTTTGCAAAAGTTTCCGTTGCACTGTTCCCAAGTCTGAAGCAAAACCTGATAACACACCGTTGATCGAAATGAATGTCACATTTTCTCATTTTCTCATTTTTAGAACGCACTAGAAAAAACTGTTTCACGAAAAAAATTACAACAAAATTACTTACGATTACAAACTCGTACTTTCGTACCTCGACTTTAGAGCAGTGTTTCTCAACCTTTTCTGGCATGGGACCCCCCAAAATAACTTAAATATTGTCTGCGGCCCCCCTATATATATAAATATATATAGGCTTACCATAATTATGAAACTCTAAACCGGGACAAGAACGGGAGCTAGAAAAAATTTAACCACAAAAAATTGTTTTATTATTAAGTCTTACAAAAGAAATATGCAGATGGTCTGCTGCAGCAGAAAGTTAATTATTTTATTTATTGTACCAGTACAACAAATATTTTTAAGAGCAGGTTCTAACTTATAAATTGTTGTTGCTATACCAATATAATTCAATATTCATTTAGTCAATAATCGCGATTTATGAAAATGATTTAAAAAATAGTTTTGTTTCTCCAGTTATAGCCGATAGTGTATGCATGTATGTGTTTCTATATTGTCCATAGAAGCACATTCTACATAACAATGACTTACATTATAAAATTAACAAAAATTTCTACAAATACCTTTCCAGTCGCTCCAATTTTGGTCTGCATGGAGTCCAAACACTTAAGTCCACACTATAACACACTATTTCAAGTATTTTCTGCACTTTTATCACTTAAAAATAACTAAAAACGTCAGAAAAAAATGAAGACGCCACTTGCAAAAATCACGTATCACTACATATCAAGATGGTTAATCCTGATAAAGCTCATTAAGGAATATAGTCATTAACAATTAATACATAAGGAACAGAATTGCTTAAAATAATTCTTTATGAGAATAAACACATATATTAATATTTTATCAATAGTATACAGGTGGTTGAAATTGAACTACCGGGCCCAATACACTATTTTTTTATTATTGAAGATGAGGTATAACGTTAAATTTGGAAGTTACTTGGTACTACATGATCTAAAATAGTTTATATTTTGTTACTTTGTATCTTTATATAAATGGTTATACATTTTGATTGAGGATTTATTAAAATTTCAAAGCTATAGCGTTGGAGACACGGCCTATATGGTAAAATGGGAGGACAGAGGTGATAATATGATGACTTTTGGGCTATCAATGATAATTCTGAGATCTCAGAAAGGGATGAAAATTACTATTGGAAGTATAATGGAGTTATCTCTCGAGAATTTTATACAGGTTAATTTTTTTATTTACGGGTTCATTTGGAGGACTAAGGTGCCCCCCCCCCCGGGCATTATGGCCTTAAGGCCCGGTCTTTCCACCTTCATTTAAACCACTAGGTAACTATCCGACAGATAATGTTATCTGGAACTTTATCTTCTGAATAAATGTCATTACCAAGCAGTGAATTCAATACATCAGTCTCATTATCCGTTAGATAACTATCCGATAGATACATTTGTATTGAAAGACGGGATGACATTTATTCAGCACAGAAAGTATCATATAACCTTATCTGTCAGGTAGTTACCTGGAGCAGCGAGGGAGGGATCTCAAGGTGTATCAAGATAGAGGAAACACGATTTTTCTCGAAAAGACGATGTGTGAACAAGTTGGGAAAAAAATTTGGTGACCAGAGTTTACCCAAATAATTGGATGGTAGTATTTAAATATTCGGAATAAACCGGAAGTACAGGATATCAAGGACAACTTCGATTTTTTATATAGGAACGTATGGCGTGTTGGGTATAATTAGATAAAACTTTTGAAAAAAAAAACAACTTTTACATAAACATGTTTTTAATATCTGTTACGATTACTTATAATGGCTTGCAACTATTTTTATTTACAAGTGTTCCATTGTCCCAAGTTGTTTTCCATTTTGAACATTTTCGCATCCTTTCTCTTTAGCTAACAGTAGCTCGGGGCATAACAAAAAATATTGCAAGTTCAAGTCGTACCTACTTGAAAGTACTTGAAGTACCTCCAACGCGAACCGTTTTAATTAGTTTAAATTAGTTGTCAAAATAAGTATAATTTATTTTATTTAAGTTTAAAAGGTATATTTTAATGAATATAAATGTCATATATTTATGAATATATCTTGCAAAATTGAGCGTTTTTCTATTATAATTTCATGCTTCGATTTTATATGACTTCGCGGCCCCCCGACGAAGCTTTCACGGCCCCCCGTTTGAGAAACGCTGATTTAAAGTATCTTAACTAAATATCTACAAAATCCTGAAATATGTGAAAATTCACATTTTACATCAATTTTTTTAAAGTATAGCATAGAACAGAGATCTTCAACAGATGAACGCACATTGCGTGCCATCAAAGAATTGCTCGTGTAGCACCAATCTTTAATGTAACATTAAAATCAAAAATCAATCCTTTAAAAATCATGATCAACGTTATTTTTGAAAAAAGATTATTATTATTACTATTGCACAAAGATTAAAATGCCAATTATTGAAGTTTGAAGCAAATACAAACTTGATAGATTTTATGATTATAAAATTCCTTGGACTGATAGCATGCCTTGACGATTGTCACCCTGTTAGGAGTTCCGTCAATTAAAAAAGGTTGAATAACCCTAGTATAGAGTACTGTTGATTTTGTAGGTTAGTCTTATTTGAGAGCCTTATGTTTTGTGTCTCATACAAGTCTTTGTGGTTCAATAGAAATGTGTTATATTTCAACAATGTCGATTGTGTAATGTTTATCAAATCCAAATCAGAATCAAATAAAGAAGTTTCGAAACCGGATGACAAAGTAAACATGCTCCGTATTATCTTTTATTTGATCAAAGGGGCTGTTTTCAAATTGGTTTAGTTTTGGTTAACAATGCACCTTTCAAATATTATACTTATAAAAATGTCTTTGAAAGGCTCGGCATTATGTATTCTCCATAAAATAGTTCAATTAATTGAGCAAACATTTTTGAGAATGAATTGAGTTGGTATTACCTAGATTACCGTTTTTTTTTTTTTTTTTGAAAGTTACACATCTATCCTGTTTAAAGAAATCAATGTATGTTCTAAAAAATAACAAAATCTTTTTTTTTTTAATTAATTTTGTTGAAAATGGAACGGTCGGAAATTCGCAATATTATGAAGTATGTGTTCTTACGTGGAACTACGGCATCGCAGACCGCGTGAAACATTGATAGTGTATTTGGCTCTAGTGTTACTATGCAGCAGACATTCAGATCAATTCTGTAAAAAATTACTGTGTATTAACGTTACTACAAGATAAAATATAATAAAAAGTATAATGGCTTTCATTCATGATAGTAACTGACCTTGCTCATAGTGACATATTTAGTTACTTTAATCTTAGTAACTGAGTTACAGAATTGGTCTGAATATCAAATTGGTACGCCAAATTTCGTGCAGGTAACTTAAAAAAAAAAAAAAAAAAAAAACTGGCTCACAGCAGAAATATACTGCAACCAACTGGACGAAATGATGCAAAAACTTAAAGAAAAACAGCCTAGATTGGTCAACAGATCAACTCCTATCTTATTGCATGATAACGCTAGACCACACACTGCACAAATGACTGTGGCAAAACTACAGGAATTGGAGTTGGAACTTCTTCATCATCCTCCATACTCACCAGTCCTAGCCCCCACTGACTACCGCTTCTTCCGAAATTTGGACAACTTTTTAATAGGAAAACAGTTTAATTCCGACAATGCTGTAAAACTGACCTCCCAAGAATTCAATGACTCTCGTCCGCCAGGGTTTTATACTACCGGCCTGAACAACCTTGCCGCTTAAATGGCAAAAGTGTATAGACAATATGGGTGCATACTTTGAAGAATAAAATAATTCCTTATATTTGTCAGTTTTCGACAAACTTTGCCTTTTTTTCTACAAATTTCATCCTTGACGACCTAATAATATAATTTTAGATTACTCCAGTGATGACGAATTTTTTGAGCTTGTATGTCAAAATTCGGAAAAATACTGGCTTAACTCAGGTCTAGAAATATCCATAATTTTGTGATACTTTCAGCCCTAGTAAAAAATAGTTATAATTTTGAAATATTTATTTGTTAAAAAACAAATAATTCTTTACATTAATGACTTTTTTGTTGCTGATTTGCATTTGCTAAATCTTCAGTTGAAGGTTGGTATGTCGTGCACTTCAAGCCCAGACAAGCGCTACTAACTTTAATATTATTTAACGCCGAGAATAAGGTCTCACAAAAGTACGTAGAGAGAAAAAATGTAAATAATGCCATTGGTAGATTTTTCAAAGGGTTAAAAGTGTTCGGTAATCGGTTCCAAACGCTCCAAATTTCCTGTTCGTAGTGGCACTCTTTTTCATTCTCCAAACGATTTATTTCCAGATTCTCAAGCCTGGCCCTCCAGTCGACAAATACCTTCACTGTTCTTGGCCACAGATCGTCCGTAAACCATGCGTGTCACCCAAAACGTCTTGGTGTGTCACCCATGACACGCAAGTCATAAGTTTGCCATCACTGGGTTACACGGTTCGAAAATGAAGCAAAATTAAAATCCCCAATTTCACATGAAGACACCTTTGACATGGATAATTTAATTTTTGGATGTTCTCGTAAAACTTTCCTTTATTCTAGACTCTGGCCTGTTGCTGTCATAAAAATCCAAACATATTCTTCGTGATATGAATTTAGATCAGTTGACGTAATATTTGAAAACAAGATATTCTACAAGAAACAGAATAGGTAAAACAAACAGATGCTGTCTGGACAACTATATGACCCATCAGTCAGATAAACACTCAGATTATGTAAACCAATTAACGTTATTACTAATGAGATAGTTACAGACCACTAGATCACTAATAAAATAAACAGTTATTAGTTAGTATACAATTAGATTTAGTTTAAACATTACTTAGGAGTAGTTTGTAATGACCTCATTTCAAAGAGAGGCGTTTATTAGAAACAATACTACGCAACTGTGCAGATGTAGAACAAATAATATCGATAATATTATCAGTAAATAATGCCGCATAATGTTGATAAAGATTTTATGTTGTATTATGTGTGATGCGAATTGCAACAGATCGTTATACCATGGCTTTAGATCATCGTTAGTGCATAAGGTGTGAAATGTCATTGACATAAGATATGGTACTTTGCATCACATAGCTGCTGAAATTCTTTCGCATCTTACGCGTTTGTGTTTATTAATTTGTTTAATAAAATGATGGAATAAAAGATATACAAAGAATAAAACAATGATTTTTTTGGCAAACTATAATTTAATAAAAGCTGTGAGCAAATAATAATAATAATAATAATAAAATTATGTGGAATTGACTTATTAGGTCATCAAGGATGAAATTTGTAGAAAAAAGGCAAAGTTGTTTTATAACTTACAAATATAAGGAATTATTTTATTCATCAAAGTATGCACCCATATTGTCTATACACTTTTGCCATTTAAGCGGCAGGTTGTTCAGGCCGGTGGTATAAACCCTGGCGGACGAGAGGCAATGAATTCCTGGAAGGCCAGTTTTACAGTATTGTCGGAATTAAACTGTTTTCCTATTAAAAAGTTGTCCAAATTGCGGAAGACGTGGTAGTCAGTGGGGGCTAGGTCTGGTGAGTATGGAGGATGATGAATAAGTTCCAACTCCAATTCCTGTAGTTTTGCCACAGTCATTTGTGCAGTGTGTAGTCTAGCGTTATTATGCAATAAGATAGGAGTCGATCTGTGGACCAATCTAGGCTGTTTTTCTTTAAGTTTTTGCATCATTTCGTCCAGTTGGTTGCAGTATATTTCTGTTGTGATCAATGAGCCAGGTTTTTTTTTGTTTGGTTTTTAAGTTACCTGTACGAAATTTGGCGAATCAATTTGATATTCAGACCAATTCTGTAACTCTGTTACTATGATAATTGTAACTAAATTCGTCACTATGAGCAAGGTCAGTTATTATCATGAATGAAAGCCATTATACTTTTTATAATATTTTATGTTGTAGTAACGTTACTACACAGTAACTTTGTACAGAATTGATCTGATTGTCTGCTGCGTAGTAACACTAGAGCCAAATACACTATTGATGTTTCGCGCGGTCTGCGATGCCGTAGTTCCACGTAAGAACTTATACTTCATAATAGTGCGAATTTCCGACCGTTCCATTTTCAACAAAATTAATTTAAAAAAAAAGTTTTTGATATTTTTTAGAGCATACAATGATTTCTTTAAACAGGAGAGATGTGTAATTTTCCAACAAAAAGAAAAAAAAAAAAAAACACACAACGGTAAAAAGCCAATGTAAAATAATAAGCTGTTAAAGTAGGCAATATTATTAACTATAAATTAGTCTTATTTTTAAGTCTTGTCAAAAGCCAATAATACCAATACATATGATACTGATATACTGCTTTAGTTAATAAACAATTAAACAGTTTTCTTCTGTATTTAAATACTAAACAAACTCTTTCAGGTCAAAACCAATTTTAAAATCAACCATAACATAAACATTTCTTCGGTACATTTACGATACAAATATATGACTAGAAGGGTTACCTCCCTCTGGTTCTGACCGCAAAAAGGTTAAGATATATTAACAGAATGACTGGGCATAATCCTATCTTGGAGAACAATGTTAATCTGGTTAGGATAGGTTCAGGGTTTCGATGAAAGTAAAATATTTTCTGAAGTTAATGTAGAATTTCCAACCTGCTTTTACAAAAATTATAATATGTGAGCTCTGTTAATTATCAGTTTCTTTGGCGCTTCTTGTTGTTGAGAGTTATTTGTTGCTAGGAAACCTAAGTCAGTCTCTATTTTAAATGGTTCCAACACCCTTATGACTGTCTGTCAGTCTGTATAGTATTTCCAAAATGAAATGGCCACTCTTGTTAAGAAACTTAACAAGGCGGTAATGGGTTTATTGTAGTAAGCTTAAGATTCATTGCTATAAAAAGAATATAAGAAGTATTAAGGGAATTTTAAATTTAAATCAAGTAGATGTAACACTAGTTCAATTGAAGTTTCTTAAAAACCATTTGATTTTCCTAATTTATAATCCTATTGTTTCTAAATTTTAGGGGTTGTTATACTTCTTTGTTAGATAATTTTCAACGTTCATAGCGTGCATACATTAACAACACGCCTCTTTGGAGACCATTTGATTTTGAAGAATTTCCTGATTTCTGTAGTGAAAATAGTGAATCTGTGCAAGGTGATTTGGAGTGCGAAAACGTGGACGTTGACATGGAATGCGAAAATGTGGACGTGGCTACCAAATAAAAATGTCATTTGTTCAGAAGATTGCAAAGTTCTGATACTGAACGTTTATGAAAAGTTAGTTTCGGAAGGTAATGACATTGTAGTACAATTAATTAAAGACGAAATAAGTACAATAAGTAGTGATTTGTGGAAAAAATGTGTAGAACATGTAAAGACAATTGAAACAATTTTTTTTTATAAATCCACCAAATAAATCTTCAATAATTATTAATTTAAATGACAGTGGTAGTGACACAAACTCTGATAGTGATATAAACAATAATAATAGTGATAATGATTAATATTTTAATAATTTTAAATTACCATAAATTGACCAAAAACATAAATGTTTTTTGTTTGAGCAAATTTGAAGTATTTAATATAGACTATAAAGACTTTAAAACAAAACGGTTTTTAAACATGCCTATATTTATAATTCAAATATAGCCAGTTCTAGGCCTGATAAAAATGTGAAGGAATGTCATGTGAGCATATACAGTTCATTCTAAATAGCATATAAGAAAACACGTTTATTTTAAATAATTATTACGGCTCTGTCAACTACTATTAACAAAACCATAAACTCAGCAGGTATAATAGTTATACTGTCAACCATTATTAGAATCAATAAGTGAGGGTGGCCATTTCATTTTGGAAAAACTATACCGTAACAATCCGAGCTGCCAGTGCCTGCAGTACAATGTGCCTCATAACTTGTAGACGAACTAATTGTTTTACGCATGACGCACCACAGTAGCGAGGGGATTTAATCAAAAATTAAGTAAATTTAGAGATAGAGAGAGTGAAATATATCATAAATGTTTAAATTCATTTAATTTTGGGGGGTGCTACACCTCTGCAGCTCTTATGTACCAGCCGCCACAGAGTATTTCTCAAAAATCAAATGAAAGCAATTAATTCAGATGCAAAGTAATTTTTAAAAATATTTAGACTACAAAATGTGCTACTTTTGTATTTCAAATATGTAGTAGTGACTTGTAGTGATTGAATAAGACTTTGAAACCGATTAACCTTTTAGGCTTTTTTTTTGAGAAATTTTAAGGAAATATTGCCATGGCAACTGTATTAACAAAAGAAAATATTGATGACGAATGTGTGAGTAAGATGGAAATTATTTTGAAAAAATATGAAAAATAAAGTATGACCAAATTTTCTTAACGCCCTGTGGCCCTGGGTATTCATAACTAAAAAGGTTATGATGTGGTATATTATTTAAATTTGGTTAGTAGACTTATGGGTACAAAACACATATACAAATGTCAGTATAGACGGCAGGTTAATTTATCAAATAATAGTTTGTATTATTATCTGATCCTACTCAAATTTCAGTGGTTAGAAAAAAATTGAAAGTGAATGTGGTTAGATTTATTTGATTTGAGAAGAAACGATTTAGTGCTGACCACAGAGCTTCCGTCTCCAATCATTCAGTGAATGAACTAGGAATAAATGCTACGTTTACCTCATTATTTATTTTTTGTCGAACTGTTTATAATAACAATAATGATACGAAATCTCTGGGTGGCTTCTTGTTACCAGATCTGATATCTAAAACTGAAATTTTATCCTTGCTCTGAAGGTACAGTGTTGCGACACAATGTCAGCTTTAAAAATATGCAGAAATATTAAAGACAAATTTTAGTGGGCAGAACAAAAGTTAGAAAACTTCTTTATAATTCATCATCATAAGAAATCGTGGTTGTTTATCTACAGAGGAACAAATTGAACTCAGTGTTCCATTAGCAGAATCTGCTAGGAATTATAGAAAAGTCTTAAAATAATATTTCAGATTTTGTAGGTAGAACCAAGAAACCAAAATCAGGGCCAGATATTCAGGGACAAAAAATACGCAAACAGACGAAACCAATGATAGAAGTTCAGGAAATCACTTAAGGACGGAGGGCAAAAAATAGAAAATCACTTGTAGACGGGGGCTGGTAAAAAAGACACATGAAAACGGGGATCTACATTCAGAAAGCCACTTGTTAGGTCCTTTAATAATAAGTTCAGGCTGGATCTGGCCCGCGGGCCCAATGTTGGGCACCACTGGTCTGTACGATAGAAATTTTAATCGAACGGTAAAATAACGGAGTTAAAATTTCGCTCTTTAATCCTCGTAGAAATATTTTTGTATTTAAAAAAAAAAAAAACAGCACAAAAAATACAATTTTGTTTGAAATTATGTTTTTTTTTTTATTTTGTTTTGTGTTAAATGAAAGCTCTTCATGTCTAAGCATGATAATCTAAATTAAAGAAGTTTCATTCTAGAAACAATAATTCCATTTACGCATTTTTTACCAAAAATATTATCCTAAATATGTGAAAAATGTTTCTGTGAATTTTTGAAAATACGCTAACAGTATAGTCTCATTTACGACCGGCACCTTATTTTTTGATTTCCATAGTCTAAAGGTTTCTTACTCTTTTACATATTTATGTTTTGATTTAGTTAGCAACAAACTGTTTGTTGCTTTTTGTGCATTTATGTTGATATATTCGGGCAATTCTTGCATATTTATTTTAACATAAATTCTGACAATTAAACAATTAAACAAAATCATTTGTTTTTCGTCTATAAATGCATGTTAATTGTCATAGGCTACCAGATCTGTTAATTTTAACGTTTTACCGACCGCCAACATATATAAGGGAGGTATTGTGATCATACCGATTTTGACATTTCGAAATTTCGATGGATCTCCACGAATTGAGGTCCCTACATAACGTTTTGACTATTTTTAGCATGATGCCTGTGGGTCTGTCTGTCTGTCTGTCTGTCTGTCTGTCTGTCTGTCTGTCTGTCTGTTTGTCTGTCTGTCTGTCTGTCTGTCTGTCTGTCTGTCTGTCTGTCTGTCTGTCTGTCTGTCTGTCTGTCTGTCTGTCTGTCTGTCTGTCTGTCGGTCTGTCTGTCTCTCGGTCCGTGTACACGTGCAGAGCAAATTCGGCTAAAAGGATTTTTATGAAACTTCATATTTAAGCTTTTGACATCAATGGCACGAGTTGATCAACTTTTGGTAAAAATCGGTTTTAAGATTTTTGAGAATATTTCACAACAGAGAAATATTTCGAAAAAATGTATTTAACAAAAGTTGCTATAAAATCAAAAACTAACAACTTTTAACAGCATAAATTAAACAAGTACTTTGTGATGTCGGTCGGTCCTGTGGTGGCCAAAGCTGATTTTTTTTTATGTGAAGGCAGGTATAAATATTTGTTAATTTTTTATTTTATATGAAGTGAAAAATAAAATCTTATATGCACCATTGGCGTTACTGGATGATTACGCCCATCGAGCGACATCCACTCCTCGGGTCAGAGTAATCATCTTAGTTACTCCCTTGGTGCATAAATAGCTATTAATGCTTGATTTGAAAAGTTATTTTAAAAATAAAATGTCTTTCATTTGACTACAGCAAAACATTCCATACAAACGCTCTGTTGGGCTCTTTCATTTACTAAATACCTACAAAATTCTAAATGCACTAGCAAGGCATTATTTAGGTTTTTATTAAATTGCTGGAGTTACGTTCCATTAATTTTGCTACAAAATATTACACCAATTTTGGCATTTCATATAATGTGCATCTTTTTGAAATTGCTAGGCATAACATATGTCGTACATTACCTTAACAAAGAAAATATCATATGTCCTTAACGCTTGAGAAAGAAGGGGGAGTTATCAGCATCATCTGTTCTGAAAGTGTTAAGACAAGTCATTATATAAAGCACTTACTTTGTAACAATGTCGCATTTTTACAAAATACATAATTATCAAGAAAATGAAAAGTTGAAACACGTTGCATTTTATAATTAATTTTAAAAAGTAGTTTAATCATTAAATAAACATTAATAATGCATAAACAGGATCAGTGGTACTCAAAAGAATAAAATCAAAGCTACTTCATTCATTATATTGGTCCATAAAATGATAATGATTAGACATGCGAATATCAGGCAGATTCAGTCTTTTAGTTTGTTCATAAAAATTATGGAGTTTTAAGGCATAAAAAAGGGGCTTCAGCCTGCCAAAAAAAATTCTGAAAACGTTGCTGCAAATCAGACTTTCATAGGATCAATAGTTTTTATGGAATTATTACCATATGATTTAAATATTTTGCTTGATTTTTATTATTTAAAAAAATTCACGGACCCTGAGAATCATAAAAATTGACCTAGATTACCAAACGATGCACACGCTGGTGTATATATATTTTTTAATCAGTGCAGCCGTTCTTTAGTTATGAGGGAACATACATACATACATACATACAACCAGAAGAACTAATTAATACTACCTAGTGTACCCGTGCTTCGCTACGGCATTTAACTACTTTAAATCCAAGAAAGTAGAACATAACGCTCACAATTAACGTTAAAGTTAAATATATAAAACGATAACATAATTTGCAATTAACTATTAGGCGATGGAAAATAAAGAATTCTCCAGCAGTGCTATCTATTGGTAAGTTTCGCACTAAATAGCGACATACATGTAAATCTTTCAACATATCTGTGCATTCGTACACTTTACACTGTGATAACTTTGTCATTATCAATTTTTGATGTATAGTGTAACAGTATATTATGCAACGAGCATGGAATGATAGTCATTTCACACGAGTATGACAGTTGCACCACGAGCCATTGGCGAGTAGCGCAATTCATACGAGTGACTACGCTTACTATGCTTTTTCCACGACTACAACTTTATTAATTATTTAATTTTTATTCAGTTCTCTTTAAAAACTCACAATAATTTGACAGTTGCTTTCAACCTATTTATTAAGTTGCCTAGCAACGGTCATGTACGTGTCATACGGAATATAAATTCAGTTAAAATAATAATACTTGTATCAGCTCATTAACTGACTGCCCAAGATCAACTACTTTAACTGTATTATTTAGTTTTAATCCGGTTTCCTTTACAAACTTTGACATGTTTTCAACTTTCTTATTACGTTGCCTAGCAACGGTTGGCCATTGCTTGAACCTGTTATGTAATGAGTTCAACCTGTTACGTAATGAGCTCATTACGTATTAAGTTAGTGGTGTGTAATAAAAAGGAGTGGGGAGCGTGCTACATTTACTGATCACCGACACGCCTGTAATGAACGTATATCTATATAGTCGTGGAAAAAATACTTTATGATTCTGCGTGAAATGCTCTAATTTATTATTCTAAAATAAATGATACATCACTATAAAACTCCGATGTTTTGCACCCACAAACTGTATAATACAGAAACTATTACGTTTAAAAACAGAAAATTGGCCAGTACACGCAGGGCCGGCCCGAGAAAAAGCGGGGCCCGGTGCAAGATGCTGACTTATACAAAATCGTAAATAATTTTTTATTATTTTCAGTTTTGAAAACGATCTCTCTGCCAATGCAACTGTTACTGGAATTGTCAGTATTACTTTCAAAACAGTTACAAAATTGGGATACAATTCAGATAAATTGTTCTTGTAAATATATTCTAAATTTTCTAAAATTGTATTTCTAGGCGACAATACCCGACGACAAATTTTAGTTTCATAAAAAAGGTCTGTACAATCAATGTCGTCTTTTAAACATAAATTTAAATCTTTGCAACATTTAAACAGATCGCAGAACATATTCACATCTCAACAGGTTGTGTGAATTCTTGATAAAATTAGAATTTTTCGTCACGAAGTTTTATATATATTTTATATACATTATCACAAATAAGTACATAATTATTTATTTATATAAGAACATATTTAGTAGAAATAAGTCTAAATCATATCATATTTTGTATAAAGGTAAACTGCAACTATGAAAAGAATCGATTTCAGTCAATCTATAAATAAAAAAATAAAAAAACTCGGGTCGCGCGGGGCCTGTCGGTCGCACCGTTCGCACCGCCCTCTGGCCGGCCCTGAGTACACGATATCAGTGCATCATAGCTATATGCTCTCACGGACTTTTTTTTAGGTCTAGTTAAGATCTACATTTTTTGTCTACATTATGCCATTATATAAGGTTTGGCCAATGTAATCAATTCAAACTGCACGAAGAGTGCAATACTAATAATTTGCCCCCCACAACTCCTAGGAGGACATGGGCGAAGTTGGAACCGTCACTTAAACCCTTCTCGGATTATTTTACCCCCCTGTACTAAATTTGGTGAAAAATGGTTTATCCGTTTGGCTTTGTATAAAGAACAGACAAACAAACAAACAGAAATTCATTTTTATATATAAAATTTGACGAAAATATTAAAATTTATTGTTTATTGACTGTATTGTTTTGTTAAAAAAAATTAAAATATTAGTTTATTGGGAACGTATGGAGGGAAGGGGTTACAACAATATATATTTTTCTTTTAAATTTATTAAACCGTGCCTCTTGAAAAAAAAGGAAAATAAAGTCCTGCTATAGCGAAATATCCCCATTTAGATTATGTTAAAATGATCAGGACTATTTCATTTAGGCCCGGTCTTTCCACCTTCAGATAAAGTTCCAGGTAACTATCTGACAGATAAGGTTATTTGTAACTTCATCTGCTGAATAAATGTCAATACCAGTCAGTGAATTCAATACGTCAGTCTCATTATCCGTTAGATAACTATCTGATAGATACATTTGTATAGAAAGAAGGGATGACATTTACTCAGCAGATGAAGTTAAAAATAACCTTATCTGTCAGATAGTTACCTGGAACTTTATCTGAAGGTGGAAAAACCGGGCCTTAGAATTCTAAATTAAACAAATACGAATATTATGAGCATTATTTGATGTCCGACTATATTTGTAGGTTACTACCTAATTCCACGCAATTGAAGACTTCCGAGTTTGATTATCACTGGACTAGATATATTATTGGCATAATTTAAGACTAATAATAATTTTCCAGTTATTTCTTTGTTGTGCTGGGAACTATGCGTATTATATAATTAATATTAGCAATTTATTGTGAGAGAAAATCCCGTTCTTTTCCTTTATCACCGGTTTCCTATGTTCAAATAATGCATTTACTTTACCGTTCTTTAAATAGTTTTCACGAAGGAAACTGTAAATATTTTGCATTTAAATCGGATACGATACCGTATTTTCAGTAGCGACTCGTAGAAAAATTCCTGTATTGCACATTGCAGTAAGCATACTATTAATATTAGGTCGTCAAGGATGAAATTTGTAGAAAAAAAAGGCAAAGTTGGTTGATAACTTACAAATATAAGGAATTATTTTATTCATCAAAGTATGCACCCATATTGTCTATACACTTTTGCCATTTAAACGGCAGGTTGTTCAGACCGGTGGTATAAAACCCTGGTGGACGAGAGTCAATTAATTACTGGAAGGCCAGTTTTACAGCATTGTCGGAATTAAACTGTTTTCTTATTAAAAAGTTGTCCAAATTGCGGAAGAAGTGGTAGTCAGTGGGGGCTAGGTCTGGTGAGTGTGGAGGATGATGAAGAAGATCCAACTCCAATTCTTATAGTTTTGCCATAGTCATTTGTGCAGTGTGTGGTCTAGCATTATCATGCAATAAGATAGGAGGCGATCTGTTGACCAATCTAGGCTGTTTTTCTTTAAGTTTTTGCATCATTTCGTCCAGTTGGTTGCACTATATTTCTGCTGTGATCGATGAGCCAGGTTTTTTTTTTTTTGTTTGGGTTTTAAGTTATTTGTGCGAAATTTGGCGAACCAGTTTGATATTATCTGCTGCGTAGTAACACTAGAACCAAAAACACTATTAATGTTTCGCGTGGTCTGCGATGTCGTAGTTCCACGTAAGAACTCATACTTACACTCTTAAGCAATGCCTAAGGACCTAAGAAAATTTGGGGGACAAACTAATTTTTTCTCCAAAAATTCCATTTTAAAGTAAAAATATTGTATTGTTATTATAACAGTTGTACGTATTTAGTTATTTATAAATAAAGGCGATCCTCATTGTATCGTTTTTCAGCGTAAGTCAGCGTTTTTGAGATCTTACCACTCTTCTTTTGTTTAATCGTGAGCGCTAATAGACTTAATTTGTCCACCTAGTTGGGTCCTGTCTTACCGACCTGTCCAAATCTATTAGAGATTCATAATGCGGTGTATTAGGTTTGTAATTTCGCTGCTTCTCTGAATTTCAGAATTTCTGATTCTGTCCAAAAACTTACAAAGAGCGTGACTCTATTGCCCTTTGTATTGTTCTCATCTGTTTGCTCTTTTAGTTGTCAACGTCATCGTTTCCAATACGTGGCAACAGGCAGGATATAAGAGTCGTAATCTTTGACTCTCAGTAGGCGTTTACGTTTATTCACTCCACAAGATTGCTCAGATTGATCTTGTGACGTCACAAGATTAGTCAAATTGCTCAGGTTTTGTTAACATTTTCATAAGCAATATAAGTCTGAAGTTAAGTAGTGACGCCTGGTGACGGTGGCGTTAAATGCAACTGTCAAATTTCTGTCGTTGATTATAACTGCTACCGTGATTTGTTTTTTTTTTTTAATATATTTATTTAGGGGTGCTTCAACTGCTTGGTTATTAGCACCCCGGAATATCTGTTTTACATAATTAATATAATTACATGATAAATTTAACGTACATAAATATTAATATAATTAATTAAGGCTATTAAAAAATTATGTGGAATGTTATATATATTCAGTTAAGTTTACATCTTCTAGGAATTTTAAAATGTTTTTTTCGTATGTATTGGTTGCAATTTGGAGTGCGTCTGTTGGAAGTCTGTTTCTGATCCTTTGTGCTGTGTATTGTGGACAATTTAGGATTACGTGTTCCACTGTGAGTTGTATGTTGCAGGTGGGGCATATCGGCGGTGTCTTTTTTTCAAATATGTGTTGATGTGTGAGTCGTGTGTGTCCAATTTTGATTCTTGTTAAAATTATTTGTTCATGCCTTGTTGCATAATTTCGCGGACTTTGAATTTTGTAGCGGGTGTTATTCCATTCTTCCTGTAGTTTCATTTTAAAAAATTTTTTCGCATCATACATTGGAGTGGGCATTTGTATTATATCTTGATGTATGGCCTCCTTGGCAGCTTCGTCTGCTTTTTCATTTCCTGGGATGTTGCGATGTGACGGAACCCATAATATTGTGATTTTCTTCTCGTGTTCAATGCAGTGGTGGATGTTGTCTTGTATTTTCTGTATGATGATGTCTTTTGAATAAGTTTGCTTCATAGCTGCAATGGTGCTGAGGGAATCAATATGAATTATGAAGTCTTCTTCATTTGGAATGCTTTTTATGTACTCGGTTGCTTGGAGTAGAGCATAAGCTTCGGCAGTGAAGACGCTCATCATATTTGGCAGGTGGTATTTATTTATTTCTTTCTTCTCTACTACCATTGCGGCACCAGTTTTATTTTGTAATTTGGAACCATCTGTGTAAATCGCAGTGTAATTCTGGTATTTAGACATGATTTCATTGTAGGAATTTAAAATGATGGACGAACTGGTTTCTTTTTTATTATAGCGAGTTAGGAGGAGGTTGTAATTAGGTGGGTTCAGGATCCAGGGAGGTATCTTGTTGAATTGGTTTGGGAATAGCTGTGGAAAAGGCATGCTCATATTATTTAATTGTTCTTGTAATTGTTGATGGAAAGGTATTACATTTTTGAGGACTACTTGGTTATTTAGATTTTGAAACAGATAATTATAGGTGGGATTATTCATATTTGTTGCTAGTTTCGTGAGGTAGGAGAAGGTGAGTTGGCGTCTGCGAAAATGAAGTGGTGGCTGGTTAGCTTCACTAGTAATTTTAACAATTGGACTTGTTCTTAACGCTCCCGTGGCTATCCTGATTGCGGTGTTCTGAATTGTATCTAATGTTTTTAGATAGGTAGGTTTTGCGTTGCTGTATACTATGCTACCGTAATCAATTTTCGACAGGATTAGTGACTTATATAATCTTAATAATATATCTCTGTGGGCGCCCCATTTGTGGTGTGCTAGTGTTTTCAAAATATTCATCCTTTGCATGCAGTCCTTTTTAAGTTGTTGGATGTGAGGTTGCCAGGTAAGTTTTCTATCCAGTGTGATTCCCAGGAATTTAGTCTTAGTTACATATTTGATTGAGTCACCGTAAAGTTTTAACTTGGGATTATATTGCGAATAGTGCTTTCTTGTGAAATGCATAGCATTAGTTTTGGTTGAGGAAAAGGTGAAACCTGTTTTATCGGCCCATTTTTCTATGTTTAGGATTGCTTCTTGTAATGAATCTCTGATTAATTTAATATCTTTGTTTCTGCAAAAGATCACGAGATCGTCTGCATAGAGGAGAGCTTTTATATTTTCTGGTATGTGTTCCAGGATTTTGTTGATGGCAATAAGAAACAGATTTACGCTTAATATTTCTCCTTGGGGCACGCCGTTTTGCTGTAATTTTTCACTAGAGGTGTATCCATTTGCAATCACTTGAAATTTTCTGTTATGTAGGAAGTTTGTTACATATTTGAGAATATTTCCATTCAAGCTGCTTTCTTTTAGTAGTTTTATGATGTTGAAACGCCAAGTCATGTCATAAGCTTTCTGGAGATCGAAAAATATAGCTACAAGATGTTCTTTGTTTTTAAAAGTCTGCTGTATTTCACAGGTTAGAGAGATAATGTGGTCTAAGGTTGATCTGTCTTGACGAAAGCCACTTTGTTTATTTGAAATTATACTCTGTGTTTCCAGGAACCAAGTAAGTCTTTTGTTCGCCATTATCTGTAAAACTTTACTGAAGTTATTTGAAACTGAAATAGGTCGATAACTATCAGCTTTTGTTGTTATTTTTAGTGGGTTTCAGTATTGGTATCGTGTTGACTTTTTGCCACTGCTCGGGGTACTTGTCATTTTCCCATATATAGTTGTATATATTTAATAGGTGGTTGATCACTTCACTGGGCAGTTGTTTGATCATTTCCGAGAGGATGCCATCTGGACCTGGGCATTTTTTATCTTTTAAATTATGTATGGCAGCTTGTAGTTCTCTTTTGCTAAATGGTTTATTGATATGTGTGTGTACATTTTCTATTTTGATTTTTTCTTTTTCTGCTCTTGTTTTATATAGTTTGAAGGAGTTATTGTAGTTGGTATTACTTGATGTGAATTCAAAGTTTTCTGCTAGCGTTTCTACTATCCTTTGAGGAGACGTGATAGTTGAATTGTTATGGTAGAGTATTGTTGTCAAATTTGAAGTTTTTTTCCCATTTATCTTTCTTATTTTTTCCCATATTTTTGATGGTGGTGTACTAGGGTTGATCGAAGATGTAAATTCTTCCCAGGATTGTTTTTTACTGTCTAATATAATTTGTCTCGTTTGTGCTTTGCATTTTTTTAGATATATTAAATTGTCAATCGTGTTGTGTTTTCTGTACTTGTAAAGTGCTTGTTTTTGTTTTCTGGTTGCGTCTGCACATCTGGCATTCCACCAGGGTGCTGTTTTTTTGCGATTATTTCCTGTTTTTATTCCAATAGCTCTTTCGCCTGCGTTATTGATGTCGTTAATGAGATCCTCTACTACTTGTGTTACATTATAATACCCAGTTAAATTTTTAGTTTTGTACATGTCTGCTAGGGTTTGTCTATAAAGATCCCAGTTTGCCTCTTTTATCTTCCATGAAGGTTTACTCTTTTCTACTGAATGATATGGAGGAAATGAAATAATTAGAGGAAAGTGATTGCCTATTAGATCAGGATAGACTTCCCATGATAGGTTAGGAGCTAATGAGGAATCGCAGATGGTTAAATCTATGGATGAAAAATTGCCTGTTTTTGGACAAAAGTGGGTTGGGGATGAGTTTAAAAGCACTATGTTGTTATCATTTAGTAATTTCTCTACTTTCTTACCTCTGTTATCTGTGTTTTCGGAGCCCCACAGAGTATTGTGACTGTTGAAGTCACCTAGTAGAACGAAAGGTGTAGGAAGCTGTTTTGTTAGATCTTCCAAATCATCTTGTGAGATTGTTAAGTTTGGTGGCAGGTATACGTTACATATAGTAGTTTTTCCCATGTTTGGTATGTGAGTTGTTATCGCAATGGCTTCGAGGCTTGTGTTTAAGTTAACTACGGTAGCTTCGATGTTTTCTTTAATCATAATGGCTACTCCTCCACTGGCAATAGTATTTGTATCTCGGTTTTTCACGTAACATGTATAGTTTTTCATGTAGATATTTTGATGAGTTTTCAATCGGGTTTCTTGTAGACAGATATAATATGGTTCAAGCGTATATATGAGATGTTGAAGTTCTCCGATATGGGAGTAATATCCGTTTAAATTCCACTGTATTATTGACATGTTATTAATTTTATTGTAGTTGGTATGTGTTTATAAATCTGCTTCGATATTAAGTTGTTCTTTAATTTTGTTTATAAGCATTGTCAGGTTGGATTTGGTAGTTGAATACATAATGTGTGGCTGTAGGTCTCTTAGGTTTTCTAATAGATCCGGTACGTCTGTGAAGTATTTTCGGGCTATTTTCAATTTTTCGTTCGTGTTTTGAACTTCTTCTATGAACTCCACTAATGTTTTATAATTTATCTTATACTTTTTTTGATTTTTTTCTAATATAGGCTTAACTGCTTTTATTTGTTCGTCTATGGACAATCCTGCTATACTACGTGGGCTAGTAGACCTGTGTCTTTTGGATCCTTGTTTTAAATCTTCCTGCGAGTTTCCATGTTTCAGTTCAGATTCGTTATTTTCTTTTATTGGTTCGATAATCGGTTCTGTGGTAATGATTTCTGGTATATTTTCTTCTTGGTTGGTTCCTGATCTTTGTCTTTTAAGACTGCCCGATTGAGTATATTCTTCTGGGTCCTGATTAACATCCTGTGAGCTGATTGTGTGCTCTTTTGGAATATTGCTCTGGGTATTTTCTTGAGTTTTGTCGTTGTTTTCTGGTTTATCTGTTTTCTCTGTATTTATAGACTCTAATTGAAGTGTTTCTTTAATTGTGCAGCTATTTAGAGAATGCCCCTTTTGCTTGCATTTTGAGCAGATAGCGTCAGTTGTTAGATAAATCTGGTATGTGGTTTCTTCATGCTCTATTTCAATTCTATGAGGGATCAGTGTTTGTTCCTCTTCAGTAATATACACCTGTCGGCGGAAACTTAGAATATGTTTATATTCTTCACGTTGAAAACCAGCATGAAGAAATGTGACTGGGGAAACCATTTTTAAATTGTGCTGTTCGAGTGCTTGAAGGTATGTGGTATGGTCGGGCAAACATTCGATATTATAAGTCGTTGTGCAGGATTTATTAGTCTTCTCAACTCTATGTTTTGGTTTTGGACAGTGATGTTCCTATGATTATTAATAAGGTTATCTACTTGATCTTTTTTTTGAAGAAATATGTATATTTTTTTATTTTTCCTAGATGTGTGCGTAATATTTTGGGGGCCTACAATGTCGCCGATAGCATAGATATACTCTTCTGGATTTATACCTTCAATCGGGTTTTGAATAATTATTCCTTGTTCTTTTTTTGGAAAAGTTTTATTTTTAATGGCATTTGCGAAATTCATTTTGTTGTTTGGTGTTGTAATTGGTAAAGTTTGGTTTGGAGATGATGTAGATGGTTGCTGAGTCATAATGTTTTCTGTATTGTTTGCGTTTAGCTGCGATTGGTTCATTTTAAAATTTAATTTTTATTTTAAAAAAGGCGCTTAAACAGTAACAAACATGCACACTGCATTATCTTAGTGACTTAAGTCGATAAACGCAAAACCTG
Organism: Liopterus haemorrhoidalis; assembly: GCA_963971575.1. Taxonomy (NCBI): domain Eukaryota; kingdom Metazoa; phylum Arthropoda; class Insecta; order Coleoptera; family Dytiscidae; genus Liopterus; species Liopterus haemorrhoidalis. Next base: position 9,235,500 of record OZ020617.1, read on the forward strand.
ACAAGTCTGCAAAGGCAGTCTTGCCAGGCGGAGCTGGTTATGTATGTAGAAAAGAGATGTCACTATTTGTAATAATTTTTAATATGACGGATTTTATGAAGCATGTGTTTAAGGTTAATTTTAAGGTTATAAAAATGAGTTAGACAAGGGTGAGAAGTGAAAGTGGATAATGATATATGTAGTTGGGTGAGTTTAATATGGTATGAATTTTAATTTTAAGAATAAATTTATAAAGATTTACCTGGAAATTTGGGAATTCTAGAATTCACTTGCGATTGCGTTCACAGATGGCACTTTTTTTTTTTCTTTTTTTTTTCGATTTGTTTTATAAATGTGAGTTTATTACCAATGATGAAATTCTATCACAAACGGCACTTATTTCGTCCATTTTGTTAAGTTATGTTTTCATTTGGCCAATTTCAATTTGGCAATTTCCAATTGGCTGTAAGATTTACCTTACCCGCGCTAACCCCTACCACTAGCAATCCGTTAATACCAGCAATCCTGCTAGTTTATCGGATTGTTTAGAGATGCTCCAAGCGCTCTGGCGGATCAATCGGATGGACTGAAAATAAGCTAATGTGTACGCTCCGACTGACTTTAGGAATGGATCGGGAACACTTGGATCGCTCGAATTAATCTGACTGACTAAAAGTTAACGCCTATTGATATGGGCAGAGCCGCAGTAAGGGGGAGGCAGAGGTTGCGACGGCCCTGGGCGCACTAAGGAAAAGGGCGCTGACGGGCTTGACTAAGGGGCGCCATTGCGTTTTTTTTTTGTTCGTTACTTAGATTTTGTGAGGTAAGAACCTTTTTGTTTTTGCTCACCACTTAGATTTTGGGAGGTGAGGATCTTTTTTTTTTGCTCATCACTTGAATTTTGAGAAGTGTGAACCTTTTTTTTTTATTTGCCAAGCGCGCCAAAAACACGACTCCGCCCCTAACGTAAATTACTGCGGCTCTGGATATTGGAATCTATAGTTTCTTTAAAATGTGTCTCAGTTTTCCAAATGCAGTCCAGCTCAGCCATATTCGCAGGAATATTTCTGTTGTTTGGCTATTTTCCCCGGAAGTAATAAGATTGCCAAGGTAGATGGAAAATAATAAGATGGTACATTCATTTACGATTTCTAGGAGCTTATTTTCAATAGTGATCAGCCTGATATCCTATTGTTTTAATTTTGGACCAATTTACCTGAAGACCAACACATTTGGACACTTAGGTGGTTTCCTTCAACATTGTGCTTAGCTCCATAATGTCATTCAGCTCTGTAACGTCCTTGCCGATGATATTTCTATATACTATGCACAAATTTGTTATCATCAAATATCCTTATCTACCTTTATAGCTTGGGGTGTAAGGTTTTACTTCGGCTGATAAATTTGACAAAATTGCATCTTAAGTAGATTTTTCTAATCCGGTTCTGTGTTTGCCCTGATATCGGTCCGGATATCCATTACCAGTTTGGGACATGCGGGTAGTTATTAGATTCGGGTTACATTACAAGCTTCCAGTTATGTCACTCTCCCTTATTTAGAATAAAATATGATAAGAAGGCTCTTTTAATTCATCTATATTATGAAATAATAACTCCAGTATCAAGTATCAAACATTCTAGTATCACGTTACAAGAAATAAATTTGAATCATCCATCATTTTAATATTTGTCCATTATCAAAATTGTTTATATAAAAAAGCATATTTTAAAAAATTGTGTGTTTTCTCTAATATCTCTAGGTTTTAAGATCACTGGTCCAGGGGAGGCTGGCATACGATATAGTCACCGCCAGTTCCGAATGAAATGGCGGCCTGATACCCTTTTCACACTAGATCTTTAAGACGAGTGAACTTAAAGTTCACCGATGTTTAAGATCGGTATGCTTTCACACTTGATGTTTAAATCTCTGGTGCTGTCATCAGCTACAGTAATTTTGTCCTTAAGTTACCGTCATGAAATTACCAGTTTTGAACTGTCTGCGCAGACGCACATTTTGAATTATTATAAACAAGTAAGGATATTTCAATTCATTCTACAATAAAGACACTACAATAAAGAATATATTACACCTGTATTAACATGTAAGTCGATACATTTTATCTCAATTATTGTAGCTCTGTATTTTATTAAACACATTATTAAAATAAATGATTTTATTATAACAATAAGTATAAACTTCTTATAACGTCGATATAATACAGTATTCTTGTTTATGATAATATAAAATGTTGATGCACAAATTCAAGGAGATTTTTTTTATAATAGAAATTAAGTTGGCAATGCGGACGAAGTTTAAGACGCAGATCTCTGTCTTAAACATCGGTTGTGTTTAGACGAGGCCGTACGGTTTCACATTAGCGTTTAAAGATACATTCACTTTAACATCCGATCTTAAAGATATAGTGTGAAAAGGGTATGACCGAGCACCCGGCTGTGGCGCCAAAACTAAGACTAGCACTAGGGCCACTAGGACCAGGGGCGGCTCAAAAAAATTTATAGCCTATTACAATATCAAAATAGCTTTAATTAAAATAAAATTCATTTTTGTAATAAGTAATGCGACCTTTAATTAAATCTAGCAAAAACTACTTTTATTTACTGGGCGGCTTCTAGTAAAAGGAAGGGTGAGGTCAAAAATTTAGAAAAAATTACTTTTTACCGACCGTCAACATATATAAGGGAGGTATTGAGATCATACCGATTTTGATTATTTCGAGATATCGATGGATCTCCACGAATTGAGGTCCCTACATAACGTTTTGACTATTTTTAGCATGATGTCTGTCGGTCTGTCTGTCCGTCCGTCCGTCTGTCTGTCTGTCCATCTGTCGGTCCGTCCGTCTGTCTGTCTGTGTACACGTGCAGAGCAAATTAGGGGGTGTGTCTGGGTTAAAACTGGTTCTAAAAATTTTTAAATATTTCCTTTATAAACAGAATTATCTTCACAGAAAAAAACTATACAATAAAAATTGTTTATAAGAAAAATAGTCTTATTTGTTCTCTGCATTTTTTAAATTTGATGAATTAGATGAATATTAGGGTAGTTACGGGAGGGACCCTAAAACTAAAATATTGAAATATTTCACTTATTATTATTTTCACATCAAAAATGAATGTAAGAAAATTTATTTAGTACGAAGAAACATTCCTTTCGAAGAAAAATGAAATTAAAACCAGTAGAAAATCAAAAAATTAAACGATATTTTTATATTCATAGCCAAAATTCAAACTTATATATAACATATACGATAAACAAAGACTGACGTACCGTTAGCATACGGATGAAGTGTAGCCTCTGTATTTACCGCCACCACTACAAGTTACGAGATAATCTTATACTTTAATAATCTTGTGCCAAACCATCATTCATACAAAGTTAAAAAGAACATAACGCATAGTGTAGAATCGGCTTTAGATCAAAGCTTCGATTCGATGTGCTGGTCGTCAGTCTTAAAACAAATTTTAATGTCGAAACTAATTTCATTTAGATGCATACGGGATATCAATATTCAAATCATTTGTCAGAAGCAATAAAGTTTGTCATAAAATAATTTTAAATGAATATTTTTAATGTTTATACACGCATATAATTAATAACTTTTTTATTATTTAAAACATTAATCTAAAAAATATTAAAAACACAGCTGCAGTTAAGTATCATTCACAGCTCATGTTTTAATAGATAGTACGTAATTCATAATGTTAATGTTAACGCATAAGAATGTTAGTTCTACACAAATCCGTATAAGCATTCATAGCTCCAATTTAGTGGATAAGCGTAAGAAAATATTTAACGCATAATGTTAAAAGTTTGTATATCTCAAACTTCTGACATTAACATTAACATTAAAACACTGACAACTGTCAAAATCAAGGAATATATTATACTTGAAATTCGAATAAGACTTGTGGATGCAGCTTGTGACATAATTATTAGTAAAAATGTTGAAAGTAATATTGAAAAATAGATGTGAAGTGAGAATTTTTACATATTTCAGGGTTTCGCAGGTATACAGTGATACATTTCAAAATAGACGAATATATTATACAGGAAATTCTAAAAAGACTTGTGGTTGCAGTTTATGATGTACTAATTAATAAATGTGTTGAATCTAATAAAAAATTGATGTGAATTTTCACATATTTTAGTGTTTTTCAGGTATCTAGTACCCAAGTTAAAGCAGTTATATGTGTGAAACATTATTTTTTTTGCGGTAATCAAGTCAAAATGAACAATATTTTGAAAATAATGTACCGTTTGTTATTCTATGTAAGTACTAATAGCTTTTCGTTAAAATACTACATGATCTTTTAAAATAAAATGTATTTTTTCAACAATAAAAAAATTAATCTGACAAAAATTCCTTTTGAACTATTTTGGTTTCCATCAATGTACATTATTGAGATTTTTTTCAGATTTTTAGACCAACACTTCGGGGAAACAGAGTGGAAACAAAAGTTAACTTTTTTTGTGAAATCAAAAAGTTAGGTTAGAGTGAGTAGCTTCAGAAACATTATAGTTATTTTATTTAATAATTAACTTAATAAATATTATTTTGATTCTTTTTAGAAGTACATTAATAAAAAAAAACAATACATATATTTAATAACAAGATATTTTTATTATAAATTGTTTAGTAATTTCTATTGCGTGTAGATGGCAGCTAGATCGATTTATCTATTAAAACATGAGCTATGAATGGTACCAAATTGTTGTGACTAGCCACTAACATTATCCATTAACATTATGCATTATGAATTACGTACTATCTATTAAAACATGAGCTGTGAATGATACTTAACTGTAAATAATATTATTCTTTTCATAAATATAATGTATAATTATATTTGCATATAAGTAACTACATAATATGCGATAAGATTACTTTGATAAAAGTATATTTAACGCATTTTTCATGTATATTACTTGATATGCTCTGGGGATTTTAACCATAACTCACGAATGCAAGGCTGTACATTAAATATTACTTAGCAATAATAAATTAGCAGCATTCGTAATAATTCATTTTAGTTTCTTTAATTAGAGCAAAAATATTAATATTTATAAACAAGTATGCTCACATCAGAAGGGTAATTAATGCGTAAAATGCTTTTGCATTAATTCTAATCGTGATTTATGAGCAGTGACAAAAGGAAATGGATATAATGTTTATATTAGATTAATTCTAGAATGCCGTAAACAACAATTTCTGTTTACGCCATTCTAGAGTTATTTTAATATAAACATTATATCCGTAACAACAATTTCTGTTATTTAAACCCGCGTACACACTGAATGAACAAAGCTAAATGAACAAAAACAATAAACTTCAATAAATACAAATACCAACGAACGCCAACAATTTGAAACGAACAATTACAAGCAAGAATGCACTGAATCGATTAAACATTCGATGTCCCAGCGTTCACACAACAAGCATGCGAATCTAAACGATGATTGCGTTCGTTTATGATCCATGTTCCGTTTTAAAGGGCGGAGTGAGAGACATTTAAGAAATTGAAAAGAAATATTTAAAAAAATAATATAGAATTTACAAATTCTAAAATCAATTTTGACTACAGAAAGTTAATATTCTAATATAAAAGTTGGAATGTTATTCTTACCGTCTTATGCATTTTGCGTTATAGATATTTTGTTTCTTTCTTTATTATTTTCAAAGGTTGCTACGTTCAACTTTGTAAAACTTATGTTGATTATTATTTTGTAAATAAATGGTCGCCATTTTGAAATGGTTAACATAAAAATATGATTTTTTTGGTGTCATTGTAAAGCTAATTTAATGTACTTTTAGGAAAAAAATATAAAATTATCGATTCCCTATGCTAGATCAAAAGTTGACATCATTTCCGGTGAAACCGGAAGTGCCTCAGAATTCTTATAGTAACCTTTAGATGGGCCTTTTTGTCTAGTTTAACTTTTGTTCTGAAGATTTTTGTATCTTTACAAATAACGGAGATTTTCGGGGTGCCCCGTTTCAAACAAACACCCTTTATATAGCTAGGGCAAAGGAAAAAATTTAACCAAAAAAAATTGTTTTATTATTAAGTCTTACAAAAGAAATATGCAGATGGTCTGCTGCAGCAGAAAGTTAATTATTTTATTTATTGTACCAGTACAACAAATATTTTTAAGAGCAGGTTCTAACTTATAAATTGTTGTTGCTATACCAATATAATTCAATATTCATTTAGTCAATAATCGGGATTTATGAAAATTATTTAAAAAATAGTTTTGTTTCTCTAGTTATAGCCGATAGTGTATGCATATATGTGTTTCTATATTGTCCATAGAAGCACATTCTACATAACAATGACTTACATTATAAAATTAACAAAAATTTCTACAAATACCTTTCCAGTCGCTCCAGTTTTGGTCTGCATGGAGTCCAAACACTAAAGTTCACACTATAACACACTATTTCAAGTATTTTCTGCACTTTTATCACTTAAAAATAACTAAAAACGTCAGAAAAAAATTAAGACGCCACTTGCAAAAATCACGTATCACTACATATCAAGATAGTTAATCCTGATAAAGCTCATTAAGGAATATAGTCATTAACAATTAATAAATAAAGAACAGAATTGCTTAAAATAATTCTTTATGAGAATAAATACATATATTAATATTTTATCAATAGTATACAGGTGGTTGAAATTGAACTACCGGGCGCAATACACTATTTTTTTTTATTATTGAAGATGAGGTATAACGTTAAATTTGGAAGTTACTTGGTACTACATGATCTAAAATAGTTTATATTTTGTTACTTTGTATCTTTATATAAATAGTTATACATTTTGATTGAGGATTTATTAAAATTTCAGAGCTATAGCGTTGGAGACACGGCCTATATGGTAAAATGGGAGGACAGAGGTGATAATAGGATGACTTTTGTGCTATCAATGATAATTCTGAGATCCCAGAAAGGGATGAAAATTACTATTGGAAGTATAATGGAGTTATCTCTCGAGAATTTTATACAGGTTAATTTTTTTATTCATAATAGTAATAATATATTCATAAGGTCATAATGCCCCCCCCCGGGCATTATGACCTTAAAGGCCGGTCTTTCCACCTTCATTTATAACACTAGGTAACTATCCGACAGAAAATGTTATCTGGAACTTTATCTTCTGAATAAATGTCATTACCAAGCAGTGAAATCAATACATGAGTCTCATTATCCGTTAGGTAACTATCCGATAGATACATTTGTATTGAAAGATGCCATTTATTCATCACAGAAAGTATCATATAACCGTATCTGTCAGATAGTTACCTGGAGCAGTGTTTCCCAACCGCCGGTCCTGTAGATATATATATATATATATATAGAGGGGGAGCGAGGGAGGGATCTCAAGGTGTATCAAGATAGAGGAAACACGATTTTTATCGAAAAGACGATGTGTGAGCAAGTTGGGAAAAAAATTTGGTGACCAGAGTTTACCCAAATAATTGGATGGTAGTATTTAAATTTTCGGAATAAACCGGAAGTACAGAATATCAAGGACAACTTCGATTTTTTATATAGGAACGTATGGCGTGTTGGGTATAATTGGATATTCTCATATAGAATGGTAAATGTTGTCTAATTTAATCAATCTTATAACTCTTATAATTCAATAGTGGACACATTAAAAAGAACACTCTGCATATAAACTATAGCATATTTTCTGACTAAATATGGCATATGACATTTTCCAACTGTGAGCAGCAATATTAATAAAATAAAGATATCGTTCAGTATATTTATCATTGTAAATAGCTATCTGTCAAACTGTCACTCAAATTGCTCCAAATGATCTATTTCCTCACAATAAAAAATCACTTAGAATTCTCTAATGGAATTCACTTATATTTTTTAGGGATTACGTGTTGCAATCAGTGGATCAGTGGATAGATTTGAGACGGTTTTCAAATCAATTCGATCTACTTTCAATTATATTGACATCTAACAGATAAAAAGTAAGTTGGATATTATTTTGCTGAGAATATAAAGGAATTATTACTAAATTTATTTACTTCAATTCTCCCCTAAAAAAAGTTTTCTTATATAAAAATTGATGTGAAGCAAGGGTATCCACAGAAAATTTTCGAGGGAGGGTAAAACTTGGATTTTTGTAATTAAAATTTTAAATATAAAGTACAAATACTGTTTATCTTGAGTCCAAAGGGGGGTTCAAAGATTGTAGTGGCAGGGTTTGTGCCCTGTTTTCTTCCTCTGAGGACGTCTGTGATGTGAAGTGTGAATTTTAACACATTTCAGTATTCGGTCTATAATAAGAAATGGCGGCACGCATGCTGATTATGTGGGACAACATTTATTGCTACTCTTCTTAAATTTTCAACCCATAGGTTGGTTTGCAGCATTTCTCCATGCTTCCCTGTTCCCAGTTTGTCTTCAGTTTTTATTGTAATCACATCAAAATGAACAATAACTTGAATATCGTTTATCGTCTGTTAATCTATGTACTAAGAGCTTTCATTTAATATCCTACGGAACGTTTTTTTGCTCTCGCTCACCAACTATTGAATTACAAATTGTTTATTTTTTTTATTATTTTTATTTTTTTTTTTTTTATAATTTTCGTTTTCGTGAAAAATGTTAGGCTTCATTATTGTTAAGAAATTATTTAGGAACTAAAGAATTACTTGCATCCGGGCCCTTTTATGGCGAAGGCCGGCCCTGATTGATGGACAAATAAGGCAACTAAGTGGAGAAATTAGGAAATGGATCCCGGGCCTGCTATGACAGGCATGACCGAATTTTTACAAACTCTAACCATCTTCTGTCCGAATGAAGCCGTCGCGATTTAAAGGACAAAAAAGATATTACGAGAAACAAGCGACAAAAACAAAAGACATCCAAACTATCTGACGAGCAACAAAAAAAAGGAAATCCAAAAGATTTGATCAACAAATAGTAAAGCAAATTTAACGATCTAAGTAACTCAAAAAATCTAACGAGCAAGACAGAAAAAGAAATCCAAAAGATCTGACAAATAAAAAAGAAAAGAAAATCCCAACAACAGGGGCAGCGCTAGCGGGGGCCGGGGGGGGGCGCCTTCCAAAATTGCTCTGGCCCCCAGTTACCCCCTCAGAATTGCTTGGAGAAAAATGTATTTTAGAAGTGAGGACCTTTTTTTTAGGTTATCACTTGTATTTTCATGTGTAAACGATAAAAAAATGTGATTTCAAATATTTTCTGCCCCCCCCCCAAATTTTACTCAAAAATTTCCTGCCCCCCCAGATTTTAAGAGCTAACGCCGTCACTGCTCAACAATGTAACTAGCGAAAAAGAAAAAAAATCCAAAAGATCTGACAAGCAAAAAAGAGATGGAAATCTAAAAAATCTAATGAGCCAAAAAGAAATGGAAATTCAAAAGATCTGACGAGCAAAAAGAAAAGGAAATCCCAAAAATCTGACGAGCATAAAAAAATTAATTCCAAAAGATCTAATGAGCAAGAACAAAGGAAACCAAAAAGATCTGTTAAGTAAAAAAAAGGAAATAGCTACAAGGCTCAAAGAAATGCACGTCGCGGGCCGTAGTTTAACCATGCCTGTGCTATGAGATGGAGAGAAAAGAAGGTAAAGTCAGACAAAAATGGTTCGGAGTAGTTAACAGACAACTGTGGAACAATCTAAGACAGACATATTGTATACATCCAATATTGTACCAAATAACGTTAATTATGATTATGTATGTCGTATACTGTTAACCATAAACATACTATAATATAATAAATATATGTATATTTCTTTTACAGTTTGTTGTTGTCTAGCTCCCATTTATACTTTTTTTTTTTTCTTAATCAAAACGAAAAATGTTACCAGTACCTATACAAGAACAATAACTAAAATAATTTCCAAGGTATTAAAACAAACAATTACCAGTACCGACCTGTGCTTCATACACTTCCAGCTTTCAGACGGTTGGTATGAACAGTTAAATTTTTTTGTTCATTTAAACAGAAACTTGTTATTTTTGCTCCTGATCTATCAGTTTACTGCAACTAAAACTACCGATGTGTATGTCAAGCTGCATAACAATCAGAGATACAAATTACTCCCATTATATATGTGAAATGCAATACAATAATGAACGTAGGAAAATATAATTGCCAGGTAAGAATAAAACGCCGCGAGTTATGCAATTTGCAATACAAACATGTAAGTTGGGTTTCAGATTTTTAAAAAGTGAAATTACAAAATCTGGAAACGTGTATATTTATTTGCATAATTTTCAGGAGTCTTATATTAAAATAAAAAGACCATATTATGATTAATATAATATCAAAATTGTTATTAATAAAAGCTTTGTTATTATTTATTTTTCAAATTTATATCAGAGATTTCAATGATCAATTAGGCACGATTAAAAATACCAGGGCTTTGAACCGGAACTGAACCGAAAACCGAAAACCGAAAAAAACCGTTATTTTTGCCGGAACGAAACCCGGAACTGAACCGAAAAAAAAAATCGGTTTATTTTAGTTCAGATAATTAGACCGGGAGCTCATGACAGTTTTTGGTCTCCGATTTCATACAGCATGCCTTTTGGAGGAGAGAATATTTACCCTGTGACAACAAAAAAGGGATGGTACTAAACCCCTGCACGCTTTCCGGTCATAGGGAAAATTGCATTTTCACTTAAACACAAAATTTTTGTGCTTTTCTCTGATTTAATATTGCTTGCCCTTTTGTCAAAAGAAAGTTATAACAAATTTGAAGTCTTTTAAATATATGCATGCGATTCGGAGGGTCCCAAAGGGCTCAAACGGTCATGTGATCTTGTAATAAAAAAATATGATTTTCCGCGTTTTCATACAGCATGCCTATAATTAAAAGACTTTAAATTTGTTATAACTTTCTTTTGACAAAAGGGCAAGCAATATTAAATCAGAGAAAAACACAAAAATTTCGTGCAAGTGGAAATGCAATTTTCCCTATGACCGGAAAGCGTGCAGGGGTTTAGTACCATCCCTTTTTTTGTGTCACTGGGTAAATATTCTCTCCTCCAAAAGGCATGCTGTATGAAATCGGAGACCAAAAATGTCATGAGCTCCCGGTCTAAATTTATATGTGAGTGAATATAAAATACATTTTATTTAAGATTATTTTTTAAACTGATGAGCAGAAAAAAATCGTGATTCGTAATTTTTTTAACTGATAAGTAAAAAAAATGCGCTTCTATTGTTTCGGGGGGGAGGGGGGCAGAACAAAATAACGGTTCGAAACCCTGAAAAACACTTACGTATAGGCCAAGTAGGTCCAGGCCTAGGACTTCGCAGTTTTAGGGCTCCGCAGTTTTGGAGGCCCCGAGAGTATGTTTTTCTTTTGCTTTTCTTCACTTATTTCAGTGGCCTATTTGGCCCAGGGCCTATGAAATCTTTAATCCGACACTGCTCAAACTTCATGCACAACTCGTTCCAGAAGTAATGATTTTGTTGTATTATTTGCCCTGATTGTATGTTGGAGGTTTATAATTAATAATTTTATAATATATATGAATTATTTTTGCTGAAAATATTAAATCGGGCAAATGTGAATGGTAAATAATAAATAAGCTAAGTTATTTTATCAGTAAAGTGTATGCAGATATTTTTTCATTACGCGGTAATGAGTAATACACCCTGTTCGAAATGCAGAAATAGTAAAAAATCACGTGAAAGATTGAAGTCCCTACCCTATTGGCTGTCGCTTAAATTTAAGTGCTCAACTGCCAATGAACAACGAGAGTTCGACAAAATTATCACGTGAACATTGTGTGATTACTACCTCTTGATTTTGAACAGCGTATAGTGCGACTGCAAAAATTAGAAAAAAAAAAAATTGTCTAAATAATGTTTAATTTATATTTTGTGGATAAACAACACGAAGATTTATTATCAAACAAGAATAGCCGGCCTCCTCTGAGAACTGAAAAGATTTACCTATACAAATAATGCATAATATTGAAACAATAAAATATTATTATTATTATTCCAGTATGCTTTACATTGCGTCCTTTGTATAAGAATGTAAAAAACTATAGAACCTCATTTTATAGTTTGCTGAAAGTCTATTTTAGAGACATATGTTATATTAAAAATGTGGGGGGGCCCCCTTACATCTACCGCCCCTGGCCCTCTTGAAGATTAATCCTACCCTGCGGAGGGGTCGATTTCGAAAAAATATTCATAAAATAATACATATTTATTATTGTCTTTTATGGAGATTTTTATTATAAATTTATTTTTATTAATACCAAAGGTGATATTTACTTTCGCTTAGTTTTTATTAAATATATGATTTTTCCATTCCTGTGGGGGTGCGAGGACCACTCCTTTCTGTACGCGCCTGTTTTACATACATTTTTATTAAATTTTGATCGATTGAATAGCATGAGCAATATCCATTTAATTATTAAATAAAGTCGGTTTACGATAACTATGAGATGACGTCACACTTGGTTAATTTAAGTACCAACGTTATGATAGGTTTTAATCAACATCAATCCATAACTCAGTTAGTACATTTATTTATTTAATGATGGTACATTTTTTCAATATTGCCAGTTTGAAATTGGATTGTTCAATCGTTGTTAAGGCCACACCCATTATTGTTTCGAGCTCACTTCAATTTCTATGGGATAGAAAGAGACACAAAATATGTAATTTTCATCTCTTTTTAACACATGTAGATTGATATGAAAAAAAAAACATGAAAGGCCAGACCGATTATTGTTTCGAGCTCACTTCAATCTCTATGGGATAGAAAGAGACACAAAATATATTTTTAGAAGTTGTTCTAACTTTTTTTGACAGTTTACGAATTGGCAACAAGGAGTTTTTCAACTGTGACGTCATTTCATAGTTATGTTAAACGGACTTTATGTTATAAAATTTCGCTTTTGAAGTTTTTCCCCATATTACGCAACTGATCAAAATCAAACAAAAATATATGTAAAGATCAAATATTTTTTGTTAATTCTGTTGTAATATTTTTCTAAATTCGTAACCCTTTATGAATTATTTACAAATACAGTGATATCCTTGCTAGTACAATGTAGGATCCTTTTAAGGATTATTGAATTTAAAGCTACAATCTTTTGATATTTTGTAAACAAAGCACTTGAAACAATAAATTATAATTGCCTTTTTTGTAAGCATTTAATTGTAGCTTCCCTAAATATTTTTGGGAGGCCCCGCAATTTGGCTCTGGGCTCCGAAATTTTACCCCGAGCCCCGCATTGACTAAAGACGGTCTTGATGTATGGCAAGTCAAGAATTTACATTCGTTTTTCTATTTTTTAACTTTTTATTTCAGAAAATAATAAAGTAAATAAAAAAAATCATTTTCATATAAATATCACATTTCTTTACATTTCCGTTTCATTTTAGTATTTTTATAAATAAAAAATGTTAATGCAAATATAAATTTTTTTGTTGCAAGTTATTTTTGTATTACATAAAAGAGATTTTTTCAGTCGGACAATTTATTGCAGGTTTGCTTAGTTTTTCTTTGAGAGTTTAATTGTGTAGAAGGCAGCTGAAGCACTTATCGTTATTCTTCTATTTTTTACCTTTAACCCGCATATGTAATTTTTTAAGGTCTACAGATATCCAGACAGACACTATATATATTCTTTTAATGTACCGGTTTTGTCGTTAAAATTGGAAAATGTTTCATTTAACTTTAAGTAAATATTACACTGCTGGTACTGGTTGCTGCGGAGGTAGACGATATTGTGCAGCAATTTAATATCAGCTATGGGGTCTTGCTTTGACATTCATAGAAGACTGACGTGTTTCAGACGAGCTCCGTTATCAGTAATTAATCAATTACTGATAACGAGTCGATTACTAATTACTAAAATAACTATGCTCATTAATTTATAAGATTAAAAACACTATTAATTTAAAGTTTTATAATTATAATTAACCAAGAAAATTTATAATTAGAATCTTCTTATAATTTACAATCGTTAAATGGCAACACCGGTGTCATTTATTACAAAGTAGTGCAAACCATTATCATATATGTCACAAACTACCCCCTGTTCAACAACAAACAAATATATACAATCACCAATAAATAACAACAATAATAGCAATGTTAATAATTTAATAATAAATAATAATAATAAAATAGTGTCAAACAACACCAATAATATGAGTTTTGCCAACAAAGTCAAATCAAACCAAACACAAAACACCACTTACTACCCAAAAAACTAACAAGGAATCATTTTAAATGGATATGCTGAAATACACATCGAAAACTACATTATATCATTAGGAAATATCATAGACCCACAAAAAATATTCGCAGCCTCACGCTTATCAAAAAATAGAATATGCATATTTTTAACAGATGCAGAAATAGTGAACAAGCTAATAGATTTAAAACATATCACGGTTACTAACAAGACCATTGAAATTCGTAGACTTACCACCCCCACCACTAAAATCATAATTTCAAATTGTTCTCCTACAATACCTAACATGGTTCTACAAGAAAAATTTGACGAATTTGGCATAAAGCTAGCATCCCAAATAAACTTTTTACGCATCGGGATAAAAAATGACAAATATAAACACCTACTTAGCTTTAGACGACCGGTCTATATAGTCACTAATCAAAATATAAAATTACCAGAGTTTTTTGAAATTGAACATGAAGATTTTAAGCACAAAATCTTTATAATGGAAGACAATATTAGATGCAATACATGTTACAAACACGGCCATACTGACAGTCAATGTCATCTCAACCGATCACACAGCCTAAACGAGCCAAAGGAACACATAGTCCAAACTTGTCCGCAAAACCACAAAAATCCCTAAAAGATCAAGAACAAGAACGTGACATAGCCCAAACCGAAATTTAAATCAGAAACAACCGCACGAAAAACAAAAACAACACCAACAACCGTTTATTAAAGAGATAGAAGAGCAACAACAAAATACTAGATACGAATCCGATGTACCAACCATGAGTGACGTTATAAGGGTTTTTTGGTGGTCATACCTACAAAACTCTAAAAATGACCTTCATAGTTACGTTAATATAAGGTGACCATTCGTACTGGTTTTACCAGTACTGTACTGTTTTTTTGGTTATTGGTCCTGGTTAGTCGTGAAATATAACCAGTACAGTTTAGGGACACAAAATCCAAAATTACTAATTTTTCAAAAGATCGAGTAATCGTCTGGACTCAAGGAGCCCTCTCCTATTGCACGCGCCTGTACTTGAGCTATTTTAAATGTCCTGGTTTTATATTTGACAAAAATGGTCACCTTAGTTAATATATCCTTATCTTTAAAACTGAGTCACTGAGCCAAAATGGCAAAAACATGAACTTTTCTGTAAGCTACTCTGAATAAAACCAATATTAAATCAAAAGAGAGAGAACACAGTACTCCCACCAAAAAACATACGGGCTCTTTCTTTGTTTTATGTATCTCGTCTGACCTTCACTCTTCTCCTTTAAGCATTTATAACGGATACATAGCACAGGCACAACATAAGAATCCGAGTCCGTTTTTGTTCTATTTATTATAAACAGATGTTCAGAACAGTTATACCCTTTGTGCTCAACTTTATGTACATGCTATGCATATGTTTTGTATCTACTATAAACGAGGCTTTAGTTCAAATGTGTTACAACGATCTCATGGCTGGTGAACCTATATTTTTATGATATCAGCAAGGAAGCTGTCGAATAATTGGATATAATAATAATTTAAAACTGTCGCATGAATGAATCGTCAGTAACAGATATGTCACAAAGCGCGGTATGTATAATTTTTGCCATAAACACATTGCTCTATTTGCTAAAATGTTTCTTTAATTGAAAAAATAAACAATACCCTAACAAAAAACAAATACTTCCCTATAAAATAGAAGGTCATGTAATGGCATGTTAATCTCTGATTTGGTTCTTCGATCATTATATTCGCATCTGTCAATAAGATGTTGGTATTATTCTCGGTGAATGTAGGCCTTAAGGTGGTATATAAAAGCAAAAGTTAAGGCGGGCTTCGGCAGCAGATGTGGGGACGCGTGCTCACAGAAACAGCTGCTCAAAGAGATGGAACGTCCTTAACAACATTATATATTTATTTTAAAATACCGCCAGAAATGTAACGATAAAATCAATAGGGAGGTGTTCATGGATGCAAAAAATGCATCCCTCGTTAATATCATAATTAATTATAAGTTTAACTAAAGAATTTAACATTTATATTCCAAAACAATTACCAGAAGAATTAATTAATTACAACGAATTTAGATTTGATACATTCATAAAACAATTTAGTGGACACGTACACCATTGAGTGAAGTGAAGGAAGTAGAGCCAACACTAAATAATAAAAATTGATGTGAAGTGTAAATATTCACACATTTCAGGGTTTCGCAGGTATATAATAAGTGAAGGCGGTATGCTGAGTGTGTAGGACAAATTTTACTTTGTAGTAATCACGGCAAAATGAACGATATTTTTTAAATAATTTATCGTCTGTTAATCATATAATAAGACACGCTCTTATTTACGCTAAATTTACGCTCTTAAAAATTAAATACAACTAGAATTTTGACAAAATAATTTCAACATAATAAAAATGCAAAAAAAAAAAAAAAAAAATTCACTCCGTACGCGAACTCGAAACCCTTCGTTTTCTAGCTCATTTTAGCAGTGCTCTAACCTATTACACTACGAACGCTTACATTGGTATAACTTTTGTACTTTGTGAACCAAAAACCACAAAAAATGAGTTATTTTCCGAAAATATAATCGAATCAAAAATTCCTGTTGTACTATTTCGGTTCACACCAATATACATTACTTAGAATTTTTTTAGGTTTTTAGTTTAAACCATCTGGGCTACAGGGTGTGGGACAATTTTTTTTTTGCACAATTTTGGCAAAAATCGCATCAAAATAATTTATTTTGCAAAAATAAAAATTTGATCGTTAATCCACGTACTAAGGGCTTTCATTTGATACCCTACTCAGAATTTAAAAAAAATATTTTTGTTTTCGATGAGCACATATTTGTTTATATTTTTAGGAGGGTATGTTTTTTAGATGTTTTAGTATTTTTCCTATGTGCGGGTCAAAGAGTTGTATAAGCATGCCAAATTTCAACTCTCTAGGTTTAGCCGTTTGGCTACAATTTTTACCGAACAGACAGACAGACAGACAGACAGACAGACAGACAGACAGACAGACCGACAGACAGACAGACAGACAGACGACAAAATGACGGTATAAGGGTTTTTTGGTCATACCTACAAAACCCTAAAAAACAGAAAATGTTTAATGATTAAAATATTTAACAGTTAATGGTTAATTGTTCAAAACAAAAAAGTCCTTGAGTATTTGGAAGCCTACACTTATTTAGGACAAGATTTAACACAGAATAAGAAACTGACAAAAAATAAATATAAGAATTAACAATGCATGGAAACATTTTTGGCAATTCCATTCCTTAGACAAAGAAAGATAAGTCTAGAAAACAAGAAAGAAAAAAATAAATCAGCTGTGGACACTATAGGACCGACCGCCATCACAAAGTACTTGCATGTAATTGTAAAAGGCAATAACGTATTATATTATGTTGACAATTTCATAATGTGTATTTATAATTTACGATAACCATGGAAACGAGAAATTGTTGTAAAATTTACTCTTTGTTTTTCAATTTATGCTGCTTTATCAAAAATTGTCTCAAATAAAAGTTGTTAGTTATTGCTTTTATAGCAACTTTCGTTAATTACATTTTCGCAAAAATCTTTAAACCGACACGAGTCTCTCCCACGAAACTCCCATTTCTAGTTAACCGATTTTTACCAAAAGTTGATCAACTCGTGTCATTGAGGTCAAAAGCTTAAATATGAACTTTCATAAAAATCCTTTTAGCCGACTTTGCTCTGCACGTGTACATGGACCGACAGACCGACAGACAGACAGACAGACAGACAGAAAGACAGACAGACAGACAAAATGCTAAAAATAGTCAAAACGGTTATGTAGGGACCCCAATTCGTGGAGATCCATCGATATCTCGAAATGTCAAAAACGGTATGATCACAATACCTCCCTTATATATGTTGGCGGTGGGGTAGACACAATACCTCCCTTATATAAAATTGACTGGGGGGGGGGGGCATTAAAAATTCCTTCAAAAAT
The DNA here is from genome assembly GCA_963971575.1 of Liopterus haemorrhoidalis. Lineage (NCBI taxonomy): Eukaryota > Metazoa > Arthropoda > Insecta > Coleoptera > Dytiscidae > Liopterus > Liopterus haemorrhoidalis. The sequence continues at coordinate 9,253,702 of OZ020617.1, forward strand.
TCCTTCGTTTCCGGTTTAGATGTTCATTATTTAGATTTTTTTCAGATTTTTAGTTGAACCTTTGCCTTAAAGGGAGCGGAACAGTATTTTTAAACTAAGCAATTAAAAATAAATATCACCTTTTTTATTAATAAGAATTAAATTATAATCAAAATTAAATTAATACATTCATCTCCGTTAATACATTCAATACATAAATAAGCCCATTCATCTCCGTAAGAGAACAATAATAAATTTGTATTATTTTACGAATATTTCTGCTAAATGGACCCCCCCCGACCTATTTTCTGTGTGCGCGCCTGATAAGTGCCCTTGATGGTCTCAAATTTGTGGTTCCCATTACTTTGTATCTTATTTTTCTCACGAACAAATTTATCAGTTCTTAGAAAAGATAATAACTATCGCAGAGTTTAAAATGTGTTTGCTATTCTAATCGCAGTACAACGCTCTATGATTCAAAATGTAGCACATGTACAACAGCAATGTTTTGATTCATCCTCTCTTTACAAATTATAAATATTAAAAATTAAAAATATTAAAAATATTAAATATTAAAAACAAAATATGACTAGATTATTTTCATAACTGTACTCTTATATACATACATGTGTATCATCGTATGAATAAAATAAACGTAAAAGTAGCATGTGGGAGGAAATCTGATTAATATTCAACTCTTGTCTGAATGTTTTGTTAGGGTTCTTTTACCTTCTGGACAATTGGACATTATTTATAATTTAGTTCGTTTCGATTGTTTAAATATTATATAATACCAATTTATGTTTTTACTAGATTTACGACCATTTTATATAAGAGGACCAAACTGTTTTTTTAGGATTTTGTAAGTATGAACAAGAAACCATGTTAGCATAATATGTCTGTCAGTTTGTCGTCTGTCTGTTGTAAGTCTTTCTGTATATCTGTATATCTATCCGTACAGTAAGAGACAGCTATTTTTTCTACATTTGCTTCATATCTAAAGACTGTTTACATTATCCTTCTTAAAGTGCGTTCGGCATAACTGTGCAGTGTTAACTCTGTGCGGTGCAAGTTTTTTGTCACGTGACCTCTGTGCAGACTGTGCAACTAAGTCAAAGACGAACGCTTTGTTCAGATTGTGCAGTTATTCAAACTTATTTTATTTTTTGTAAACAAATGAATTATATGTGTGTGATTACATCAAGTCTGTCTCCTGCTAACTGTTTTCTTCGATAATATATAAATGGCGCATGGAGGTTTTGGGATGCTTTTAAGTAATATAAAAGAAATTTTATTTGATGAGGAAGACAAATCAGAAGAATTTTCCAAACCAGAAAATATTTTCGAAAAAGTGTTTGAATATGCAGAGAGTACTGTTCCAAACATGACTACAAATCAATTTAAAGTACATTTCCACTTGTATCCAGAAAATTTTTAGTCTTTTTGAGTGTATTTACGTGTTCCATCATGAGGTTCATGTCAGTACTATTTATGTTGAAGATGCTGCAGGCATAAACAATAATATCTTGATTGTTTTCACTCATATTGTTTAATAGAAATAATAACTTGTATATTTACCGCGAAAAAACATTATTGCACAGACTGCCGCACAATCTGAACTTGTGACGATTCTGCAACACAAACTGCTCTGCACAGTATATGACGAACGATCTTCGTGCAACACAAAGCACACAGAAACTGTATGACGAACGCTTCTTGTGTAAATTATGCAGAATGTGTAGATTATTAGCTTATGCCGAACGCACCTATAGTACACATTCAAATTTCTGATGTCATTCAAACTTAAAACTAGTTGCTCAAGTAAAAAGCAACAGAAATAGGTATTTGACACCTATTTTTTAACCCCGTTAAGGTTTAACACGTTAAAGGGTGCGGGAGAGTAATTTTTTTTGTATATTTTTGGAAAAAAGTACCACACAATAAATTTTAAAAACACAAAATAAATTATTTTTTCAACGACAAAAAATTCTGTATTTTACAAAAAACGATTCTGATCAAAAAATTCTGTTGAACTATTTAGGATCCCATGTACATTATTGAGTTTTTTTTTCAGATTTTTATATCAACCCCTCTGGGAAATAGGGTAAGGGAGAAAAGTTTTTTGGCAATAAGTTCATAAAACATTGGTTATTCAAAAATAAAAATTTGCTTCTTAATCACCAACCTAGGTGATTAAGAAGATTGATACCCAACCCAAAATTTAAAAAAAAAGTTTTTCTTCATTTAATACATATTTGTTTATATTTATCTCGTGATGAGTTTTTTTGAACTCTCTATAGTTTACCTCTTGTGGGTCAAAGAATTGTACATGCATGCAAAGTTTCAAATATCTATGTTCAGCTGTTTACTACAATTTCTGCCGCACAGACAGACAGACAGACACATGAGTGACGTTATAAGGGTTTTTTGGTGGTCATAATTACAAAACTTCAAAAACACGAAAAAGAGTTTGGGTCGTTCTAAAAGCTCGTTTTTAAATAGCTTTGAAATACTCATCCAGGTCCAGGTACCGATCGATGGTCTTAGAGACGATAAACGATATTCGTAGCAACATGCAGCCGTTGTTTTATGTTTTGTTATATTTGAATATATTCACATGAATATACAATAATACCCTGTTACTCGACTGCCTCTTAGCTCGACGTTTTCGCCACTCGACGTAAATGTCGAGACTGAGAGTCGACGGAAGCATCGCTATCCGACGCGTGATCGAGTACCGATCACGTGATACATATTTTGGTAAACAAAGCAAAATGAACGCATGGCCAGCAGTTAGCGCCTAGATATCTTGACAACAACTCAGATTTAGTGCAGCTATGAACTTTTTGTTTTTTGCTAAAATAAGTGATTTATATTTATAATTATGGGTCCAAAGGATAGAAATGCAAGCATAGCTAAAATGAAAACATATACATATATGTATTTCCTTATATGTACATATATGTATATATGATTCCCTTTATTTCTTATGGAGAAATTCGATTCGCCACTCGAAGTAATCGCTACTCGACGCTTTTTCAGAACGAATTAACGTCGAGTGTTGGGGTATTACTGTATCTGTTTTTGTATATGCAACGCTTCCACCAAAAGACAGGGAAAACAAACTGAAACAGAATGATATTATTTTCTACTCTCCGAACGAATGACAAATTTTTGATTTTGATAATATTTTCGGTTGAATCATAGGCTAGTAAATTCTTGCCGACTTTATAGAATGTATTGAAAGAAACGCTGAAATGTGTAAAAATTCACTCTTCACATAAATATTTCAGTTTCGTTACGTACGTTCAATGTAAGTTGAATTCTTCTTCCTGTACTTTAACAGTTCAATGTGAACTAAAATTTTCTGCGCATTTTCTGTCATTCTGATCTCTATTTTGCGACGTTCATTCATTTTGTAAAATGCACGTAAGCATTATCATGATAAAACTGTAAGCTTATACTTCAACCCCCGCATAAAACCATTACTATCATCTTCCCCACCTTACAATGAAATGCCTCATTCAATAAAATTACTGCGTATAGCAAAACTATAATTTAACGTTCAACCATTAATTTTTCAGATATGAAACCAATAAATTCAAGTTATATTCGCACACGACTTATTTAGAGTTTCTATGAATATAGGCTTTATATTTTATTTCGCATTGTTGTTGGCTTGTGTACATAATTATTCCATTGCTTTTGGCTTTTCCTGATGGCACGGGCCAGCAGTCACCGGTATTCTGACCCTTATGGTGTAGGATATAAAAGGCATGGCTGTTGCGTAAGTTATATGTTCCCCTACATGAGGGTTATGTGAGCTTGTTACCAGTGACGGAGAATCTGGGAGTCAATTAAATTGGACACAGAGCTGTGGTGGTGTTATGATGAATATTATTCTCTTTTATCATGTCCAATAACGCGATTCTATTGGCTGTTACCAAGTAGCTATTAGGCGCTTTTCTTTTACCACTTTATTTAAGAAATCTAAGCTAAGCTATGTTAATTTAAGTTGTAAGAGCATTCCATTTATAAGACACTGGCTAAGATAAACTAAGTTTTTTCCTCCCCCCCCCCCCTTTCCCTTGCTAAGACATTTGACTAACTTCTTAGCTTAGCTAAGCATTTTAACTTGTAAAAGAAAAGCAGCTATTGTCTTTTGCCCTTCTAGAATACAAATTTTGAGATATCTTATAGCCTATAATCGAATCCTGGTTTTAGTATATAATCGTACCAAATTACATGAAAATAGGTCCAGCCATTTTTGTGTGAATCTCGGACATACAGACAGACAGTCAGTCAAAAATTGTTTTTTGCGGATATCACTGAAATTTGTCTTATAATCGTCTGAAACGTCTAGAAATCAAATATGAGGCGGAAAATCAAAAAAACAGATATAACCTCCAATTTTATTAATATATATATATAGATATTCTAGTTATAAAGATGGGCTGTGTTAGGTGTAAATAGCCATCTTTGCTGAACGCCAAAGATTTTAATTATTCACGGATTCACGTTAATTATTCACGGATGAGCATGCATGAGTGTAACATTATACACAGCGTACAATATGAGCAGCTTTATGTATTTAAAGTTGGACAAAAATGCATTTATTGTTTGATAGTAGTAGATAATAGTATATTGTGCAACTAGCGCGGAATGCCATATACTCCGCACGAGAATTTAGTTTGCAAACGAGCCGCAGACGAGTGAAGCAAATCATTTGAGTGCGGAATATGTATTCTGCACGTGTTGCTCACTATGCTTTTCCTCCGATTACCATTTTTCAATAAATAAATAATCAAATAATATAATGTATAACTTGAGTTATTCAAATTAGTTTTATTATTAATAAATAATCAAGAAAATACAATTTAAATATGGTTAACAGCTATTAATGCGCGCGCTGTCAGTACGGGAATGAATATTCTCGGAAACTGCACATGCGCATTGCTGCGAATTTATTCTTTCCCGCACAACGCACATGCGCATTGGGGCGCATATATTATTCCCGCATAGCTTGTGCGCGCATGAGGGTAACATGTGAAATTAAGCTAATTTCCTGTCAATTAACAGTATCGAAATGAGATAGTTCCATAGTAGTCGTAGGAAAATATATTTTTTTAATTTCGTGTCAGTTATTGAACTGGCTTGTATTAAGAATGTGAGCAATAAAATAAAAAATATACGCATAAAAACTTTGACAGAGACTGGATCCGTGAATCTCAGTAATATGTGTGACAGAGAGTACCACATTAAATTTCTAGGTACCACAACACTGAATCTCTTAAATTTTAAGAACAAAACTACTATATTTCCCCATTGTTTATAAAAAATTTCCTAGATAATTACGCATACATAAACTGTAACATATGTTGCGAATTAATATCTGTTGATATCATAAATATTATGATATCAGCGAGGCAAAGGATATATTTATATTTAAAAATTTACAAAAACGGATGTTGACATCAACATTTTAGTGATAATTATCAAAGACCTGGTGACATTGTTCTCATTTCTCACAATTAAAGTTGATACACTAGCTTTATACGTAGCTAAAACTTTTATGCAAATAAATAACAAAAAAATAAATACTTTCGTCTACATCGGGCTATTCAATTTATTTTTTTATTCGGTTAGCACGTATATCTTTGTTTACAATTGTATTGTAATAGACAATTCATGTACAAACATATATTTGATAACAGTCTAATAATACGGCGTTTCTCAAAGTTTTCACATACGTGGATTACTTTAAGGATATATAAAGTTATGGACCACCAGTTAAAAAGTTTGAAGTCTGCGCGCTATTTTGTAAAGAGTCACATAATTGGTGATCATAATCACATTTTGAGAAACATTTGCATAATAGTTATTGCCAAACAAAACTCGGATAATTTCTGTTGTTAGACTATACGAATAGACGGGATGAAAAGCAGGTGAATGAAAATGAATGTTTAAAATTTAATTTGTTTTATTTCTATACATAATCACCTCCCAATTCTATACACGTTCAGCGATGCTGGAGCATATGTATGCTCTCCTTAAAGTGATATTTTTCGAGGCTCTTAAAATAATCATTTACGTAGATCATGACCCCCTCATCCGACTGAAATCTCTTTCTAGTTTAATATTTTTAGGTTCGGAAAGTGATAGAAGTCGGAGGGTGCCAGATAAGGCGAATAAGGTGGATAACCAACTACTTCAAAATTTTACTCTCCAGTGTTCGAGTTACAATATCGGTGAAATGGGCAAGTCCTTTGTTATGGTGGCAGAGGATTTTCTATTTGACCAAATCAGAAAGTTTTTCGGGAATTTCATTCGGTTAGGAAATTCAAACAGTCAAGTAGGTCAGCATAGTATTGTCCGTTATTTTTTTGGTCCGTTGGGACTATCTCCCAACTTTCGCTTCCCAAAAAATGGATGCCATGATCTTTCCAGCTGATTGAATCCCTTTTGCCTTCATTGGAGTCGGGAAATCGCGATGAATCCACCGTTTGGGTTGTCTTTTGGTCTCTGGCGTAGAATAATGGATCCACAACCAGCCTGAGAAACTTATATCGAATGAGTTTGTTCTCCGCAGAGAGGAAACGTCCATCACGCCAAATACCCATTTTGCGTATAGCTTCCGCATATTCAATTCGTCGGTTAAAATTAAATGTACGCGTTCCTTCGAAATTCCAGCTATCTCTACTATCTCTGACAATTTTAGTCGTCGGTCATTAAAGATGGCGTAGTGGATTCTGCCAACAATTCCCGGTGTTGTGGCTGTTTTCGGAAACCGCTCACCTAATGTATTAACTCAGGGGTCGGTAACTGGCGACCCTTGAGACGAATGCGGCCGGCCGTAAATTTTATACGGTCTGCAAATAAGAACATATAATGTTTACTTATCTAGCTTTGCCAATAAATTACTGCCCTGTTGCTTTATGCTTCTTACGCACTAGATGTATTTACGACAACGCAAATACGTGCAAGCCGGCGTAAATAAGAACTTAAGACTCTAAAAAAAAAGGAAACAAGGCTCGTCAAAAAATGTTGTTGCTGATAGCGGATAATAATAATCATTCAGTTTAAAGTCAACTCCATTTTCTAATGCACTCCAACGAATTCTGCACGTGTGGTTTATAGAAACAAAATCTTGGAAAAGTCGTTGGAAAATCGTAAAGTTGTGGTGCTTGAAATGGTCACATGCAGCAACAAGCAACTTAGAAACGATTTGAAAGCAATCTAAAAGCAATTTTTCATAAAAACTATCATATAATTATGTAATTTCTTTCAGTCTTGACCTAAGTTATATCCCAAATTATAAGCAGATGGTACGTCACTGTTGATATCTACCCCATATGACGCGAGGCATATGCAGCTGTCCTACCGTTACAGAACAAGCAACAGTGCCAGAACCAACCGTCAACTACGACCAGCAACCGGCACACTCCCAACGTACTCACAAAAAGTAAACAACGAAAGTCGACCATCGATAACTTATCAATTGTGATTCAAACTGTGCTAGTGGAAAAAAATAATTAAAATGTGAATAAAACCAGTGATTTTTGTGAAGTTTTATTCAAAAACAGTGCTCATAAAAGTTGAATAAAACCAAGTTGCCTAAACTAAAGTTTGTGTGACAATATAGTCGTACTGTTGCGACTATTGATCTAAATATATATTAAAAGGTAAACTTTATTTTAAACCTGCATTAAATATGCTTTGAAATTAAATAAATACGTAAAACTGTCTTTAATTACTTCTTTTATTAATTTCTAGTATTGGTTTTGTTTTATTTATTAGTGTTAGTTTTAATTAAAACGTTGGAAGGACATGTTTCCAGTTCCATAATTAATTGTCATCAATTCCTGCTCAAAAACCTTTGGCTCTTGGATTTTCAAGGATTCAATTCTATTCGGTTCTTAGCGTTTTTAATTTTTAATAGTTTAATTCTTTCTCCAATTCACGTATCTTATTTGTAGCTTCCACAATTCTTTTTTTGGGTACACAAAATTAATTACACCTTCTATTAACAGTTTAAGGTGTTAAGTTTGGATCCATAAATAATAATAATTATTTTTTGGCCCGACAACCCTTTCAAGGACTTAGATAGATTTCTTAAGGATTCTTTTCCATTCCGTTTTTAGATACATTTTACTAATATTAAGTTCTTCTAGGTCTCCAACTGATTCATATATTTCGTTTTTCGTCCTTCCAACACTAATTTTTTAGTGTTTAATATTAATTATACTTGCTATATTTTCCAGACAGTTCTTAGCAACTATTTTCCAGTTTTAAACCTTTCTTTTAGGTCTTTTTCTAACTCATATGTCTCTACTTTTGCCTTCCAAAATTTCATTTTACGATTGCTTAAAATTATATCCATTATTAAAACTTGAAAGCGTGCTTTAAAATTAAAAGAAGAATTCCAATTGTGTTAAAATAATTGTAATAACTTCTTAAATATACAAAGATGCAAATATAACAGGATTGCGACTTAAAAACGATTTGAAAGAAACTAGAACGCTACTTAAAAACTAAAAATTATAATAGTTTCACATGGAATAGAGTCCATGAATTTATCAAGTGGACCTGGATATAAAAATAGTGATTATTTGGTACTTTAAATAAGTTTAAAATAATTGTATTTATATATAAAAACTGTCTTATTAGTGACTAGTGAGTTTAAACTTAAATACTGTTCGCGTATGGAAAAAGACAAAAACAATTTCTACTTCTGCGTGAATAAATCCAAATTTAAATGATGTTATTTAAAAACAAATATGTTTATTAATTATTGTGTAAAAATATCTAGTTGACAGTTATTTATAATTTAACTTTATTTGTTAACATAAATTTAAAAAATGGCGCAACGACAGCACTATTACACCAACCCAGCATTTTGTCAGCAAAGTGAATATTACCCAGAAGCCACAAGTCCACGACAACGTGCTCTTAGTCCAGAACGGCGTCATTCTCCAGTGGGTGCACAAAAACCCACCCAAGTGGAAAATTATCATTCTCCCCCTCAAGTAGGGCCAAAACCAAGAACTCTCCCAAGAAAAAACAAACAACAGCCGTACAATGAACCTGAGTTTGAAGAAATGCTGGTAGATGACACCCCACACGTCTCACCACAACGGAAAAAGGAAGTCGATAATTATCAGAATGAAGACCAAACAAATGGTAACAGGTCATACGGATACAATGGAAATGAAGAGAATGTTAGAAGGTATAAAATAGTACAAGCAGAAGAAGAATATATAGAAGAACCAAAGAAATCACGATATGAATATATTCCTATGCAAGAACAAGGAATGAAACCCCAAAAAGTCATAAGAAAATCTGTAATAAATCAGGATGAAGTCGAAGTTTCTGGAAGAATACATAGATATGCAGTCATACCAACTGAAGAAGACATTCCACAGAGAAACAATAAAGGAAGGTACGCAGAAGTGCCACAGAAGAGATATATACAAGAAGAAATACGCTCAAATCAAGGCAGATATGCTGAAATACCACAGGAAGAACCACAAAAAAGATACGCCCATGTCCCACATGAAGAATTACCAAGAAACAATCAAGGAAGATACGCTGAAATACCAATAGATGAAGAAATGCCACAGAAACGATACATCAAACCAGAAAGAAGCAACCAAGGTCGTTATGCGGAAATAGATGACATAAGACCCAAAGGTAGATACGCAGTAGTACCAGTGGCAGAAGAAATACGATACATAGCAGCACCAACACAAAGAAATCAAAAACATAGATACGAATATATAGATGATGCTGAAACTACAATATACCAAAGAGAAATTAAACAAGAATATCCACAAAATATAAAATCACCTCAAACTCCACGTAAAGGAAATCCAGAAGCAACTCAAAAGTTACATGAATTATTAATAACACCACAAAAATTCCATAAAGTACCAATTACACCCCAGAAAGTATTGTCACCACAATCACAAAAGAAAGCTATGTCACCACTAGATCCATTTACAACACCTAATAAGAGTCCACCAAAACTTGTCAGGAATTCTGCCCCAAAAGCACAACAAAAATTAAACTATACTTTATCAACAAGACAGAATATTTATGATAAAAGACAAAACACTGCTATTATTGCTCCAATTTGTTCTAGTCCAGTTCAATCTGTTTATAGTGAAACTACTTTTTCAAATAAAACAGAATCTTGGATGAATCTCAGTTTGCAGAAAGCTCCAGTACAATCAACTTTAGCTGTTGCAGCAATAATGATGATTTTATGTGGTGGTTTGTCTTCTGGGTTGTGTTTTTATATGGTTTCCATTTTTGGAAGGATGTACTATTTAGATTTTGGTATTATATCTGGTTTTGCTTGTTTACTACTTGGATGTCTTGGATTCAGATCGAGGAATTGTCATTGGTTACCTAATAGGAATTACATTTCAGGTAAGATAAAATTTTAATTTGTATTTGTTTATTTTTAGTTATTATTTACTTTTAATATGAGGGTTAACCCATAAAATTATCAACAGGGTATTAAATTTTGCATAGTATTCTAGCCCGCATCTAGTTAAATACTTCAGTTCTAGGGTATAAATATTATTATATTGATATCATCTCTGAGACAGAGTATATTCTTCTACAGAGCCGCAGTAAGGAAAACTTGCACTAGGGGCAGAGCCGTGTTTTGGCGCCCTTGGTAAATAAAAACAAGAATTTTACCTCTCAAAATTTAAGTGATGAGCAAAAAAAAGGTCCTCACCTCCCAAAATTCAAGTGATGAGCAAAAAAAAAAGTCCTCATCTTTCTTCACAATGGCGCCCCTTAGCAAGCCCGTCAGCGCCCTTTTCCTTAGTGCGCTAGGGGCCATTGCCCCCTCCGTATCCCCTTACTGCGGCTCTGTTCTTCTAACACTTGAAATGCAGCTGGATTAATTTAGATATAAAACACTAGATTTAATAAAAGCAAAATAATAGTCTCTCTCTCTCTCTCTCTCTTTCTCTGTCTATCTCTGTGTTTGTCAAAAAAGTATCACCACGCTTTATCGTCCATCTTATTCACCTAATATATTTTTACCGACCGTCAACATATATGAGAAAGGTATTGTGATCATACCGATTTTAACATTTCGAGATTTCGATGAATCTCCACGAATTGAGGTCCCTACATAACGTTTTGACTATTTTTAGCATGATGCCTGTCGGTCTGTCTGTCCGTCTATCCGTCTGCCCGTCTGTCTGTCCGTCTGTCTGTGTACACGTGCAGAGCAAATTACACGAGTTGATCAACTTTTGGTAAAAATCGGGTGACTAGAAATGGAAGTTTACTCGTGTCGATTTTAAAATTTTTGCGAATATTTAACAACAGAAAAATATTTCGAAAAAATGTATTTAAAAAAAGTTGCTATAAAACCAATAACTAACAACTTTTATTTGAGAAATTTTTTAATAAAACGAAACATTTTTGAAAAATGTATCGAAATTTTTCATACGTCGAAGTATCTATTTTTTCATACTTATATGTAACGTTTCCATAGTCATGATAAATAATATCTCTGCTGGAAAATATTACGCCAAGTTATTTCTTCTTTGCTGCTAGAATGTATTTTATACAAGTACTTTGTGATGGCGGACGGTCCTGTGGTGGCCACAGCTGATTTTTTTTTTTATTGAATCACTGTTAATAAACATAATGTTGAGGTGACCAACACACAGACCAACATTTTTGTTGACTTCCTACCATAAAATAGTATAAGACAAAAGAGTTTTGTATGATTTAAATTCTTAACTCATTCTACAAACATTCTATAAGATTTATTATAATTGTCTCCATATGAACGTCAAACATATCCAAAATTAAAAATTAAAAATTGATGTGAAGTGTGAATATTCACACATTTCAGGGTTTCGCAGGTATATAATAAGTGAAGGCGGTATGCTGAGTGTGTAGGACAAATTTTACTTTGTAGTAATCACGGCAAAATGAACGATATTTTTAAAATAATTTATCGTCTGTTAATCATATAATAAGACTGGTTATTAAATTTACGCTCTTAAAAATTAAATACAACATTTGTCAAAATATAACTAGAATTTTGACAAAATAATTTCAACATAATAAAAATGCAAAAAAAAAAACAGAAAAAATAAAATTCACTCCGTGTACTCGAACTCGAAACCCTTCGTTTTCCAGAGAATTTTAGCTTCCGACACCACGCTCTAACCCGTTACGCCATCGTACGCCTTACATGTGAGTGTCTTACATTGGTATAACTCTTGTACTTTGTGAACCAAAAACCACAAAAAATGCGTTATTTTCCGAAAACATAATCTGATCAAAAATTCCTGTTGTACTATTTCGGTTCACACCAATATACATTACTTAGAATTTTTTTAGATTTTTAGTTTAAACCATCTGGGCTACAGGGTGTGGGACAAAAATTTTTTTGCACAATTTTGGCAAAAATCGCATCAAAATAATTTATTTTGCAAAAATAAAAATTTGATCGTTAATCCACGTACTAAGGGCTTTCATTTGATACCCTACTCAGAATTTAAAAAAAATATTTTTGTTTTCGATGGGCACATATTTGTTTATATTTTTAGGGGGGTATGTTTTTTAGATGTTTTAGTATTTTTCCTATGTGCGGGTCAAAGAGTTGTATAAGCATGCCAAATTTCAACTCTCTAGGTTTAGCCGTTTGGCTCCAATTTTAACCGAACAGACAGACAGACAGACAGACAGACAGACAGACAGACAGACAGACAGACAGACAGACAGACGACAAAATGACGGTATAAGGGTTTTTTGGTCATACCTACAAAACCCTAAAAAAGTACGTATGTCTTCTTCTATTTATTATTATTATTATTATTAAGTTGAAAGGACATCAATTTTCGGATTTTCCCGACCGAAAAAGCTGTAACCAACGAATTAATGCAAACAAAATTAATATGTTACGACTCTCCGAAGACAATAGGACCGTCCAAACATTTGAGTAGACGCAAATGTATCATATTTTGAAAAAATGCATGCTTATCTCATGTTTCTTTTTATTTTCAATAATATTTGCTCTAAAACAAATTATGGACCTCATTGTTATGGACCGTGTATATGCAAGTTCTTTTGATAACTGGGCGTGATATTTTTAACTTGACAGAAACGATGGTGAATCAAAAGTTACTTCCATTTAGAATGGTGTAACCCTAATTTATTAGAAACGGGTTTCTATTACGCTGAAAGTTATGTCTAAAATTAAAAGGGAACCATACTTCTAAAATATGTAGGGCAAATTCAATTGACAGAACAATAGTACGTACGCGAACTAGTTGTCCAGTTCCTTTAAAATACGAGGGGCCGTCAAAAATGTAATTCGCACAGAGTATTTAAAATACTGTATTCATTATACAATTTTAATACAAAATTAGTAATAAATAATAATAATTTTGAATAACATCAAATAAAATCACTAAATTCGTAAAAGTAATTTGTTTTTTCATTTATTTGATTTTTACCAAAATGCCCAATTTGTCTATTACAATTTTTGTCTAAATATTTTCAACTTTTTTGTCTACCCTCCTTTTATCACCCAGAAGGGTTAGCCTAAAAATCTGAAAAAAAAGAAATAATTAAAAATTGAGTAAAGGATTCCACACACCAAAGCGGCCGCGGTGGCGATAATGCAGCGGCCTAACGCAACCTATACAATACAGTGAGACCACGCACATACAAGCGTTCCGCTATCTGAGAACGCCACCGACTGCAGCGTTCAGTCTAGCGATCACCAAACACTGGCGGCCAAACTCGACAAGTTGCGTTAGGCCACGCGATATTCATTGTTTATATACCACAGAGTGAATATATTTAAGAAAATAATGTCGAAAATAGATAATTTAACAGAAAAAATCATAGATCAGTAAAGGATCATTTAATTTTGTATGACTTAGCACATCCTGATTACAAGAATATTAGGAAAACAAATAAAGTGTGGGACGAAATAGGAAAAGTTTTGGAAATTGATAGTAAAGTCTGTTCCAAACGATTAGGCGGAACTAGATTTTGCAATCTAGTTACTTTCATCGTTTAAATCGTGTCTTTCGGCCGTTTTGTTTGAGCTTTGTAAATCATACTTGCAACAAACATTTTTTGGTTAAGGTTAATATCATTTTAAAATGTCATTTTCTTTATATTTTGATTTTTTGTGTCATTCTTAATAAAAATATCCCATTTATTTATTTTTTGTCATTAAAATATGTAAGAAAATTAATTTAAGTTTGACATATGTCATTCGTTTCCATGGTTTCATTGTTGGAATTTTAAATTTTGACATTCCAACGTGAAAAATGAAATAACCCAAGCAAGGTCCCTTTTCGTGATAACCTAAAAGAACGAAATTCCCATTTAGTTCCACCTAACCGTTTGAAACAGACTGTAAGTAGATTATTATTTTTCCTCTACATACAATTAATTATTCTATTGTATTCTCGCAATCAATATTATCATACAACTATATACCATGATTCACTAACTGATCGCTACCGCTACCGCCACTCCCACCGCGTTAGTGTGAGGAGACCTGATCGCTAGTCGTATCGCTACCGTGGCCGCTACCGTGGCCGCCACCGCGGCCGTTTTGGTGTGTGGAATCCTTAATGCACTGATGCGAATCGAAATAATGAAAACGAAATGCTTAGTTTATTTTTTCGAAAGAAGTTTTTATATTATTAAAATGAAAGCTCTTAATACTTATTAACAAATTACTTTCAAAATATTGTTTTTCTTTGATTGACATTAAAAGTTGCATTTTGAGGACGGTTTACAGGCAGTGAAGTGTCACTTTTAATGACGAGGCATTAACTGTAACTGAAAGTAGTTGTGAAAATAACACTTATTTGCTTAAATTTAAAGAATTTATTTATCACTATTCATTACAAAATTAATAAGTTTAAATTACCTATAAACATCAAACTCCGTTATAAAATATTTAAAATAATTACAAAATTTATGTAAACTTAAGTAATCGGCGAAACAAATATATATCCAACACGGAGAAATGTAGTTTTACTTACTGTAGAGTTCCCTTGTTACAAAGCCATATAAAATTAAATTTATTTTGCTGATGACAGTTTTGACACTGACGATATTTTATAAGATGGCGAATTATATTTGTTTAAACACCTTTGTACAGTTTGGATGAGGATAATTGTACTGTTTATAATACCGTATTGTCTTTAAAAACAACTAATATGTGTAAATTCACTAATTTTATAGGATAAACAATAGGCGCTTTCCTTTTACCACTTTACTTAAGAAATCTAAGCTAAGCTAAGTTAATCTAAGTTGTAAGAGCGTTCCATTTATAAGACACTGGCTAAGATAAACTAAGTTTTTTCCTTCCTCCTTTCCCTTGCTAAGACATTTGACTAACTTCTTAGCTTAGCCAAGCATTTTAACTTGTAAAAGGAAAGCAGCTAATATTTACCTATGCTCCGCCATTTTCTAGCAAGACCAGTATGTCGCTATCTAAAACTATCTAAATAAATACTATAGGGAAAAATTGCTAAGCGATATGACATCTGGTGGGATTTTAAGCAACTACAGAAATAGACATTCTATCGCGCTTTTTACATTGAGTTATATGGGATCAAAATATATTTTTGCATTTTACTATAGTTTTGTTGTTATTATATTACATTTTGTTAAGTTTTATGTTATTTTAAATTATTTTAAAATCAGTTTTAAACTGTTTTTACTGCTATCAAGTGATAATAAGTGAAAATAACCTTAAATTAAAGTAGAAGACAAGACAAAAATCATGTTGAAGTCGAACTATTATTGCTGTGTATCTGAGTGTAATTCGTGGATTAAAAGAAATCCATTTCAACCTAAAAAATAATCTAACCTAAATAACCTAAAAGGTCCATTTCAACCTAAAAAAAAATAATAAAAACATGCCTAAAATTATTCATATTTATTAATATTTGATGTTATAATATTTCACTGATCACCTTGCATAAAAACACGTATTAATATTGTAGCAAATTTACAAAAACCACCAGTAAACATTAAAATTCAGGTTGTTGCCCATATGATTATATGTAATGAATGTCTATTTTGGAAGTTCCAAGTATGCCGCAACAGCGCTGCGATCTTAAAATATTTCCCCTATGAGAAAATTGAGTTTCAAAATGTTTTAAATAACTTTAATGTGTCACATTTTTTTGTATAATAAATTTTGGGCCCCGAAACATATCCTCCCCGTTCCGCGGAGCCTTAGCTACGGCGCTAGCTCTAGACAAATGCCTTGTTTGCCTTTTCATAAGTTAGACCAGCGATTCCCAAACTGTGCGCCGCGGCGCCCTGTGGCTCCGTGGCTGGGCTACAGGAGCGTCGCGAAAATATTCCAATATTCCTCCAACTGCCTTAGTTAGACCAAACTTTTGACTTGGGGCGCCGCGGAAAAATTTTGATACATTAAGAGCCTTGAGAACCGGAACAGTTTGGGAACCACTGAGTTAGACCATCTGCAAAGTATAAATATTCACAAAATTACTATCCACTTCTAACAGGTGCTAATTAAAACTCATCTATTAAGTTTTATATCCTAACTGGTTTTTACGCAGTTCTAACGCCCTACATAAACAATTTTTGATTAGTTTCCATGACTCATCTTTCTTTCCCTAATTTTTCCTCTCCCATTACTACTATTATACTGATTAAATGTTTGGTTTCAGGTTACATTGTCCTAAGTGCGTTCAGCTTATTAACATGCGCAGGGTTACTCGTGTTGCTTTTTCTTCAACCGAAACAAGGGACGCCGCTTGCTGATGTTACATCCGGTGCCGTGTGTGGCATATCCGGTCTTTCACTTATACTGGCATCTACCGGCGTTGTAGCGAGTTACTGCTGCAAGTATCCACCACCTGATAATAGAGTGCAGCACTGTGCTAGAGGATTTACTGTTTGAAATAGATTAAAGGATTTTAAATTGTATATATGACTTGTAGAAATATGTTTTATATCACTAAATAATAATTTGAACATCTGTTAAACATTATGTTAGGTCAGTGATGAGCGCGTAAGTTACATGATGTAAGTTACCTCATTGTTGACGCGTAAACAACTGATGTAAAGTAAACACAAAATTCTTGTAAACAATGTAAACAACGTAAACAATGTAAACAATGATTTAGACATGCGCACTTGTTTTGAATTACAGAACCTCATTATCAATACATTTTTAAAAATAATAAAATTTTAATGAAACGATTTTAAATGAAAAAATAAGTATATAAAATTAGGACAAGCCAATATATTAATAAAAATCGAATTTGCATCATTATACATGTGTTACATACAAATTAGTAAATATAAATATGAAAAATAAAAAACCTTTTTCTTTAAAAAATTCAGTCTAATTTTTTTAATAACAAAATACATTAAATTTCACCTTTAAGAAAATCAGCCTATATTTTTTAATAACGAAAAGATTCATTGTAAAATTTGCATAACGCCCTATATTTTCTTTTATTTTCTTTAATTAAAACAAAACCTAGTTCTTCAGAACTATTCCTTCGGTTTCTTCCCACCATTTTTTTAATAAATTTATTGTTTTGAACTGAATATACTTGTTCATTAACTCTCTATTATTCGTATTAAATAACTAAAACTAACCTCATTATTTGACAGTTTACAAAGTTTACATTGTTTACATTGTTGACAAGTTTACCAATTGTTTACATGAGTTTACACGTAAACGTAAACAATTAAAGTTTACGTGTAAACGCCCATCACTGTGTTAGGTGTTACAACTGCCATTATTCCCTTTTAGATCACGTCTCCCTTTTAAGGGGAGGCTAAACATTATAGTTCTCGCAAGTTTCACATACAAAATTAACAATTGGAAATAAAATTAGTAACAATCACATCAAATTTTGCAGCGAATTTTTACCTAATAAGTTATTTTTAACTTAGTGTTGTATTATCAACAGTGTTGTAATAGATACATTTAAAAAAATATCTAGATACAGAGACAGATAACTAAGAAAAAATGTATCTAGATGCAGATACAGATACAGAATTATAAAAAATATCTAGATATAGATACATACCAAGAATGTTTGTATCTAGATACAGCTAGATACTTGTGATACCAGTGATTCAATGAAAAAACACTGAAAAATGAAAATACCATATTTTTTACAAAACAAACAGTGCATGTTAATCAGTAGTGTACAGGCTGTTCAAAAATGACCGCAACGTCACAAAAAACGTACTAAATTCAAGGTAAAACACTATTCTAAGGATATACATTTGTACTAAATAACGTATGTATTATGTTAGCCATGTGTGCTGACGCATGAGCTGCGTATCTATTAGACTAATGTTAGTCTTATTGATACGCAGCTATGTTCTTGTTAAGAGGATGTTCCTTTCAATCAAATTTTTGCCTTAATTGAAGTGGAATTCGTGTAATGTCATTTTTGATCACTATAAAAAAATTACTGATAAGAAATATGTGCTCATTCCATACAAATTTAATTTATAAACAAAATTTCAGTTAACATTCTCACGCTTACAAATTAAATTTCTATGAACGTTTAATAATTTATTCAATTTTAGGTCATTTAGGAAACACACCTACTTATCTTATTGATTTCAATTAGGAAATGAACTTAATATCCACACTAGAATGGCCGGCCTTTGAATGAGGACTAGAGCCTCTCAAGTGAAGATATGTTTCAAAAAAATTATCAAAATGTATTTTTAATCACTGGATACTTTTGAAGGGCCTTAATTTGTCTTGCTTAAGGCTTCACAAAACCACGGTCCACTCCCAAACCAGTTGTGTGGATATAATTTTTCACATGTTTTTAGTAAATTGCATATCAAAATAGCAACAATAGTTATTCAAAAACTTAATTTTCATTAGAAATGACCCATTTTCCTTAAGTGTTGTACCTACTATTGTGGTACCTAAACACCTACTATTTTTACGGCCGTTCAAAAGCTACGAAAAACGAGTGAGAATATATATATATATAGTAGAAATATGGTTCTTGACGAAAAATGATATGAGGAGAAATAATAGTTCTTATTTACTCGTCAAATTTTATTAAAAAATATTCTTACAAAATAATAATTTTACGAGACGTTTCGACTGGGACATCCAGTCATCTTCAGTCTAAAGTTGAAAAACCAAAACTATATAACAACTTCTAAACATATTTTAGCAGCTAGACCACTATGCATACGTAGAAGTGCGACATGTTGTATCAGAGCTCTGACTTCATATAATATAGACACAGCACGCTGTAGCCAAGACCCTGTGGAGACGGCAAGAGGATTTGCCTCTTTGAGTATAGCAGGTTGCCTAATGTATATTTATTTTGTCATGCTACCGTTAGGAGAGGTTATTAACTCTGTTCTTAGAACCATTTCTAACGATGTATGATGCAAAAGCAAGTGCAGAGTTATTTTAACGAACTACTACGAATCCTACACTTGCGTTTGACGATAATAAACCGTTAAAAATGTCTCTACGAACAGACCTTTTCTAACAGTAAAATAATCTGTAAACAAAAAAAAATATATTTTTTTGACTATATTAACTTGGCCAATCAGGTCAGCGAATCATGGGACAGGATATCACCAGTTAGCCAATCACGGGTCACCTGTCAGCTAATCAAGAGACAGGGTATCCCCAGTTAGCCAATCACGAGAACCTTAGGAAAAAATGACGTCACAATGTTACCGACACTACATACAGACAGTTGCTAATTGAGGGGGCTAGAAGTAAAAGAATTTAAGTACATAATTCAAAGTTTCGACAAAATTAGCCTCAAAGTTCATTGCTCTAGGAGAATTTATTACTTTTAAGATAAGTAAAACAGCGAATCTCTCTCCATCTTAATGGGTATCCATCAGTATTGTTCTTAGGATCTTGCAGTAAAATGATTCAAGCGTATTTAAATCGTTTTACCAATAACTGAAATAGAAATTTATTTTTTCAAGTTTATTTTCAAGTTCGATGGAGGGTGTTAGTAAAGCGAATTCTGTTGAAATCGTAATACTATCTAATTATAATAATGTTTAACTGGTGAAATATGTATTTAGCTTGAATTTAGAAAAAATTGCACTTGAAACATTTTACTTCTAACCCCCTCAATTATATTATTACGATATACTAACAAATTCAGGTTAATTTAATATGATCTATGAAATTTATTTTATTCCGATTCAAATTTGAAGTTTACAGTATTAAAAATATATATATTTTACTTCCAATTCTTGTTGGTAAAATATTGAAGTAAGCAACCCACACTACTCAAAGGGGCAACCTCCCGCACCCCGCTTAAGGAGGTGTTGGCTTCATAACAAGTTGCCCGCGCATTCAGTTTCTATGTTATATGACCTTATTGATCATATCAAATTATTAAGTTGGCAGTGAGAAGTAACAAGAGACAGAAAGTGTTGAATGCCTACTTTTGTCGCTTTTTACTTCAGAAGGTAGTTTTAAAAGTTTGAATGAAATTCGAAAGTGTAGTAAAAAGTATAATGTAAAACAGTCTTTACGGAACTGTAAATAAATTATGGACATTATTTTGTTCCGGGTTATAGTCTATCCGGACTATACCGGATCATTCGTTCTTGTCAGTTTCGGAAAGGTGGCACCCCTAGCTAACACTGTTTAGTTTCTATAAAATCAAACACATTAAGTTGTTTTGTAAAATATTTTTAAAACAGTGAGAAATAATTTAAGTTTGAATTTAATATATTTCTTTAAATTTATGTTCAAAAAGAGCAAAATTATAAAAAAAATGTTTGTAAACATAGTCATTTTAGTTCAAATTATTAAAATATTTTCTAATGTTAATTGTAAGTAGCTGTAAGATATAATTTAACTAGTTGCAAAAACTAAGACTATTAAATAGTTAGTCGCTAAGTCAATATTTTAATGGCTGTTAATTTAAGTATTATTTAATGCAACCTTTGTTATTGCAACTAGTCTTAGAGCTCTTTTAGGTGGGCCAGTTCTTTGACCACAAAAAGTGGCTGACTAGTAGTTGAAACCGACAACTCTCTACAATTATCTTTTCCATGTGATTTGTTTCGCTAGGATTTTCTTGCCCCTCGTTTTCTACTATCTATGTGATTCTATCCAGTGATACGAAAACGCAGTCATCGGTAGCGAGAACCGACCACTTTGCGATATTTTGTTGATAATCTCTGTTAGATTCATCTAACAGGAATCAACAGTTATCATTAATAACTGCTTGCTAAACTCGGCCACTTTTTCTGGTCGACTACAACTACAAAGTGGCCCGCCTGAAAGAACTATAAAAGTAAGAATTTTATATGCTGTTATAAACAACGAATTCTACATATTGAATATAATCAAGGTATGCTTTTTGATAATATTTTGTATTTTTATAAGAATTGTAAATAAAGATAGATTATGAAATATTTCTTGGTGTTGTGATTCCTTATAAGTGTTTCCTTAAGACTTTGTGCCTCACGTGTTCTCCGGTGGTCACACCTCTACTACACTGATGATCCACCAGAGTGCACGTGGAGCTTAACATGTTAAATAAAAAAAAAAAAAATGGTGCTATTCGTGCTTTGGCTGTTTCTCACAAATCCTTCGCTTTTTGGTGTCAAATCAGGAGCATTTCGGCCAGGAAGCTCCAGAGATTTCCATAACCCCGACCACATCCTTTGAAGAGCAGCAAAATATTAAGATGTATAATTCATTTACGATGTTTCCTCATCTCAGTAGGTCATGATATTATTTTGATAGATTGCATAAATTTTGATTAAAAATATAATGTCGTTCTTTGAATCTTGTTTGTACACTTTTTTTATGTGCAGATAATATACATGAAAATTTATTAAATAGAAAATTTATTCTATTTTCTTTTTATATTTCCTGTCTTTTTATATAACATGTCTATTTAATTTTCGTGGCTATATGGCTAATGGCTTTCAGATGAGGAAACATTGCAAATGGATTAAGTAGGTATATTCGAACAAAATGTATTCAAAGGATACAACTAGTATTAACAGTGCCTATTTTACAACTTAACCGCTTAAGGACTACGTCCAAGAATGGTCGGGCGGCTATTATGTTCGAAAATTCCCACACCCGAGATAACTCGGGCAAGCTTTACCTGCAGAATTTTTTTTTTATTATTATATTATTTATTTTACATCGGCCTTTATTTCTGCAACGAGGCTAATCGCCGATGCCAGGGGGCGAGCTCCTACACCTGGATGAAGGGTGAATGATTGTGAAAATGAGAGTAATGTAAAAATTCTCGCCCGAATAATATCACCAACGAAGCAGGCTCGAACCACAGACCGGACAGTCGTACTGGGTTTCCACCAGTACAAACCGCACGACTAAGTGCGCTCGGCCACCACGTTGGCTTACCTGCAGAAAAGATCACTCACGAATGTACTCGGGCGAAAATAAATACGATTCATGGTATGTAGAAGCGAGACAAAAGACAGCTACGATGATTCAAACGAGGACATTTTGGGCCCGAAATGGCTTTTATGAATGATATCTATGTTAAGTAAATACAATTCATTCATAAAAAAAATTGTTTTTTTTTCATTTTCATTTTTTTTAATGATTACTGAAGGGGTTAAGAGGCCTTAAGCAAAATTTCCTCACTGGGACCTTTATAAGTTGTGGAAATATTAAAAATAATATATTTATATGTAATTATAAAATACCTCTTTTTTATTACAGGCCCTGGGCAATAGCCTCCTGTGTTCATACGTAAATTAGGCCCTGTGTATTACAAACCGGGCACTCACAGGATCTCTCTTGTATCAAATATTGCCAGGTATGTTGTTCACCCAGGGACCCCCAGGGGGTACATCGCACCTGGGTGGCAGATTTTAGGGGCGGAAAATTTTTATTTTTAGAGCTAAACATTCATTAAATGTTAGCACAGACAAATCAGTGTTTGAAATGTCTGGTAGTATTTTCAGTGAATGTGCAGTGCATTTTCGTATTTTCTATTTTCAAAAGATGGAGATGAATCACATGCGGATCTTTGTCCAACTTCCATCTTTAAAATTATAAAATTATAAAGAGCGGCAATATCGGCTATCGTTACATATTAGAAATGGCGTCCCAACAGGGACGCACACATAACAAACAATGCTAAGGCATAGAGCGTGCTGAGTCTATTTATATGACGACAATGGTTATACCGAACTCCTTGATTGTTGATTGTTTTACTGTAGACAGCCTGCAAATAGTCACTGAAACTGATAAATAGTCACTGAGTATCTGAGCTTGTTGATCTAGTCACTGAGATCGTGGTAGAAAAATGAAATGTTAGCAACCAGTCTCTAAGCTTTTAGATCACGATTTAAACTATTTTCTGGAAGGTTCTGTTTTAAGCAAACATTTATTTTTACTAACTGATACTGGTGCATGGTTGATTTTGCGAAAGATCAATTCTACGTAAAATTGCTTTATTTACGGATTATGAATTAGGTGCAGACATCCAAGAGTTCGGTGGAACTCTTGATTATCAGGAACCTCAAGAAAAAAATTTATGATTTTCAATATGTACCCACAATTTGTTGTCACTTACTAAATCCCTACAAAACAGGCAAATCAGTTTAATCTGTTTAAACAGGCACATAAATAATAACAAATTCCACGCTGATGACTCTGTTTCTTGGATTTCACTTTGATGTCCGATTAACATGGAAGAAACATAAAATTAGGTGTCCAGTAAATTAAACAAGACTGCACACATGATAAAAAGAGGCGTTACTAGCTTTTTTCGAGCCCTGGGGAAGACCTAAAAAAAAGGTCCTCACTGCTAAATTTCAAGTGAAGACATAAAAAAGGTCCTCACTTCTAAAATTACATTCCACTAAATTACTTTTACATTCATTTGGCATTTGGCGCCCTTTTGAGTCTCACGTCAGCGCCTCCCTCGCATCGGCGCCCGCATGCACCGCATGCCTTGCATGCCCGCTTCCGCCGGCCCTGATAATAACGGAAATAAACAAACAACATCGCACAATACGCGTAGTCAAACACAAATCAAAGTAAGTGACGCCATTGAAATGTGTTAAGCTAACTGTTGATAACGTAATGGACGAAAATTGGTTTCTGCACATGGGAGCCGCTAACATCCGCCTGTGATGAAGTTAAATTGAACATACTCTATAAATATAGCTTGACAGGAAATCTGACCCTAATTAAGGGAATAGATCTTTATAATAATCTGTCTGTAGAGCTTAAAAATTTAAACGTTTTAATAGAGGGAACCTTTTATAGTATAATGGACTTTAAAACATTTAATTTTTTGTAAAATGTAACAACCTGACTTAAGTTTCACTACTTTTGTATATAAAATTAGCTTCAATAAAGAATTATTATTATTATTAACATTAAAAACCCACAAATGTGTGAAAATTCACACTTCACATCAATTTTTTATCTATAGTCTTGTATTAACTAGTTAACTACTATTCTATCCTACTGTTCTATGAAATTCTACATGACTGGTACTAAAATTGCGAAACTGTAATAAAACAATAGTATAAAAATATGTCATCAGTACCACCTACTGCATTCCAATTACATGATATCAGTAACATGGAATCACAGAGTATTGTGTTGGCATGAACATATTTCACCCGTATACTGTATACCAGTATGGTATTGCAACAATGCGTATGTAGACACATCTCTGAAGGTCTCTAAAACTAGTTTAGAAACACGTCTATCCATCTTATTTATACACGTGACAGCAAAACGTGCTTCTCTCTTCAATGTCACAACACATATTTAACCTGAATAGAAAATGAAAATATATTATTAACTTTTAACTGTTATTTATTTTAAATTATATGCAAATTATTATCTTTATGTTTGGAAAATAAAAATAAAATTAAAAAAAAAATCATCTCCCCGACGGGGAATCGAACCCCGGTCTCCCGCGTGACAGGCGGGGATACTGACCACTATACTATCGAGGACTTGTGAAAACATGAAGAAAATTACTGTATATAAATAAATTTATTTTAAAATGTTTCAAAATATCAATAATTAATAATTTTTAAGACTTCGTAAGTTTAACAAAACAAAAGGGTTTTGTAGGTTATACACTCATGTGTATGTCTGTCTGTCTATACGGCAAAAATTGTAGCCAAACGGCTTAACATAGAAAGTTGAAATTTGGCATGCTTATACAACTTTTTGACCCACATATAGGAAAAATACTGTGAGTTCAAAAAAACACATCTCGAAATAAACATAAACAAATATGTACTTAATAAAGAAATAAATATTTTTTAAAATTTTGAGTGGCATACCAAATGAAACCTCTTAATGCGTGGATCAACAAACAAATTTTTATTTTTGAAAAATCTTTTTTTTTATTGGATTTTTGTCAAAAATGTGTGAAAAAACTTTTGTCCCCCGCCCTATCTCCCAAAGGGGTTGATTAAAAAATCTGAAAAAAAATCTCCGCAATGAATATTGATGGGAACCGGAATAGCTCAACAGAAATTTTTAATTAGATAGGTTTTTCGAAAAATGTCGATTTTTTTGTGTCGTTGATAAAAAAAAAATATTTAAAAAAAATTTATTGTGTGGTATCAAAAGAAAGCTCTTAAGACGAAGATTAAGGAACGATAGATAGTTTTTTGAAATTTGTTTCTTTTAGCATGAGTTTAACCAGTGCCGGTTGGAAGTTTTGCGGGGAATCGGGAAAATAAAGTTCGCGGGGCCCTTAGGACAATAATTTTTACATAATTTCTGTTAAAAAAATTTGTTGTGTCGCAACTATATTGATAATACTCAATAACTTATTCGTTATAGATTAAAAATATTTAGCCTTGACAATAATTTTCAATTACACTTGTAATAACAATATAAACTGACAACTAACCACAGTTTCTATATTTCCGCATTCAGAAAATAATTTCCCTATCAATTAAAGTGAGAGTAGTGATTAGAAGAATCATTTCTTGATATTTATCTTCTACTTTCTTCTATTCCAAATCTATTTTTACCACACGCTATTTTTATATTGGATGCTACTGGTTTGAGTTCATATCATGACTTAAGATAACCATCACTTTCTACTGATATCAAGTTATATCAAATGAGATTTTAGATTAATAATAGGTTTATGTGGTTAAATATATTAACAATGATTTTCTAACTCATGTTTTGATTATGTATTCTTACATATATACCAGTAGCGTAGATTAATTTGACAAGAATAATATATAAAATAATAAAATTTTCCGCAACACCTCTACCACATAACTAACTGCCATATTCACGTTTTGACATGATTCCTATCATAAATAATTGGGGAATCAGCAAACGGGACCAAACATTCCAAAAAACCCTTCCGTTTATGTCTTACTTAGCCGAATATAATCCAACCCTTGATTGGTTATATTATTTTATTACCAAAAATCGCCGAGCTTAGACGCACGAAATTCTATTCGAGCATCATGAAGCCTGTGAAATGAGCCAAAACAAGAAAATTCCCACCTTTAAAGCAGTCTTGCAAAAAAGCAAAAATGGTTTGGGACTATTTATCTACTCTAAAAAACTGGTACAAACTAACAAACTATTTCTAGTTCGAGTCCAGGAGAGAGTCAAAGGAAATACGAGGGATGTTTCCAAAGTTCTGGGAATTTAGCTATAATTTTTATTATTTTGTTAATTTTCGTCAATATTACAATGTAGTTTTTCAACATAATCTCCATTTAACTGAATACATTTATCCCAACGACAAACTAATTTTTTTAAGCCGTCCTCAAAGAACTTTTTCGGTGTCTCCTCAATCCACCTATTCCACTGCCTTGGCACCCAGCGCGGCGAAACCTTGCTAACGCCCAAACAATCATGCAAGATGTCATGAACTTGTCGTGTACCTATCCCTAGGCGCACACTAATTATACGAATAGTCATTCACCTGTCCTCTTTCAGTAGGTCCTCGACGGCAGTAATGTTTCTTTAATTTACCGACGTGCTTGGGCGCCCACTGCGTGGATCGTCTTCTAGTGATGTTCTACCGGTTTTAAAACGATCGATAAACAGTACTTTTGGATTCTGCAGACCCACCAAATACTCCTTGCAGACGCTGAATAATTTCTGATGTTTTCACACCTTCTTTCCACAAAAAGAAAATTATTGCTCTTTGAGATTTTGCTGCGTCTTCCATGGTTACAAAAACAGTGCTATGAAAACGCGTCTATATCAGTCGAACACCTAAATCAGACTGAACAATATTGCACTAGATAGTTGCATAAACATGTCAAGGCTTGTCTGGCACCAATAACATTGCCTATAAGTTCTGCGTAATTTAATTATAGCACAATTCCCAGAATTTAGGAAATATCCCTCGTATAAAACCTGATCTCCCGGCAAAAAAGGGAGCAGGCTCACATTAGATCTTACTGAGCCTTTATGTAGATTGTCAAGCAAGCATACTAGAAAGATAATCAGAACTTGGGCAGATAATGAATGCTCTTCAATCCGATATCGCCTTCCAGGCTTAAAACATGCCAAGAAATTTATTCTACGTTCTAGCTGTAGAACAAAGGAACTTCATCAGCTTAACAAACAGGACTTCACGGGCCAAATCACGGGCTTCCTGACTGGACACTATCCCCTAAAATTCCACTTTAAAAAACTAGTAAATTACAAGATGATATACGTCTTGTCCGGCTGAGGCAGACTCAGTGGAACAAATCATGAACAGTTCCACAGCAGTTACCCGCCAAAGGCTAACGTATTACATGCAAATCTGCTAGCTGTGGCTATTTGTCGTGCAGCTCTTACGTTTTTAAAAACCTGGAACTCAGTAGGGATCCAAAAGGCAGGGGATTGATAAAATAGATCTTACAGATCACGTTGCCCGAAGGCAGCTCGTGTTTTATTTTTTGTTACTATTATTATTGTCCCTCAACAATAATAATAGTAAATATAATCTATCTCTTTCTTTTTAGGCTGTTTCAGTCTGGTTGTTTGTTTTGAAATTTATACAAAACCATCATCTTGTTCCATTCAGTGCCATGGAATTTTCCAAGAGTATTACCTAGATACCAATACTCCCTAATCTTCTATTAACTGATTTGCATCTATTGCATTCTCCCCACTGATCAACAGATATTTTCTTATCGTTTTTACTATTATGTTCCTTTTTATCCTCATCAGTATCATAGTTTACTCTTTATTAACTTGAAAACAGCAAATTGCAACTGTCCGCCGATGGATTTGTGCACAAATGGAAATAAGGTAAATTAAATCAAGTTTTACTTTCAGGTAAGAAGAAAGTTATGTCAAATCTCCTTTTGACATAATCATACGATGCAAGTCTCTGTGAATATGATTACTAAGCATTTTTGTAGGAAAAAGAAAATTTATAGTAATTATAAATATTTTTATAGTGATAATTACAATTCAAATGTTCCAGTTTATAGAAAATGAATAGATAAACCAGTTTGACTTCCCATAGTACTAGATTTTATGCGAAGTTTATGGATTAATCTTTTATTGCTTCCTCGTTCCAAACAAATGAGCAATTAGACATTCGTTATGAGATATTTGTAGAGCTGTTTTACCATCTTAAGAATATATAAAGTCTTGTAAATTTGCAATTAAATGGATGGTTAAAATGTAAATCTATACGTAAAATAGATTGGCCCTGGCAGCAATCAGGTTCTAATTTTTTTTTTTTTTTGTTAATATATTATTTTATTGGCCGTTAGTCTTTCGACCACATGGTCAAAGGTTCTACTTGGTCTGAAAATTCTAAATATAGACTAAAACTGAGGTAAAAATCATCCAATAAGAAATAACACTGCCATTGCGATCGTTAACTGATAAAGAACATTTGATCAAAAATATTTATTGTTTGAAATATGCAAAATATGCTGTAATAACCCAAAATATGCAAGGGATGTAAAATAAAACTGGTATCAAATTAAAACATTTTTTGTGATTCATCATTTGAGTGTATATCAAACTATAGAATATGCAAATGAATATTTTCCCGCAATTTACTTATAATATTGCATTTTATATACATATACAGTGCGATCATAAATTCCTGAACGTTATGCAATACTTGACAGAAACATTTACTTATCAAACTTAATTTCAAGGACATGTACACATAGGCGTACATTCTATTTTTATTACCTTATACGAATTAATTATTAAATGAACACTGTTTTCTCTACGCGCCAATGAGTTGATAACAAATATGAAGCACCAGAATTTCGTTGTCCCTCGGGTAAATTCGGGCTAACGAAGTAAACTAATTGGTTCTTTGTTAAATTGATATTTTCAGCTGTGAATTAGAATACAGTTTTGATATTTTAAAACCCATTGTTTACCATTATGTAACGCTCAAGATTCAATGATCGCACTGTATAAATATATATAAGGGTTTTCTAGGGCTGACGCCGTTTTCCCTCTCTCGGATTTTTCAGTTATTTTTATATTCCCATTATCTATCTTTCAGGTGTCCATTTCTACTCCATGGCCTCATCTACTTCATCCCACAACGATCTTCTTGGTCTAAATCTCTTTCTTTATCCTATTGGGCTCCAATCTGTCACTCTATTTATCCATCTTTCTTTAGGTGCTCTCCTAAAGCGGTGTCCACACTATGCCGCAGTTGGCCAGTTGGCAAGGCCATTTGGCAATGCCAGAAGTAATGTAGACGTGACCGTTGGCACATGCCATCGTGCCAGCGGCATGGCAACAAGAATCGCTCGAGTGTCGGTCTCCTTCAAAGAAAGCCGATAAGAACGGAGAGTGGAGACGTGCCAATCACTGGCATTACGCGGCTTTAGGCTTAAATTCAGGTTGTGATTCAGACGCCGATGAGCAACGTTTTTTATAGATGGAGTGGACAAACGAAAAAGTGCTTAATTTGATCGATTTATACCGGGATCGTCCTGTTTTGTGGGACTGTCGTTTAAAGGACTATAAAAAAAGGACTATATCGTTTAAAGGTTTGCTTTGAAATCTTGAACTTGTAACTTAACGAATGGTAGGAATTTTCTGTCGCCAGGAATCGCAAAGTAACCGCTAGACGTTCATGGGCAGGAATAGCTCTTCTGAATGACGTATCTTCCTTCTTGATATTTGGTGCAACCAAATTTAGAAGAACTTCAAAATCGCTACTTCTCATTCGAAATAAGTTTTTGAAACCACATCCTCTGAACTCGAGATTCAATTCGTCCACATCGTCCAATACTAAATCCTTCATTAAGTCACGTGCTCCATATCGTGATCTACTTTGAAGACTTGGACGTACCCAAAACCGTCGTTTGCGCCGTTTGCGTATTTTTTCGTCACTGTCAAGTATGATAACAGCAGCTGAAGCAATTAGTAAATCCTCCTCGGTGAACATTGTGCGACTGAACTAAATGCCAACACAAATGTGGACGTTTTTACAGCCACTGGCTTTGCCAATTTGGCTTTGCCAACTGGCCTTGCCAACTGGCAAACAGCGGTATAGTGGGGATGCGCCTTAACATGGCTGTACCAGATGAGTCTCTTTTCGTCTATATATGTTATAATATTATTTTCTACATCCATTCTTCTTTTTATTTCTTCAGTTCTGATCCTATCCATTCTTGTGACCCTACAACATCTTCTCTAGAATTCCATTTCCGTAACCGTGATTTTATTTCGAATCCTTTTATTCATAATCCAGTTTTCTGCTCCGTATGTCATAATATTTTGAACTATGGTTTTTTATATCGTTGCATTTTATTAAGGTGACCATTCGTACTGGTTTTACCAGTACTGTACTGTTTTTTTGGTCATTGGTCCTGGTTAGTCGTGAAATATAACCAGTACAGTTTAGGGACACAAAATCAAAAATTATTAATTTTTCAAAAGATCGAGTAATCGTTCCATCTTTCAGTACGCGTGTAAATTTAAACAGAAAATACGGCTCATCAGTGTAGCGGCCTTTTCAAAATTACTTTCTTAAGGCCTTATCATACTAGAGTTATTATTCAAGTCTAAACTTGGAAAATTAAAGTCTTTGTATTCGAATCAAAGTCTTGTGTTTGTGATACCATAACAAAAAACCTAGGTCTTTAAGTCTGAGCAAATACATCGAGATATATTTCCCCTGTCTCTAGAAGACAGTCGAAGTCCAAGTCTTGAAATGCGCGTGCGCGGCCTCTCCCTCTCAGTCAGATCAAGTGAGATGGGTGTATTGTTAACGTTATGTACGCAGACGCAAGTTACTTTTCCCTGTTTCGCGTGTGATAGCTGAAGACGTGAAGACTTGAATCCTGGAAAAAGACTTACAAAATAAAACTTGGATAGTGTTCTAGTGTGATACGCCCTTTAATCTACAATATAAATAAAAGAAGTACATTTTATTTTTTCACTTAAAGGCAAAAAAACTAAGCTTACTCTACAATATTTTTTTAATATATATTCTACGATAGCCACTTTTCTTCATGCTGACTGAGCAGGCGCGCTCCTAGAAAAATTAACTGAGAGGGGGGCCTATTTCTAAAAAATATCCGATAAAGAATGTAAAATTTATTATTGCCTCTTCTCGCCTACGGGGAGGGGTGGTCTTATATGTTAATTACATTTTGAGTATGATTTGTTTTTTATCAACAAAAGAGATGATTTTATTTTCAGTAGCTTAGTTTTTATTAAGTATATGATTTTTTAGTTCCTGGGGGGGGGGTCAGGACCCAAGGACCCCTCTCCTATTGTACGCGCCTGTACTTGAGCTATTTTAAATGTTCTGGTTTTATATTTGACAAAAAATGGTCACCTTAATTTTATTTATATTGCATTTTAAACATTCAAAATAACCTAAGTGCAAAGTTATGGCTCGTAAAGTCATTTAACATTTAAAATAATCAGTATTTACTAAGTGATCACTCTTCACATTGTAGCTACTAATAGCTATTAACTTTTTTACTATTTAAATCTGGGTGTAAACATCAAACTCACGTGCTTACTGCGATAGCAACGCATGCCTTAACACATGTATGAGTAGGTTTGGTCGACTCACGTGTATTATTGCCGTAAAAACTCATTTGCATTACGTCGCATAAATGCAAAAAAACGACATTTTCAACAAACGAGAAACTACATATGGGATATGAAATAGTGGATACTGCTGGTTTGAAATATTAATTACATGCATGACTAGAAAATTTATTTATAAAATATTGTTATTACATGATTCATTGTTAATATCTGTCACTATCTTCAATGAAAACTATTAACATAGGAGTGTTGTAAAGGATTATTTTTACATGGAATGTTCCAGGAATAATTCTTGAAATGTGTGAAAATGGCATGCAAAATATAATTGAAAGAGCGCGGTATTACGGCCAAAGGTGGTCATTTGGCAGTGGAATAATTAATAAGGTGCGATTAAATATATATATATATATATATATATATATATATATATATATATATATATATATATATATACGCCAGAGTAAGTCATGGAAGAGAAAGACAGAAATATGGGGCAAGTTGGAGATAATCGAGCAACAATAAAAACAAAAACTGTTCAGAGGAGAATTAGGCGGTGGGCGGACTGGGAGGCCGCCCGGGGCCCACAAAGCCGGGGGGCCTACCGAAGCCTATATACAAATTTCCATTCTTTTTAAAATAATGGAGGGCCCATTTTAATTTTACCGCCCAGGGCCCCCAAGTGACTTAATACGCCACTGAAACTGTTTGTCAACCAAAATTTTGACCGGAGGTAGTTTTGGTTGACAGTTCTGTACTTTTCAGTCGTACCAACACCAACTTTTTAGTTTTTGTTTACTTAACTTTAGTAGTTTATTAAGATGATAAGAAGTTTATTTAGATCATATAATTAAATATAAATTTAGCACAATTAAACAATATTTATAAACTAGCAGACCCCTTGCCAACAACGTTGGCAAACTGGTAACGAATAAAAATCAATATAAACAGGAATCAATTATTAAAATTTGCATGATTCTGCGTATATTAACAAAACAAAAACGTTTCTTGATTATACCTAGGAAATCCTAAAAAGTTGCTTAATGCGTGTCGTTTCAAAATTAGTAATGCGCCGGATACGGCCCGCGGGCCATATGCTGGACATCAATGGTATAGCTGTTTCGGATTATACCTAGGTAATCCTAAAAAGCCGCTCAATGCGTGTCGTTTAAAAATTAGTATCGGACCGGTCAGTCCGCTGGCGTAACATCAATTAACACAACATCCTTTCATCAGGTAACCAAACGTACTGATTTGAGAGCTCTGGTAATTCAGCTTTGTCGAGGTACGTCGTTTCCCCACTCAATTCGTGGCCGCCCGCTTGCCGCAACACCCGCTAGCACCAAGGAACTTAGCGTTACGTACACACAGAAATTAGGGCTTTTATATATATATAATTGGTTTACTATAACTAAATTGTTGTCTGCCATCTGAACCTAAAAATTTTTAAGTTGGCAATGAAAAGTAATAAGAGATGGAAGGTATAAAATTTATCACTGTCTCTTATTTTCTTCCCCCACTATATTCTCTAGTATCAAAAGTCTGAGTTGGATAGTATTGAAAAAAGTATAATGTAGAATGGACTTAACGTATGTATTATGTTAGTCATATGTTCTAACGTATAAGATTAATGTTAGTCTTACAGATACGCAGCTATGTTTTTGTTATGGGGATATTCCTTCTAATCAAATTTTAGCTCTAACTGTAGTGTAATTCTTGTAATGTCGCGATCATTCTTGATCACTAATAAAAAATGACTTAAGTAATGATAAGAAATATGTGATTTTTTTGACATTCCATACAAATTTAATTTATAAACAAATTTTCAGTTGGCATTCTGACGCTTACAAATTAAATTTATGAATAAATTTATAATTAAAAATAAATCGAAACGTTAGGGAAGTTAATATATTGTTTTAATTTTTAATTTCTGACCAGTCCGAATCCCATTACTTCATCATAAAAAATAATAAAATAATAAAAATAATAAAAAATATGCATCGTTCCTTTATCTACGTCTTAAGAACTTTCTTTAGATACCACACAATAAATTTTAATAAAATAATTATTTTTTTCTATGACACAAAAAAATCTATATTATCTAATCTGATCAAAAATTACCGTTGAACTATTTCGGAGCTCATAAATGTGCATTATTCAGTTTTTTTTCAGGTTTTTAGATCAATCTCTATGGGAAATAGGGTGGGGGCAAACAGTTTTTGACACATTTTTGGCGAAAATCAAAAAAATATATATATTTTTCAAAAATAAAAATATACTTATTTATTCACACATTAAGATGTTTCATTTGATACCACACACAACATTTATTCATGATGTGTTTGTTTGAACTCTATACAGTTTTCCTATAAGTGGGTCAAAAAGTTGTACAAGCATGCCAAATTTCAACTTTCTATGTCCAGCCGTTATGCTACAATTTCTACCGTACAGACAGACAAACAGACACATGAGTGACGTTTGGTGGTCGTACCTACAAAATCCTAAAAACAGCTGTATTTTATTTTTTTTAGATTGTTTAAAATATTCCATCTTACTTTGCCGCACCCTATACATAAAAAAATGCATAACTAAATGTTTATTTAAAAATCTAAACTTGTTTCTGAATCTGGCGTATGACATCCATTGATTTTATGGGTTGTGCTATTCATTATTTGGTATACTATTTTTTGGTAAATTATGCAACAGTCTACACACATCTGTATAAAAGGCTGCGTTCATACTTAAAATTGCTCATCAAGGGTTTCTACCTGCTAAAAAACATTTGGGTTCTCTTCATGCTGACCGTACTGTGTTTTTTAATTATTGCTTCGTCTTGAGATTAATATAAAAATCAACTAAAGTGGATTATTGTGCTTTTATGGTCATTGTTCGACAATCATAAAGAAACAATCAGCAAGCATTATTAAAAGAAGGAAATGTTTTGATATGTGTGTTACATAACCACACTTATATACCTAAATTGTTATTATTTGTGTTTATAACAAAAAAATCGTTTAAAGGGTTATATTTAGAAAGTGTTAATAAACACAAAATCAACAAAAACATTATTAAAAAACTCAAACTTTACTTCCTTTACTTTAATCCATCAATATCACTTTCTTTCCAGCTCCCCTTCCATCTTAACTCTTGACAACTGCAAGTTTTGTAGTTGTTTCATGGATTAGTTGCTGTCATATAGCAATATTGTTGGTGTCCGTATTAGTGTTTGTGTTTTTTAGTGTTTACTATTGTTTTTGAATAAATTTTGTAGTTTTTTAATCAGGTAGGGAAACAATTAGGTTATATTTATGAGAAGTGTCATTTGTTTTGCTAATAACCTTGATTGATGTTTACTGCGTTGTGTAAACATTTGACAGATGGTTTTAATTTTTATTTAAGTTTATATTTCTTGAAAAGTAGAAATGAAGACAGGTCAGGGTTTTGGTATAAGGTTATTTATTATTATCTATTTTCTTTGATAGTTAATTAAATAAAATATATGTAAACAATAATCTAAATATACTTTTCTCATATTTCAAACATTTTTGAATTTTTTTCCTCATTGTTAAAATTCGGAGAGGCTCGGCAAGTCAACTTCATTACAGAAGTTTCGAGTATTGTGCACTGAAAATTTTGGTTGTTTTGAATTTTATTGACCAACCAGAAGAATTAGTTTACCTCAGTGTCGGATTAAGAGCTTTAAGGTATAGCCCTTAAAACCCATGCCTAGGGGCCCCTGTCGAAGAGGTAGTAACATTTTTCAC
Organism: Liopterus haemorrhoidalis; assembly: GCA_963971575.1. Classification (NCBI taxonomy): domain Eukaryota; kingdom Metazoa; phylum Arthropoda; class Insecta; order Coleoptera; family Dytiscidae; genus Liopterus; species Liopterus haemorrhoidalis. Next base: position 9,289,474 of record OZ020617.1, read on the forward strand.
ATTTCAGGATTTTGTATGTATTTAGTAAGTGATAAAAATTTGTGGGAACATATTAAAAACCAAAAATTTCGATACCTTGAAAGAATAATTCACGTGCTTCTATTTGGAGACTTACAAGCGTACCTAATTACGAGATGCGCTTGTATCAAGACCCAGTTGTAACTTTCCTACCTAGGGGGCAGGACCTACCCAGTCCTAGAGTCAGTCAGATAAATACTGGAAGCACAGTGTTGCAAAAAAATCGATAACTATAATATAAATAAATAATCATCAGATCAAAATTTTTTTTTGTACTATTCCGGAAAAGTGTATTACTATCATAAATTTATTAATTTTTTGTAACACGTTTTGTAATAAATGTTTTGGTCGATATATTTGGTTCATATACCTAAGCCTCTAGGTAAATTATAATTCCATTAATATCTCACAAATTTTATTTTTTCCCAAAAAAATTGGCCAATTACAAAAACTATCTGATGTATGACAATTTTTCCTTAAGTGCGACTTGAAAATGAAATATTTTTATTATATTCCGAGCTATAGATAGCTCAAGAGTAAGAATTCGAAAGTGTTTAAATCAAACTGGAAGGCACTTTGAACACTTGCAAATAAAAATACTTTAGTTTCAAGTCGTTGTAGAGATTAAATTTTTTTGTAAACCGTGTAAGATATTAAAAAATTGTTTAAGTAAAAGTTGTTTCTTTTCAAAAGCTCTGTCCAAAGATTCCCAAAAATTATGATGTGCGTTCCCATTTAAAGAATCAAATTAGGCCTTGATATCCTGTACTTCCTGTTTGATCCGGAAAATTTCAATACTACCATTATTCTTTGGATAAATTATGGCCATCAAATTTTTTCCCAACTTTCCTCTATTTTGATATCTGAATATGTACCTACGTATTCTATGGTATATAGCAGTGATTCCCAACCTTTTTTACTTGCGGAGCCCTTTTTTGCTATACTTTTACCGAAACGATTAAGCAGTTTAAGCAGCTTGTTGTCAGCGCCGAAACAAAAAATCTTGCATCATCTTTTAATTGAGAAAAAAGGTGGTGGTATTCCCCATATTTACGTCTCCCTTGGTTTATTGCATGTATACCTTTTCTTTTTGGTTCCATTTTGAAATATAGTGATTCTGTTAGAAACAACCCATCCAAAGATGAATCAGAACTCGCCATTTTCACTTATTTTAACATATAATTGAGCCAATATACGAAAGAGTAGTCATACACTTTCAAAACTAGCGTTCATTCTATGCTAGGCCAATATAATTAAAAAATGTACGATAAATAGGAAAATACAGATAAAAACTTCAATATATAGGTTATGTCATCTGTCAGTGTCACATGCAATATCAGCGTTTAGCGTGTGCTCAACCAGTAACCCAGTACGCTTGTTTTCGGTACCGATTGTCCGCTCATTTACCAGCATTCTGTATCTTCGCGGCCATAGAGTCATAAACCGGCTAGAGTCAGAAATCATTCGGACATTCATATAACTTGGCCAATTTTCTTTCAGAATGTAATTTCCAGCTTTTCTTATATTGATTCTGTTTTTTATTTCTAATTCTTTTCATTTTATTCAATTTTTATTTATTTTATTTCCTGGAACGGCTGCGGAGCCCCTGAGAAGTGCACGCGGAGCACTTAGGGCTCCGCGGAGCACAAGTTGGGAATCGCTGGTAAACAGTATTTCTTTAATGTGCTTGATTTCAAAACTCTTGTTTTTAATAACCGAAAATTATTTTATGAAGGTTTGAATTGTCATGGATATATAAATTATATCACTATCATTTTTAATTAATTTACTTTTTTAACAGACACAAAAAGACAATAATTTTGACATATCATCAATCAAAAAATATTAACCCGTGCTATTATTCTATTATAAAAACAAAATTACTTTTGAACTATTAATTTTTTCAACTCTTTTATTATATTACGAAATCCAGGAAATATATGTTAAAATTTTCACATTTTGCAATAAAAACGGTTTAAAATGTAAAAAAAATTAAGTTAACTGTCAAAATATGTAATTAAAACTAAATCTGCAATACAAATTATTCACTTTCGTTATGTAGATGATATCTGAATATTCTATTCACTTTTATTTTTATGTATTTACGGTTATAAATTATATAAAAACGAGGATTTTTATTAAAAATTTATGAGCATGTAATGATTCTAATAAGAACATAAGTAAACAGTTAATTTCTAATGATAAACAAGAAATTACTATTAAAATTAACAGGGCCGGCGCTAGGATTTGCGAGGCCATGTGCGAGAAGAGCCGCGGGGCCTGCTGTTCACATCCAAGTGAGGAGCAAAAAAAAAAGGTCCTCATCTCCATGCGCGGGGCCTATTGTTGAACCGCGGGGCCTGCTGTTGACCGCGGGGCCATGTGCGACTGCACATGCCTCGCGCCGGCCCTGAAAATTAACGAACATAATGTGTACAGGGATGGGGAATCGGATTAGGGAGCTTTCCAACTCCCGAAGTTTTTTTTTTTTGGAGTAGCCGGGTGTCGGAATAAGTTATCGACCCTCGACTCTTTAACAAACCGAAAATGAAAGCAGAATAACCATATTACCAGAATTTTAATAAGTATGGAAACAGGAACAACATTTTGTTCTCTGTTCAAGAACTAAAATGAAATTAAAAATATTCAATTATTATAGCCCTTATGCTGACGATCGCTTGTTTCCCTTCTCCAGTATTTACCTGCTGTTTCTTAATTTCATCTTCCCATCGAGTTTTTTGTCTTCCTCGCCTTCTTTTATGGTTTCCAGATACCCATTCTATGACCTCTTTTGCCCACCTATGATCTCTAAGGCGCATAACATGACCAGCCCATTTCCATTTGAAGTACCTGGCAGTTTTCAAAGTATCTTTTAACCCAGTTTTTTTCTTTATTTCGGATAGACGGATTTTGTCCGATCTTTTGATTTTTAACATTGATCTTTCCATCGCGTATTGGCACGTGCGTAGTTTGTTGCTTTGTTTTTGGGTTTTTGTTTTGGGTAACTATCCGACAGATAATGTTATCTGGAACTTTATCTACTGAATAAATGTCATTACCAAGCAGTGAATTCAATACATCAGTCTCATTATCCGATAGATACATTTGTATTGAAAGACGGGATGACATTTATTCAGCACAGAAAGTATCATATAACCTTATCTGTCAGATAGTTACCTGGAGCAGTGTTTCCCAACCGCCGGTCCTGTACATATATATATATAGAGGGGGGAGCGAGGGAGGGATCTCAAGGTGCATCAAGATAGAGGAAACAGGATATCAAGGACAACTTCGATTTTTTATATAGGAACGTATGGCGTGTTGGGTATAATTGGATAAAACTTTTGAAAAGAAACAACTTTTACATAAACATATTTTTAATATCTGTTACGATTACCTATAATGGCTTGCAAGTATTTTTATTTACAAGTGTTCCATTCTTCCAAGTTGCTTTCCATTTTGAACACTTTCGCATCCTTACTCTTTAGCTAACAGTAGCTCGGAGCATAACAAAAAATATTGCTAGTACCTCCAAAACGAACCGTTTTAATTAGTTTAAATTAGTTGTCAAAATAAGTAAAATTTATTTTATTTAAGTTTAAAAGGTATATTTTAATGAATATAAATGTCATATATTTATGAATATATCTTGCAAAATTGAGTGTTTTTCTATTATAATTTCATGCTTCGATTTTATACGACTTCGCGGCCCCCCGACGTAGCTTTCACGGCCCCCCGGTTGAGAAACGCTGCTATAAATGGGTTCATTTTGTCTGCCCTCTTCATATATATGCTGCAGGGCTTTAAGAATGCTCGAAACTTCACCTGTATAGATGCTACTGTGGTTCGGCAGCCTGTATTTAGAATTTTAAAAACAATATAATCGTCTTCTCACTGGCCAATGGATGTTCAGTCTTCTTTCATAGATCCGATGGACCATTCTGTATAATTAAAATTAATTTTAAAATATTTTTAAGTTTGTAGAAAGTATGGCGTTTTCTTAGAAAAATGCATCTAAAATTTTTATGATTAATTATAAAATGTAGTTACAAAAAACTAGAACATTTTACTTTCATTGCAAATATTAAAGTTTTTCTTTGTGAAACTTAGAGTAAAAAATGTAATTAACTAGCGGATTTTACTTCATGGTTTGGAATCAAGAGATTGACATTTTTTAAATAAAAACTGCAGAAAATACGTTTTTTTCGTTATCGTTTACAACTCAGCATTGTTGTATATAGTGCGTTTCATTGTGTAATTTTGCGAAACGAGTTTAGTTTAATATGTACTCAAATTTAGTAAAATTTGTTGTAAATTTATGTTGGTTAAGTTTATTTTGCGCAATCAAATGGCTCTATAAAAATTCTTTGTATTTGTTCTGAGCTAGTTCTTTAATCCTCACAAATTTTACCACCGGTGTTGATTTCCTGCTGCTGTAGGTTCTATTATCCTGCATTAACAGGATGTCGTTTTCTACTTCCTTGGGAATTTCTTCTTGTCTTACAATAATGTCTTTATTTTATACAAATTAAAACTATGAATGAAGCGTCAAATTGCCATAAATTGCAGTGCAATAACACAAAAACTGTAATATGTTCCAAAAACGAAATCGGATAAAAATTCCTCTCGTACGTTTCTGGTTCATAGCCAATATACATAACTAATAATTTTTTTAGATTTTTAATTTAACTCCTTAGGGTTAAAAGGTGCGGGACACTGATTTTTGTAGTACTTTTTTGGAAAAACTCGTATTAAAAAATAAATAAATAAATAAATAAAAAACTACTTCCCGTTACTTTATCTACGTCTCAAGAGCTTTCTTTTGATACCGCACAATAAATTTTAAAAAAATATTTTTTTTTCGACGACAAAAAAATCAGTATTTTGCGAAAAACCAATTTAATTTAAATTTCCTGTTGAACTATTCCGGTTCCCATCAATGTATATTATTGAGATTTTTTTCATATTTTTAGTTCAACCCCTCTGGTAGTTAGGATGGGGGACAAAAGTTTTTTGCCATTATATTGACAAAAAACCTATTAAAAGAAAAGATTTTTCAAAAATAAAAATGTGTATATCCACGCATTAAGAGGTTTCATTTGATACCCCAATCAAAATTTTAAAAAAATATTTATTTTTCCATTAAATATTATACTCATTTGTTTATATTGATCCCGCGCTGTATTTTTTTGAATTTTCTACCTATAATGTGTCTATATGTGGGTCAAAAAGTTGTACAAGTATGCCAAATTTCAACTTTCTATGTTCAGCCGTTTATCTACAATTTCTACCGGACAGACAGACAGACACATAAGTGACGTTATAAAGGTTTTTTGGTGACCATACCTACAAAACCCTAAAAATCAATAGTTGTACCTTGATTTACAAAAAATAAATAATAATTTCTCAAAACTAAGCTTTTAATTCTATTCATTGCACATCAAATTAAAAAAATTAAAAAAATTAGAAAAACATTAAACGTTAATACTTCTTAAATAACAGTAAAAAAATTAATTATTTATCCATTTAAAAACACAACAAAAATTATAATTGACTTTCGTTTTTTCGGGAAAAAAACCCGTTTTCGGTTTTGGAAAATTTGGTTTGTTTTGAAAAAAACTGGTTAACCGGTTTCCGTTTTCACCGATTTCCAAGCCCTAGAACAGACTTAAGCTACGTATACAATTTGTTCGGTCTGAACTAGTCTGGGCCTGCCTAGGTCTAATCGGTCGACAATGTTGTTTACTACACCGTCAATATTTTATTTTTTCTGTGTCATGTCTGGTCCATTGTCCTGATTCAAATTTGATTGAATTACATAACTTTCAGTGTTCAATAAACAATGGATGTTTGAAATACTTTGTTATTTTAAACACGCCCACTTTAGCAAATTACTCATTAAGTCAGTTTCTGTTTAAGAATGAACCAAAGACGCAACAATAATTATTCTATATTTAGAAACTTAACTTAACCTTCATCACCTAACATATGGGTAACTGAACATGGTCAAATGAAAGTAAAAATTCTAAAATCCATACTTCATCGAAAATATTTTATTAATTGATGGGTAACTGCCCACAATTAACCTTGATTAAAATGTATTTTCTAAAAGTTTTGCCTTTTGTTGTCAAGTTTTAGAGTGACTAAAATTTATTTACAAAAGGCGTAGTCAAAATTGATAACCTCAATATATTTAGACTCAAGGAAATTTGGTTTAGGTAATTAAAATTTTGAAGTGACCATTAACCTTTTCTAATATTTATTTTTACCGACGGCCAACATATATAAGGAAGGTATTGTGATCATACCGATTTTGACATTTCGAGATTTCGATGGATTTCCACGTATTAAGGTCCCTACATAACGTTTTGACTATTTTTAGCATGATGTCTGTCTATCTGTTTGTCCGTCTGTCTGTCTGTCTGTCGGTCTGTGTACACGTGCAGAGCAAATTCGGCTTAAAGGATTTTTATGAAACTTCATATTTAACATCAATGGCACAGGTTGATCAACTTTTGGTAAAAATCGGTTAACTAGAAATGGGAGTTTACTCGTGTCGGTTTTAAATTTTTGCGAATATTTCACAACAGAGAAATGTTTCGAAACAATTTTTTAACTAAAGTTGCTATAAAAGCAATAACTAACAACTTTTATTTAAGACATTTTTTGATAAAGCAATATAAATTAAACAAGTACTTTGTGATGGCGGTCCACAGCTGATTTTTAGAGTCTGTAGAGTCAGAGAGTTTGGTGGAACTCTAGATATTATTAAAATATAAGAGAGCCGCGAGGACGTGGCAGGAGCACGACGGCCGTGTTAGAATAGCAAGGGGTACGTTCCAAAACTTAAATCTTGGAGTTCGAGTTTACTCAAAGATAATGTGGTCATGTGATCAGGTTTTGGAACGGCGATGTTAAGGTTAGGAGTGCTTATATGAAAATTCCCGCTAAAATATTGTCAACACGACATATTATTTTAAATAATTATTAATATCTTTAAATAGTGATGCATAAAAAGATGAGGAAAGTATGTATTATTGCTGCTGATTTGAGTCAACAACTGTTCAACAACGTATATCTATTAACGGTAATTTTAATAAATATTTACAAACTATTGTATCATAAATACCAATTTGTAATTAAATAAAATATTTTCTTTTTATTTCAGAATCTTGAATTTCTGTTAATTTCGATATGTCAAAACTTACATTACATGCGTACGCATTCTGCGCATGGGAGTAAATATTACCCACCTTGCAAGCAGAGTTAAAAGAGTAAACTCTAGTGTTAACTCAAACCGGAAACTCGAATGTTTTGGAACGATCTTACTAAACTTAGAGTTAAGTTTAGAGTAAACTCCATAGGTTTTGGAACGTACCCAAGTTGTTTTATTTTCCAGTTAAATTTGTAGATGCCGCGAGGACGCGGCAAGATCAGGACGGTCGTATAAGGATCAGATCTAGTTCTTGGACGTCCATTGTAATATGTTACGTTAGTAACGATAACATAACGACATATGTGTGACAGATTGTAAATAGACGTAGTAATAAATGCTTATATGTGCTTGGATTTGTGTGTTTTAATTGATATTATCATAAACGCTATAAAGCGTTCTATCATACATATATTTACCTACGACCATGGTGAAAAATTTGGTATTACCCCTCTTTCTTGGGGGCGGGGGCACCGCCCCCATGAGTGCGCCATAGCACATGAGTGACGTTTTTTTGTAGTCATACCTACAAAATCCTAAAAAGGACAACAATATTCAACATTGGTAAAGGCTATAAACAATGTATATCTTTGTAAAGCTTTCCAGAAAATGGTGTATATCCCACCGACCAATCAAAAATGTTGACTAATATGTCACCACTGTGATAACTAAAGCTAGGGTGACCATCCGTCCCGGTTTTCGGTCAATTGTCCCGGTGTCTCGAAGACTGTCCTCGGGACGCCCGATTGTCCCGGTTTTTGAATCTCTTTGCTCTTCAGTATGAATTTGGATAGGTGAGGACCTTTTTTTTTTTTTTTGCTCTTCACTTAGAATTTGGGGAGGTGAGGACCTTTTTTTTTGCTCTTCACTTTGAATTTGGGGAGGTGAGGACCTTTTTTTTTTTTTTTTCTCTACACTTTGAATTTGGGAGGAGTGGACCTTTTTTTTTGCTCTTCACTTGTTGGATCTGGGAGGAAACAAAGACCTTATTTTTTTTTCCTGTGTCCCGGTTTCCCTTCACTGAAATCTGGTCACCCTAACTAAAGCCACTGTTAAAAAAAATCTTATGTAGTTAAAATTTCAAACATTTCTAAGATAAAAGTTAAACATTTTTTACATTATCTGTTGAGCAACTTAAATTTTAGAGTAATTTACTAGAAAATACTTGTTATCTTAACATGTTTTGTAAAATAATGAGACGTAAAATTTGGTAACTTATTTCAACAGATAATTAACACAACGTAAAACAAACTGAAGCTATAAAATACATAATTTTCAACATTGTACACGATTTTTCATTTTCAACCAATTATATCATTGTGTTTTCATTCACACAATTTATTTCAAGGTTGTAACAACACTCTGATCACATGAAACATTATTTGTAGAATAAAATACTGTGTATTATTTAAAATCAAATTACGATTTTGAAATGAAATAATTTGAATGGAATTTAGAAATAGTGAAATATTGTTTCTTGAGACACACAAACAATTTTAGAAATTTGTTTTAATTGCTGTTTTTTTTTCTTTTACTAAACAATTCTTTTTTTCAAAATACAGGAGGACCTCCATGTATAGAAATTATCTGTATATCGATGATAAGTTCTCGTTTGTCTCCATGATCATTATATAAGAAAATTGTTTCTGTATTTCGAAAAGAATCAATCTAATCCATCTAATAGAATTTTTATTACTAATATTAATCTGTCGGGTTTAACATATTTCAAAAATTATTTTTACAATTATATTTATTTTACAATGTTATTCTACAGGTTTTATATTTTATAAATAATCACGTACTTTTCCTTCACTTAATAGACTATTTTTATCCCAAAGAGGTCATAAACCATCTGGTGAATACGACTCATGATCCCTTTTGCTAGCAACCGTTCTCTATGTTAGCACCATTTTTAGTTACCGATACATCTCCGAAGAGTCGACATCATATTAGGCCAAATACAAAATCCTTAACTCTAACACTCTAACACTGGCATTTTTTATTTTAAATCCTGCACACAATCGGAAAATCGGAAGGCGCTAGATCGGGTAAATACGGTGGGTGTGGAATAATTTCCCAATTTTCCAGTCCTGAATTTTTTTCCCGGATTATTTTTGCTGAGTGAGGACGTGCATTGTCGTGATGAAAAATTATTTCTTTTCAGTTAACTAAATTTGGACGTTTTTCCTTTAGTTTCTAATTTAGTCAATCTAATTATTGAAACTAAATCAGATAATAAGTTGGTCCCTGTGTTAAACCCGGTTTAGGTGGCAGGGGCGGTGTTTTAGCTTTCCGATTTTTGTTTTTTCACAAAAAATATCAATTTATGTCTCTCTGTTGGTCCAAGATTCACACAAAAAAGCTGTACATATTTTCAACCGGGATTCGAGTATAGGCTGTATGGCATCGCACACAATCTAAAATTCTTGATATATTACATTTTTTATAAATTAGCAAAGCAAAAATATACATGACAAAAATTGTTAAAAAGTAAGAAAACCGTAATCTTTTTTGTTCTATATGTATTATCAATTGAATGAATATTTTAGGGATATTGGGGGGACGCCTTAAAACTAAAAACTTAAAATGTATCACTTATTATTTACTTAACAGCAAAAATGTTATATTAAATAAGTTTAATGTTAACGATTATTTCCTGCCCACTGCAGTTTTTAATAAAATGAATATAAAGTCTTTCTTACATTTTTTGTTAGCTTTTTTATGACAACTGTTTTGCTTAAAAGTTATTTTTAAGATTCCGGTGTGTTTTCTTCCTTCCACACTGCTAATTCTATTCGGTTTAAAAAATGTTTGGGGGGGGGGTCGAGAAAACATTTGCACACATCTTGAAAATACCTGGACCGGGCCTGCTTACTTGTATTGCGAAAATGCAGGAAAAGGGCATTAGTAATAAGACGGCCAAGCAAGTGCAAAACAAAATAAGCTATGCTCTATTAATAGATACAAAATAACATTAATTAAACACTTAAAACTAATTTTTGATTATTTGAACAATTTTATTTTATGAACACTCTGGATTCTATTAGTTCACATAACCGAGCACCTTGTATATTATATATTTTTTAATAAAAGTTGTATCAACATTCGTCATATCATCATTTATGGCATAATTTATTGTTAATAGATAAGATACCGGTATATCTTTATGGCATAAAGTAGAAATAATAAGTGTTAACGGTACAATAGTAAATATAGTTATTAATATTTATTGAAGCGTAAATTCACTTACCGTATTATATATGTAATACAGTAAACGCTGTAAATGCGGCAGCAATTAATAACTGATCTGTTACTTACTATATAACAGCTCTATCCTATCACTATGTCATTCTAACTGTCTTAACTGTATCCACTTTGCTTTGTATTGAATTACAACCAGAAAATATTAACAGCAATTTAGATTCCGTTTAATACAGTAATTTTACAACTGCAATTTGTTTTTTGAAAACATTTATAAACTACTTTTCGCCTATACTCTCTTTGCCTTCTAGGCAAGTAATAAACAAAAAACGCGTAAATAGTTTTGCATATGGTAAAAGTAATTTACAGGAAAAAAAAAAAACGTATTTTAGACAAATTAAAGTGATACTCGCTGTTTTACAAAATGGCGAATTTTGATCTAAATTGTTTTGAATTGCAAGGAAGAAGTTCCTAATTGACTTAAATCACAACCGCCAAATAGTCCATTTTAATGCATTTAATGCATTTTGTACTTTTGTTTTTCTAACATTGCAAACTTGTCTAGAAGTAAACGTGTTAGCAAAAAAAGGGAATTCCTATAAGATTCCGCACATTAATGAGGCAAAACTTCATCATAAGGGATGATTACTAACAACATTATCATGTTCGGATGTTCGGAAAATTCCCTTAACGGAAAAAATTAAAAACGCGTATATCTGACATATAGTTTTTGAGTGAATATAATAATAATACATTTATTGACTTAGCTACATGGATTATGTTTTAAGTCAGTCAAGAGATACATTTAAATACACAATTATTATTTCAAGTTTAACATTACATCTTTAATAATAAAACCTCGATATAATAAAACTTAACCAAATATTTAAAAGCCAGGTTTACAAGTTCACATGTTTCCATAAAAGTCTATTTACACCACAACAGTCACCAAAGTAACCAGATCTATGGTCTATTTCAAATTTAAAAAAAAAGTAGATATCGCTGCGAACCGAGTACGTTTTACACTGGACAAATACAGTATAGCGGAAAATTTAAAATAAGTTACAACTAGGGCATAGGCGTAGTAACTGGGTTAGCAAGTGATTTTTTTAAAATTTAAAATAAGATATTGAAATAAACAAGGCAGATAATACACTTACGTTATTTATACGACATAAATTCAGTTTAATGGGGAATTTGAAAAAGTTAAAAAAATATTAATTTTAAAAATTATGTACTATACATAAAAAGAGAGATTTGGCTAAAAGAGTTTGAATAAAGCAATAAAACAAACAATATATCTTCAGAGCTAAAGTTTCTTATTTAAATAATTATTGTAAATAAAAATTAAAAATATATGTATATATGAAGGTCTAAAAATTATATCAATAACTTCTTCTTTGGGCACAATCAGCTGGGCTGTCTTTTGGGCTCACATTAATCCTCTATCTTGATCTGTTAATTGTCAAGTGTCAAAAAATATTTATATGTCAGATAACCTAAAAAATATATAACTGCGTAAAAACAAATTACATGGAGAATTTTCTCCATAAAATCTACGCCAAGAATATAAATAAAAGTCTAAATATGTAAATAATAACAAATAATATGAAAAAAATTAAATAATATAAATTTTCAATGTACGACACTGAACATCTGTCAACTTGGACTAAAAACAATATTTTAACAGTGTAATAGGGACGACGATCTAAACCAATCCGAAGCAAGGACAAACTGCTTCTATCTTCTTACACACCTTTTTCTACTTTGAAATAGACCATAGTTTCGTATTACAAAATGAGACAGATTATATCTCCCTAAATATGGTGTTACGGAGACTAATACTTCAACAGAAATCAGAAAATTAGTAACGGGAACCTGCAGAGACATGATAGGGGTTGAATAACAAGGGTCGATGACTACGAAGTTTTTTCAAGGATTATTTAAAGAAATATTTGTGCGGTGGAATACTTGTGTATACTGCCATCTGTTGGAATATTATGGAAGGAGGTGTGGGCGAGGAGTTTGATTGGGATAGGTTACATATACGTTCAGAACACTTTGTATATTTTGTTGTGGTTTTCTGTGTCTGTACGGTACTTAATCTTAATCCACCCTAAAAAAAATACTTTCAGTTTTTTTGTATATGAAACATTTGGCTAAGGAGGCATTTTTTTAGGTTGGGTTCCTTGTCAAGTATCTTTACAGAGTTCCAGCCAAATTCGTGTTTCAGGTTATGCTAGTGGAAAGCTAGTGCTGTTATTTGTTAACCACACACATAATTGTTATTGTCAAAACAATTGATCAAATCATCGGCAAAAAAACTCTGTGTTTACGAATGGCGCATAGAAAAATCCAGTGATGGCATCCTAAATTTTCAGGAAGCGGTTCTATAAAGTCATGTGATATCTAGGAACCTATTCTGTATTTTTAAGAGTGAAAACAAATCACTTACTTCAATTTATTAAATATAAGGAAAAAAATTAAGAGCGTATTATTAATAACCTATAAAATAAATATTACATTTGCAACACTGCAGGGCACGGCGCACGATTCAAAACTGAAGTCAGAGTAATTCATTTATTTTTAATAATTCTAACAACCGGTTCCCTAAGGTTTCAATAATTTTAAGAAACTGTTCGCGCGAACCGTTCTGAACCGGTAGGATGCCATCACTGGAAACATCCATGTTCCGGAACAAAAGGCATTATTTAAAAATCGTATAAATATTAAATAGATGCAAATATGAAATAAAATCAAAGTTATGAATTCTTTAGAATAGTTTTTTTTTTGCCTCATACCATTCTTGTAGTGATTTCGCCTAGTTTCCGCACTGACGGATTCAATTCGAGCAAAGCGTGTTTGTGTGACACCATAATGAGTGCAAGACTTGTAAATTGTTGCGAAGAACGCTTTACTTAATGGTATGCCTAGGATGAATGAATTTAATTCAATTGTTAGAATAAGTTATTATTAAGGTAGGTGGTTAATTGCGTCTAATTTATCGTCAATCGCTTTCGCCATGCTTTGTTATGCATCACGTAGGCTGCTCACACATACAATACTTAGTTCCATATACAAATGTTTTGAGTACTGGACATATATGTAACATTTTTGTTGTACTATCAACAAACTAAATATATTTTCTTATTTCAAACACAAAGATTTAATTTACTTTCTTTTTTGTACTTATAAATTAAAATGCATTATACGAGGCTGTTAAAACTTAAAACGCAACTTTAATATGGCTATAAAAATTTTAAATCTCATCGTGGACGTTGGGTTTTCAAGCATTAAAGCCTGGAGCAGAATGCACAGCGCGCTACGCCGTCAGCACGGCGTCATTTGCGACGTCGTTACATTTGCGCCGTTGAGAACGGCGTTGAATTTTCGCCTGCACACAATGCAATAATTTTTAATGCCGTCAAAGTGACAAGTGACAACCTATATCTGTGTTTATACGTGCACTTTGTACTTGTACTTAAGTAGTACCGGTATAAACACGGAGATATTACCTATATCTTGACAAAACAGGAGATATTACTATAGTCCATATTAGTCGCGTGGGTCATATTTGCCTAAATTATTATTAATAGCCCGTTTACATGATTTTTAGGGTTTTGTAGGTATGACCTATAACGTCACTCCTATGTCTGTCTGTCTGTACATCTGAGTGTCAGTCATCTGATTTTACAATATATGGATTCTATTTGCAAACATGTGCATTGTGTTAATTGCCTCATGAAATAAAATTAGTTTTAGTAGGACAGGAGCAGCGAAAACTGCAATTTGCAGGTGTAAGCATATTAGTGCAGTTTTGTTTTTCTGCGACAAATGTAATGAACAAACTCGCATAGTATCAGTTACTTTTTAACTCAGAATATATTCCCATGCCTTCCTCCTGTCCATAACTAAATCTTTTCCCAATCTTGACTTAATATTAACTTTCCCTCCATTTTTCTTAAGAAAAGAAAAAAACTTAGATGCCTATCTTTGTCCTGTCTTGAATGACAACCAAAAACACTACAATTTGTTCTACTTTTATAGTTTTTCACAACTTCCATCGACATTCTAACAAAAACATAGAACATATGTAATAAGTTCAAACAGTACTAGAGCGCCTAGTACAATATTTGATCACCAGACGTATTCGAGCGTGTCAGTTCTAAATAGCAGTTTTGATGCGAGTACATTTCATGTACGGTTGTTAAGACTATAATGGAAGCACGTGCGTTATTCTTATAAAATTTTTCAAAATTTATGATAATGTACCCACAAATTTTCATCATTTACTAAATACCTACAAAACCCTGAAATGTGTGAAAATTCAGACGTCACATTAATTTTCATTTTTGCAAGCAACTACGCCAGGCGCGCACACAGAAAATTAATCTGGGGGGGTCCATTTCGAGAAAATTTTCGTAAAGTAATACAAATATAATGTTTTTTTTTTACGGAGAGTTGGCTCATATATATTTTAATTTTGATTATAATTTAATTTTTATTAATAAAAAAAAATGATGTGAAATGTGAATTTTCACACATTTCTGGGTTTTGCAGATATTTAGTAACTAAATGATGATTATTTGGGATGCCAAAACAAATTTTATGTCAAAATATTTTTTTATGAATTTTAATTTGAATTGCTAACACCATTATTTAAGTTTCTAAATATGTGTTTCTAATGTGTGTATTTTTTTTATATAGCAAGGTTCATTAAGATTTTGAAAATTGCGCCTATGGCTTCCATTGGTTGCTTAAATCATAAGCCCCGCTCTCTGATTTCGTCAAACATAGAATTAAATTATAATTTCAACACTTCCCACTGGTTATTAAATTTACTCTTTTAAAAATTAAATGCAACATTTACCAAAATATAACTACAATTTTGACAAAATAATTTAAACAAAATAAAAATGCAAAAAAAAAACAAAAAATAAAATTAACAGGATTCGAACTCTAGTTTACAGATTAAGTTACATTATTAAGCCCACGACAAAACCAACTACGCTGCTAGAGCTACTGATCTGGTGTGTTACATAGCGAATTAAATATTTAACATATTTTAGTTAAAAACACAAGAAATGCGTTATTTTCCGAAAACATAATCTGATCGAAAATTCCTGTTGTACTATTCCGGATCACACCAATGTATATTACTTAGAATTTTTTCAGATTTTTAGTTTAAACCATCTGGGCTACAGGGTGTGGGACAAAATTTTTTTTGCACAATTTTGGCAAAAATCGTATCAAAATAATTTATTTTGCAAAAATAAAATTTTGATCGTTAATCCACGTACTAAGGGCTTTCATTTGATACACTAGTCAGAATTTAAAAAAATATATTTTTTTTTCGATGAGCACATATTTGTTTATATTTTTATGGGGATATGTTTTTTAGATGTTTTAGTATTTTTCCTTGTGCGGGTCAAAGAGTTGTATAAGCATGCCAAATTTCAACTCTCTAGGTTTAGCCATTTGGCTACAATTTTGACCGAACAGACAGACAGACAGACGACAAAATGACGGTATAAGGGTTTTTTGGTCATACCTACAAAACCCTAAAAAGGTGATTTTTTATTTTCAGTTGCTTAGTTTGTATTAAATAAGTATATGATTTTTCCATTCCTGGGGGGGGGGGTCTGGACCCGAGGACCACCCCCTTGTATGCGCGCCTGAACTTCGCAAACTAATACTGAAATTATCTCCTTTACAAATTTTAACATTAGCTGTTAATTTTATGATTTTTTAAAGCTGCCTATTTAAAATTATAAATAGTAGTTCGTGCATTTCCTGACGTTTTTGCTAATTAATAGATCATTAAGTAATTGTTTAAATAACAAACAACGCAATATATATTACAAAATCACCAGTTGTCATTTCATGCAACATAAATAATTCATCTTTTAGTAACAATTAACAAAACACTGTAATTATAATAATAACATAAACAAAAACAATACAGAAATGCAGTTATATGTCGTCTTTTACTTTATTTTAAGTTAAAGCTCGCTCTGTTTCACACGGATTTCAAATTTTGATTGATCATTCTATAGCAATATTGTTTTATATTATAATAATCGGAGCATATCGAATAAAAAATATGTGCAATCGAGTCTGAAATTTTTATTGTGAATTTAGTAAGATTCAGTGCATTCACATACCTCGAAATCAAGTTCAGATTGTTTATTGGACTGTACAATGTTGTAATGTTATACAACGTAATTTTTTTAAATCAAGTAGTACCTCCATTTATCGAACTTCCGTACATCGAAAGTCTCTGTATATCAAAGTTCTTGTTAGTCCCCATGATCATCCTAGGGTTACCAGATTTTGCAATCATAAAATACGGACATTGTTGTACAAAAAAAAAAAAACAGGGAAAATGAATAAAAATGACCGAACAAGACCTTCAAAATACAGACTGTCCGTACTAATTACGGACGTCTAGTAACCCTAACATTACTTGAGAAAACTGTTTCTATTTATCGGAAAATATTTCTATCAGTGACGCAGCCAGGATTTTGTCTTGGGGAGGGCCGAATCAAATTTCGAGCCTCAACGGCCGGCCCTCAACCTTGTTTTTTGTGGCCCCTGAAGCGGTAATCAAAATCACTTGAGTTTATTTAAGGGAAAAATATATTTAAAAATGTAAAATATACTCTCTTCCCCTTTTCGGTTTATAAAAAAAATGTTAAGAAACCCTTCGGGATATTTAAAGTTCCGTCACTGCTTATTATTTTGTATGTAAAATAGACTGCGACCCAAATCAGTTCGGCACCCCTGCTGTTGGATATTGATGTTTATATCAAATGATAATTCCATTATTTGTTGATAAAAAAATGTAATTGTTAATCCATTTATCAAAAATTTTCACTTGATTTTTTCTTCGATAAATACATATTTATTTATATTTTTTCGCGGGATATATTTTTGAAGTCTCAATATTTTTCTTACTTATGTTCAGTTCTCTAAATCAGCCGCTTGGCCACAGTTTGTACCGAACCAACAGACTCGTGTGAAGGTTATACCGAAGTTAGATTTCCACTTTATCTTATCTGAATCGAGTAATTGGTTGTTTAAAATAGTTTTATCATTTGACTGGGCGAATGTTTTAGTCGATGTGTCAGGGGGAAAAAGGATCAACGCCTCCCCTTCATATAATTCGTTGGGGCATATTTGGAAAGTGATGTATTTTCACTTGAACAATAACGGCCCCTATCAAGAGTAGGCAGTATTAAGAAAAATGTTTATTTATACGAAAAAAAAAAAAAATAAATAAATAAAATAAAATAAAAATGCCAATATTGTTTACAATGAAGTAATTTAAAAATTAACTCCTGTTGTGGTTAACAAATTTTATCTTCAACTCTCCGAGCAGCGCCGTGTAATCTGCTGGTCCTAGGAGGGGCCCAGGCCCGTCGCCCTCCCCCCTTGGCTGCGCCACTGGTTGTGGTTAACAAATTTTATCTTAAACTTCCCGAGCAGCGCCGTGTAATCTGCTGGTCCTGGGAGCCCCCCCCCCTTGGCTGCGCCACTGATTTCTATATTTCAATTTTTTTATGCATTTGATACAATACGTTGGCCAACCGGTTCTAAGATCGTAAGATCGTATATCCGAAATCGGATCAACACGGAACCGTTGTTTTTTTAAACAATTCTGTTTCCATCAAGATCGATTTCTGACGGCACTATTATGTACTTTGTATAGTAAATTTTTAGGGTTTTGTAGGTATGACCACCAAAAAAAGTGATGAGCAAAAAAGGTCTTCATTTCTCAAATACCAGTGAATAAAAAAAAAAGTCATCGCTGAAGACGGAAACAGATTGTTGAGCAGTTTCCGAAACGTCCGAATTTATTTTTTATATACTCATGAAGTATTATATCTTTTTGATACTAATACTCATTATATTGTACTATTCTAGCCTAGTACTATTAGCAATGGCAAACGTCCAAAATAACGGTGTCCGCATTAATATTGGACCATTGCAAAATAATTTCAAAGATATTATTAAGACCATAATGATAAAAAATCAAAAAAATTGGTATTTCCATCCTTCTTGGAGGAGGACCCCCCCCCGGGTGCGCCACTGATTGGTAAAGTTCTAGAAGCAATTGCTTTTTTTTGATTTCAATATGATACAAAATTTATTAGTTCTGCGTCTTGTGTTGTAAACAAGATTCGGTGGAAGCAATTCACCCGAGAGTTTGAGTCCTACAGGGGACCCCTAGCACCGAGGCACCTAAGGCGTTGCCTATTGAGAACTGACAATAACTGAAGTGACGCCTAGCGGAATATTTTGGAACTTAACGGAATAGGATTTTGTTGAATGTGGCTCATTTAATTGCATTGTTTGTATGTGTTAAAGTGAAGAAAACTTTAATAAAATATCTTTAAAATCGCAACAGAAAATTAACTGCAATGTGAATTGTTGTGTATCAAATGGCAAATGTCAAAAATATCCTATTCCAATCGCCATTTTGTAAGCGACACCAGCGCCTCTATAGGTAATGTTTATTCTCAATTCTTGCTATTGAGAAGTGACATTACCGTTGGCGGCGCTGTAATTCATGACAAAATGGCTGAATTGTTCAGCTGTCAATATGCTAACAGGGAACAGGTTAATTTAAGCACTATACATTTTTATTTTATGAAAATGTATCTATCGACGTTCTAACAAAAAATCAACACCTGAACATATGTAATAATTTCAAACAGTACTACAGTCGCGTAGTACAATATTTGACCACCAGACTGCGTATCCGAGTGTGTCAGTTCTCAATACAGTAGCTATGCGCCTGTATAGCATTCGCACAAGTTCTTCAAGATATTTTTTCATGAACACGGAAAAACTTACATTGTGCACGTTATAATTTTAATTAAAGTTGTTATTAATATTAAATGTACTGGGTTTATTTTTAAATAAACCATGATTGTAGATATGATAAGGCAGTATTAAAGTAAACATGTCGGCCTTGCAAACAAAACTTATGATAAAGGTGTAACACAGTGACTAACATGCGTTATTACACGTTTACATTTAAACCATTTCCACATTCTGGAAATACTTTCGTATTATAATATAATATATTATGAAATGTAATATATTTAAATCGGACAAACATATATTTTAAACAGTGAAACGGACATAAAATTAACATACGAGATATAGAATTGTGGAAAATATTTTAAATTATTAGCTTTATAAAAATAAAGATAATAAATAATTGTACTAAATTTTAATTGAGGATATATACCACATTCACTTGCATACAAATATATCAGATTTGATCAAAAATTGTTAATGCTAGTCCTAGGAATTTTGGATATAAAACTAATAAAAAAGCGATTCCAATTTTTTCTGCTTCTCTCAGTATGGTCCATCTTTAAGTAGCTTACAAAATTTATTAATAGTTAAAAAAAGAAAAATATTGTTCGATAAAAAAAATAAAATAAAATTGAAGTCAATTGTGAATTTTCACACATTTCAGGGTTTTGCAGGTTGCAGGTATTTAATAGTGTAAGTAGCCAACATAATACTGGATGTCTAGGTATAGTGATAATCAGTTTTATTCGTTATTTGAGGTCTACGAGCTTCCATTTAATTTTTTTAAACAAAATTTAAATAATTTGCCAAATATCCCAGCGTTTTTTTTTTTTCTGCATTTGCTTCGTATTCAAGTCTTCATTAGATTAATAAGAAATATTTTACAGTGTAGAGTGTTGTGTGGTGTGAGTAACTCAGTTCGCAACTATTATAAAAATATATTGTTTTTTTAATATTTTTAATTTAAAAAAAATACACGCACTATCTTATCTATAAATACAAAAAATCCATAAAATTACTAGCCATAATTTAACCATGAATTAAAAAAATAATTAATTTTTTCAAAAACACAAAAACTGCCATATATTTCAAAAAAACAATCTGATAAAAATTCCTCTCGTACGTTTCCTGCTCAGATCATTAGCCAAATTCGTGTTAAAAGAAACGAATTTCAAAAAACATTCTATCGTTCCGTAATCTACGTCTTAAGAGCTTTCTTTTGATACCACACAATACATTTTTTTTTAAATATTTTTTTAAAAATATTTTTCGAAGAATGTATCTGGTCAAAAATTCCTGTTGAACTATTTCGGTTCCCATCAATGTTCATTACGGAGATTTTTCATCATATGCGTGCAAAATATCTAAATGGTAATTGAGAAAATGAATTTTAATATAAGAAATTGATTCACCATAACTTAAGCAATATTATTTACAATTCATGTTGTCGGTTGCATGATACCTCTGTAGACTGGTTATGAAAATGCATGAAATCATAACCCGTTCTTTCTTAAAACAAAAAGAAGCGTTACTTCCGTTTCCGCTAGCAGGTCAAGCCGTTCATACTGATTGTAAAGCAATTGAAGAATTTAAAATTCATTTCGAAAATAATTGATATAACGTCAAGTCCCGTTAAATATATGTTTGCAATTAATATAGTATGATTAGAAGTGGTGGGTAAGATGAGTGTCAGACCTGGCGACAACCAGGGGCCCCGCGCTTATAGGGGTCCTTTATTTTATAGTTGAAAGTTCATTATAACCGGGAACTTTTGGAATTTTATATACAAAAAATTGATGTGAGTGTGAATTTTCACACATTTCAGGATTTTGTAGGTATTTAATAAGTGCAAGATATCAACAGAATGCTGGATGTCTAAGACATTTTTTTTTATAATCACATCAAAATCAACAGATTTTTGATAATCATTTATATTCGTTATTTGATTACTAAGAGCTTCCATTTAATTTGTTTAAAATAAATTTAAATAATTTGCGAATATTACGTCATTAGAAAATATAAATTATAAAATCTTAGCGATTTTTTTTCTGCACGCCTAATGATCGAGTTTATGAGTGCAAGCTCCTTAAGAAGGCGATTCGTTCTCATCTGTTAACAATTTATTATTATATTTTTAATATTAAAAACGCCGACCGGCGTAGAGTAGTGGTAACACATCTGCTCTGCGTTGCTAAGGTCTCGGGTTCGAATCACGTTCAGGCGTGGAATTTTTCACAAATAAGAATTGTCCTGGCTAATTGCCAAAGCAGCAAAGGCCATTAAAATAATAATAAAAAAAAAAAAATATATTAAAAACAAAATATAAGAAACAAAAAAAAACATACACTACCTTTGTCATAAATACAAAAAATCCTTAACATTATCAGCCATAATTTAGCTATGAATTAAATAAATAATGTTGTCAAAAACACAAAAACTGCAATATTTTCCAAAACCGAAATCTAATCAAAAATTCCTCTCGTACGTTTCCAGCTCAGATCAATGTACATTGATCAAAAAATTTTCAGATATTTAGTTTAACCCCCTTGGGTAAAAAGGGGCGGGACATTTTTGGCATTTTTTTGACTAAAATCGTGCTAAAAGAAACGAATTTTAAAAAACTACTTTTCGTTCTTCAATATACGTGTTAAGAGCTTTCTTTTGATTATTTTGATACACATTTAAAAAAATATATATATTTATTACATATTTATTTATATTTACCTGGGGATGTGTTTTTTTTTAACTCTCAGTACTTTTCCTATATGCGGGTCAAAGAGTTGTATAGTAAACCAAATTTTAACTTTCTTTGTTAAGGCGGCGCAAAACCCTGTTCTCAATAGTGTCTTATACAAAACTAATAATCAGAAATAAAATTAATAACAATCTATATATCAAAATTTGTAGCGAATTTTTATCTATCTAATACGATATTTTTAATTGTAGAAAAAACTGCTATGTAATTGTAAATAAGCAAATTGCACTATAGACGCCATCTTGTAAATCAATCGACGCATATTTGCGTACGATGGGGCAAATTGTATCTAAAGCTTCATTCTACAAATAGGTTTGTAGCTATTTTGTTCTATTGAGAAAATTATTTATAGATATTGTACTTGGTAGGATATATTTGCCGCCATTTTGAATCTGCCGCGGTTCTTATAATAGGTGTTATATGATTTAATTTTTGTGAAGACGTGTACCAAGTAGCGTTCCATTATCATCAAGTATAATATTTTTCGAATAATATATTTCGCGCTACGAGTGTTCTAAACTGTAAGTAATCAAGTCGAAAAAAATTGACGTATTATTTGAACATTTCTACACAAAACTATATAAATATAAAAGTTATTTGAAACCCATAAATAGATTTAAAAAATTACAAAACAATGTTGCTGATGTCTATTATTAAGTTATTGAGCGATAATATTTTTACAATAAATGTTTCTACAATTAAAAATATCCTATTAGATAGATAAAAATTCGGTGCAAAATTTGATGTATAGATTGACACAAATTTTATATAAGATTGTTAGTTTTGTATAAGAAACTGGTAACCTCTGTGGTAAAATAGTGTCATGTACATTGATGTAAATCGGAATGATCCGCTAGGAATTTTTTGTGCTATAAGTTTATGAATAGCGATACGTTTTAAGATAAAATCGATTTTTATAAAGCTCTTAATACTTAGATTAGTAGACGATAAAGATATTAAAAAGTATTTTGATGCGTCTACAACAAAAAATATCTGATACTAAATACCTGAAAAACCCTGAAATGTGTAAAAAATCACACAACATTATTCTCAGCCCTTTGTTAGCAACAACAAACTGCTAAAATAGTGAAAATAATTAATCAAAAGTAACTGGAAAGTTATGTGCTGATAGTTGTTTTTGTTTAGTTTAATATGCAACAAAAATACCATAGATTAGATATATTTAACCGCCTACCTTAATAATAACTTCAACATGAATACTGGTTTAAATTATTCAAATTCATTCATATTTACCATCTTTCGTATTACGCAAAGAGTTCTGCAACAGTAAGCCTAATTGCATGGTCTTGGTCTCATTTCTTTGTTTACAAAGCAAGTAATATATCTCAACAAACAATCATCTTAGAAAACTGTCAGTACCAAATCGAAGATGATCAGTTATTAGCAAGGCAATTGATGTAAAATCCATTCTAAAATCACGATTCTTTAGAAAATCATGTTTTCCCCATTACACCTACAAGCGTTTCTTAACTGAATCAATCAAGTAATTTTGTTTATTTTTTCAGATTGCACGAACAATGAAGACTGTATGACGCAAGAGATTACAAAACCTAATTAGATCAAGACATTAAGATGTTTTAAAGCAAAACAAAATGGAGGATATTTACACAATTAAAGTTAAAAGTAATCCAGATCCAAGATCTTTATATCCATCAGAAAGAAGATACTCTGCTTCAACTGTTCTTGGGTTAGGAGTAGTTCATCTTGCTTTAGCAACAACAATACTCCTGCTGGCATCTTTGAATCTCACGACAAATCATCCACAAAGTATTAAAAACTTCCATAACCTCACACAGGAAGTTGAAGAAAGAAACAATGACGTAGCATTTCTAGATGAAGATGAAATTGAAGAAGCACAAAGGAATGAAGAAAAATATAATCAGTTTTTAAGTTTAAGTCTATCTCCTTGTATAATGGCTGTAGGAGCAATAGCAGCTGGACTTACTGGTTTGTTAGCTTGGAAAAAGTGGTACATCGATTACAACATCCGATGGTTCTTTTTTATGTCCGCAATTTCTGTAATAACATCTCTTGTTTGTTTAACAATGACCAGTTTAACAGTTGGTACAATGATAGAACAAAAAACAATCTCTTCCCAAAATACTTTTATATTTACTTTTAGTGACAATAATGTATTAGTTGATAAATATAATTCCAACTCAATACAATCTAAAATATTTTCTAAATCTTCAGGTAAACCCCCAAATTTGAGGTTAGTTTTAGCTATTAACATTCTTATAGCCTCTTTTTTGGAGTTTACCTGGTCGATTTTATCAGCTAAGATTGGATTTTTTGGTATGCGTAATTCTTATCCTGATGATATTATTTTATCACGTGGTAAAATTGAGGTTAATACTGTTCATAAAGGAAACAAAAGTAATAAAACTGTTGCTCCTGATATTTTAAATCATCATCCGAAGAAAAGAAAATTTGTTAAATATTTTCCGAAGATTGAAAATGGTTTTTTACCAAAACAAGAGAGTAATAAGGAGTATAGGGATAGAGTTAATCAGTTTTTATCATCTAATGGTGAACAGACTGATTTAAAATGATACTTAAGATTTTGTATATAGTACAAACATATTTTATAATATAAAAAATATATATATTTGTGCCAGCTTAAAATTGTGTTGACAAGCATATAATGTTGCAACACTTCAAGCTGGAAGATAGTATGTTATACAAGGGATCAATGAAGCTGAATGTAAATGGTTTTATCCCAAACCTTGGCGATATTCCAAATTAATATTAGCACATAAACATTCCGTAGTAGTCTCACCGAACCGTAGTTATAATCATAATCGTACTATTGTATTGGGAACAAACTTATTCACTCCTAGGAAATGAAAGTCCAAGTCTACATCGCTTAAGATAACTTAATCCTGTTAGGACGTTATACTTTTTCTTCGACACCAGCTCGTGTCGAAGGGTGGTATTCACCGTGGATGTTTTGTTGTTTGATACATGAGCTTGGAATCGATTTATAGACGTGCACCTAAACCATTCTCAGAGATTTTTTAGTTATGTATTAGGTCGTCAAGGATGAAATTTGTAGAAAAAAGGCAAAGTTGGTTGATAACTTACAAATATAAGGAATTATTTTATTCATCAAAGTATGCACCCATATTGTCTATACACTTTTGCCATTTAAGAGGCAGGTTGTTTAGGCCGGTGGTATAAAACGGTGCCTCTTAAAGTAGTGGGCCGCGGCCTCCTAGGGGGCCGTGTGTTCCCACAAGGGGACCGCTAAGATCCGCAAATATAACACTTAATTATTTTATTATTTTAAAAGGATAAGTAGCTTTAACTTTAATGCTACATAAATATTATTCTTCATCATACATAGTTTATTGAATGATCTGAGCGTAAAAAACTATATGTATGTATATATTTTAACTAATCTTGGTTCCAAAAACAAAAATTAGGGGGGCCGTGGGTTATTCATTTGAGTTGCAGGGGAGCCGCGACGTCAAAAAGTTTAAGAAGCACTGGTATAAAACACTGGCGATGAGCCATTTTTTTTTTTTTTAGTTTTTAAGATACCTATATGAAATTTGGCGAACCAATTTGATATTGTCTGCTGCGTATTAACACTAAAGCCAAATACACTATTAATGTTTCGCGTGGTCTGCGATGCCGTAGTTCCACGTAAAAACTCATACTTCATAATAGTGCTAATTTCCGACCGTTCTATTTTCAACAAAATTAATTTTTAAAAAAGTTTTTGATATTTTTTAGAGCATACAATGACTTCTTTAAACGGGCGTGATGTGTAACTTTCAAAAAAAAAAAAACAACTGAAATATTAAGCCAATGTCAAATAATAAGCTGTTAAAGTTGGCAATATTATTAACTACAAATTTCATCCTTGACGACCTGATATTTCTAAGACCGTCGTTTCATTTGTCTAAGATTTTTCCCTGAGTGATAAATTGTTGCATCTCATGATTTTTTGCTCGTATTGTACAGTCCAGATATTCCAAATTTCGTTTCTTGCTATAGTCTGTTTTTGAACTAGGAGGAGTAAATTCAATAGGCATATTTACACTATAACAAAACACCAGAAAAGTCGCTATATTCCTTTTTTGGGACAGTTGAATTTTGACATAAGAAACGTCAGTAATACAAGGTGTCTCAAAAGAAATTTTATATTTAGTGGATCGATTAAAAAAAAAGTAAGCCGTATATAGAAAAAATGTTTATTAATTATTAAAATACACTTTTTGGGGATTTATTTCTTAAAAATAATATCGTCTAAATGTAGACCCTCGCGTTCTCGGCACTCATTTAATCGAACAGTAAAATTACTTATGACGTCTCGGCAGGTGGACTCAGGGATGGCTGCCATTTCGTGACGGATATTTTCTTTCAAATGCGCCAATGAAGTCGGTTTATTGGCGTAAACTTTAGATTTAAGATAACCCCATAGGAAAAAGTCCATAGGGGTTAAATCTGGACTGCGTGGAGGCCAATTTATGTCACCTTTCCTGATTTACGAAATTAAGCCTCTGACTGGCATCTTGGGGCTTTAATTCTTGCACCAATTGAATTTTGTAGGGGTGCAGCTTTAGGTCTTTGTGCATAATGCGATGTAATGATGATCTATGCACATTTAAAGCACTTCCGAATTGAAAGGTTCGGGTCGTCACGAACAGACAGATTCATTCTCAACATTCTCCACGTTTTCTACCGTTCTTGATGACCTAGGTCGCCCGGATTTTGATTTATCCAGCGTTGTACCAGTCTCTTCAAACATTTAACCAAATGTCGAATGAGAGGAATGCTTGGCGCATCATTTAAGTGGCGAAAACCTCGAATACTGCAGAATTTTCTACGCGCTACAGTCGCCGAATCACCGTTTTTGTAAAACTCTCGCACACATAACGCGCGGTTTGCTCCCGAGAAACGCTCCATAGCGACTGAATTCCCAAGAGCCAGGCTACCGATTGACATAACCCCCGCGCCCCTCGGATACGTTGCGTTCACGCAGTAAGCTAAATAAATATAAAATTTCTTTTGAGACACCTTGTAGTATAGGGCAGTGTTTCAAACCTTGAAACACACTGGTATATGGGACACTTTTTAAGATCACAGCGCCATATGCGGCAAAAGCTGGAACACACGAGAGCGACATTACAGTCACTTCTGTATTTGTTAACATGGTGAAAATGAACACGAATTGTATTTTCCTATTTTCCGAGCTTTATTGTGTTTTTTTTTAATTTAAGGGTAATCTACGTTTTACAAAATATGTAATATACTATTCTAAAGAAATTTCAAGGAAATTTTTAGTTTTTCATTGTATTTTTAATTCTTTTTGACTGTCTGTCAATATAATATCAACAAAAATATAGTTATATTATATTGACAGACAAAAGTATATTAGTAAAAAATAAAAATCTCTGTCTGAAAAAGTGGAAGGGAGTCTTAATATGATAAATTAAATAAAATTATAAACCTAACTTGGTTAGTTAATGTGTTAAAAGACATGTCAAATAAATCCAGAGTATTACTATTTAATATTCCAATAATACTGCAATAAAACAGCGACTGAGAACAAAAATCATAACTTTGTACAGAAAACACATACTGAATAATGATTACTCATTGTCATAAAATTTCATGAACATGAAGATGTCATTAACACGGAAAACTTTGTCAAGTAAATAGTATTTTTCGGTGCATTAACTTATATTCACAATCAGGGCCGGATTAACCTATTTTGGGGCCCTAGACATTTTTCCCTGCCGGGCCCCCACAAGAAGACCAAAAAAAAATACTCTCCAAAAAATTAGAAAACAAATTAAATTAAATAAATAAATAATGTTCCTGGGGTAGTTAAAAAACTAATGCATATGTTAATTTTTTATTAAAAAAAGAATTTTCAATGCAAAACAAAATAAATAAATTTTAGTTTTTATTCCTATAGAATCAATAGGGAAAAACAACAATTCAAAAATCCTTTTTTCTCGCTTTTAATTCTGCAAAATAATCAATTATTTCATCATAACTGATATTGTCCAAAGTATTTTGTTCGATATATAGTACAGCTAAAGAAGTTAATTTGGATTGGCTCAATAATTTTTTACATGTTACGAATAATACTGAAAACGACCTTTCACCAGATGCATTTCATACAGGCAAAGTTAAATATATGCTCAATAAGATTTCTATATTTGGAAATGTGGATACAATTTTTGTGGTCTTTATAAATTGTAGCATATCAGATGGCATCTTTAAATTTTGACTTTTACAAATTAACATAAATTGCAACAGTTCCTCGTCCAATTCTTCAGTATCAATGTCTTCATTGTACCATTTTTTTAGCAATGCGGTATGTTCCGATCTAATTGATACGTCGTCATCTAAGTCTGTATGAAATATTTTAAAAATCTCGTCAATGTCTTTGTAACTTTTGCTACGTAGTTTTAGTTCAAAAGATATTTTGTCACAAATCACATAAAAACAATTTCGTTTAAAGGCTTCTTGGCCCTGACTACAAGAACTTACGTTTTCCTCATCATGATGTACTTCATCAAAATATCCTTTCCTTTTTCGGGACCTTTTTTTTTTTGAATCGGAATAAGTTTTTATTTCTGACGCGTTTAATGCCTCCGCTTCTATTTCGGGAAAGAAACTTAAACTATTAACATAATTAAATAAATTATCAAAAATATTTGCCGCAAACGAGATTGGCATAGTAGGATCTTGTAAGGATTTATTGCTTGCATTTATTCTGGAAAGAATTTTATCCCAAATAACTGTTAATAAAATGTATTCTAAATTATTAATTTTGTTTGCTATTTTTCGTGAATCCACTTTTACAGAACATTTCTGAGATTCATCTAGAGATATATCAAGTAGAGCATTTTTTATTTGGTTGAACCCAGAGCGAATTGCCTTAACTGCATCAGCTCTAGAAGGCCATCTAGTAGTACATAATTTTTTGACTGTAAAATGTTTATTATTTCCCGCATTTTGTGAAATAAATGGAAATGTTTATTTTATTTACATTTATTTTTTTTTCAAATTGGTCGGTTTGACCGGGCCCCTCAAAAAACCGGGCCCTAGACATTTGTCTCATTTGTCTATGCCATGATCCGGCCCTGTTCACAATAATATAGTCTGTTTCTTTGGTTTAAGCGAAACTAGATTTTGAAATCTAGTATATCTTTTTTTAACAAAAGCCCACTTCAATCATTAAAATGTGAGCTCGTGACAACTTAAGAAAATAAAAATTTCATTTAATTTCGTTTGAACATTTGGAATAGAGTCTTATAGTTTTGTACTATAATAACTATTATAAAAACTTATGATAACTTACATAGGCGCCCGCAGATTTTTTTCAAGGGGGTGAGCTTAGGTAATTATATCTTATATACTATATCACAGAAAAAATTAAGCATAAATTCTATGTACGCGTAGTTTTTTATCATTCATTAAACTGGTAATTATCTCTTTCCGGAAGGTAGGGCGGAAATATTGTTTTCAAAGTTATGGCGGAATAAAATTGTTAATTTTGGACTGAAAAACGACTGCTTGCCAGTCAATCACAGGTATAGATTTATTCGTGAAAAACTTAAAACACGCCTCCTACTTTAAAAATAGGTTTTGGTGTAAACAGTTCTCAAGTTTTTTTCTTTGCAGGACTTTTCATTTTAATTTGTTACCTTAATTTGTCGTAGCTGGTATTTGAACCCGGAATCTATGGCAAGAGAAGCAGGGCATTACCTCTGCGCTATCGAGGCCGGCACTTTAAAATTACTAAGCATTTAAAACTTATTTAAGTTTTTGTTATTGTTTACTTTTTAATTGCTGTATTCATAATTGTAAGGAGAATGGTTTTATAAATAGCATGAAGTTTTAATCTTTTTTTTTAACTAGAGGGGGAAATTGCTTATTATATAAACTTACAATGAAGTTAAATAACGTAACGATTGCCATCTACTGATTATTTAAAGAAATTTAACAGACTTACAAAGGATGTAAGAGCGGATGAGCTGAATCCGGATGATACAAAAGGAGTTTATTTTTAACCTAACCAGACGTCCCGGTTTGAATTATTTATACCAGTGACCCGATATATACTTTTATATTCGTCTTAAATTTACAGAAAAAATAAAATTGTGTCGAAAGCCAAAATAAATATTACAAAAATCGTGCCGTGACTTTAAAGAAAATACAATAAAACCTGGCTAAAGTAACCACCTTAGGTTAGCGTTTCACGGTAAGTGGATTCCGTGAAACCCGGCGGTTCCGTGAAAAAGCCAGGGGTTCCGTGAATAAATCAAGGCTTCCGCGAGATAAGGTGTCCCTCAATAATATATATGGCAAGGGTTCTACGACATTTAGAAAATCGTATAAGGTTTCCGCTACGAAATAAGTTTGGGAATCGCTGCAATAGACTATAACGCTAGGCAAAAAAATTGAAAACAGTTTTTTTTTCGTGTGGTGGGGATATTTGTGCCGGTTTAGCATTTTTAAAATCTGGTAACCATAATTATTACGTTTAAAATAGGGTTGGGAACCGAAACCATCTTTTCAGGTAAAACAGAGGAAGTCATTTTCGAGTAACCCGGTTCCAAATATTCGGTTTCGGATACCTGATTCCGGTTCCAAATACCCGACTCTAGGTTCGGGTTTTCGAAACCTGGAAAAACCGGTATCTTTTCTGTTTTAAACTCTATGATTTTACACAAGTTATATCGCCATCGAATCCATATCGTCTTGTGTTCTATTTTATTCAAAATTTAGTTTTAAAATCAACTGTATAATTTAGCTAAATTAAATTGGTAATAGCCAACGGAGTGCCCGAACTCGTATAATCGTACAGTTTTGACTGTTTAAAAGTCTGAATTGTGAGGTTCCTAGTTCAATTCCCCGTTGGTGATATTATTCGGGTGAGAATAATATGTTAACATTACCGCCATTTTCACAATCATTCACTCATCAACCAGGTGTAGTAGCTCGCCCCCTGGCATCGGCAATTAGCCTCGTTTAGCAATAGGCCGATGTAAAATAAATAAAATTAAAAAAAAAAAATGTTAAAACTGTCAGGAATTAATCAGTTTCGCAGAAGTACTATATATACCAATGTTGAGTTTAATCTATCAGCTGATATTACACATTCCATAAATATGAAATATCTTTGTGTCAGCAGACAATAATTATTTTAAGTATAACCTATTTGTGTACGTGTGTTATTTGTATATAGATAATTTTAAAAGCTTTAAACATTCCTTAGTTAGCTTAAATATAGATAGGGGCACAATTTTTGTTGTAAATGTTAAAGATAAAACCAAAACTTTAAAATAACAAATATTATAATCATCATTTTTAATATTTAAATCAGGGCTTCGAACCGTTATTTTTTTCGTTTCGGTTTTCGTTCCGGTTCAATTAAAAAATTATATATCAGTTCCGTTCCGGTTTTCGTTCCGGCAAAAATAACGGTTTTTTTCGGTTTTCGGTTCAGTTCCGAGTGATAAATTTTTAAATGCTTTTATTTGTATTAGAAATTTATTTTCTACTATAATTCAGAAGTAATTTTTTTAAATTTGAAGAAATGTTTTGCTGCTTCTTTGGTTAGTAGCAAAGAACATACAAACTTACTTAGAGCTATTAAAAATATTGAATGGAAAAAACATTCCAAAAATTTACTTTCACATTACTTACAAAACATTTAAAATTCACAGAATTTTTGAAATTTGAAAAAATGGTGTACAGCACTTTAGGCTATTAGCGCCCAAAGAACATGCATACTTACAGCTGTTAAAAATATTGAAACATAAAAACATTCCAAAAATTTACTTACACAATACTTACAAAAAAATTAAAATCAACATAATTTTTTGAAATTTGTAAAAATAGTGTGCAGCATCTTTGGCTATTAGCACCCAAAGAACATAAAACTTAAAGCTATTAAAAATATTGAATCGAAAAAACATTTTCAAAACCATTTTCCTGTACAATATTTACAAAAATCTTAAAATCCAAAGAATTTTTTGAAATTTGAAATAATGGTGTACAGCAGTTTAGGCTATCAGCGCCCAAAGAACATACAAATTTACTTAGAGCTGTTAAAAATATTGAGACGTAAAACATTCCAAAAGTTCACAATACTTACAAAAAATTTAAAATCCACAGAATATTTGTAAATTTAAGAAAATGGTGTGTAGCATTTTCGGCTATTAGCGCCCAAGGAACATACATATTTAGAGCTATTAAAAATATTCAATCGAAAAAAACATAAAATTTACCTGTACAATACTTACAAAAAATTTAAAATCCACAGAATTTTTGTAAATTTAAGAAAATAGTGTGTAGCATTTTCGGCTATTAGCGCCCAAGGAACATACATACTTAGAGCTATTAAAAATATTCAATCGAAAAAACAAAATTTACCTGTACAATACTTACAAAAAATTTAAAATCCACAGAAATTTTTGAATTTTGAGAAAATGGTGTGCAGCATCTTTGGCTATTAGCTCCCAAGGGATGTCGATTCAGTATAGGATGTCCCTTCTTATCCCTTCAATAGACACTCAACATGTTTCATCACTATTGCACTTTTTCAAATTTTACTTTTTATACAACTGGCAAAAATGTGTACACACAGCATTTATGGCTACTAGCGCTTAAGGTACTTATTAATTTAAGGGTATTTTATACAAAAAATGCACTGGTCAACATGGTTTTTACTTCAAACGTTCCATATACGACTGTAAAACGAGAAATATTTGGAAGGATTTATGACGTAATGTCTATCAAAATTATCAAATAAAGGCTTAAGTAAAGAAATTAATCCTCTTAATTAGTTTCGCTAATGAGAATTTTAATGTGGATTTTTTTACGTAATTCTGTATTGCGTAAACAATAAATGGTCCACGACATTGTACAGCAATTTAAATATAAAATTTTAAAAATAATTTTTTAAATTTATAATAATTTTGTTATTAGTATTAGCATTATAGGCTATTCTAAACGTTTACGCGGAACTAAATTGCTTTTGCGTAGTTCTGTATTTTAACAATCAATGTATAAACAATAAATGGAGTGCACAGCATTTTTAAATATAAAAATTTTAAAATGTTTTTTAAAATTTATTACAGGGCTTCGAACTGTTATTTTTTTCGTTTCGGTTTTCGTTCCGGTTCAATTAAAAAAATATATATCAGTTCGGTTGCGGTTTTCGTTCCGGCAAAAATAACGGTTTTTTTCGGTTTCCGGTTCAGTTCCGAGTGATAAATTTTTAAATGCTTTTATTTGTATTAGAAATTTATTTTCTATTATAATTTAGAAGAACATTGTACAGAGGCGGATTTAACGGCGGGCGCACCGGGCTCGCGCCCGGCGCCCCGACCTCTAAAGGGCCCCGCAAAAACCTTACACTTTTTTCTAATTGAGGGGCCCAATATTCTTACTGCGCCCGGGACCTTAACTGACCTAAATCCGCTACTGATTAGTAAGACTCTACTTTTGAGCCCTAATAGTAAATCTCATTCAAATCAGTCAATAAATAAGAGTTACAGACGCATCTCAAAGTTGAGGGCCTCCTGAGGCCCTTGTTCTGTTCATATTCTATTTTCCTACATCTGTGCTTAAAAATTACCTAATTTTCCATTCCCAGCGATATCGGTCCATAAATAAGCAATTTACAGCCCTGCTCATGTTTTAGCAAAAACTGGTGCACCATTTTGAAAATTTTTAACATTTATCAATAAAACTCTACTTTTGATCCCCGATAGTAAATCTTATCCAAATCAGTCAATATATACGGAAGTTATACACATTTTCAACTTTGTGGGCCTCTTGAGGCCCGTGTGCACCACATATTTCATTTTCGTGCACCTACGCTTAAAGATTACCTAATTTTACATCCCGGTGCAAAATCTCAACGATATCGGTCCATAAATAAGCGAGTAATAGCCGTGCTCTACTTTCGACCGAAACTGGAGCAGATTTTTTTATCAAAGTCCGAATTTGGCACTTTTAAGGGTACAGGCAGAAGCATCTTGATGTCCTGATTCTAGAAGTGTGATTTTTTTGAAAATCGGTTCATAAATAAGGGAATTATAGGCATTTGAACTAGTTTTCACTTAATCCGCGGTCTAGTTGGCGGATTAAGACTGAAACTAGAGCAGATTAAGTGAAAACTAGTTCAAATAGCTATAACTTCCTTATTTATGAACCGATTTTCAAAAACATCACACTTCTGGAATCAGGACTTGAAGATGCTTCTGTCTGTATCCTTAAAAGTGCCAAATTCGGACTTTGCAAAAAAATTCTGCTCCAGTTTCGGCTGAAAGTAGAGCACGGCTATTACTCGCTTATTTATGAACCGATATCGTTGAGATTTTGCACCGGGGTGTAGAATTAGGTAATCTTTAAACGTAGGTGCACGAAAGTTAAATATACGAAGCTCGGGGGCCTCCGGAGGCCCGCGAATTTAAAAATTATCCATAACTTGCTTATTTTACGAGCAGATTTTATTTAAATTTCTTATAAGGTCACAAAATTACATCTGTGATGTAGAGGGATGCTAAACAGTTAAAAAAATTACTCCAGTTTTGGCCGAAAGTAGAGCACAACTATTACTTGCTTATTTATAGACCGATATCGTTGAGATTTTGCACCTGTGTGTAGAATTAGGTAATCTTTAAACGTAGGTGCAGGAAAGTTAGATATATAAAGCCTAGAGGCCTTCGGAGGCCTCCAAATTTAAGAAATGGCTTTAACTCGCTTATTTATGAACAGATTTCATTGGAATTCGGTATGATGTTGTATATGAATGTTTGAAATTAAATCAAGTTGCTTCAGTTTTTGCCAAAAGTAAATCAGGGTTAAAATCCGCTTGTTTTAGTTTTAATCTTTTTTTAAAAATGTTTTTGGGGGAGGGCTGAAAAAGGATAAGAGGGATGTTATTAGTAACAGAGGCGGATTTAACGGCGGACGCGCGCCCGGTGCTCCGACCTCTAAAGAGCCCCGCAAAAACCCAACTTTACACTTTTTTCTAATTGAGGGGCCCAATATTCTTACTGCGCCCGGGGCCTTAACTGACCTAAATCCGCCACTGACATTGTATTCTTTATTTTGTAATAATATGGTGACCATTCGTCCCGCATTTCGATTTGGTGTCCCCAGGGCCGAATTTTGCTCTGTACTTATATTTGGGAAGTGAAGACCTTTTTTTTGCTCTTTACTTATATTTGGGAGGTGAGGACCTTTTTTTTGTTTGCTCTTCACTTATATGTCGGAAGTGATGACCTTTTTTTTGCTCCGTCCCGCATTGCCTTCTCCAAGAAAATGTTCACCCTAGTAATAATCATACCAAGTCGCTGCCTGTGGGGGGGGGGGTTCTGGGCGTTCCCCCTCCCCTGAAATAATAGAATCGCAATTTCTTTTTTACTTGTCAGAAAAGTTACGATTTTTTTCTGCTCATCAGTTTAAAAAATAATCTTAAATAAAATGTATTTTATATTCACTCACATAACCATTATCTGAACCGAAATAAACCGATATTTTTTATCGGTTCAGTTCTGGTTTTCGTTCCGACAAAAATAACGGTTTTTTTCGGTTTTCGGTTCACTTCCGGTTCGAAGCCCTGATTTAAATACAGAAATATATTAAATAATATCTACCGAAAGCGCAATCCTGGATAATCAAGGCTATGGATATAAGAACAGGCAACAGGAACAGTCTAATCCATGATGGAATGAAGAAGTAGAATATACTTACCTAATGAACGAATATGATGGAGAAGTAATTATATTTGGAATTCGTTGCTGCAGCGATTTTTGGCACGGCGTGTTGAACAACTAATCAAATCAAATCATTTTATTGAAGCTGATTGTACATTTAGTATACAGTAACTTACATCAATACAAACAATAATATGTTTCAAAATTTTACACTAATCGTATCTACAAATTCAGAGACGCTATAAAACGCTCCTTCAAGCAGTATGTTTTTTAGGCCTCTTTTGAATTTTACATCGCATCTATTTCTGAGCACAGCTGGCAGGGCATTATAGAGACCGATACCTGCAATTAACGCTACGTACAACCCCCAGAGATTATTAGTTTCTTATACAAAACTAACAATCTGAAATAAAATTAGTGACAATCTATACATCAAATTTTGCACAGAATTTTTATCTGTCTAATAGGATATTTTTGCTTATAGAAAAAATTATTGTAAAAATGTTATTGCTAAATAACTTAAAAATAGGTATTACACAATAATGTTCTGTAATTTTTTAAATATATTTGTGGGTTTCAAATAATTTTTATATTTATATAGTTTTGTGTAGAAATGTTCAAATAATACGTTAACATTTTTTTCGACATGATTGTTTATAGTTTAGAGCCTTCGTCGAAAAATATTATACTTGATGATAATGAAATGCCACTTGGTACAGGGTATTCTTTACATAAAATGGAATATTTTTATCCGCAGCACCTATATTGAGAACCGCGGCAGATTCGAGGTGGCGGCAAAAGTAGATTACCAAGTACAATAACTATAAGTAATTTTCACAATAGAACAAATTATCTCCAAACATATTTGTAGAATTAAGCTTTAGCTACAATTTGCCGCATGGTACACAAATATGCGTCGAATGGCTTACAAGATGGCGTCTATAACGCAAGTTGTTTATTTACAATTACATGACAGTTCTTTTGACAATTAAAAATATCCTATTAGGTAGGTAAAAATTCGCTGAAAATTTTGATGTATAGATTGTTACTAATTTTATTTCAGGTTGTTAGTCTTGTATAGGAAACTGTACGGTTGTGCGCACCCTTAAGGGTAGATTTCTAGATGCACTATATCTGTTCCTAGGAATGGTAAAAAGTTCTCTGTTCCTAGTATTGTACTTATGAATTTGACTGTGCCTTAAAATGTTGTTCTCGTTGGTCTTTATATACATTAGTATATGTAATATATGTAATATATGCAGAGACGGGACTGTCAGAATTTTATATTCCTTGAAAATTTGCTTGAATGATGTGCGCGGCGAAACTTGAGCTAAAATCCTGATGGCTCGTTTTTGGATTATAAAAATTCTATGCCAGCCAGTTGACGCACCCCACATCTCAATGCCATAGCTAATGGCAGATTGAAAAAAGGAGAAGTACGCAATTCTGGCAATCTCCGTTGACACTGTTAGCATCAGTCGTTTTAATATAAATACAACACTATTGAGTTTTTTGGACACGTGGTTTATATGTTCTTGCCTAGTGAGTCGGGCATCCAAGTGGAACCCAAGGAACCTTACAGTGGCATCCGAAAATCTATAAGCTAGAGAAGAGTAACGGGCGCAATTTTATTATTAATAATTCAATTCAGTTCCGAGGTGAAATGGCGCCCAGGGCAAACTACGCTCTCATAAAATACGGCACCCATGGCACGTGCTATGCCTATCATATTCTAGATACGCTTCTGGCGCTAATAAACTTAGATGCAAAGCGCCAAAAATTACTCATTTTAATCAGAGCTACAAATATTTGAAATAAAGTATTTGAAACAGTGTTTCAAATACTTTTTGGTATTTGAAGTATAGTATTACTTCTTACATTTGTCATCTGAAAACGTCAGTATTTGTAATACTTATATGGTAATTGAAATACTTTTGTATTTTAAAAACTTCTCTAGTATTTCAAATACTTCGCTAGTATTTTAAATTTTCCGTGGTATTTCAAATACTCTTGTATTTCAAATAATTTTTAAATCCACAGAATTTTTTGAATTTTGAGAAAATGGTGTGCATCACTGTTTGGACTGCATGGAACCCAAAGTAAACGAATATTTTAATGACCGTCACTCTAAAGGAATAGCAATTGGTGGACACAAAGACATTTATTTCAGCAACGTGAAAATTTGGAATGAACTCTTTAATACCACCATAATTTATCAAACCGCAGAACTGTTTCTTTGTTCTGTAGTATATATTTATGTATTTTTTCTTCTGATTTATTTTCTGTATTTTTTAAAATCAATTTACAGTCATTATAGTCCTTAATATATTTATTTTGAATCTAAATTATGAATGTTCAAATATTTCTTTTATTTTCAGTGTAACGAATATTTTGGGTATTTTGAATACTTTTCTTCCTTGAAGTACTCATGATATATAAAATACTTTCTGTACTTCAAATACTGCCCATATTTCAAATAGTTGAGCAATGTAAGCGTTTTTCAACATATGAAGTACTTCTAGTATTTTAATTCAATTATATTTATACTATTTGAAATACTTCCAGTATTTCAATTACATTTAGAGTATTCGAAATACTTTATTTGTACATTTTATAAGTATTTTATATTATAAATACTTTGATTGGTATTTGAAATACCTTTACTGAGTATGTGGCACAGTTCTGGTTTTAATAACAAAAATTATAAATGATAAGACTATTAAAACGTGTAGGGCACTATTGTAATATGTTTACTGTTTTTCTTTTTTAATATGTATTTTAAATATATTTTTATTTTTACTCTAAAATATATTGTTGAAAACTTATATCATTAACATTGTTTTGTATTTGTAAATATATTGTAAAATTAAAACACTATTTTATAAATAAATATTTTATTAGTTTTTGTACAAATATTTTTGTATATAACTACCTACTTACACATCTAAATTATTATTTAATATAAAAATACGTACCGTAATATGGCACATTAATCTAATACTAAAACTAAATTGATAAACTGTATAAAAATATTGTAAAATTGCATTGTTTTGAACTATTTTAATGCGGTATTTCATTATTTGAGCAATTGTTTCGTAAATATTACGAATTCTGGAATTTGTGGTCGTTCGAGAAAATAATAATTTTAAAAATTAAATTTGTTCAACAGAAAATATTAAATTCGTTTAGAATTCATCATTTGATACAAAAGAATATGGGTGAGTCGTACAACTATTAAATCTTTGTAAGGATCACCAACTTTTGGATAAGATCACTCTGGAGCAGGCCACATACAACTGAACATGTGAGAAGCAGTTCTCTCTCAAATCTATCCATCACACCAAATGTAAATTTACCCCTTGGGGCTATTTAAGGTATCAGCATTCAGTTATGTTTTTAAACTTGTGTATAAGTAACATTTTTGGTTAAATGTAGGTATAATCTTTGAAAGCAAAAACCAAATCGACATCTCCTCGGGTCTGAGATATTGAGGAATCCATGAAAAAACATTTTACATCATTTCACACCGAAAAGGGCGGCAATCGAATTTTGAAAACTCTCTTTTCAGTAGGTTTTTACATCACAGATGGAATATACTCCCCGAATTACTAATAAATAATATTAACTTTTAGGGGTGAAATTTAAAAAAACGGGCAAAACACTTTTATATTATTGGGTGCGTTTTGTTGGTAGCTGGTTAGAAATACTAGAATTGATGCGCAAGAAAACGACAATTTTGATCGTGAAACAAACATGGAATGACATCTGCATGGAGGTTAAGTAATATGGTTGTAGAACAAATAACGAACATATTTCACCTAAATGGATAATCTAAATAATAAATGCAGAATAGGAAAACTTTATATTTGAAGCAAATATTCTAGAACATAATGTTTTAGAACGAGTAATTGAATTGTACATACATTTTAAGTTTAGATTTAACAATACTATTTTAAAATCATAGGTATATATTTATTTTAGGACACAAAATGAGAAAATACCTAAAAGAAAAAATTATTTTGAAGCAGTAATACCAAGATTTAATTCTAATACATTTAAAAACCAAATGAAAATAACTTCATTAAAATATTACTTTTCATCCCCACCACACTTATTCATTCCAGTCGTTCGACCTCGAGTCATCGAATGAGTAGAATGAATAGAATGAGAATACAGTCGCAACAAAACGCATATTCTGATTAAACCGAAATCAGAATTGGCACAACAAAACGCACCCATTTTGACCAATATGCTAGAACGGAATGTTATAACTCAATAAACACAGGAGATGTGAAGGGTTCTATAATTCACCTGGAATCTACGTAGATTCACTCTTTTAGG
This sequence comes from Liopterus haemorrhoidalis, assembly GCA_963971575.1. Lineage (NCBI taxonomy): Eukaryota > Metazoa > Arthropoda > Insecta > Coleoptera > Dytiscidae > Liopterus > Liopterus haemorrhoidalis. Next base: position 9,329,552 of record OZ020617.1, read on the forward strand.
GGTTGCTTTGAACAAAATCCTGAATTACATTTTAATACTTGCGTACCGGTAACCTTTATAAGTATAAGCCAAGTTGTTATCTCTTCGAGCCTAGAGATATTGAGATATCCGTGAATAAACATTTTACCCCATTTACGCCTAGATGGGCGTATAAGGGACAGAGCAGGTAAGTTCTCCGTTTCTAGACTCTTTAGGTGGTCGAATTTCGAAAAATCCCTTTTAAGTGGTATTTCATCATCATCATTGGCGCGACAGCCCGAAATAAGCCAAGGCCTCCTGTTTCCAGGTTTCGTGACCATGTTTTCAATCTATGTACATTCAGGAGTAATATGGTCAGTATTACGTCCATTTTTTAGCGTACACAGAAAGGCACCTACAGTTTAAAGTCGGTTGCGAACGGCTAAACAGAACCTGTAATTTGTATAAATATTTTTACACAAATTATTTGACAGAAGCAGGAATTGAACTCACGTCCGTGCCCTTGCTCAGCGGTCAAGTAGCAAGTACAGACGATTTAACGTTTGCAGCTACAGACTTGCTTCGTCAAGTGGTGCATACGTCATCGAAAAAATATATTCCTCGAATTTCATGTTTCTAGATCCATGGTTCTATAACAATACCAATTTACCCCTTTAGAGGTACAATTTTAATAAACTGTCAAAATACTTTAGAAAGATTTTAAAAGGAGATCTATATATGCCAGAAAGTAACGTTATAAGTCAACAAAGGAGATACGAAAGGTTCTATAATTCACTAAGAATCTAGATTCGTCCCTTTAAAGGTTAAGCGCGAAATCCTGAAATATATTTTTAAACATTTGTATGAGTAACCTTTGTAAGCAAGAACAAGTTTATATTTTATCAGGTGTAAGAGATATTGAGGAATTCCGTGAAAACATTTCAAACTTTTTCATCCCCTTAGAAGTCGAATTCTCTTAAATATCCCTTCTTAGTGAGTGCTTACGTCAAGGAAGGAATATATTTTCTGAATTTCATGTTTCTAGTTTCAGGGGTTATGGCTGGCTGATATCTCTTAAGTCTTTGAGTAAGGATTTTTATATGTATAAAGTCTGATTTTAATATTTTTGGAATTTTATTTGCTGTGAAAAAATTCTCTCCCTTAGTGTGCCACGAGGTAAAAAATTTGGCAGACTCTGTTTTAAAATATTAATTACTAAAAGCTGAGATTGACTGAACGTGAAAAAGTGTTTCCAGAGGAATTAAATCCGCTTATATATACTCCCTAGACCAGCTGTTCTTAACCCTAAACTGTACTAGTCTAAAATATTTTCTGGACCCCCCAAGAAATTTTTTGAAATAATATTTTAAACGTTCTTAATAATTTATTGTTTAATAATTAAATGTATTGTAATTTTAAAAGCAAAAACTGGTAAAAACCAAATTTTTTCTTTTAATTTCGGGACTCCCCGGTTAAGAACCGCTGCCCTAGACAACTGTCTTACCACAGAGTAACGGAAGATCGGTGTAAATAAATATGTTGTTAAAATTATAAGGGTGACAATTTAAATATATTATAAACGGTAGGTTAAATATATAAAGATACAGACTAACATCGAACAATTGGAATGTATGTGGATTAAAATTTTAGCTTATGACATTCATTATAAAAACTAACTTATATATTCAATGCTTACGAGGAAAATTTATTCAATGAAATATTATTTCTCGAACGACACCTATTGAGATATAAAAATACTAACTGTTTACTGTTTCTATATCAGAACTTAATCTAAGTTGTAAAGTCATTATAAAAAGTACATGATTTGTTCAGTCTCTTGTTCATGGCAATGTCTATTTCGTTCAAGTTTATTTTAAACAAAGAATTTATTCAGTTACGATACTTAATGTACAGTGAGAAAAAGCTTTTACCGATATGTCTATTAAGTGAATATTTTGATAAAATTTAAAAGTACGAGCATAGTACCCTCAAAGAAAAGAATACGGTCATCGTAACTGTGATACATAACCTGTACCATGGTTCAAATTTCAACAAATTATTAATTTGGTACAAAAATATATCTATTCTCAATGCTTATAAACTATTATTAAATTTTAATTAACAACTGGATATCTTCTTTTTTTAATATATAATTAAAAAATATAGTGTGTTAAACTACAAAACAAAAAACTAAATATTTATAAATCATTGTAAATATTTAGCTACAGAGGATATGCTTATAAGTGGTACTCTAGTCAATAAAATAAGTATAGGTTGTCCCAGGAGAAATCTGCCAAATTTAATGTGTTTAATCCTCTATTAATCTTCTTCTCTCTCTCTATATATATAAAATTGATGTGAAGTGTGAATTTTCAAACATTTCTGGGTTTTGCAGGTATTTAGTAACTAAATGATGATTATTTGGGATGCCAAAACATTTTTTTATGAATTTTAATTCGAATGCCTAATATCAGTGATGGGCGCGTAAGTTACATGATGTAAGTTACCTCATTGTTGACGCGTAAACAATTGATGTAAAGTAAATACAAAAACTCTTGTAAACAATGTAAACAATGATTTAGACATGCGCACTTGTTTTGAATTACAGAATCACATTATCAATACATTTTTATAAATAATAAATTTTTCATGAAACGATTTTAAATGAAAAAGTAAGTATATAAAATTAGGACAAGTCAATACACATATTAATAAAAATCGAATTTGCATCATTATACAGGTGTTACATACAAGTTAGTAAACATGAATATGAAAAATAAAAAACTTTATTCTTTAAAAAAGTTTTTTTAATAACAAAATACATTAAATTTCACCTTTAAGAAAATCAGCCTATATTTTTTAATAACGAAAAGATTCATTGCAAATTTTGCATAACGCCCTATATTTTCTTTCATTTTCTTTAATTAAAACAAAACCTAGTTCTTCAGAACTATTCCTTCGGTTTCTTCCCACCATTTTTTTAGTAACTTTATTGTTTTGAACTGAGTATACTTGTTCATTAACTCTCTATTATTCGTATTAAATAACTAAAACTAACCTCATTATTTGACAGTTTACAAAGTTTACATTGCTTACATTGTTGACAAGTTTACCAATTGTTTACATAAGTTTACACGTAAACGTAAACAATTAAAGTTTACGTGTAAACGCCCATCACTGCCTAATATCATTATTTAAGTTTCTAAATATGTGCAGTATTTTTTTTATATAGCAAGGTTCATTAAGATTTTGAAAATTGCGCCTATGGGTTCCATTGGTTGCTTAAATCATAAGCCCCGCCCTCTGATTTCGTCAAACATAAAGTCCATTATACATTATACTTTTTTCAATACTATCCAACTCTGACGTCATTTCAACTTTTGATACTACAGAATATAGTGGGGGAAAAAAATAAGAGACAGTTATAAATTTTATATCTTCCATCTCTTATTACTCTTCATTGCCAACTTAAAAATTTTTAGGTTCAGATGGCAGACAACAATTTGGTTATAGTAAACCAATTTATAAATATTGTTTAATTGTGCTAAGTTTATGTTTAATTATATGATCTAAATAAACTTCTTATCAACTTAATAAACTACTAAAAGTTAAGTTGTAAACAAAAACTAAAAAGTTGGCATTGGTACGACTGAAAAGTACAGAACTGTCAATCAAAAATTTGACCGGGGGTAGTTTTGGAAGAAAAACAGCCTAGATTGGTCAACAGATCGACTCCTATCTTATTGCATGATAACGCTAGACCACACACTGCACAAGTGACTGTGGCAAAACTGCAGGAATTGGAGTTGGAACTTCTTCATCATCCTCCATACTCACCAGACCTAGCCCCCACTGACTACCACTTCTTCCGCAATTTGAACAACTTTTTAATAAGAAAACAGTTTAATTCCGACAATGCTGTAAAACTGGCCTTCCAGGAATTAATAGACTCTCGTCCGCCAGGGTTTTATACCACCGGCCTGAACAACCTGCCGCTTAAATGGCAAAAGTGTATAGACAATATGGGTGCATACTTTGATGAATAAAATAATTCCTTATATTTGTAAGTTATCAACCAACTTTGCCTTTTTTTCTACAAATTTCATCCTTGACGACCTAATAGATTAGTTGAATTTATTTTTTTCTATTTATGAAATGTTTTACATTTTGCTTTCAATAAACAGTAACATTATCCAATTTGACCTATGTTGGTATATATATATATATATATATTTTTTTTTTTGTTTATAATTAAGAAAGGTTGGCAGATTCCTAATGGAAGACCTATATTTTGTATTTAAAAAAATTGAACTAAATTATTATAAGTGCAATAAGTGCAATATTATATTACAATAAGTAATAAATCAAAATATATTCTCAACGTATATTAAATATAATTTCAAAAATAAATTTTTTAAATGCTCTAATATTTTATCGATAATTTTAAGATCTAAGATAAATCTATTGAAAATTAACATAAAAAATAAGAATAAATAAAATTATATTTTGCTAAATGCTATCAAAATGCCAAATCAATAAATATTTAATAGATTTTAGCTTGAACGAATGGGTATTGGAGAGTTCAAATTTTATTATAAAAATTAAAATCTGAACTTAAATATTCAATTATACTATTATAAATACCTGTAATATTAAAAATGTGTAAAATACGTTGTATAAAAAATTGTACTTTTATGTTGTACAGAGAGGAGGTTACGATGGCATCGGCTCTTCTGTAAAGAATGGATGATTTAAGGCGTCCGAAGCATTTATTCGATCATTTGGATTGAATTTTAACATTCGCTGTAAAAAACAATGCATCATAAACTTTTTAATTCCAGTATTATCTGTCTCATTTTGTAATACGAAACTAAAAGGGAAACTTCATTTTTTATGTTGTACATTTAAAATATCATCTTAGGGTGGTAATTCTGAAGTGGCACCTCTCAAATATTTGACATCATGTCCATCACAATTTTGACATGTCAATTGTTATTTTGACATGTCAATTGGTTATCTGACATACACTCTGTTCCAAACGGTTAAGCGGAACTAAATGGGAATTTAGTTCTTTTAGGTTGTCACGAGAAGGGACCTTGCTTGGGATATTTCATTTTTCATGTTGGGATGTCAAAATTTAAAATTCCAACAATGAAACCATGGAAACGAATGACATATGTCAAAATTAAATATTTTTTTTAGATATTTTAATGACAAAAAAATAAATAAATGGGAAATTTGTATTAAGAATGACACAAAAAATCAAAATATAAAGAAAATGACATTTTAAAATGATATTAACCTTAACCAAAAAATGTTTATTGTAAGTATGATTTACAAAGCTTAAACAAAACGGCCGAGAGGCACGATTTAAACGATGAAAGTAACTAGATTGCAAAATCTAGTTCCGCTTAAGCGTTTGGAACAGACTGTATGTAGTTTTTGGTTGAATATAACCTCGATATAATAAAACTTAACCACAAATTTAAAAGCCAGATTTATAAGTTCACATGTTTCCATAAAAGTCTATTTACACCAAAACAGTCACCAAAGTAACCAGATCTAGTTTCGTATTACAAAATGAGACAGATTATATATGCTGTTCACTTTTGTAAGAACAAACTAAGAGGGAATTTTGTTTTCAATAGTTTGCTCCTTTGAAACTGTATGTCATGTTGGTATTAAAAAATGTCACTTTTTTAAAATGTCGATCCATTTGACATATGTCATAATGAAAAATGATATCTTAATTATAATGATCTTATCTGTCTCATTTTGTAATACGGAACTAACAGGAAAAGTTCATTTTTTATGTTGTATATTGACAATACATTTATAATATTATCATAGTATTGGTTCACACGGATACGCCAAAGTCTGTTTACACCACAACAGTCACCAAAGTAACCAGATTTAGTTTCGTATTACAAATTGAGACAGATTATCATAACTTTATCAACCTAAAGTCGGTTTTACAGCGTAAGGAATATTATTAATTGACATTTAAAGTCAGTAACACACCATAAAAGTAACCAAAATAACCAGAACTATGGTCTATTTCAAAGTAGAAAAATGTGTGTAAGAAGATAGGAGCTGTTTGTCCTTGCTTCGGATTGGTTTAGATCATCATCCCTATTACACTATAAAAATATTGTTTTTAGTACAAGTTGACAGATGTTCAGTGTCGTACATTGGAAATATATATTATTTATATTATTTAATTTTTCTCATATATTTTGTTATTATTTACATATTCAGACTTTTATTTATATTCTTGGCGTAGATTTTATGGAGAACATTCTCCATGTAATTTGTTTTTACGCAGTTATATATTTTTTAGGTTATCTGACATATAAATATTTTTTGACACTTGACAGTTAACAAATCAAGATAGAGGACTAATGGGAGGCCAAAAGACAGCCCAGCTGATTGTGCCCAAAGAAGAATTTATTGATATAATTTATAGACCTTCATAAATACATATATTTTTAATTTTTATTTACAATAATTATTTAAATAAAAAAATTTAGCTCTGAAGATATATTGTTTGTTTTATTGCTTTGTTTAAACTCTTTTAGCCAAATCTCTCTTTTTATATACAGTACATAATTTTTAAAATTAATATTTTTTTAACTTTTTCAAATTTCCCATTAAACTGAATTTATGTCGTATAAATAACGTAAGTGTATTATCTACTTTGTTTATTTCAATATCTTATTAACCTTTTTTATATTAAAAAAAAAATCACTTGTTAACCCAGTTGCTACGCCCATGCCCTAGTTGTAACTTATTTTAAATTTCCCGCTATACTGTATTTGATCAGTGTAAATCGTACTCGGTTCGCAGCGCTATCTACTTTTTTCTACTTTGAAATAGACCATAGTGTGTTCTTACAAAAGTTAACAGCTTATAACTTCTTCAAACTGTTCATGATGAAAATAAATAAACTTATTATACTTAAATAAATATATAAAATAATAAGTACACTTACTGTTAATAAATCCTTACTATTGTCACATAATCTGGGTAAGATCATTTTAAATGGTACTCCTATTCTAGGTTGAAAAGTACTGTACGTTATAGATACATTATCAGGCCAATCAGATTCCGGAGGTGTTCCTATTATTCTAAAAAAAAAATAAAAATGGCTTTAAAATACTTTTTATTTAATAGTTCAATACACTGCAGTCTATGTATCTAATTGATGTGAACTAATATTTCTTTTACAGAAAATCTGTCATAAAAAAGTTTTCAACTTACTGGAATATTCTATCTAACTGGTCACCTTCTGATGTACCACAGAACAAAGGTTGAAGACGGAATAATTCTGCCATAATGCAGCCCAAGGACCAGATATCGACAGGAGTTGCATAAGGTAGTCCAAGAAGTACTTCTGGAGATCTATACCATAATGTTACTACCTGTAAAAGTCAAAAATATATTGTAAAAGCAGTTCAGATACTTTATATTATAGAATAATGTTTTTATAAACATATAAATAAGGATTCGAAGATATATTTATAGGTTACGTTTTTAAATGATATGAAAATCGAAATATCTTTAGTATTTATTTAATTAAAACTGAGTAAATATTAATATATTGTTTCAGAATGCATAATGGTGTATTATTTTGCTCCAAACTGGAATCATTACAGTCACATTCTTAATTTTTTCGTTTTTTGACAAGTAAAAATGAAAATCAATAATAGATAAAATAAGAACAATATATTGTTCTGCAAAAATAATGACGTATTAAATAATAATGTATAAAATAAGAATTTTAATTAATAAATATTGAGTTGTAGTTTTGATGTGAAGCATTTTCTTACTTTGAAAATTTAATTTATACTTCCAAAATACAATTTAAAAAAAAAACAACATGCTAAATTCAAATAAAAGGAAACCAACCGCGAGGCGGCAGCATTGAATCCCATTTTGTGACGTAGTTACTAATATGGTCTATTTAAAACTTAACCTCAATATTTTGTGATGTTCTGCAAATGACAAAACTAGGTATACATATACAGGGTGTTTGTTTGAAACGGGGCACCCCGAAAATATCCTTTATTTGTAAAGATACAAAAATTTTCAGAACAAAAGTTAAACTAGACAAAAAGGCTCATCTAAAGGTTACTATAAGAATTCTGAGGCACTTCCGGTTTCACCGGAAATGATGTCAACTTTTGATCTAGCATAGGGAATCGATAATTTTATATTTTTTTCCTAAAAGTACATTAAATTAGCTTTACAATGACACCAAAAAATCATATTTTTATGTTAACCATTTCAAAATGGCGACCATTTATTTACAAAATAATAATCAACATAAGTTTTACAAAGTTGAACGTAGCAAGCTTTGAAAACAATAAAAAGGGCGATGGAATTTTTTTTTCTAAATAGTCAAATAGTTTATTTTAGAGATATTTTGTTTCTTTTTTTATTGTTTTCAAAGCTTGCTACGTTCAACTTTGTAAAACTTATGTTGATTATTATTTTGTAAATAAATGGTCGCCATTTTGAAATAGTTAACATAAAAATATGACTTTTGGTGTCATTGTAAAGCTAAATGTACTTTTAGGAAAAAAATATAAAATTATCGATTCCCTATGCTAGATCAAAAGTTGACATCATTTCCGGTGAAACCGGAAGTGCCTCAGAATTCTTATAGTAACCTTTAGATGGGCCTTTTTGTCTAGTTTAACTTTTGTTCTGAAGATGTTTTGTATCTTTACAAATAAAGGAGATTTTCGGGGTGCCCCGTTTCAAACAAACACCCTGTATGTAAATATGAATCAACAATATTTATTAAACGAGATACTTTCAACTGATTTCCTCTTGGATGAAACCGATATGATGAATTTATCATAGATGATTTGAATTTCGCGCCATAAAAATGTGGAGGGGGTTTATCTTATCTATTATCTTTTCTAGATAATTATTTTTTTAATTATCTTTATCTTTGTTTAGTCACAAAAAGGTGGTATTATCTTATCTTTGACTAGATAACATTTTAAGTTATCTATGCTCAACACTGTGAGGAGGGTATAGGGGAAAAATTTTAAGATCGTAGCGCCACGCGGATATTTTGGAAACCATTCTTAAACAGATACCACTTGTCATTTACTTGTAAATAATAGCGAAAAGTGTATCAAAAAACGACAAAAAATAAATAATTGTATGCGATTTTCTGATTTTGTTTTAAAATTTTATAATCAAGTAAGTATACACACGTACTGTGAGGACATTTTTTTTAAGTGACATTACTTGTAAACATCTTAAATACTACGTTTTGTAATCTGGTTTTAAGTTATGGCGGGACAGTTTTCCATTGTCGATTATTTTAATTATATTGGGGGCTTAAATAATAATTCCCGTGTCGTTTACGAAGGGGTAGTAATCTACAATGCTGGGCATATAATATTGTGTGGGGTCACTGAGAAAAACAGAGAGTTCATAAAGGTTTATACAGACTTGTGCATCAAACCCACACACAATAACAGGAATTTTCAAGATATGCGATAGTAAATACAAAATTGAAAATATTATTTGTAGTCACTATCATTAAAATGTAATGAGCAAACTTTCATATAAGGGCTCACTTTTTTTCCAATTTTTAAAATGTTTATCTAAACATCGCGTCGATTCCTAACCTCTTGCTTTCCCAATTTTGTTTAGAACCGTACGGTGTCTCATATTGGTGGAAACAAATGAAACGATATTTCCGGATTTCTTCTTTTCAATGAATTGCACATAGGCACACAACAATATGTATTAAGGATTCCACACACCAAAGCGGCCGCGGTGGCGATAATGCAGCGGCCTAACGCAACCTATACAATACAATGAGACCACGCACATACAAGCGTTCCGCTATCTGAGAACGCCACCGACTGCAGCGTTCAGTCTAGCGATCACCAAACACTGGCGGCCAAACTCGACATGTTGCGTTAGGCCGCGCGATATTCATTGTTTATATACCACAGAGTGAATATATTTAAGAAAATAATGTCGAAAATAGATAATTTAACAGAAAAAATCATAGATCAGTAAAGGATCATTTAATTTTGTATGACTTCGCACATCCTGATTACAAGAATATTAGGAAAACAAATAAAGTGTGGGACGAAATAGGAAAAGTTTTGGAAAAGTTTGATAGTAAAGTCTGTTCCAAACGATTAGGCGGAACTAGATTTTGCAATCTAGTTACTTTCATCGTTTAAATAATGCTTTTCAGCCGTTTTGTTTAAGTTTTGTAAATCATACTTGCAACAAACATTTTTTGGTTAAGGTTAATATCATTTTAAAATGTCATTTTCTTTATATTTTGATTTTTTGTGTCATTCTTAATACAAATATCCCATTTATTTATTTTTTGTCATTAAAATATGTAAGAAAATTAATTTAAGTTTGACATATGTCATTCGTTTCCATGGTTTCATTGTTGGAATTTTTAATTTTGACATTCCAACGTGAAAAATGAAATAACACAAGCAAGGTCCCTTTTCGTGACAACCTAAAAGAACGAAATTCCCATTTAGTTCCGCCTAACCGTTTGAAACAGACTGTAAGTAGATTATTATTTTTCCTCTACATACAATTAATTATTCTATTGTATTCTCGCAATCAATATTATCATACAACTATATACCGTGATTCACTAACTGATCGCTACCGCTACCGCCACTCCCACCGCGTTAGTGTGAGGAGACCTGATCGCTAGTCGTATCGCTACCGTGGCCGCTACCGTGGCCGCCACCGCGGCCGCTTTGGTGTGTGGAATCCTTTATACATTTTTCAATGATTATAATAAAAGTTTAAAAACAAACTTCATACAAAACCAATAGACAAAACGAAATGTTATCTGTCGCATACAAGTTCATGAAACCTTCACCAGATGGTAGGGTGCTTAGCTGCAAATCCCTATACCAAAAACTGGTTACGACAAATGCCTTAATATTGGTGGCGACTACGTTGAAAATTAATTTAGAAGTATGTGTAACTCTTGTGTATATTAAAACTTTTCTTATTACCCTTATTTGATTTTATTAGCTCAACGGAACTTGAAAAAAAAGCCGTCGTATTTCGCTTCATAACATATTGTGCATTATAATAGAGTGGTGGGCAAAATTTTCTGGAAATTTATTTGTAAATATCGTTAATACAAAAACGTAATACTTACCACTGATGTTAGCCTCATTTCAAAATCATAACTTTTGGCTAATCCAAAATCTGCTAATTTAATATGTCCATTACTTGTAACTAATAAGTTTTGTGGCTTGAGATCTCTGTGTACAATCCTATGACTATGTAAGAAATCAACTCCACTTAAAATTTCCCGCATTATTTCCTAGAAAATATTTATTTATAAGTACCTATATATTTTTCAAAAATAGATGTGTTGTATGCAAATTATTGTTTGTTTTTTTTTCCTTACCATTATTCTTATAGTTCCTAGTCCTTCAGGTGAAGTACATTTCTCAATATACGATGCTAAATCCTGTTCCACATGTTCAAATACTAGAAAAAGTACTAATTGTTGTTCTTTCTCTAATGTTTTTCCATGACAAATGTCTAATAACCGAACAATGTTGGGATGTTCATATGTATCTAATTGTTTTAATAATGATATCTCTCTCAATGTCGACATTGGCATTCCATCTTCTGTAAGTGGTACTCGAACTTTTTTAAGGGCTACTGTAAGATTATTTGAACGATCTCTTGCTTTGTATACTGTTCCGTAAGCACCTACAAATTTAAACTCAAATAAGTTTATTTTATTAGTGACTCAAATTAACGCGTATCCCTATTGTCAACTGACAATAACTGAAGCGCCTCTAGTGAGATTTTGAGTAACTGACAGGTAGAGGATAGTCGAGTTTGTTTACTGTTGTTTTCATAGCGAGTTTTTAAAAAATGTCTTTAAAATTGCAAGAAAAATTAAATGTAACGTGAATTGTTGTTAATATTAATTGAATTAGTTGAAGGCACTCGTTGAAACATTTTAAAAAAGTTTAAAATAAAAACACTCGGTTTATTGTTATTGTATAGCCCCTCCATAGCCTACAAAATTCTCAATAAAAAACATAAACAACGCCTTTTAAAAAAATTTTTTCACTATGACCATTCTCCCCAAGATAAGATATATAGACGTATTCCTTTTATAGGCCACAGTAGTTACAAAATAGCTAACCAATTAAGAAAACAGAACATTCAGGCAGCTTTTCATAATAAATTTACTTTAAAAAGAATGTTAGTTAACAATAAAATTAATAATAAAAACTTCATGTTAAGTAGTGGCGTATACGAAATCAGCTGCAACGAATGTGATTTTATTTATATAGGAAAAACAGAGAAGAACTTCAATATTAGAATCAAAGAGCACATGAGCGCATGGCGTCTCAACAAAACACATTCAAATGTTGCAGAACACATGATTCACAATAATCATACGTTTGATTTTGATAATGTTAAAATATTACATGTACAACCTAAGGGATTAAAACTGGACATGTTAGAAGCGTTTGAGATTAAAAAGGCTGTTTCTAAGAACAAAAATTTAATGAATGAACAACTTGAACTCATTAGTTCTCCGCTTCTAACGCCTTTTTAATCCTTTAGGTTTTTCCTCCATTATCTTGTTTGTTGTACCTACCTGCGTGTATATATATATCAGTTATGTATGTGATCTATTTATTCTGAAGATGACTTTGTAAGTCGAAATACGTATAAATACAGTAAATAAATTTTACAATAAACAATAAACCGAGTGTTTTTATTTTAAACTGAATTGTTGTGTTTATCTTTGCAATGCAAAAGTAGGTCGTGATAGAGACCTAAGTTTTCATTGTTTACGAAACGTGGCATAAAAGCCTTATTACCTTCAATTATAACCCTAGAGGTTACTTGGGCACTGAGAAAACGGAAAATTTCATTTAACGCAACCCTCATATTGAATAATAAATTAATTTCAATAAATATCACATGAAGATACCATTGAACGTGTCAAAAATATCCTATCTGAGTCAGCCATGATGATAATGCAGTGGCGCTTCTATCGGTAGTGTCAGATGACAATAGCGGCAATAAAGCGAACACTGCATAAAAGTATACTGTCATTGTTTACGTATAGTTCAGCATGTGTTTTTTTTGTTTTTGTCAATTCTCACTCCGTTTTTACAACTAGTAAAGTGATAAATTTAAGAAAAAAAGATTAGGTACTCCTTGTGTGTATGGTTGTCATTCAAGGAAAGAACATCCTCCAATATTAGATGAATTTTATTAGAAAAATAATAGTGTATGACAAAGTTTCTTTATAGTGCTGCTGTCATTTGCAACAACCTTTTATTGCGAACAAGGCTTTTCCACTCTCATAAACTTCAAGTACAGAAATCGGCTAAAATCCGAAGACAGTATCCAAATTGCTCTGACATCAATAAGCCCCAATTTTGTAGTTCAAAAATGAAACATAATTTCTCCAAAGTGAAAAGTTCTCAATAGAATTCTTTTGTTCCCTAATGAGATTTTTACTAATGTTGCCTGTTACTATTTTCTTATTTCATGCAGTTTATTTTTTATTTGATCATTTTGGTAATTTTGTCTTTTTATTTTTATATGCTCTACTGCAACATCACTGACTTGAAGTCAATTTGTTTTTAATTTTTAATTTTGGCCACACAACAGGCACAAGCCCATTAAAAGTGTTATTTACACAGTATCAAAAAAAAATAAATAAATAAATAATCAGTAGAATGATTATAACATAGATAATACAGAATATTATTTAAATTTTAGTTAAAATTTTGTAGTATACTAATGATATTATCTGTCTCAATTTGTAATACGAAACTACAGTCTGTTTCAAACGCTTAGGCGGAACTAAAAGGGAATTTCGTTCTTTTAGGTTGTCACGACAAGGGACCTTGCTTGGGTTATTTCATTTTTCATTTTGGAATGTCAAAATTTAAAATTACAACAATGAAACCATGGAAACGAATGACCTATGTCAAAATTAAATTATTTTTTTTATATATTTTAATGACAAAAAAATTAATAAATGGGAAATTTGTATTATGAATGACACAAAAAATCAAAATATAAAGAAAATGACAATTTAAAATGATATTAACCTTAACAAAAAAATGTGTATTGTAAGTATTATTTACAAAGCTTAAACAAAACGGTCGAAAAGCACGATTTAAACGATGAAAGTAACTAGATTGCAAAATTTAGTTCCGCTTAACCGTTTGGAACAGACTGTAAGAGGAAAATTTAATTTTTTATGTTGTCTATTTAAAATATCATCTTAGGGTGGTACTGCTGAAATGGCACCTTTCAAAACATTTGACAATTCATATCTGACATTAAATTATATGTCAATTTATTTTTTTAATTGAAAAGTATTTTTATACAACCAAAATAAGAACATAACATCAGAAAATATGCATAAGAGACAACAATTAGATAAATATACAAAAAAACACATATATAACGCTTATGGAAAACTTTTAGAAAAAAATGGAACAAAATTAAAAAGAAGCGAAATTATAGACTTTGTGGCAGATATTTTTTCAGTAAATCTTGGTGTCCTTTTTGTTGTGAAATATAAAATAATTTACCCATTTCAATTTCTTTAGATTTCTGAAGGAGAAGTAAGAAAAATTTTATTTAAATGAAGGTGTAGAAAATTTAAGACCGACGAACATGGGGAGAGGTAATAATAAGAAAATAGAATGAGATTTTAAGGGCAGCACAATAAAATGATAAATTATTATTATATTTTATCACGATATTTCATTGATAATCGTAATATTTTTTACTATTATACGAGTAATAATCGAAAGTTTGATGAAATAAATATTAATATTTGACATGTCAATCACAATTTTAACATGTCAATTTAGTAATAACCTCAATATGATGAAACTTAGCCATACTTTTAAAAGCCAGATTTACAAGTTCACATGATTCTACAAAAGTCTATTTACACCACAACAGTCACTAAAGTAACCAGATCTAGTTTCGTATTACAAATTGAGACAGATTATATTTTTCTTAAAGGTAATAAAACTGGTGGAGCAAATATCAGGAAAGTTATCATATGCAGTTAAACTATTTACATGTAAAGAAATGCGATTAATTGGTGAATTATAGGTAGAATTAGATTTACTAAAAGGCAAAGATAAATGTTCACTAATTCTAGTATTGTAAATTGGGATTTTGAAGTTAAATTTATTTAGAAGATCAGGACAATCAATAATACTGTTGAAAATTTTAAAACAAAAACTTAAACCACGCAGAATTCTTCTGTTTTCTAAAGATAACAGATTGAGTTTCACATTTTGAAATCTAAAATTTAAAATTTCTTTTTTGTACATTCTCATTTCGTTTAATATATACAAGATATTGAGGAGACCAACATACAGTACAAAATTCCAACTGACTTCCTACTAGAGAAACATAAAGAGATAGGAGTGTTTTATAGGATTTAAAGTCCTTTCCGATTCTAGATATAAATCCAAGCATTTTATAAGATTTTTTGATAATATAATCGATATGTATATCAAATATCAATTTAGTATCAAAATTTACACCTAGATATTTAACAATTGAAAGTTGCGGCATAATATCACCGTTTAAATTATAGTTGAAATCAATTATACTTCTGTTTCTTGTAAAGGATATTTTAGAACATTTAGAAATATTTACATTTAATTTATTGATATTTAGAAAAATAGATAATCTATTTAAATCAAATTGAACTTGACAACAATATTGCAGAGATAAAATTTGTAGAAAGATTTTTAGATCGTCAGCAAAGAGAAGGAAGTTACAGTAATGAAAACAAGATAAGATGTCACTAATAAAAATGATAAATAGAAGAGGGCCAAGGTGGCTTCCCTGTGGCACACCAGAAGTGACAAATAGGCGAGTTAGATGGAAACGTTTTGAAAGTCTTGCTTTTTTTAGGGGTAGTTCACGTCACCCTAGGATGGGCAAGTCTTGATTATTTTACTTACCATTTCCAATAACATTAAGTTCTTCATAATGCGCCGAACTTTTAAATAGTCCCATTCCATCACCAGAGCTTCTAGAAGGTCCTGCCATATTTTTGTTTATTCCATATCTACTTGTCTGCAAAAAGAAAACTAAATCAAAAACTGTAACTAATAAAATATAACATATGACTATTATCTGGTTTATTTATATTTAGAAAGCTGTACTATCATCTAATAATAAAATAATGCAAATATTAATAAATAATCTTAAGTGATGTAATAAGTTCTCAAGTTATCTTTGTTTAATAAGTTTAATGGTGTTTGATTTGTTGTTCGTTACAAATGGCCAGTGGCGCAATATTAGGGTAAAGCTGATTCTACACTTTGCATCCAATGTGACTGCTAGCGTTGGTGCCAATGTTGACAATGGTCCCTTGCAGGGCCCGCTCTACGGGGCGGACAACCCGGACATTTGTCCGGGGCGGTATTTTGGCTGTTAATGTGACAAAATATTGATAAGTTAAATACCCAATTAATCGAAATTTATACTTTTATTTAGCTAAAATCATCATGCAATTTACATTTCGTATTTACTGGTTTTGCCTAAAAGCTAAAAAAAAATATTTGTAAAACTTACTTCTGAAGAGAACAACCATAAAAGAGCGGCATGTTTACTTAAACAACAGAAAAGGCTAGGTATCTATGAAATTGATAATTTAATAAGAGAGGAAGCCTCAGGTTTATTAAATTGTATTAAACAGTTTAAGTTTTTGTGTTTAATAGTTATTTGGCATAAAATATTGAACTGTATTAATCCAATAAGCAAGATGATGCAAACCAAAGATTTCGATTAAGCATCTGCACTTGATCTTTTACAAAACTGCAATTCTGCTAAATTCTTTACAACAATGTCAACATTCTTGTCAACAATGACGGATTTATAATATAAAAATTTCAATTGTTTGTATGTGTATTTGGTTTTATGTTTTAACGTATCTTAATTTCATCGCCGGTCAGCGAATCACGGGACAGAATATCACCAGTTAGCCAATCACGGGAGAGAGTGTAAGCTGTCAGCCAATCAAGAGACAGGGTGTCCCCAGTTAGCCTATCACGAGAACCTTAGGAAAAATTGACGTCATAATGTTACCGACACTACATACAGACACTTGCTAATTATATAGTTAGATTATTTATTCATGAACTTTTTAAGATGGAAAAACGATTCATTTTTACTCAGTACATTACATTTATATTGTTAAAACTAAAAATAATTTGAGACGTTAATTTATGCTTACGAAACCGTAGACATTTATGTATGTAATTATATTCGTAGATTCTTAGAAAATAAATCTGCAAAATATTGTTAATATCGGTCAAAGGATATAGCAGTGTCTAGAGTTTCTTGTTTATGCCTACGAAGCCCTAGACATTTCTGTAAATAATTATATTTGTAGATTCTTAGAAAATAAATCTGCAAAATATTGTTCATATCAGTCAAAGGATATAGCAGTGTCTAGAGTTTCTTATTTATGCATACGAAATCCTAGACATTTCTATACGTTATTTTATCCGCAGATTCTTAAAAAATAAATCTGCAAAATATTTTTCATATCGATCATAGGATATAGGAGCGTCTAGAGTTTCTTTTTTATGCCTACGAAATCCTAGATATTTCTTCTTATTTTATCCGCAGATTTTTAGAAAATAAATATGCAATATATTTTTTATAACGATCATAGGATATAGGAGTGTCTAGCGTTTCTTGTTTATGCCTACGAAATCCTACACATTTCTATATGTTATTTTATTCGCAGTTTCTTAGAGAATAAATCTGCAAAATACCTGTCAATCAAGAGACCTCAAGAGTCCCCAGTTAAGCAATCACGAGAAAAAATGAGGTCACAATGTTACCCAGATCACATACACACACTTGCTAATTATATATATACGATGAGCGACGATTTAAGGGTTTCTAGGTTATACCTACAATTTTAAAATACTGGTACCCCTCTTAATCATGAATAAATGTAATTGGTAGAAAAGATTTAATTACTTATCACAACTCTCCGTTACTGATACTTGTTTATAGTTGTTTGATTTCATGTTATTAATGAATGACTTATATTTTCTTAGAAGTCCATTCATGAGAATGTCTCATGATTAGAGATGCTATGTTTTGCACTTCCGTTTACGAGACGGACATTTAAAAATAGTAAATTCATTCAATGGTACACCTACACTATATTTTTAGACATGGATCCTACGCTCAAGTGATTCATAAGACATTTAAATATTTTTTGTTACAATTTCAGGAAGTAAAAACCATATCAACTCAAAAGTATTAAACCATTGAATAATTTTTTAGAATTGCCCCAACATTTTTTATGGTTTTAAGTTAATGTTTTTATGTGACTTGTATTTCCGGTAACTTAAAAGACACTTACAGTTATTCTTAGAACTTGTGGCAGATGTTTTGTAAAACATATTTGCAAACATGTCCATTACATGAAGAATATAATTAAAAGATATGATAAGATGTTTTTGTTTTTATTTGATGAATGCGTGGTAACCTCATTCAAGAGTTCTATGTAAGTATAACCCTTATAGCGTTTTCACAAACACCAGCAAAATTCGCGTCAGCAGCGGCTAAAGTAATGCATTCTTTCACACACAGCGGCAAAATCGGGGCCGGAACCAGCTCTAACAATAGGGGATACGCATAAAATTTGTATTTCCTTAAAACTACATTATTTTGATATGTTAATGTTAGTTATGTCACCTAACAAAACAAAAATTACATTTTAATTAATATTATAGCCAAATTTTTGAATTAAAATATTGTAAATTTGAAATAAGCCGACCACGGAGCGAAGGTTGCCGAGTAAAACGACTGAGTATGACGTCAAACGATAGGGGTTTCACATCACAGATACAGCTACAACATAATCTTTACACGTGTGTGTATTGTATTGTTCGAGAGTTTTGTATTTGTTTTTAAGCAATTTTTCACGCATTTATTATTAAAATGGCAGATAAAGATTTTGTTAGGGCTCAGAGTGATAATTTACCCAACATTGATGCATTTATGCTCATGGAATATATGAAAAATAATGAATGCTACAGTGCTGAGAAAATACGTGGTGTCAAAGTAATTTTTATTTTATATTCTATAACTTAATGTAAACAAACGCTGCAACTCTGTAAAATGTAAATATTTATGTAATTTAGATGTCAGAATTTTACTACATTGTTTACATGAAGTTACAAAACGTTAAAGGCATAATTGAAATACTGCAATATAAGTTATCTATTTTAATATAAAATTTAATTCGGTAAACATGTATAAATTGTTTTTATAGAATTAAACTTTATTTTAACTAAAATCACTCTAACTTTACATAACCTATGAAAGTTATACAAACAAATAAGTTCAGAACAGACTATGTACGCCGGTAAGCTAGTAGTGTCATACGTCAGTTAGAAGGGGTATGACGTCACACGTCGTTTTCGCGCGCTACATACATTTATGATTTTTTTAAGCCTTCAAATTACAAAAAAAAAAAATAAAAACTGTTTTTTATGTTTATATTTAACAAGAGGAATATAATAAAAAATAAAAAAAAATCATGCCTATCCCCTATTGCAGATTTTCACACACACCGACAAAATCAGCGCCGGCACTATGGGCGCGCTCAGTAAGGGGCAATAAGCCCCCCCCCCCTCCCTAGAGTAACCACTTTAAACAGTTTTATTCCAAATCCTTATGGTTTTTTGTTCCCAAATTTATTTATTTTTATATTTTTTAATTTTATATTATAACTATTATGTTCAGGGCCGGCGCGAGGGTCTTTGGCACCCGTAGGCAAGATTTAATGGAGCGCCCCCAGACAGGGCAAAATTTCAAGTGAAGACCTAAAACAAAGGTCCTCACTTGTAAATTTCAATTGAAGATCTAAAAAAAAAAGTCCACACAGCGCTGGAGACGGTTCTTCTAATCCTCATAGCAGTGCTGGAACTCGGATACTGGAATAGCTTTCAGCTGGTTACGGACGTTTGAATGTTTTCGAGTATCCCAAAATGACGTCCCGTGAAGTGATTTTTCTATCTTGGGAAGAGGAAAAAGTCACAAGGACTCAAGTCATGCGAATAAGAAGGCTCAGACGCCACAGAAATGTTTTTTCTGGCCAAAAACTCATTTATTGAAACCATTTTTGCGCAGATTTTTCTCATCCCCAATTCAATTGCCAAAATCTGATGAACGGTAGTGTGAGTCAAATTCAACTCTTCTCCGAATCTTCTGACTAACAACCGACAATCTGAACGCACCAGATCCCGGATTCTGTCGACATTTTCATAGGTTCTTGAAGATGTAGGTCTTCCGTTGCGTGATTCATTTTCAATCAACTCTCCTCCTTCTGATAATGCCTTAAACCACCAAAAAAACTGGGTCCTTGACAAAACACTGTCTCCGTAGGCCTGCTGAAGTTTTGCAAAAGATTCCGTTGTACTGTGCCCAAGTCTGAAGCAAAACCTGATAAGACACCGTTGCTCGAAATGAATTCACTCATTTTTAGAACGCACTAGCAAAAACTGTTTCACGAAAAAAATCGCTACAGACAACAAAATTACTCTAACGACTTCAAACTCGTACTGAAGGCGTATCACATGTTTACCTGTCGCCCCTCCAAGTCCCGCGTCCCATATGTTGCAAGATCAAACGCTATGTTGCCAGTTCGGTTACTTAATTAACACACCTAGTATATTCTTTTTAAATGTCAAATTACAACGTATAGAAGAAACTTCCTAAGCGCCCTGACATCTGGTGGCAATTTACGGAACATACGAAAGTGACATTGTTTTTTTTTTTTTGTTCAATGGCGAAATACGTGTTTTTTGTTGTTTGTTTTATTTTTGTGAATTATGAAAAAAGAAAAAAACAATCAATTTTATTGTGTGCCGCAAGGTAAATCGTGAATAAGGAAGAATCCTTCTTAAACATTCCATAATTTACCTAAATCGAAAAAAATATCAATTGAAACGACGTTTGGAGGTAGAGAGAAAGTGGATCGTAGGTTTATATGGACCCAAAAACTAAAAATGGGCAAAAATCCAAGCCCATGCATGCATGTTTGCTCGTTGCATTTTATGGAAACTGATTTTTTACGTCCAAGAAAAGACTGAAAAAAAGCATTTATCCCATCCAAAATTTGTCTAAATCATCAGTTGATATATTAAAAGGCCCTTCTACTTTTTCAGGCAGAGATATTAATTTTTACTAATATATTTACCATAATTTTGTTGTTATTACATTGACAGATAGTCAAAAAGAATTAAAAATGCAATGAAAAACTAAAAATTTCCTTGAATTTTCTTTAGAATAGTACATTATTACATATCTTGTAAATCGTAGATTACCTTTAAATTTAAAAAAAAAGCTCGGAAAACAGGACAAATACAACTCGTGTTCATGTTCACGATGTAAACAAATACACGAGTAACAGTTTAATGTCACTTTTGAGTGTTCCAACTTTGCCGCTTATGGCGCTTCGATTTTAAAAAGTTTCCCCTATTGTCCATATGTCAAAAAGTTGTTACTGTCTATTTGGTTAGTTTAGATTTTGCCACTTTGGCGCTGCAATCTAAAAGGAGTTACCTATATGCTTGTTAAATAAAATACTATTTTTACGATAAAGGCACATCACTGATTAAGAGAGACAACAGTGTAGGCTAGAAATGCAGGAGTCATAAAGCGTTAAACGTAATTATTACGTTATTACTGTTAAGTTAAATTATGAAAATATCAATTCTCCATATTCTCCAAATATAACTGCACAAATTTTTAAATTCCTTCTATAAAATTTAACGATTTCCGTATATTTGCAGTTGTTAGATGCAGTCAGGTGTCAAGATATTTGTACTGAGCATAATAAAAGTGTTGTGCTGAAACGGTTAATATAAGAACAGGATATGTAAAATGACAGCTGGTTAGTAGTGTAAGAACATCTGCCTGTTGAACCCCTATTACAAGAACTTGCACTCGCAATACGCTCTTCGTTTACACTACACGGAGAATTTGTCCAAGCATTTGCTCTCAATGACTTGTACTTCATTCACTCATGAGAAAGTTACTTTGTTTAAATATTTGGTTACAATAAATATAAGTTAAATAATGAATGGATATCTGCAAACAGTAATATGACCATGGGAAATGTATCTCTTGTTTCATTTTTAACGGTGGTAAATTGCTAAATAAATAGTAATTCTAAAGCTGCATTCACAGCTCTTAAATTAGTAGACTGTAGACCAGGGGTGCGCAACCCGTAGCTCGCGAGCCACGTGTTGCTCGCGGCGACTTTTAATATCGCTCAATTTGTCACCTCGGGCATGAATATTTGCATTCTCTAAAAATTATTTGCTCTATAAAATACAATACCCCAGTGAATGGCCACCGTTGCTCGACATTTCTTTTATATATAGAAAGAAAGAAAAACTTTAAGTTTAGGTATTAATTTGGACGATTATTTGTAAAAACAAGTTTTCGGTAAATTTTCTACGCCACTGGCTAGTAATTTTTCAGCGCGCATCGCCCTAATACCCTTTTCACACTAGAACTTTAAGACGAGTGAACTTAAAGTTCACCGATGTTTAACATCGGTATGCTTTCACATTTGATGTTTAAATCTCTGGTGCTGTCATCAGCTACAGTAATTTTGTCCTCAAGTTACCGTCATGAAATTACCAGTTTTGAACTGTCTGCGCAGACGCACATTTTGAATTATTATAAACAAATATGGATATTTCATTTCATTCTACAATAAAGACACTACAATAACGAATATATTACACCTGTATCAACATGTAAGTCGATACATTTTATCTCAATTATTGTAGCTCTGTATTTTATTAAACACATTATTAAAATAAATAATTTTATTATAAAAATAAGTATAAACTTCTTATAACATCGATATAATACAGTATTCTTGTTTATGATAATATAAAATGTTGACAGCACAAATTAAGAGTATTTTTACCGACCGCCAACATATATAAGGGAGGTATTGTGATCATACCGATTTTGACATTTCGAGATTTCGATGGATCTCCACGAATTGAGGTCCCTACATAACTTTTTGACTATTTTTAGCATGATGTCTGTCGGTCTGTCTGTCCGTCCGTCCGTCTGTCTGTCTGTCTGTCTGTCTGTCCGTCCGTCCGTCCGTCCGTCCGTCTGTCTGTGTGTGTACACGTGCAGAGCAAATTCGGCTGAAAGGATTTTTATGAAACTTCATATTTAAGCTTCTGCCATCAATGGCACGAGTTGATCAACTTTTGGTAAAAATCGGTTGACTAAAAATGGGAGTTTACTCGTGTCGATTTTAAGATTTTTGTGAATATTTCACAACAGAAAAATATTTCGAAAAAAATTATTGAACAAAAGTTGCTATAAAAGCAATAACTAATACCTTTTATTTGAGACGTTTATTGATAAAACGATTTTTTTTTAATAATTTCTGTAAAATTTTTCGAAAGTCTAAATTTTTTCATACTTATATGTAACGTTTCCATGGTCATGATAAAAAATATCACTGTTAGAAAATATTAGGCCAAGTTAATTCTACTGTGCTGCTAGAATGTATTTTATACAAGTAGTTTGTGATGGCGGTCGGTCCTGTGGTGGCCACAGCTGATTTTTTTGCATCACTTGTATTTCTAGAGGAGGCCTTTTTTTTCTCATTACTTGTATTTCTGGAGTGAGGACCTTTTTTTTGACATCACTTGTATTTGTGGAGTGAGGACCTTTTCGTTTGCTCATCACTTGTATTTCTAGAGTGAGGACCTTTTTTTTGCTCATCACTTTACGAAGCATACTCTATTTCTGTAAAAAAAATCTGGTCTGTACTAAGACAAATAAAATATTGTTATAGATACCCTGTATGTCTGTTGTTTATTTACTTGGAACCTAACTCTATACTACTATGAATTAGGCTCATTTTACGTCAGTTCGGTTTACGCTGGTTCTCCTAGGAACGAAACTGCAGCGTATATCCAGTTATACCTGTAGTTCATCTATAAGTTCTGCAGTGACTCGATGTGCTGCGTATTTACTGCAGAAGCGTACATTATCTTAGAAGCCAGTGAACTCATAAATGGAAGAAATCAGACTCCAAGCAAATATCTCATCCAAAGCTGGCTCTTCTACGAGCCAGGTGCGCACCAAGGAATTTTTCTCGGTTGGGGGGCTATTAGTTTTTTTCGTAACTTGCTCACACGTCACGTGTTCGAGAAAAATCATGTTCCCTCTATTTTGATACACCCTGTATAATTTAGGGTTTTGTAGGTATGACCAAAAAACCCTTATATCGTCATTTTGTCGTCTGTCTGTTCGGTAAAAATTGTAGCCGAACGGCTAAACCTAGAGAGTTGAAATTTGGCATGCTTATACAACTCTTTAACCCACACATAGGAAAAATACTAAAACATCTAAAAAACATATCCCCCTAAAAATATAAACAAATATGTGCTCATCGAAAAAAAAAATATTTTTTTTTTTACAATTCTGTGTATGGTATCAAAAAAGCCCTTGGTACGTGGATTAACGATCAAAATTTTATTTTTGCAAAATAAATTATTTTGACGCGATTTTTGCCAATATTGTGCAAAAAAAATTTTTGTCCCACACCTTGTAGCCCAGATGGTTTAAACTAAAAATCTGAAAAAATTCTAAGTAATGTACATTGGTGTGAACCGGAATAGTTCAACAGGAATTTTTGATCAGATTATGTTTTCGGAAAAAAACGCATTTTTTGTGTTTTTAACTAAAATATGTAAAATATTTAATCCGCTATTTAAAACAGTAAACTAGTGAACGTCCGTAGTCCAGTGGTAACGTTCTCGCTTCGTAAGTTGCAAACTACAGTTCGATTCCCGTCAATTTTTATTTTTTCTGTTTTTTTTTTGCAATTTAAATTATTTTGTCAAAATTCTACTTATATTTTGGCAAATGTTGCATTTAATTTTTAAAAGCGTAAATTTAATAACCACTGGGAAGTGTTGACATCATAACTTAATTCTATGTTTGAATGTATACGAAATCAGAGGGGCGAAGTTTATGACTTAAACAACCAATGGAAGCCGTAAGCGCAATTTTCAAAATATTAATGAACCTTGCTATATAAAAAAAAATACTGCAAATATTTAGAAACCCAAATAATGGTATTAGGCATTCGATTAAAATTGATAAAAAAATATTTTAACATAAAATTTGTTTGGGCATCCCAAATAATCATCATTCACTTACTAAATACCTGCGAAACCCTGAAATGTGTGAAAATTCACACTTCACATAATTTTTTTTAATATCATGTTATGTAAAGTGGATTAAGGAATTGCCTTTTGTTTAAAAAGTACTTTTTCTTAGACAATTATACTGTTAGTCATAACGATGTTGATTTTCCACTGCAAATTAGTGTTGCGTGGGCAGGCGCGCACCCAGAACTTTTTCTTGGGATTTAATTTTTTTTTTATAAAATTGTTTTATAGGTTTAGGGGTAGGGACATTACTTGCAACATATAAAAAGATACAGAATTTTCAGCCTGATGAACACGTAGATTACCTTTTTAAAAACGTTAACCAAATAGTTGATGTGATCATGCCAGCTAAGTTTACGGATATGAATCCCAAGATATGTAATTGGCCCCCCAAACTCAATATTTATGTAAATATTGCGACTGAGAGAAAAAATGATTTGTTGGGTTTTGTTATTATTTAAGAAAAGTCGATAAAGAAGATAGAAAGGGGCGTGTGAAAATGCTTTAAGTGAATTGTAAGTCTAAGTATGCAGTTTAAGAACCATTAACTCTAAAAATAAAACAATAAATTAATAAAACCAAAAATAAGAGTGCCAATCAAAACCCACTTGGAATATACTAAGTGTATTTAAATATGTTAATATTTCTTTTGGTATTGAAGGTCAATAAACTGACTTAAGTCATAATTAACACTGATTTAGGTAAATATGTTTATTCTTGCGTCAAAATATTATCAAATACGGACTGAGAATGGTATCAAATCTCTGTTAAAACGAGAACCGTGAGATACATTCAGGTTTAGGTGTTAAGACAGGACTGGACTTAAGTGCAAGTAGACACCTAAGGAATTTGGTTAAATTTCTAGTTCTGAAACGCAAGACCAATGACTATAGGATCAGTTAATTAGGTAAAATAAAATAATCAGGTAAAAGGTTTTTAAATGATGCACTTGGTAAAGTTTCACAATAGTATATTATGCAACGAGCATGGAATGTTGGTCATTTAATACGAGTAAGAAATGACAATTCCATGCAAGTTTCATACTATGCTTTTTCCACGACTATAACTTTATTACTTATTATTTATTAATTTTTTATAATTTTATTTTAATGGCCTTTGCTGCTTCGGCAATTTGCCAGGACAATTATCATTTTTGAACATTATTCCATGCCTGAACGGGATTCGAACCCGAGACCTTAGCAACGTGGAGCACATGTGTTACCACTACGCTACGCCGGTCGGCTATTACTTTATTTTTATTCAGTTCCCTTTAAAAACTAACGATAATTTGACAGTTGCTTACCAATTTATTACGTTGCTTAGCAACGGGCAGGTACGTGTCATATGGAATCTAAATTCAGTTAAAATAACAATACTTGCATCATCTGATTAACTGACAGACCAAGACCAACTCTATTAAAAAATATGTTTGCAAAATTCGACAACTTAAACTGTATTATTTAATTTTAATCCGGTTTCCTTCACAAACTAACAATAATTTTACATATGCTTGCAACCTATTTATAACTTTGCCTAGCAACCGTCGGCCATTGCTGCTTGAACCTGTTATGTAATGAGCTCAACCTGTTACGTAATGAACTCATTACGTAACAGGTCAGCGGTGTATAATAAAACGGAGTGGGGAACTTGCTACATTTACTAACCACTCACACGCCTGTAATGACCGTATATCTATATAGTCCTAGAAAAAATGTTTTATTAAACATTAAACTTGATCAGTGAAAATGTAGTAAAATCCATTATTAATTAATACTTATAAAATTGTCTATTCCTCAGTGTTAGTCGGGTGGAATATTGGCTTTATTCATATAAATATTTCATCTTGTACTGTTAGGTGTAAGATTTACCCAATTTTTTTCTAATATTCGTTATATCTTGGCAGCTAAACTCACATTTATTTATTTTTTAATCGGGGATTCCCCTGGTTCTTAGATTGTTAGTTCCAAATCCACAGTAATTCAAAACCCAGCTGCAATGACTCGTATTGCAGCTAAAATAAAATCAACAAAACATCGGATCAGAGGTTGAAAGAGTGCATGTTCTATGAAGAATATATAAAAGGAAGATCTTCAGATGGACACTCTCTCTCTCATGGCGGTTATCTTCATTACTGAGGAGAAACGACTTTGTTTCTTATTACAATGGTACGCCACCTCATCCATTATGCGTAGTGTTTCTGATTTCGCGACATTAGACTTATTTTCTCGAGAATTCTCGAGAAATCTCGAGAAAAATAATTATATAATTATTAGAATATACATCTTTTTTTAATGTTGAAAATATTGTAGAGGATAAAAACATGTTAAAATTATAATCACCTTTAAAGTACTAAAGTAAAGGCGTCGAGCAAATTTTACATTTGTCGAGAAATGAAAAATGAGAATTAAAACTTTTTCTCGAGAAATTCTCGAGTAGAATCACTAATAGGGGATACGCATAAAATTTATATTTCCTTAAAACTACATTTTTTTGATATTTTAATGTTAGTTATGTCACCTAACACAACAAAAATCACATTTTAATTAATATTATAGCCAAATTTTTTAATTAAAATATTGTAAATTTGAAATAAGCCGACCACGCCGTGAAGGTTGCCGAGTAGATACGACTGAGACTGTAAGGGTTTGACGTCACAGATACAGACAAAACATAATGTTTACGTGTTTATATTGTATTGTTTGAGAGTTTTGTATTTGTTTTTAAACAATTTTTCACGCATTTATTATTAAAATAATTTATAAAATATATGTACTCACATTAAAATGGTCTTCACAAACATAAAGTTTCCTTTTTTCTGAAATATCGGTTTTATTTCGCTTCATAGCTTTTCTGTTGTTTTTAGTCATCAGGTAATGATATAAATTATTTTTTTGGATTTCTAATTGAACTATTTGTGCACATTGGTACTAAACAATATTTTCGACTATGTTTCGAAGTACTGGGGCCTGGATCTTCCATATTTTATATATTTTAATATAAAAATTAATTCGGTAAACATGTATAAATTGTTTTTATAGAATTAAACTTTATTTTAATTAAAATCACTCTAACTTTACATAACCTATAAAAGTTATACAAACAAATAAGTTCACAACAGACTATGTACGGGTGTCAGGACAGAATTACACTGGACAAAATTACACGGGACAAAATTACACAGAAGAAAATTTTCGTATGTGTAAATTAAAGTAAATTAAATATGTAATTTTGTCTTAGTGTAATTTTCGTATGTGTAATTTCGTCCTTGTGTAATTTCTTCCCTGTGTAATTCTGTCTATGTGTAATTTCTTCTGTGTAATTTTGTCCCGTGTAATTTTGTCCAGTGAAATTTCGTCATGTAACCCTATGTACGCTGGGTAGACTAGTAGTGTCATGTGTCAGTTAGAAGGGTATGACGTCACACGTCGTTTTCGCGCGCTACATACATTTATGATTTTTTTAAGCCTTCAAATTAAAAAAAAAAAAAAAATTAAAAACTGTTTTTTATGTTTATATGCAACAAGAGGAATATAATCAAAAATTTTAAAAAAATCATGCCTATCCCCTATTATGCGGAATTGTGCAGTTCCTTCCAGCGTTCTAGCAATGAGTACGATCTGGTTCAGTCATCCTTTATGACGAAGATTACTTCGAGGAGGTTCTCCTGCCAACTTGCTTTCAATGACAGCTTTATTCAAGTTATTATTTCAATAGACTGGTCCGAAACATTGGATGATTCTTTATTTATTGCAGTTTCGTTAATTATTATTCAATCACTGATGCATTGAATGTAGGCGGAACAGCACCAGAACTCAAAAGAGTCCATCTTTTCTTATTAGCGATTTTCAGTGTCCACTTTTCTGCTGGACATAAGATTATTAACAACACCATTAGACTTTTATTTGTGGGGGTATTTGAAGATGTTGGTATACATCACCGAAATTATGGACCTGGAGAACCTCCGTAACCAGGTGGAAGCAGCAGCGGCGGAAATTCGACCAGGCATGGGCCTTGCAGCATACGCTGATTTATGGACACGCCGAGCAAGACTTTGCATACAACAGCAGGGTGATAACTTCGAACATCTACTGTAACAGTGCTTATCGTTTTCTTTTGATCCCATAAAAATAAAAACTTAATAATTTAATATCTCTTTTATTATAAAACTTTTACTAAGGTGTTTTAACCCATTAAAAAAGAAATAAGAAGACCGTAAACAGCCTGTATATATTTTTTATTAATTAATTTAGAAATACAAGTTCGGTCGATAACGACTCATTGGGCAGAAGAGGAGGGGTAAGCATAATTAACCCGTAGTTGACCAAAATATACACATCCAACCAAGTGGGGTGTAGTATACCCTAGGCTTTTCTCATTTAATATCAATTAAAATAAGGTAAAATTTATACAGTTAGATGCTTTCAAGCCTATAGAACAATATTACAAAAAAAAAAATTCTCAAAGTAATTATTTAATGCTTTTTTAATAATTTTTTCAATAAAAGTCAAAATCACGCCAATTTCTTTCCTAAATTGCATCATACTTCAAGTTGCGTCTCGTGTTGACTGACAACATCTCTCGTTCACACCAACTCTCACACATACTAATTTAGCTAGCTCTTTGATTGGTCTATGTATTTTGGTGGGGGAGACAATTTCTTTCTCATTTCTCAAGCAAAGCTTGAATTTTGAATTAGTTGCTATTAGATACTAACAACGTTTATTTATTTATAATTCGTTCGAAATGCGCTGTTGCCAAATATAATTTGGACATATTTTTTTGTAAATGGTGTTTTTGATTTTTTTGTCAATTAAAAATTACATTATTGTTAAATATTAACTAATTCATAAATATTGTCAATAGATACATCATTTCCACTATTAATATACGGGGGTGTGACACACCCCATTTGGTCAAGCTTGGGTTAATATAAACGTACATATCTAATAATTTTTATTATAGGTATATCAAATTGTATAAAAAATAGTAATTGCATAAAATTACTATCTTTTTAGAGTGAGGAACATACCTACCAAATAAAATTCCAAAAAAACGTATATATTCTTCCTTGCCAAATGAGATATTAACATTTATTACAGCGGAAAAAATCTATTGTTTATTATTTATCAATAATTCCCTGACTAATAGTTAAAAAAAAAAAAAAACAAAACGATGACTCTCAGATATTATTATCAGTGCTGGTAATATTGTAACAATCGATTATTTCTAACTTGTTGGCCCTTTCTTATTTTGGGACCATTTTCTTATAATTTTCTTTGCCTTTTCTGGGTGCTGGTTTTTCCATAGTGGTTTCTTTCTGCTAATCATCCTGTTTAATATTTTCCTTATTTACAAATCGAACTTTAGCTATAGGTTGTAGCTTGAAACAAAAATGCATTTAAGGGTTCTTATACTGGAGACTGATATCTTATGTTTTTTTGGAGTAGGTCTTCCAAGTCTTTTTATTTCAGCCTTATCGAAGGAAGATCGACTAAAAAATTATTAAATAATATTGATGGACGTAGCTTCATTATTAAACTTTGCACATAATTCATTTTTATGAAAATAAAAACGCTGTTAACGTATATAAACACAATAATACGGTTACTGGCGTACTAAAGTCAGCCTACAACCTGTTGGATCTTATGGGAACAAATCTAAATTGCTTTTGGGGTAACTGTATATACTCACATGACATTCCTTCACATTTTTGTCAGGCTTAGGACTGGCTATATTTGAATTATAAATATAAGCATGTTTAAAAATCGTTTTATTTTAAAGTCTGTTCTGTATGGAACACTAGTTAATTCCGCTGTTCTAAGTATATCTTTGTCATAACCTTCCGAAACTAACTTTTTATTAACGTTCAGTATCAGTAATTTACAATCTTTTGACAAATGATATTTTCCTTTAGTAGCCACGTCCACATTTTCGCACTCCAAATCACCTTGAACATATTCACTATTTTCACTACAGAAATTAGAAAATTCTTCAAAATCAAATAGTCGCAAAGAGCCATGTTGTTAATGTATGCACACTATGAACGTTGAAAATTAACTAACAAACAAGTATTATATATTATATAATTATATATTACTACTAGCGTATATTAATATATATATATTAATACTAGCGTATATTATGTCAGTAATTTAAGACAAAACTAATAACTATAAATCCAGCTAATCGGCTTTAACCGTTGGCGTGATCGGAAATAGAAAGAATTAGATATACGCAGGCATTGCGCGCAAGACTTGCGATGATTATATGAAACGTATCTATGTTATTTTCATTGCTATAAATCATTTACATTAATTTTAGATATAATTAGCGTAACCCGGTGATTTTATAACAAAATCCGGAGCCAGAAGAAACGATGTTGAAACTCTGAGACTTCGAGTGAAACCCTGAGACCTGGGCACTCTGCTGACAACCCTTTGGGCCTAAATATATTGCAAATACTAGAAGATAACCCCCCAACTCTTAGTCAAACTTACGGCTACCCAACATTATGTCTCTGTTGAACAAATTTTTATTATTATTTATTTGTATTTTTAATTTGTCTCTCCAAGATTTCTTTATTAGTGTATATTTTCATAAAATCTTTCAGACAAACAAATAATTTGTGTTAGAACCATCATTGCTCTGTGCCAAAAAAATACTAATCTGAAGCATGAATCTAAAGAATTTCGTAGAGTCCGTCCCTGGATACTGTGGAGAAACATCTTAGCTATGAATTCTTGGAAGGACCAAGTTTGTCATCACTACTGATCGGCATTCGGCATACCAACTAACGGCCAGAGCTCATGGGCATCTGTATAAAAGGTAAAAATTAACAATACCTAAAATGGTACCACACTACAAACAGCTGTTAAGTGGCGCAGACCCAAAAAACTACCCCTAAATTGTGTAGTAGTTCAAGAATTGTTTAAATTAATAATTAATAACTTATAAATACATATGTTGTTTA
Organism: Liopterus haemorrhoidalis; assembly: GCA_963971575.1. NCBI lineage: Eukaryota > Metazoa > Arthropoda > Insecta > Coleoptera > Dytiscidae > Liopterus > Liopterus haemorrhoidalis. Next base: position 9,361,790 of record OZ020617.1, read on the forward strand.
AATATTTTGTTTGTTATACCAATGTTTACGCAAATTTTATTTTATAAATGTCAAATTACGATTAAAGAACAGACACAATAAAATTAATCAAGATATTATTTTTAACGAATATAATTTAAAAATAACACAATAAAAATTAAAACACAGTTAAATAGTTATGTAATTTATTTATTTAAATATAATGATACATTTTAAACATGAGTTCAACAAATAAATGGTTTGAATTAATAACTTGACAAAAGATATTTTGTCAAACAAAATGTTCATTCAAGCATGGGAAAACGCGATAATCCGATTCCCATAGCACGAGATTATTTATTTACACTACGAAGGTCAATTATTTAAAGTACTTCCTTAAGTAAAAAATCAAAAAAACACACAAAAACAAAAGGGCAATAACAACAAAATTAAAAAACCAATTACAAACAAATAAAACTATTTATATTACGATGATAACAAATGATAAATAAAAATTCTACTTACATAACCTAAAAATGTTTGTTCCTTTTAAACAGTACAGTAACAAATTTGGCACAACACTCTTGTAGTTATCACTTCAAGATTTTGTGAGCATGTGCTTAGAGCGACGGTGGCGACAAACTGAACTACAAGCTAACGAATAAAAAGTTTTGCCAGACGGGAGGTTGCTGGTTTACTATAACAATAAAAAACGAATTTGCCTCTTATTGAACTATTGAATAAAGGTTATGTTTCGGTATTATGGTAGTGAATGAATGTATAAAATGCATGCATAGCGCGCATAAACGTTTCTAGTTTCTTGGCGCTTGAGTTCAAGCAGTTTAATATACAAGAAGAATGTTGTATGGAGGGTTATATCATTATCAAGGTGGAGGACAATAATACGTATTTGTTTTTATGATTTATTGATTGCTAGCCTGATAAACTATACAACACAAGCATTTTCTTATTTTATTTTATTAGCAGAAACCTTTTAAATATTCACTGCTCAAGAAATTGTTATCTAATCGAACTAATAAAAAGTAGAAAAAATAAATAGATTAGATGTATCCGAAATAAAAAATGTCCGGCTCAGTTGAACTCTTTCAATACCGTAACGTACGTCTTAAAGTAAAAGAAGCTGGTGTATATTTAAATTATTCTTTTATGTTTTAAAAACAATTATGCTTTTTTAGGATTTCGTATGTACAACACTGGTATTTTGGAAGTGCAGACCTTGTGTTTTAGGTCATCACTTGTATTTTAAAAGGTAGAATCTTTTTTTGTTTAGATTAATATTTGCGTTTTGAAAAATTAAGTGTATTTGACCAGCACTTATTTCCGAATAATTTCCCAATTCCTACCCTTTAATACATTTTCATCTTCTGAGCCCGCCCAAGAAAAAAATTGTTCCTGGGGTAATTAAAAATAAACCAATGCATATGTTAATTTTTTATTAAAAAAGAATTTTCAATAAAAAAGAAATTAGAGGCGGATTTAACGGTGGGCGGACAGGGCGGCCGCCCGCGACCCACGAAGCCGAAAAAAAAGAAACAAATTTTGAGAGGGATATGGTACATATTTTCTGGGATTAATAGACAAAAAGTGAAATTTTAAATAATTCCATATTTAGATTTTGGATTTTGATAAATAAGTGCTAAGAAATTTTTTCCTATACCTTATATCCAGAGTGGCTGGTTTTAAAAAGTAAATAAAAAGTACACCTGAACCGCATCTTACTATTTTTTATTTTATTTTTTTAGCTTATTTTAATATAGAGCCGTAGGAACGGCCTGGCATTGGGGCACTTGCCAGGGGCGCGAGGTTTGATGAAAGGCGTCATTGTGATTATTTGGGCATTGGTCTTTTTTTTGCTCATCAGTTGAGGATCTATTTTTTTTTGCTCCGCAGTATTTGAGAGATATTCTGGAAGTGGAAGTGAGGCGGTATTTTAATTTATTTTATTTTCCAAGGGCGCCAAACAGACCCGTAGCAATGTTTTGGCGCCCTTGGCAAATAAATTAATTTAACTTAAAATAGCGCCCTTATCTTTTTTCATTTTATTTAAGGACGGCATAATTTTTATTTTTATTTTAATAGACAGGTGAAAATACAAGTGATGACAAAAAAAAAGGATCTTCACTTCTAAAATACAAGTGATAACAAAAAAACAAAAAAAAAAAACAAAACAAAAAACAAAGAAAAAACGCACGATAGGAGCCCCTCAGGCCTCTCCCGCCCGTTAGGACTCTCGCGCCCCTGGCACTTGCCCAGATGCCAGGTCGTTGCTACGACTCTGGCGCCAAAAACATTGCTACGGCTCTGATCTTTTGTGATATGAAATATATGAAATGAAAGCCATTAATATTTAACTGAATAGACAAACATTTTGAAAGAAAATTTAATTTAATTTACGCATGAGTAAAAAATGTGCCCGAAATATATTACGACTTACTGAAATGCTTAAAAATGTATACATCAACTATCATTTTTAACTAAATTTTCTACATGCATGAATTTTTGATAGTTTGAATTAGTCGTAGTTGTGGTGTTACTAACCATTGTTGCAGTGTACCAAATAAAAAGAAAAAAAAAAAAAAAAAAAAACAAACCATTAGCGTTCATAATATTGATTATTTATTTGAAAAGTTGCACAATAATTACACAACAACGCGTCATAAAGTGAGTCATATTTTCAAAAGTTCCTTATCAAATCAAAGCTACGAAACATGATTTTATTAAATAAAAAAATTTAAGTGAATTATAAATACCGCCAGATAGAGTCTCTTTTAAGACTAGAGATATTTCACTGACGTGATTTATTCACCGTGATTGTATAGCTAAAGTCACTGTGTAACGGTGAGAGCAAAACGTAAAATCACGGCGACAGTGATTTTACAGATGGCAGCAGGGCCGTCTTAGGCTATGCAGAGGCCCTTGGACACACAGAGTTTGAGGCCCTCTTAGAAAGACAACAACAAACCAGTGGCGAAGGGAAACCTCCGCTAGACTTGCCCTCCCATAAAAAATATATTTAAAAAAAAATGTAAATTAAAAAAAAAAAAATTTAAATATTTAGATAAATCTTCAAAAATACATCAAATTATGTTTTATACAAATTTTTGTCCAAGGCTTGCTTTACAAGTTACGAATTAATTATCATGACCATGGAAACGTTACATATAAGTATGAAAACATTGAGACTTGGAAAAATTATAAATAATTTTACAAAAAAATTTCGAAATTTTTCGTTTTATCAAAAAACGTCTCAAATAAAAGTTAATAGTTATTGCATTTATAGTAACTTTTGTTCAATAAATTTTTTCGAAATATTTTTCTGTTGCTAAATATTCGCAAAAATCTTAAAATCGACACGAGTAAACTCCCATTTCTAGTCAACCGATTTTTATAAAAAACAATAGGGTTCTTCCTATTTAATAGGAGAATTTTTTAGTACCAGAACGAACTCATTAAGTTAAACCGTTTTTGAGTTATCGTGTATACACACAGACAGACACACACACACACACACACACACATACGGACGGCACTTCGAAAATAGGTTTTTTGGATTCCCTGGACCATGAAACGTGGTCATCCGTCAAAATCTCGACATCGAAAATTTTCGCGATTACAATACTTGCCCCTTATATATTAAGGTCGGGCAAGTAAAAATGTGAATGAAAACATCAGTATGTACTTTAATTTAGTGACTTTATTGGTTATTATGGTTAGCTTTATAAAAGTCAAATATAAGTGAATTGATTACTATTTTGAGAATTGGACTTACGTTAATAATGATGGTTTCTTCCGGGATTTCTGTTGTGCAAAATCTTCTATTATGTCCTCAAAGTCTAATTTTTGAAGGATATCACTTTCTATGCACATGATTGTCAAATTAGTAAGTCGTTCTTGTAACATAGTCGTTCGTAATTCATTTTTTATTCTTTTTAGCCGTGAAAATGAACGCTCTCCACTACAATTGGTGACCATTAAGCAAAGTAATATCTTTGTAGCAACTTCCACATTCGAGAAAATTTCTTCTAATTTATTTGCTTTTATTAGAGTATGTAAGGCTGAGATACTCAAGTCCACCGATTCATTTAAATGCCGAGTCCACCGAGATAATTAAATCTCATACGTATAGGGATTTGCAGTACAGTGACTGTATAAAGACAGTGTGGCCATACGATGGTCTCATTTTCTATTGGTCGAGCTGAAGTCCGCCATGTTTCTACCAAATTTGTTACAGATTATATATGGTTTACATGTGTTTAGCTTGTGTTTCAACAGATTTAAGTGATATTTTCAAATAATATACGTATATTTAGACGTTTAATAGTGAATATTGTTGTGTTTGTGATGAGTAATGAGTAATGTAGATAATGTAAACTGTGCACATATTTTAAATTGTCACAAATTAAAATTAAAAATAATGAAACGTTTTGTTATGTTTAGGTTTAAAATTGAAGGAAAAAAAAAGGCTAAATGAACATAAAAAAATATTATGCCAGTAAATCAATGGATGGTTTCACAATTATAAGAAGTATTTACTTTCATTAATTTTAATGTTATTCCATACTGATTTCATTTTATTTTTCACCTGACCATAATTTTAGTTGAATAAATGCATAATTGATAATATATACACCAGTTTTCTTTATTAATATATCTTTTATACCATGAGTTCAAAAAGAAATTACATAAGGGTTGGCTATGGAAAATAAAAGTAATGTCAACAGAAAGCTTTAGAATTAATTTACTGTCTGAATTAATTAAATCACTCTTGTTGTCATAAGTTATTTATTGTTACATAAAGCTTGTAGTATACATTATTTTATTTTTCCATAGCCAACTCTTATGTAATTTCTTTTTGAAGTCAGGGTATATAACATGTTCTGCTTATTCTTTTTTAATATGAAAATATCCTATTTTTTTTTTTTATATATAAACATGCGTTTTTCAATACTATTTCGAGATATTTTAAAAAGACACATTTGTGCAAAAAAGAAATTGTGTAACACAACAAACACAGGAAATACGACGGGATGTATAATTCACCCCGTTTGTAGATTCACACCTTCAGGGGTTGATTAGGCAAAATCCTGAAATAAGTTTTTCGGCATTTGTATGAGTAATCTTTGTAAGCAAAAACCAAGTCGGTATCTTATTGGTCCTAAGAGATATTAAAGAATCCTTGAAATCACATGTCACCCCTTTTCACCCTTTGGGGCTGAAATTTATAAAACTGTCATTTCGAAATATTTTAAAAATACACCTATGTGCCAAAAAGTAATGTTACATCTCAACAATCACAGGAAATACGACGGGATGTATAATTCACCCCAATTGTAGATTCGCCCCTTTAGGGGTTGATAAGAACAAAATCCTGAAATTAGTTTTTCGGTATTTGTATGGGTAATTTTTGTAAGCAAAAAGCAAGTCGATATCTTATTGGTCCTAAGAGATATTAAAGAATCCTTGAAATCACATATTACCCCTTTTCACCCTTTAGGGGTGAAATTTTAAAAAACTGTCAAAACCATTTCGAGATATTATAAAAAGACACCTATGTGCCAAAAAGAAACCTTAGAACTCAACAAACACAGGAAATACGACGGGATGTAAAATTCACCCCGATTGTAGATTCACCCCTTTAGGGGTTGATTAGGGCAAAATCCTGAAATAAGTTTTTCGGCATTTGTATGGGTAATCTTCGTAAGCAAAAACTAAGTTGATATCTTATTGGTCCTAAGAAATATTAAGGAATCCTTGAAATCACATGTCACCCCTTTTCACCCTTTGGGGCTGAAATTTAAAAAAACTGTCAAAACCATTTCGAAATATTTTAAAAATACACCTACGTGCCAAACAGTAATGTCACATCTCAACAATCACAGGAAATACGGCGGGGTGTATAATTCGCACCAATTGTAGATTCACCCCTTTAGGGGTTGATAAGGACAAAATGCTGGAATTAGTTTTTCGGTTTTGTATGGGTATTTTTTGTAAGCAAAAAGCAAGTGGATATCTTATTGGTCCTAAGAGATATTAAAGAATCCTTGAAATCACATATTACCCCTTTTCACCCTTTAGGGGTGAAATTTTAAAAAACTGTCAAAACCATTTCGAGATATTATAAAAAGACACCTATGTGCCAAAAAGAAACCTTATAACTCAACAAACACAGGAAATACGACGGGATGTAAAATTCACCCCGTTTGTAGATTCACCCCTTTAGGGGTTGATTAGGACAAAATCCTGAAATAAGTTTTTCGGCATATGTATGTGTAATCTTTGTAAGCAAAAACTAAGTCGATATCCCATCGACCCGAAGAGATATTAAAGAATCCGTGATAACCCAATACAAATCTGGAATAAACATGGCGGCTACAGTTCATATGGCCACACTGTCTTTATACAGTCACTGTAATTTGCAGCTAAGCACCCTACCATCTGGTGAGCGTTTCATGAACTTGTGTACATCAGATAACATTTCGTTTTGTGTATTGGTTTTGTATGAAGTTTGTTTTTAAAGTTTTATTATAATCATTGAAAAATGTATAATACATATTGTTGTGTGCCTATGTGCAATTCATTGAAAAGAAGAAACCCGGAAATATCGTTTCATTTGTTTCCACTAATATCAGACACCGTACGGTTCGAAACAAAATTGGGAAAGCAAGAGGTTAGGAATCGACGCGATGTTTAGATAAACAATTTAAAAATTGGAAAAAAAGTGAGCCCTTATATCAAAGTTTGCTCATTACATTTTAATGATAGTGACTACAAAAAATATTTTCAATTTTGTATTTATTATCGCATATCTTGAAAATTCCTGTTATTGTGTGTGGGTTTGTAATGCACAAGTCTATAGGCATAATGCATAAATCTTTATGAACTCTCTGTTTTTTTCAGTGACTCCACACAATATTATATGCCCAGCATTATAGATTTCTACCCCTTGGTAAACAACACGGGAATTATTATTTCCCCCAATATAGTTAAAATAATCGACAATGGAAAACCGCCATAACTTAAAACCAGATCACAAAATGTAGTATTTTAGATGTTTACAAGTAATGTCACTTCACAAAATCAGAAAATCCCAAACAATTATTTATTTTTTGTCGTTTTTTGATACACTTTTCGCTATTATTTACTAGTAAATGTCAAGTGGTATCTGATTTAGAATGGTTTCAAAAAAATCCGCGTGGCGCTACGATCTTAAAATTTTTCCCCTATATGAAAATTAAATTACATTTCTCAAACCTTTCCCGCCTTTCAGAAAAATTGGGATCTCTGATTTAAAACATTTATATTATACATTTTATGAGAGAATAATTCAGTTCACCTGCTCATCGCCTATATAATATTTTATAGTTCGTGAATTATATGTTGGTAAGGAGATATTATTCTGGAAAATACTATCATCTGTTGATGGGGTATGGTAATATAAAGCTCTGATTACAGTGCCGAAACTCTGCAGCGGACGGAAGCTGCTAATTCAAATTACAGAGAGCTTTTAAAGTCACCTGACTTTACAGGGAGTGATTCCGGGAAACTGGGTCGCTCATTAGAACTGCATTTAGTACGTTGTATTCTAATTAAACTTGAATAAAGTAAGGCCAAGAAAACGTTCAGGATTTCTAGAATATCGAGTGCTAAAGTAAGTGAGAATATTATGTACATTATATTAGGTTGTTCCAAAATAAACGTCGGTTATTTAATCAAAAAAATTAAATCACTATAACTTTGTTTTTGATAAATATATTTAGTCGAAATAAGAAGCGTCTGCTTCTATACACTTCTGCCACAGTATAACACAGTAGGCCGACTTGCGTCGGTAGCTTTGATCTCGGCGTACCATATTTTCGTGACCTCGAGCTGCCTCGTCCTAACCAGGTTTCTAAAGAACGATACAGACTATTACGCGTATGGATACGGACGGATAAGCTTTATATGACAACTAACAAGAGAATTTTGCATTTTATGACTCTAAAATGAATTTAAAAAATATTATACAAAAATTATTGAAAGTAGTATAATAATAAAGTAGGAAAATTACTTAAATATAAAATAATATTTAATATTTTTTAATTTATTCACTTCGCAAAACTGCGCGTCCTAACCAAGAGTCACACATGCGCATGAAAAATCTGGTACAGAAAAACGGTCGAGTGAAACTACTGTGTATACTGTGCTTCTGCCAACGACTAGGAAGTTTGTATATTCCAGTTGTGAAAAATTTTGGAACCCTGGAGGTAATAAAGTAACCATTTCTGTAAAATCTTGATTAGTATGTGTTTTCTGATTGACGAAAATGTCAAAAGTTTGACAAATGATAATCAGTAGGAGACAAGTCAGATTAGGTTATCCGCAAACGAAGTTACTCTGAAAAAATGGTATGGGTTATTTATTCTAGTCACTAACTGGTTACAAACTCATTCGGAACTCTGTTCTTCAAACGTAGCTACTCTGAATTAACTCGGAGACAGAAATTGCAGTTTCGTACATTCTAGCGTGGAAGGACGATCTTTTCGTCGTTCCGTCATGATGTTTAGTATAGTATTTCCAAAATGAAATGGCCACTCTCAAAAATAGTTGCCAGGACCGTAATAATTATTTAAAATAAACGTATTTTTTATATGCTATTTAGAATGATATTTGAATTATAAATACAGGCATGTTTAAAAATCGTTTTAAAACAGTCTTTATAGTCTATATTAAATACTTCAAATTTGCACAAACAAAAATCATTTTTTTTTTGCAACAAAAATAAATACTAGCAACTTCAAATAATTATACATATGGCTAACTTTGTATGGAAATTCTATTTCGTCTTCTTCCAACTTTTTTATTAAAAATTTTATTTTTCGAATAAAAGTCGTATATTTTATTTATTATTGTTTTAGACATATCTATTTTCTTGAAAACTTGTAAATCGAGTCGTTTTCGTTACTGATTTTTGCCACGAACATTGATACGTTGAATTGTTCTGTATGGAACACTAGTTAATTCCGCAGTTCTAAGTATAGATTTGTCATTACCTTCCGAAACCAACTTTTTATAAACATTTAGTATCAGAACTTTGCAATCTTCTGACAAATGACATATTTGTTTAGTAGTCACGTCCACATTTTCGCATTCCACGTCAACGTCCATATTTTCGCACTCCAAATCATCTTGCAGATTAACTATTTTCAGTACAGAAATTAGGAATTTCTTCAAAATCAAATGGTCGCCAAAGAGCCATGTTGTAAATCTATGCATCGATGACTTAACATACCTAGTTCCGCTTAAACCAAAGAAACAGATTATAAATACTTTTGAAAAAAAACGCGAAAAAATAAAAATACCACATAAAATACATGTGAAGAAATTATAATTTTTCCTGAAATAACTAACAATGCATTATTGCATTATAATTAAATAAACAGTGCATAAGGTTACAGTGCATTTTAATCAGTATTATAAAAGTTAATCAAAAATGACTGTGACGTCATAAAAAGCCCACTGAATTCAAGGTAAAACATAATTCTACGGAATAATTTTTTGCAAAATAACATATGTATAGTTCATGATAATTTACATGGTGATTGATCGACAGAGAACGGATAAACAAATATATATCTATTTCCCACAATTCTAAGTAAACTTCAATGACGTATGTGAGCTTCTCATGTCCAACGTATGTCTGTAGTTTTTATCTTCGTTTGTTATATATCAGCGTTTCTCAAATTTTTTAAAATTTCCGGCGTGGCGGACCCTTTAAGAATTGTTCGAGAGCTCAGTTCGAGAAAAGTACAGTGAATAAAACATTTATTTTACAAACAATTATGTATTCAGAATATTACATACAATATTACATGCTATGTAATCATTAAATAACAAATAACAATTTTAATGGGATGGATGCATTCGCTTTGCCTGAACTAATTCTTCTATGTTTGGCTTTGTTTTGGCCAGTGCAACTCTCATATCATTTGTCGCGCATAATCTATTTCGAGATTTTGTCTTAATACTAAGTAGTGTAGAAAAAGCCGACTCACACTCATAGGTGGTGCAAATGGAATGAGGACTCTTAGAGCCATCTTTGCAACATCAGGATAGGACTGTGCAGTTCATTCAGTTATATAATGTATATAAATATGTGTTTGTTTTTCACGGACCTACCGAAATCGCTTCGCGGACCCCTAGGGGTCTGCGGACCCCACTTTGAGAACCGCTGTTATATATGAATATATTCAGATATATGTGTGTGTGTTTTGTGTATGAAGCGCTTCTATTGTAGCTGTGATTAGAGCGAGTGAAAGAGGACAATAGTTCTTTTCACCATCCGAACCAATAACATCGATTAATTTTGATGACCTTCTAGATTGAACCATATCCTTTCTTCGGTGGGCGTTGGTCAAGTAAATTCTCCTCTCCTTTCAGTATTTATGATGCCGTAAATTTCTCGATAAGTTATCCATATATTTATATTTTTGAAAAAATATTTTTCTTTAACTTTTTTTGGGTATTAAATGATAGGTCTCAATACTGAACAGACGAAATGTGATTTTCCAAAAATATTTGATTTTGGTGCGATTTCACCCAAAAATGTGCCCCAGAAATATTTGGAGCTACTTCATTTACTAGATACACCTCAACCAGCGACTCATGGAAGATGGGGATAAGGTTTGCAGAGAGAGAAAGCGAAAGAGAAAGACTCGAAATGCGAAACTAAATGCGTCCTCACTACTACGTTTCTGTTAGTCCCACGCGTATCCAAATTTCGTACGCTACGACTTGCTGGTTGAGGTATACTTACGAAAACTTGAACTGTGTGAAAATAGGGGATACGCATAAAATTTGTATTTCCTTAAAACTACATTATTTTGATATGTTAATGTTAGTTATGTCACCTAACAAAACAAAAATTACATTTTAATTAATATTATAGCCAAATTTTTGAATTAAAATATTGTAAATTTGAAATAAGCCGACCACGGAGCGAAGGTTGCCGAGTAAAACGACTGAGTATGACGTCAAAACGATAGGGGTTTCACATCACAGATACAGCTACAACATAATCTCTACACGTGTGTGTATTGTATTGTTCGAGAGTTTTGTATTTGTTTTTAAACAATTTTTCACGCATTTATTATTAAAATGGCAGATAAAGATTTTGTTAGGGCTCAGAGTGATAAATTACCCAACATTGATGCATTTATGCTCATGGAATATATGAAAAATAATGAATGCTACAGTGCTGAAGAAATACGTGGTGTCAAAGTAATTTTTATTTTATATTCTATAACTATATGTAAACAAACGCTGCAACTCTGTAAAATGTAAATATTTATGTAATTTAGATGTCAGAATTTTACTACATTGTTTACATGAAGTTACAAAACGTTAGAGGCATAATTGAAATACTGCAATATAAGTTATCTAATTTAATATAAAATTTAATTCGGTAAACATGTATAAATTGTTTTTATAGAATTAAACTTTATTTTGATTAAAATCACTCTAACTTTACATAACCTATAAAAGTTATACAAACAAATAAGTTCACAACAGACAATGTACGCCGGTAAGCTAGTAGTGTCATGCGTCAGTTAGAAGGGGTATGACGTCACACGTCGTTTTCGCGCGCTACATACATTTATGATTTTTTTAAGCCTTCAAATTACAAAAAAAATAAATAAAAACTGTTTTTTATGTTTATATGCAACAAGAGGAATATAATAAAAAATAAAAAAAAAATCATGCCTATCCCCTATTCACATCACTTCATTACCGACTGCCAACATATATAAGGGAGGTATTGTGACATTTCGAGATTTCGATGGATCTCCACGAATTGAGGTCCCTACATAACGTTTTGACTATTTTTAGCATGATTTCTGTCGGTCTGTCTGTCTGTATGTCTGTCTGTCTGTCTGTCCGTCTGTCTATCTGTGTACACGTGTAGAGCAAATACGGCTAAAAGGATTTTTATGAAACTTCACATTTAAGCTTTTGACATCAATGGCACGACTTGATAAACTTTTGGTAAAAATCGGTTGACTAGAAATGGGAGTTTACAATAGAAAAATATTTCGAAAAAATTTATTTAATAAAAGTTGCTATAAAAGCAATAACTAACAACTTTTATTTGAGACATTTTTTGATAAAATTATTTCTATTCTGCTGCTCGAATGTATTTTATATAAGTACGTTGTGATGGCGGTCGGTTCTGTGGTGCCCACCGCTGATTTTTTATTATTATTAATGTAAGGTTTACAGGGCTTTTTGAATCATTTACCTTTTGGACGACTTTTCTTGATAATTATTTTGAACACCAATTTTGACATTTAGTTCTCCAAAAGACGTGATACATGATCCAACCACGTCTGTTTCTATATTTTATTCACTGCAATTTGTTCACCGTTACCGAAGATGCATATCTACTCAATATTTTTATTTGTTTAGCCTAATTTGCAACTACTTGCCTTACGTAAAAGTTATGTGGGTAGTCTCAAGTTTCTACGTGTTTTACTGAAATAAAAAGTAGACACTTTTTACATAATTTCATAAGTAGAATGCTTATTAGTTTTTCTTAATTTAATTTTTTTGGTTATATGTAATTAAAAAAAAATGGTGCTAAACTTTTATATCAAGATTAGTATTGAAATTAATAAAAAAGGTATATTCCTATGTTATTTTTAGGTTTTCGTAGGTATAATCAAGAAATCCTTATTCCGTCATATGATCAGTGCCGGCTCCACACGGTAAGCAAAGGATGCGTCGCGCTTAGGCCGCCGAAATTACCTTTCGGAACACTTTTATAATTAAAAATCTGACGACACGCCAAAAATCTGATAATAGAATTATATTTTAAACAAGTCTACTTATATAGATATATTATAATCACAAGTGAATAAAACTTTAATTTGCGCTAGTTTAGTTTTAACAGTTACGCCATAAACTACAATCTTAAATCATAAACCAAAGCAATGCCGGCTCCACAATGGATACAAAGGATGTGTCGTATCAGGGCGCCACGATCAAGGGGCGCCATCGCAACGAACGATTGAGCGGCGCCGTTTTTATACTGGCCAGCTAAACAAAAAGTCTTCGACAATTTTTTCTTCACCAAGAAATTTTAATTTTTTAAAAACGGCGCGTCATTTTTATTTTCGGGGCTCCAGGTACCTATACGCATAAAACTAGTGCTTATTCGTATCGCTTGTGTGACGTATAAAACTTAGAATTCAGTTGCATAAAATCAGTGAATTAGTTCAGATCAATTCCTGCTATATATAGATGGTGATTTGCTAATATGGTGTATCTCAAAATAGCGAATATTCCAATTTCCACCTTAATACTACTGATACCCCACAAGGGCAAATAATAAATGTTTTAAATAATTTTTTATGATCGCCTTATGTTTACAAGTTAATGGTGGTATTTTTGAACATTTAATTTAGATGATTTTTTTTTTGTTATTTTTGTATTAAATAATTGTATTTTCAATAAAAAATGTTTAGCCTTTTCAATGAATATTTATCCCTATGTTGCAAAATAAATGGAGGGCAACTTGCTGTCAAAATAGTTTATCGTTAATAGGGAAACCATGCATTATAATTATTTCAATGTTGCACGATAAAAGAAATTCACCGTATTATTATATGTATGCGTACTATTTACACTTAAAAATAAAATGTAATACTTATAAGCACTTAAGTATTTTATTATTACCTGTTTCATAATTTCTAATGAAAATATATTGTGTCAATACAGGGCCGCGCCAAGCGGGGGTGTTAGGGGTGCACAAACCCCGGTGGTAGGCCTTAGGAGAGGAAAATATTGGCAAATAGGGGTGGGAAAATAAACAAAATTCTGGCTGACTTTCTTAAAAGATATTAAAAAAATTTAAATTAAACCATTTAAAAAAAAAAAAAACTTTTGGTCGACTTCTTTTTTTTTAGAGAACAAGCGAATTTCTGGTCAACTTTGTTTTTAAGGGCGCCGAATCAATCTTTGCATCGGGGCGCCATAACTCCTAGAGCCGGCACTGCATATGATTCTGTCCGTTCGATAGAAATAGTGGCCAAGCAGCTGGATTTAGAGAATCGAACACATATACGAGAAAGACAGACTTCAAAAATATATCTGTATTTAACGAAGAAAAAAAGTTAGTAAAATTTTGAGGCAAATGAGTTTGTAAAATTTTGAAGCATTTTTTTTCTATCAACAAACGATGAAATTATCATCTCTTTTTGTTTTTGATATAAACACCAATATCCAAAAGCCAACTCTTTTGGGTCGCCGTTTATTTTTCATACAAATTGGTAAGCAGTGACGGAGCTTCAAATATCCCAAATGGTTCCTTGAATTTTTTTTTGTAATTAAAAAAGGGAGAAGCATATTTTACATTTTAAATATATTTTTATCATATATAAGCCCAAGTTGTTTTTATTAATGTTTCAGAGGCATCAAACAAAAAAAAAAAAAATAAATAAAAATAGCCATATGCGGATCGGTAACTTAAGAAAATGGTTTGGAGATACATACACAGAACTATTTTCGAATGCGACGACGGATGAGAGAAGAGTCTTTGTAACTTAAGTTACAAAGTGTGGTGTATAATTAAAAAGTTCAGTGCTACTGCCGGATTTAATTTTAACATTAGGTAGCCGATTTGTACAACTCTACATTTCTACAATCGATTTCGACCACAAAACTGTATTTAAGGCGCAAAGGCAATTTGCGCCTACGCAGCCTTATACATATCACATAGTTGATCTGAACAGTCTTCAATATGACAACAAAAGTTTATAACTGGTAAGATTTTGTGTTTTCTGATTTAAACTTTGACTGCCCCCATAGTTGCTTACTCCTTCAACTGCTACTGAGTGCAGAGCTGTCTTTTTAATTTCCATTCCCATGGTGTCAAACTAGAATTTGGGTTACTTAACGATGTTCTTCATCTACTTGCGAACAGTTATTTTGGTCTGTACTCGCCTTTAGATTTCCTTAAAATATGCAAGCCTAATGGTTCAATGTGTTAAGTGTTGTTTTGCACAATCAGACATTAAAACGTTGCATTGTATTGAGTCATAAGGTCAGAAATTCCCAAATAGTCATAGTTGCCATCTATTACTTAATATCTAATCAGGATCCGGTACAACATCCGAAAGTTGATACACTTATGGATAACTTTCAACTTTCTCTGGTGTATGTGAACACTTAAACTGTGACTGCAATGTGACTCATAACAGATGTCTTGTGACAGTTGTATTGCCAACATTTCATGGCTCTCTTCAACCGGGAATACATTCATAAATACACCATACGTTCCCAGCATTTCGATATTAGAAGACCAAAACAATTCGAATTTCTATTCAAGTTAATACTTCTTTCTAGAAACACCGAAATCTTTACCGGACTAATGATAGTTTTTATCACAAATTTAGTTTAATATTTAAAATTTTTAAAGTAGAAAATAATAATAAAAACTCTCTCAAGAATTTTTTGATCAGTAGCGTTGATAAAAATCGCAAAGGCACTGGTATTTACACAATTCGATAAATTCGGTCGCCCGGTTGCCAGCGACGATTAGATGTTTTTACTTGGTGACTAAAAACTACAGCAGCAATTTCGAGTAACTTTACTACCGAGGGTGAGTAAATTCTTTGCCTCGCGACTACTGGCGACGACTGGCTTGATTTGCTGAAACCTGGGTATTTCTCTCTCTATATACATAAAAGAGGAAAAGTGTATATTTGTTCGCTATACAGTCCTAGGTCCTTTGATAATTCTCGACCAAATTTTACACAGAGCTCTTTAGGACCTTGCGGAAGTAACGGTTCATATAAGAGTTTAGGGTATTGTAAGTATAACCAAAGAAATCCTACTTCTAGGCTCTTTAATCGATTTTGACTAAATTTTGCACAGTTACTCTTTAGTACACTGTAAAAGCAACAACTCATAGAAGATTTTAGGGTTTTGTAGATATAACCAAGAAATCCCAGACAATTCTAGGCCCTTTAACCGATTTAGACTAAATTTTGCACAGTTACTCTTTAAGGCCCTGTGGACATAACGGTGCATACTGTCTAGGGTTTCGTAGGTATAACCAAGACACTTTAGACTCTTTAGACACTTCTAGGTTCTTTTTACCGATCTAGACAAAATTTTGCACTGGATCTCACAGACCAATAAACTTCCAACTTTGAATCCCATGGACCACTATAATGATTTTTTTTTAAAGGTACAAAGATCTATAAAATAATGATCATAAAAGTTGTATTTTATTTAATATGAAATGGTAATTACGCTTGTTTAATTATAACATAATTATTATTGCTATATTTGTTGTTGCTTGTTTGAAATAAGTTTATGGATTTTGGCTCCAATGACGTCATTGTAACACGGAGACCGTTTGTATTTCAAGCCGACAGCGGTAGTTATTTTTGATTATCTAACAGATTTTTGTACAAATATATTGTTTCAAATTGAATCAAAATTTTGATGGCATTTTCAGTCAGCACTGGGTATTCACTTTTTACGGAAAGTCAAAAATAAGATTTTAATGACGACGAGTGGAATTTAGATTTGTAGACTGTCCTCGCTAATAAGGCAAAAATATGCAACACTGATGTGTTGGTGAAACGAATACGAATCAGAATATAATGAAACAGTTTAATAAACATGAAAATTGCAAATAATGTCCAAATTGCTCTGCGGGCCATCAAAAATTTCTCGTGGAACATCAGTGGTCCACGGACCACTGGTTGCCGACCGCTGCTCTATAAGAAATAATGGCGTATAGATTCCTACGGAAGTAATGGCGTATAGAAGTATCTAGGGTTTCGTAGGGATAACCAAGAAACTCTAGACATTCTTAGGCATTTTGGACGATCTGAATCAAATTTTGCACAGTTACTTTTTTGAATCCTGCAAAAGTATTGGTGCATTTAAGTGTCTAGGATTTCGTAGGTAAAACCAAGAAACCCTAGACATTCCTAGGTTATTTGGCCAAACTGAACCAAATTTTGCACAGTTGCTCTTAAGAATCCAGCGGAAGTATTGAAATAAATGGGGGGGGGGGGTAGTTTGAGAACTACCACCCCCAAAAATAAATAAATAATTAGATTTTAAGTTAGGAATCTGTTTGTTTCTGGCGTAACCAGACCACAGTTGGCAAACACTGGTGTACAAACAATGCGTTCATATTATATATTGCAATTAGACATTTATTAAGTTATGGTTGTAAATTAATATAATTATAGTTTGTAGATTTATTCATGTAATATTTGTTAGGAATGTCTATATAAATATGATTTCTAATGGAAACAATGGTGAATGTTTTATTGTTAAATATTTTATTTTCTAATTATTTTATAAAATTGTTTTATACATTTATCTAAATTTGTTAATTGAAACGCAAATGCACATGAACTAAAATTTGTTTAACATTTGATAGCACAATAAAAATAAAAATTATAAAATATACAAATACTAGGGGCCTCAGCCCGGCTACGCCGGTCTTCTCCCCCACATTGTTAAAACTCGTCGCTTCGCGACTCGTTTTAATATAATTTTGTCGCACTTGTCGATTATAAAACTCGTCGCTCATCTTTTTTTAACACTATTTTATGGAAATTCCCCCTGCAAATGTCTTAAGTTTTATCGTTAATTCACCTTAAATACTTAATTAGTTTTCTTCTATCAAGAAATACGTTCAAAATGTGAAATCTCGTCCCATTTTAAAATGCAAAAAATTTGACAGCTGTCACCTTCTGAAATCTTGTAAGCATATTTCCAATAATGGGCCAGATTCTTTGAAAAATGTTTTCTGATGCCTCAAAATATTATCTCGCACGTCAAATAAGCTATCTTGAACCATTATCACCACTTAACACTTTGATTAACCCTGAAATTGTTAATATCTATAAATCTTTTTTAACACTATTTTATGGAAATTCGCCCTGCAAATGTCCTAAACTTTATCGTTAATTCACCTTAAATCCTTAATTAGTATTCTTCTGTCAAGAAACACGTTCAAAATGTGAAATCTCCTCCCATTTTAAAATGCAAAAAATTTGACAGCTGTCACCTTCTGAAATCTTGTAAGCATATTTCCAATAATGGCCCAGATTCTTTGAAAAATGTTTTCTGATACCTCAAAATATTATCTCGCACGTCCAAAAAGCTATCCTGAACCATTATTACCATTTAACACTTTTATTCTCGCCGTAAATATTCTGGACCGACCGTCTTGTATTAAGAATATTTTTGAATTATCGTCTGATAAAACCTGTCCGTGCCGATCAATGGTGACTTTGATTCGACACGGTTTCGAGGAAAAAATGCATGATTTTTATCAATAAAAATTAGTCAGTACCCCCTGTCGAAATAAAATTAAGCCTAAGCACTAAAAAAATATCACCCGGATGAGAGGGCGGTTCATTTTCCTCTCTCCGCTTTACCGGAAAAATGAAGATACACCAGACGTTGAATAGAACATACATACCAACACTTGTACAATATAATAGTAGATAAAAACAAAACATTTAAAAGTTGTTATTCCAGAGGGAGCGGGTGCCCCCTTGCCCATTAATGTGAGCGCCCGTGCTTAAGATGCTCTTTTAATTTGGAAAGGAATTGTAAATTAACACAACTGTTAAAATGTTTTATCGAACATAAAAAGTGTTAAAAACTAGTTTTGTGATTAAGTGCAGTAGCAGAAATAGGCCAACAATGTAGTAGTACATGATAAATAAATCAAATCAGTAGTTTACATTGCTTGAATATATTACGGTAGATTACATCCAACATTTATAATATCAGAGGCCGTATTATATTTAATTTGACAACCTGACTTCCTTTCAATAATTTACTGAATAACTCAAAGCCTTTTTCTATTTCCTACTTCTATATATGAAATATACATGATTCAGTTTTCTTTATTTCGCACGTTAGAAATTTATTAAAACATATTCTTAACACGCAATTTATGTTTTGCAAAAGTTAAAAACCTTTTCAGGAAACGTAAATTGCTAACTAAACAATATAAAACTCATTCAAGTTATTGTGAGATTAAATGGTTTAAACATTTTCAAAAATTTTGTAAAATAATATTTGTTATAATAAAATAATTTGTGGAAAAAGGTTGTACGGGTTGTGGACATAAATAAAGCATCTAGATCTAGTTGACCAGTTTCGAAATAATTTCTTCATCTGAGCTACACAAAATATAAAATATAAAGAACATGAGGTGGTTATACAGTGTTAAGAAACATACCTGATCTAAAAGCGTACGGTTATTCTAAAATAATTAAAATAAGTGGAAAAAATCATAGTGTGAAAATAAAAAATAAAAATATCAATAAATAATCGAAAAATGAAAATAGGTTTTAAAAAAATTACGTTACACACAAGTTAAAATAAAAAGGTATCTCCGTAATTGTGGTGAGGTGGAGACTGTGGACCCTTGTTACTTGGGCTACCTTTTAAGTTTTTACAAAAACTAAGAAAGAAAAATTTTGGTACAAACAGTTTTATTTCTTTTCAAAATATTCGCCTTTAAGATTTATACACTTTTGCAAGCGTTCAAACCAATTCTCGAAAAAAAAAAAAAAAACTCCACTCTGAAGTTGGATCTCAAAAACATGGTTTTCGAAGGCTTCAACAGCTTCTTGAGGTGATGAAAATCGCTGTCCACACATTTTTTGTTTGATATTGGGGAACAAAAAAAGTCGTTAAGGGATAAATTAGGTGAATATTGGCTTTAGACATTAATTCGATGTTTTTCTCCTTCAAATAATCATTTGTTTGACGTGCTGTGTGGGAACTTGCATTGTCATGATGAAGAATGATGCGACGTTTTTGGTTGTTTTTCCTGATTTAGTCGATGACTTCTGGCAAACAAATGATACCATTCAACATTAACTGTTCTACTATCCTCTAAAGGAAAGGTTGCGACATGTCCAGTAAAACCGAAGAAACAAGCGATCATTTTCTTGGACGTGCTTCGTGAACGAACAACTGTTGTGGGTTTCGGTTCACCTTGGAAGACCCAAACAATGGATTGTTGCTTAGTTTCCGATTCATATGAATAAATCCAAGTTTCGTCACCTATAACGATGTTGTGTACGGATTTTGCAGTGCCTAGGATGAATTTTTTTAGCATACCCTTACATCAATCTACACGAGCCTTTTTTTGAGCTTTGTTCAAATTATGCGGAATCCATCGGGAATAGATCTTTTTCATAGCTAAATGTTCATGCAAAATCGAATGTATTGCACTCTGCGATGTGCCAAAGGATGCCTCTATCTCACTATAAGTCACATGCCGATCTTCTTCAATCTTTTTGCACACAGCATCGATGTGTTTTTGAATCAAAATCGATTTTGGTCGACCTTCACGAGATTCATCACTGACGGACGCACGACCACGACGAAATTCTGCAAACCAATTGTAAACAGTCTTTTCTGATGGTGCTTCATTACCAAAAGTTGAACGAAGCGAATCTATGCATTGTTGTTGAGTTAGGCCTTTACTAAAATCGTAAAAAATCATCCAACGAAAACCTTCACGAGTAATATCTATTTTTTCACAAACTGGTTTTTTTAACGCTCACTGTCAACAAACTACTCGGTCTATTTATAAGCTGCTACAGATTTCACAATAACAAATGTCAAATTTTACGAATATAGTAACGACAAATTTCAATATTGCCATCTAGTGGTCGTTAGTAAAAACATAAAAGGTAACCCTCGTATTCTACCCGTATCATATCTCTGCAGGTTCCTTCACTATTTTCGTCTCTTCTATTTAAACACTAGTCTCCATTTTGACATTACATTATTTCTAATAATGCCATAGTCTAGTATTACAATTTTACTTTAATAGAGAATATTGCAACCTCTGTTCTACTGATCTTTTAATAAAGTTTTCCTTTATTTGACATGTGCGCATGCGCAGTTGATATATCCTTAATTTCTTTCTTTTATTAAAATACAGGCAACCTATATTTAATTTAAATAACAGCAAAGCATTTTTTATTAAAAGAACCTTAATTTTGACAGGTCTTCTGTCAATGTAACCTCAAAATTAACAACGGAGTAAATTCGAACAAAAAATTGGTGACTTTTCTTGTGAGTAATGATGCAAGCTAAAGATAAAAAACGTTGACGATTTAAATACGAGGACGATGTTATTCTTCTCCGAGAAATTGTGTCACGAAACCCTTTTGCGAATGGTTGTGTCGTATGCGAGTATGCCGTATGGGAAAAAAATAGTCTGTTGCAGTTAACTCATATAAGAGTTACAGTTAACTTCTATATTCATTACGATTTCGATCTATCAATTTGGCATATTTGTCAAAATAAAGTATGAAGCAAGAGCACCGTTGCAATAACACTCTTTAAAACATCATGAAAAATTTTAATACAGGATACTTTATTAGAGGTTTCTTTTAATAAAGTCAGCTTTTTTTCACTTTGCAATATCTCTCTAATATTAAAATAATGTCTTTAAATTTTACGGAATATTTTTAAATATTTTTTAATAAGCTTATATAAGACCCGGCTTTTTAATTCTGTGAAATATATGACACGAAACCTGTATGTTCTTGGGTTTATTTAGATGACACCTACGTCATATTCTACTTACGGTTCTGATGACGTTGTAATTTGACCTATAGAAAAACTGTTACGAAATCTGCTTTTTCAATTCATCAGTCCAAGAACGAAAATGGAATAAACATTAACATTAATTCAACACGGAAGATGTATTTTCTAGAAAAATTGATTACCAATAATATTGACCAGTGATATAGTAAGCAAACATTATTAAATCTATGATCATTTCAAAACAACAGTTTTTGGATAATCATTTTTATTCGTTATTTGGGTAGGAAGAGCATTCATTTAATTTTTTAAACTACCCAGCAAACATTTTTATACGGGCCAGTACTGGTAAAGCACATACTCCCCGGCATTGAAAGTAATGGGCCAGTGCTGGCATTTCGTACTGAGCCAGTACCCCGGTGTCCCGTGGCCCTTAGCTGGCCATTGATGTATCAGTTGCTGGCCCAGCAACGGTAAAGTGCATTGAAAGTAATGGGCCAGTGCTGGCATTTCGCACTGGGCCAGTGCTGGCATTTCGCACTAGGCCAGTGCTGGCATTTTGCACTGGGCCAGTACACCGGTGTCCCCGTGGCCGTTAGCTGTATTGATGTATCAGTTGCTGGCATAGTTGCATTAAAAAATAATCGCATTAGTTGCAAGATTTATTTCTGACGGACCAGTGCTTATATTATACCCACTCTCTAGTGTTTCAAATGTAACATATGTGTACTTACCCAGTATTAAAATAAATTAATGGTTAGGCGCAAAATAAATACTCTTTTGGCCATTTTCACCATTGTTGAATAAATTTATTTAACAAATAAAGTTGACAATATCGCATCGGTTTTAAACTATTAATGAAGAAATTAACATTGCTGTCAATAGAATGATGCGATATTGTTAACTTAAGTTGTTAAATAAATTTATTCAACGATGGTAAAACTGACCGATTGTGAATTGTATTAACAGTTATAATTTATTGATTTATTTATAAATATTAAATAAATATAATTTCAGGAATAACAGGAATTAGTTTATTTAATTTATTAATTTAATGAAGAATTTTAAAAATTTAGAAAATGGTTTTCTGCCATTTCTGCCAAAAAATTGCATCCTAAACATAAGTGGTGACTAATAATTTTCGCCAATATTCGTCTTGTATTATCTACCACATCTTTTCCCCCTGACTTGAAGAGTGCCAACCTAAAGAAATCATACTTGTTAAAATAAATTCAATAAACAAATTTTATAAGCATTAATGCTATAAGCTGTTCACTTTTGTAAGAACAAACTAGATCTGGTTATTTTGGTGATTTTTATAGTGTATTACTGACTTTTAGAAACTTGGTTATATTGTAAAAAAAGCTTTACAGTTTTGGATTAAGTTTGTATTATTTTAGATTAGTATTATATTTACAAAATATTTAAGATGTCACTATTCAAAATGAAATATGACAAATTATATTTTTTAAATGACATATTTATAATCTTGTATCAGATTTATTAATAATTGAAAATTTTATTACATGAAAAAAACTATGATTGAACTAAACTAAATATTAAACAATTTAATATGAAGAAGTTTGTGTAAACTACGTCCTTAAATCTAACAAAACACACACAAATCACAATAAAAAACTGTATAATGCTCACAATCAATAACTATTCAAATACACATCCTGATAAACTGTTCACCAACACGTCCCAACTTGTACTCACAGAATATCACTTGTACCGACCCTCGAATGCCACGCCATTAGGGTGTTTTATGACTAAGAACGATCAGACTTTTCAAATTATTACATTCAAAAAAAGTTCTAAACATAAGCACTGGCCTGCTAGAAATAATCTTGGATTAATACAAATAAGGAATGCTTATAAAATGCTGGTAAAGTACTTCGTATAGGCGGAGTGCGAAATACAAATGTGAAGTACATTATTAATACTGGCGTTGCACTTACTTTTGGTGCCAGCAATGTACCAGCGTAAAAGCAGTTTACCGGCATTCGGCCGTTAGTTCAATGTTTGCTGGGTAAATTTAAAAATTTGCGTAAATTTCGTAACAAAAAAATTTAAATTAAAAAATTCCAGCTATTTTTCTGTAACTGCTTCGTATTCAAGTCAATTTTTCAATTTCAGAAACATATTTCTCACTATCAACTATGTATTATTTGATTTATAAGTATTTCACTACTATAAATAATTCATTCCTCTTTGATACCTTAAAAACAAAAAACTAAAATAATTCAAACAAGGTTGAGACATATACGTCATGATATAATAGCAGATGGAGATTACACACATGAACTCGATTCTAAGCTGTTACAATTTTTTTATTATATTTTTACTTGCCCGACCTTAATATATAAGGGGCAAGTATTGTAATCGCGAAAATTTTCGATGTCGAGATTTTGACTGATGACCACGTTTCATGGTCCAGGGAATACAAAAAACCTATTTTCGAAGTGCCGTCCGTATGTCTGTGTGAGTGTGTCTGTGTGTATACACGATAACTCAAGAACGGTTCAACTTAAAGAATTCGTTCTGGTACTAAAAAATTCTCCTATTAAATGGGAAGAACCCTATTGTTTTTTATGAAGATCGGTTGACTAGAAATGGGAGTTTACTCGTGTCGATTTTAAGATTTTTGCGAATATTTAGCAACAGAAAAATATTTCGAAAAAATTTATTGAGCAAAAGTTACTATAAATGCAATAACTAATAACTTTTATTTGAGACGTTTTTTGATAAAACTAAAAATTTTGAAATTTTTTTGTAAAATTATTTAAAATTTTTCCAAGTCTCAATTTTTTCATACTTATATGTAACGTTTCCATGGTCATGATAATTAATTCGTAACTAGTAAAGCAAGCCTTGGACAAAAATTTGTATAGAACATAATTTGAAGTTTTTTTATAGAACATAGTTTATATGTATTTTTGAAGATTTATCTAAATATTAAAAAAAAAAATTTAATTTAATTTTTTTTTTATGGGAGGGCAAGTCTAGCGGAGGTTTACCTTCGCCACTGGAAGAACATTTCAAAAGAAGACATACACTACCTTAGCCATATGTACAAAAAACCCATAATACTACTAGCCGTGAATTTAGCCATGAATTAAAAAAAATAATTAATTTTGCCAAAAATACAAAAACTGAAATATTTTTCAAAAATGGTATTTGATCAACAATTCCCTTCCTATGTTTTCGGTTCAGATCAATGTATATTACTTAGAATATTTTCAGATATTTAGTTTAACCCCTTTGGGTTAAAGGATCCGGGACAGTAATTTTTTAGTACATTTTTTGATAAAAACTGTTTAAAATAATGAAATTTAAAAAAAGTACTTTCCATTCTTTTTTTTTTTAATTTACGTCTTAGAGCTTTTTTTCATACCCCACAATAAATTTTAAAAAAACTTTTCAAAGATACTAAAAAACCATATTTTTCGATAAACTAATTTGAGCAAAAATTCCTATTGAATTGTTCCGGGGAAATCTCTTTTTAAAATGTACCTCATATTTCCAAAGGCTGCCTATCTCAAACCAATTCTCCTATTAATCTCTTAGGGCATACTTTAGGGTAGGGTGACCATTCGTCCCGCATTTTGATTGGGTGTCCCGCATTAAGATGCGTCCCGCCAAAGTCCCGCATTCTAACATTTTGTCCCGCATTGTAACTTGTATTTGAGGACCTTTTTTTTTGCTCTTCACTTGGATTTGGGAGGTGAGGACCTTTTTTTGTTTTGCTCTTCACTTGGATTTGAGAGGTGAGGACCTTTTTTTTGCTCTTCACTTGGATTTGGGAGGTGAGGACCTTTTTTTTTGCTCTTCACTTCCGTACCGCATTGCCTTCTTAAGAAAATGGTCACCCTACTTTAGGGGGCGGGCATACTTATGATCTGCGTCATCTTCACTTTGAGTCTATTAATTGTTTTCCACACCACGTAAGATAGATTACTACAAATAATTATGAAAAATAGTACGATTTTGTATAGTTCTGTCAATTCCCATATAACTTTCTATTGATTTTTTTTATATTTCAGTAGTCTTGATAAGTAGATTTATAGATGCAACATTTGTTATTTTCATTTTTAGTAGGTACCTAGTATGAGTTATTTGAATTTTATGCGAAAACCTAGGAATGAGCGGCAATTAACGGGGCAATAACTCACACTAATTAACAGTTTAGTGAATTAACTGTGAATTGTTGAAATGGGAACAAAATATACACTTGTATGATTTTTACTTTCGTACATTCGTTAAATGTCAGATAAAAT
Organism: Liopterus haemorrhoidalis; assembly: GCA_963971575.1. NCBI lineage: Eukaryota > Metazoa > Arthropoda > Insecta > Coleoptera > Dytiscidae > Liopterus > Liopterus haemorrhoidalis. The sequence goes on from OZ020617.1 coordinate 9,387,640, forward strand.
ATAACATATTTTGCAAAAAAAGAAAATAATTAAAAAGTTTTTCCTTTAAATATGGGTTTAGATAAATCAAGCTTCTACTTACAAAATAATATCTAAAACTAAATAAATAAATAAATAATAGTAATAACTTTTACAGATGTTTTAACATAATACAGTGGATCCCCGAATTTCTCCCCGATTTTTTGCGTATTTTAATTGCAGTATTTCTTCACAATCCTTCAATATAGTCTCTCTGCTTCTCAATAACCGGGTCCCAACGTTTGGAAAGCTTTACTATTCCATCCAAGACATCATCTCTGTTCATCTGTTGGTTCGGGTAACAGAGAACAGCTTTGAAATCACCTCGAGATTTTACACATCTTTAATCTTCGGCCTATGAACGACACGAGCCGATAACGCCGTAAATGGGCAATGTTTTGTCAGTCTCCACCATATGTCAGCATATTTCTATTTCATCGTGCATAGATCCAAATTGTTTAAGCACGCTTTTTAGGTCTATAGGTATTTAATTTTTTTTTTCTGTGCCTTCCCATTATAAAAATTAACGAGCAGCCACTGAATGACAATAGAAAATTTCACTTAAGTAAATCAGATCACACTAATTTTACAAAAGATTAAGGCTCTTCACTTATTAAATGTTATTCAGATAATTATAAGTTACTAATACACACTTTTAACTACTGTACCTATTTATTATTGATGAATAGACGCAAAAAAAGTATTGATAGTTTTGACGTGTTATTATGATTACATTCTACACCTGTTGTCCTGTTTCGAATTGTTAATTAAAAAAAAAAAGAAGGAAATTATAGAGATAAAGGAAGTAAAAAGTACGCTATATCACTGGGTAAAAGTGATTGGAATGTGGCTACTTTTAGTGATTAATTATCATACAAACTTTGAATTAGCTTTTAAACTATGTTGGTTTAGATCACCTATAAACTAAATTTGGAGAAAATTTGCTTAACGATGCCATCTGTTAGCAAATACTCTTTTTATGTTAAAACGTATAAGTACGTAAGTAAATTTTTCATACTATGTAGGCTGATTTTTGGAATACTGATATTTCTAGCTTTACGAGTATTTTAATAAGCTTGCTCACTGGCGAACATTTACAAAATATATTTTTTTCGATGAATTGATCATTCGATGAATTGATTTTCGATGAATTGATTTTCGATGAATTGATTTTCGATGAATTGATTTTCGATGAATTGATATTCGATGAATTGATTTTCGATGAATTGATTTTCGATTAATTGATTTTCGATGAATTGATATTCGATGAATTGATTTTCGATGAATTGATTTTCGATGAATTGATTTTCGATGAATAGATATTCGATGAATTGATTTTCGATGAATTGATTTTCGATGAATTGATTTTCGATGAATTGATTTTCGATGAATTGATATTCGATGAATTGATTTTCGATGAATTGATTTTCGATGAATTGATTTTCGATGAACTTACCGTGAATCCTTTCGAAGACCTGGTCTCCGGCGACTGTTCGCCAGTGAGCAAGCTTAAAATACTCGTAAAGCTAGAAATATCAGTATTCCAAAAATCAGCCTACATAGTATGAAAAATTTACTTACGTACTTATACGTTTTAACATAAAAAGAGTATTTGCTAACAGATGGCATCGTTAAGTAAATTTTCTCCAAATTTAGTTTATAGGTGATCTAAACCAACATAGTTTAAAAGCTAATTCAAAGTTTGTATGATAATTAATCACTAAAAGTAGCCACATTCCAATCACTTTTACCCAGTGATATAGCGTACTTTTTACTTCCTTTATCTGATTCACGGTAAGTTCATCGAAAATCAATTCATCGAAAATCAATTCATCGAAAATCAATTCATCGAATATCAATTCATCGAAAATCAATTCATCGAAAATCAATTCATCGAAAATCAATTCATCGAAAATCAATTCATCGAATGATCAATTCATCGAATGATCAATTCATCGAAAAAAATATATTTTGTAAATATTTGAGAGGAATGCCGAGGGGATCGGAAAGCCAAAAAAGCAGTGGTCAATAAAAGTTGACAGACTACACTTATTAAATAACTATCATAGTTATTTAATATTCTATTAAGAAGTCTATTAATAATTTTTCAATTTTCCATTCAGAAAATACGCCAGGTAAAAGATACCTGTTGGATTATTTTGAAATCGAACAGGGCTCCTTAGATCAGAAAAACCCGGTTAATGGAATCATAAATGTACTTAATTTCCCCATCTGTTAAGTCTTAAGGGTATTGTGTTATGCACATAGTTTTACTATTCATATTTACTATACCACACATGATTTGTTCAATGTACGGTGATTCTAAACAGGTGGCATTGTTATGTTAGTGTGAGTTTGTTTTGTCATTAAACTAGATGATGGGTAGCTCGCTTCGCTCGGCTTCTTCTAACCAAACCCTTACTAACCTAACCTAACCTAAGATAGTGTTTTGACATTAAACTAGAAGATGGGTAGCTCGCTTCGCTCGGCTTCTTCTAACAAAACCCTTACTAACCTAACCTAACCTAACCTAAAATAGTGCTTTGTCCTTAAACTAGAAGATGGGTAACTCGCTCCGCTCGGTTTTAGACTTTTACTAACTAAACCTAACCTAATTACCTTGTTTTTAGGCGCATAGTACTTTATTTTCCCCCATATTGGCCCAATTAAAATGCGTATCATTGTGTATGAATTTATAAAAATTATTTGCGTGCAATTGCCCATAACCTGTCTGATTAAACCTTAAAAACAAAACATTTATTTCTTTTATTAAATAAGTTTTATTATTATATTTCTTTATTTATATTCAAACACTATGAAAATTTACGCAATTATTTCTTAGTCTGTCTACTTTTATTGACCACTGCTCTTTTGACTTTCCGATCCCCTCGGCATTCCTCTCAAATATTTACAAAAATGTTTTTTTCGATGAATTGATCATTCGATGAATTGATCATTCGATGAATTGATCATTCGATGAATTGATTTTCGATGAATTGATTTTCGATGAATTGATTTTCGATGAATTGATTTTCGATGAATTGATTTTCGATGAATTGATTTTCGATGAATTGATATTCGATGAATTGATTTTCGATGAACTCGTCGGTTACCCTTCGGAAGACATTTGGGATTTTCAGGTGACCAAAACAACTAAAATGGCGACCAAGTCTTAGTCATTATGACAGTATTAAAATGGATGTATTGAATTGATTATATTAATTATAAGGGCTTTAGGCCCGGCCATGCCTCATGGGCCAAAGTTCCCGAATTTGAATCCCGGTCAGAGTATGGATATTTGTGAGCCACTATGTAATTAAAACTTAGGTCCTGTTCTGTGGTTAAAAAAAAATACAACTCAATATGTGTTAAAATTTATAGTATCTCATTGTATATTTCAGCGTTCCCCTTCCAAAAATACTGGATACTCACCTGGAGAGCATCGTTCTTAGGGAAACGAAAGTATCCACTGATGCCACTTTGTACACATAATAGTGACCTTAATATTATCTCAACAAACGGGGTTGTATCTTTAAACCAAATATACCTTTGTTGAATATTACATTTCCTCGTTACTTAATTACCATTCTCCATTATCCAACAACCACCATTAACATCCAATGATTAATTCATTGAAAACCCTTCAAAAATGTCCGCATTATTTCATGGAACAAGCAAACCAATTTTTTGAATACCAGAGGTATCTGAAGACTGCTTCCACCTGTACTTATTATCCCCACCAAGAGTTGAATACCAGTGTATACTCCACGAAGAACTCACTCTGAAGAACCCGTTACTTGAAACATAGTCTGCACAACTATATTTGCTACGGAACTATTGTTGCTACAACTACAATCAAGATTACTGTGACGATTGCTTATTAAAACTGTGACAATTGAATAATAATTAAAAGTGTTCAAGATATTTAATTCTGATTGTTAAAACCCACATTTCTGTAAGTAGGTTAATGAAAAAATGACCACACTATACGGGTAAAATGAAATTTTGTTACAAATTTAAAATAAAAGTGATTTAAAAGGATATTATAAGTGTTATTTAACTAAAACTAAAAACAAATAACCCCTAAACACCTACTTATAACATAAATAAGTGTTTTTTAATTTATAAAAACCATAAAAATGAAAAAAATAAGGTACAGACAACTCAAAGAGAAATTATTAAAGTCTGTAATAAAAGTAGTTTTAGTTATCGGTGAAAATTTCATATAATATTTTTAAATTAAATGTTTTAAGTGTTGATATAGCGGTTTTAAAAAAGTGTTATATGTGACTTATGTGCATGTGCCTTAAGGGTGAAAATACCTATGACAGACGTGTACAAGTGACTGACCTCTATTAGGATATGGCTGGTTTTAGTTTTAGTGCCGTCCGCTTTGCCGGGCTGGTGGCACTGCTGTCGCTATATCTAACAGGTAAGATTTTGTTACTTACAGGTAGAATATGAGAGTTTAAAGAGGTTTTAGGGTTGTTTTAATGACCTAAAAACATGAATAAAATTTCAAAAGTTGGTACTAAAAAGTATGAGTAATAAAATTCATAATACTAGACTGTTTCTTAAAATTATTTTAGTTCTTATATAAGAAGTTTGACCAAAAAAATCTCTAACTAGCGTTAAAAACTTTAATAGTATAGTATTTCCAAAATGAAATGGGCACTCTCACTTGCTGATTCCAATAATGACTGATAGTATAACCATTGTACCTGCTGAGTTTATGGTTCTGTTAAAAATAGTTGCCAGGACTATAATAATTATTTAAAATAAACGTGTTTTCTTATATGCTATTTAGAATGAACTGTATATACTCATATGACATTCCTTCACATTTTTATCAGGCTTAAGACTGGCTATATTTGAATTATAAATACAGGCATGTTTAAAAATCGTTTTGTTTTAAAGTCTTTATGGTCTATATCAAATACTTCAAATTTGCACAAACAAAAATCATTCTTTTTTTGAACTGGTCAATTTATAGTAATTTAAAATTATTAAAATATTAATCATTATCACTATTATCATTGTTTATATCACTATCAGAGTTTGTGTCACTACCACTGTCATTTAAATTAATAATTATTGACGATTTTTTGGTGGATTTATATAAAAAAAAAAAAAATCAATTTTCTTTACATGTGCTACACATTTTTTTCCACAAATCACTACTTATTGCACTTGTTTCGTCTTTAATTAATTGTACTACAGTGTCACTTTCTGTCGGTGTTGTATTTTTCCGGCGCACATTACCTTTTAATTGGCTCCATATTAGTTCTATAGGGTTTAAAACATGAACAGTAATACGTTGATGCTAGTATAAGTTGAACAGTATACGTATGGAACGCTAGTTAATTCCGCAGTTCTAAGTATAGGTTTGTCATTACCTTCCGAAACTAACTTTTTATAAACGTTCAGTATCAGAACTTTGCAATCTTCTTACAAATAAAATTTTTCTCTAGTAGCCACGTCCACATTCTCGCATTCCACGTCAATGTCCACATTTTCGCACTCCAAATCACCTTGCACAGATTCACTATTTTCACTACAGAAATTTGCAATTTCTTCATCAAACGGTCGCCAAAGAGACATGTTGTTAATGTATGCACGCTATGAATGTTGAAAATTAACTAACAAACAAGTATAACAACCCCTAAAATTTAGAAACAATAGGATTATAAATTTGGAAAATATCCTTAATGGTTTTTAAGAAACTTCAATTGAACTAGTTTTATATCCGTTCGATTTAAATTTGAAATTCCCTTAATACTCCTTATATTCTTTTTACAGCAATAAGTCTTAAGATTACTGCCATAAACCCATTACGGCTTTGTTAAGCTTCTTAACAAGAGTGGCCATTTCATTTTGGAAATACTATACTATCGCTTACTGCTTTGGACTCGCTATCGATAGTGTCCGATAGTCCGAAATCTGGTACTGGTACAAACTTATTTATTTTTAAAAATGAATTAAAATATTATATTTAATGTCCGTAAATTTGTCATCCTGTATAATTTGTAAAAAGTATAATTTATAAATAATAACTATCAACTAGAAAGGATCTGTTTAACATCAAAATTGAGAAATTATTTGAGTGAAATAAAAAATCAGATCGTCTGGTAGTGCTTAATAAGAAAGATTGAAAAACAGATTTGCATGGAAAACTCCAAGGCTTAAAAGTGCTAGCAACAACAGGTTTTGTACAAAGATCAATAGATAGACCCGTTTTATTGCACAGTGCGTTAAATTAAATTGTACACATAAAATAGTAATTTGTTCAGCATTCCAAGGTGACTTCTAGAATTATAATAATTTTCAGCGTTTCACTGCGCAAAAGGCATTTCTTCGAGCGAGTAGCACTTTCAGAAGAATATAATGCAGATTAAGAAGTCGATGCCTTGTTAAGATAAATAGACAACATAAAAATTATGACGCCAGTACATGGCTTTTTGATTAGAATTGTCTTAACTTATTTTCAATTTAATATAAAGCTAACACAGAAAAATGAAGAGGTCCTTAAGAAGAGAAAACAGCAATTCTTGGACCATACAATAACAGGAAACAAATATAAACTGCAGCAACATATCACCAGGGAAATAAAGTGAGGAAGGGGGATTGTTGGTCGTAGTATATTTTCATGGCTGAAGAATCTCCAATAGCAATTCGGATGCACTTTTATAGATCTGTAACAAAAGACAATAATCATTATCATTGTCAGTTTATTTATTTTTAAATAAATCGTTTTAAATATCGATAAGTTGTTCTTGTAGTTAATCTTGTAGTAATATCGATAAGTTATGTATTTGGAAATACAGTAGACTCTCGAATTTGAAAGATTTGATATTCGAACAATTTGAAACTCGAACAAACGTCGAAAAATAAAAAAATAAACTAAAACAAATGACATGAGACAGGTTCTCCAAAAAAAAAATCCAACCATCTTAAAATCCCCTATCACTGGCCAGGTATACTCATAATACTTTAAACTCTCAAGCACCATTTTCACACTTTCGTAATTTTCTTTGAGCATTACGGAATGAGCCAAAAGAAGAGATGGAAATTTATTTCCATTGTGAAGAAGGACAGCTTTTAAACTTTTTGTAGAACTGTCTATGAAAAGACGCCAGTCAGAAGGAATGCATGAGATTCCGACCGCCTTGCATAGGCGATACTAAATATCTTTGCTACCTTTATTTTTGTCGGATCACAAATAAAGAAAATAATGGCCAGAGACGAATTTTCACAGATACTCAATACTCATGAAAGGAAAGCCTGGGACAGCCTGAAAGCAGTGGTTCATGGTTTTCTCGGAAACAACAGAGCAGACAATTACAAAGAGCTTATTGCAACTATAGTTGATAACTTTAAACTCATGGGTTGCAGAATGTCCCTTAAAGTGAATATGTTACATGCTCACTTGGATCAATTTAAAGATAACATGGGAGCCTATTCGGAAGAACAAGGTGAACGTTTTCATCAAGACGTGATGGACTTTGAACGTCGATATCAGGGGCAATACAATGAGAGTATGATGGGGGACTATATTTGGGGGCTAATACAAGAAAGTCCATACAATCACAGAAGAAATACGAAAAATAATCATTTCTAAACTTTTTTATATATTCTGTTACAGTAGTTGTTTGTTTCGAATGGTTTTCTTGTAAATAAAACTGATTCAAATTCATAACAAAAGTTTGTATTATTTTTACATACAATAAAGGTCTGAAAAAAGGGAAATTTTCTTAAAATCCGTAATTTCATTCTGATAACTACAAAAGCAAATTTTTTCGGGTAAAACTATTTTTTCTTTAATTAATAATGTGGAAGAAATAAAAATCAGATATGCAGAACCCAGACTCAAAATTTCTGTTGACCGGTGTTATTTGACCCAAATATTTGACGAGTCCGAGTCCAGTCGAGTCGAGTCCAGAAACCCTACATAGCCTTGCTATACACATAGGATATCCAATGTACGTAATACTGATCTATATTATACAGTACGCTGTAAGTTTAAAGTAAAATTTTAAAACAGGAATAAACAACAAAGAACTAAACAAAAGAATAAATACTTTATACAAACAGCAACAGTCATGAAAACACGCATTGCAGCGCTGAAGAAAGCATGTCGTGACAAAGATTTTTTTTTAAAATTAAACTGTTACATTGTCTCACGAACCATACTCGCATTAACCGGAAGACCAATGCCGCTAAATCCGGAAGTACTTGGTAACCGGACCTGTTATATGTAAAAGTAACTATGCACTTGCAGTGAAGCTTGACCTATGCATGCGTTGAACCACCACTCACTCACATACGTAAATACTTAACAAAAAGAGAAAATTCTTACCAGGTTCGTTTAATTACTTCTTGTTAATTGAGGATTTTTGTTTGTTTTAAATGGCTAGATTGATGGCCACAGATAGTGGATGGCATCTACTGGATGCCTTTTTTATTTTTGGGGTAATTAAGTGTAATTAAATGTTTTTAAAATTTGCTTTAAGATAAGTTAATGTCGTGCAAAAATTATGGTCATATTCAACAAACGCTATGTCGCTAACAAAATGAAGATAAAGGCAAAACCGCATTAGATAAATTCTGGCGCGTACTCAGAATATATTCTTGGACGGGCTCAGAAGCCAATACCTTTTTTTTGAGATTCACCTTCAATTTTAAAAAACGCTTCCATTAAAAACGTGTTTTTTAAATGTTTGTGCCGGAAGGGCTCAATTTATTACGCTAATTCGTATCTCTCCTTGAAATCAATTTTATTTGAATAATACTGGAAATAATAAAATTGTTTTTTTAATAAGTGTGGAGAGGAGGAATTTAATTTATTACACTATTTTTAATTCGTATCTTTTCTTGAAATCATTCACCATTTATTTGAATAATAGGTACATGAAAGGAAACATTTTTTAATCATAAGAAATTCAAACATAAACTAATTTTTCCACGACTATATAGATATACAGTCATTTGCGCAAAAATAGGAGTGGTTTAATGCAAATGGTAAAATTGTATTTATTTTATTCAAAGTTATTTATTTATGTAGTTGTATTACATTTATAGTATATTTAATAAGTCTATAATATATTTAAGCTGGCAGCATTGAATTTTTTAAATGAATATGTAAGTTGCCCCTTAAACAAACCAAAAACATCATTTTTCTAGTGTTCGTAAAAATAGCAGTATCCACAAGTTTTCCACAAGTTTTTAATCATGTTTTACTAAACTAGCTAACCAAACAGTTTTATTCTTTAATAAAATTTTGAATATATTGAACAGTAAGTTGATTTTGTATTTAAAACCACGGAAAATATTAAATATCTTTCTTATTTTTTAGTAAAAAAATTGATGTGAAGTGTGAATATTCACACATTTCAGGGTTTCGCAGGTATATAATAAGTGAAGGCGGTATACTGAGTGTGTAGGACAAATTTTACTTTGTAGTAATCACGGCAAAATGAACGATATTTTTAAAATAATTTATCGTCTGTTAATCATATAATAAGATAATTATTAAATTTACGCTCTTAAAAATTAAATACGACATTTGTCAAAATATAACTAGAATTTTGACAAAATAATTTCAACATAATAAAAATGCAAAAAAAAAAACAGAAAAAATAAAATTCACTCCGTACTCGAACTCGAAACCCTTCGTTTTTTAGCTTACACCAGTGCTCTAACCAATAACGCTATCGTACGCCTTACATGTGAGTGTCTTACATTGGTATAACTTTTGTACTTTGTGAACCAAAAACCACAAAAAATGCGTTATTTTCGAAAACATAATCTGATCAAAAATTCCTGTTGTACTATTTCGGTTCACACCAACATACATTACTTAGAATTTTTTTAGATTTTTAGTTTAAACCATCTGGGCTACAGGGTGTGGGACAAATTTTTTTTTGCACAATTTTGGCAAAAATCGCACCAAAATAATTTATTTTGCAAAAATAAAAATTTGATCGTTAATCCACGTACTAAGGGATTTCCTTTGATACCCTACTCATAATTTAAAAAAAATATTTTTGTTTTCGATGAGCACATATTTGTTTATATTTTTAGGGGGGTATGTTTTTTAGATGTTTTAGTATTTTTTCTATGTGCGGGTCAAAGAGTTGTATAAGCATGCCAAATTTAAACTCTCTAGGTTTAGCCGTTTGGCTACAATTTTTACCGAACAGACAGACAGACAGACCGACAGACAGAGGACAAAATGACGGTATAAGGGTTTTTTGGTCATACCTACAAAACCCTAAAAAATGGGTAGAGCTAAACAGAGCCGCACTAAGGAAAAGGGTGCTTGACTAAGGGGCGCCACGTTGTGAAAGTGAGGATCTTTTTTTTTGCTCTTCACTTGGATTTTAGGAGGTGAGAACCTTTTTTTTTGCTCTTCACTTGGATTTTGGGAGGTGAGGACCTTTTTTTTTTGCTCTTCACTTGGATTTTAGGAGGTGAGGACCTTTTTTTTTTGCTCTTCACTTGGATTTTGGGAGGTGAGGACCTTTTTTTTTGCTCTTCACTTGGATTTTGGGAGGTGAGGACCTTTTTTTTTGCTCTTCACTTGGATTTTAGGAGGTGAGGACCTTTTTTTTTTGCTCTTCACTTGGATTTTAGGAGGTGAGGACCTTTTTTTTTGCTCTTCACTTGGATTTTGGGAGGTGAGGACCTTTTTTTTTGCTCTGGGAATTACATATCACTATTTGCCAAGAGGCGCCAAAACGCAGTTTTGCCCCTAGCGCAAGTTTTCCTTACTGCGGCTCTGGAGCTACACATTGCACACAGGAGAAACGTCAGTTGATTTTAGAAAAATTGTAAGGTATGCAAAGTTAAACCCTTTTTTTATTTCTACACAATTAAAAAACGAATTAGACCTGCCAATTTCTGTATCAACTGTAAGAAAAGGCCTTATAAAAGCAAATCTGAAAGCCAGAAGACCAAGAAAAACTCCGCTGTTAAACAAGAGACAACGGGAAAATAGAATTCAATTTGCCAAAGTACACCAACTTTGGCCGGGTTAAAAAGATGCAATATGCTTTGGTCTGATGAAACAAAAAATGTTTTATTTAATCCTGGTATCTGCCAAAAGCAAGTACGCAGACCTCCATGCACGAGGTACAATCCTAAGTACACTACAAAGACAATAAAACATGGCGGCTGTAGTGTTATGGCATGGGGATATTTTTCTTGGAACGGAGTGGGCCCTATTTTCTGGATTAAAGATATAATGGACGCGAATGTTTATGTCAGTATCTTGCAGTATGCCATGCTTCCCTTTGCAGAGAAGGAAATGCCTTTAAAATGGACCCATCGAGAACTTTATGTGACACCATGAGTTACAAAATTTGACTCTACTGCTGAACACGTAGAAAGATTGTTGTCGGCGCCTATAGTTGCTTGTTAACCAGCACCAACCACTGAGAATAAATATCCCTTTATTTTTTTTACCAGAAATGTAATATGTTTTTATTTCCAGTTTATTGTTTTTACAAAAATATCAGTAATCATAATTCATATATTTTTTAGTAACCAAGTAACTTCAAACTTCATTGAAGCTACTTGATAACTGCTACATATATATATGCAATAGACTGATCTAAAGCACATTTCGCACAAAGCAAAAAATAGATTTAATGAAAATAGGGTTACTGTTATGGGTAGGCCAGCTCAATCTCCAGACTTAAATCCAATAGTGAACTTATGTAAAAATTAAAATATCTTCTTCAAAACCTGCTGACAAAGAAGAATTATGAGGAGAAATTGAAACAGCTTGGAAATCCCTTAAAGAAATGCCGGTAGCTAATTGGTTCTATGCCGCGAAGAAGTGTAGAAGTAATACGAAAAAAAGGTCTTGGAACCAAATATTACAGAAATAATAAAGAATATTTAATATTAAAATGAGTTTTATTTAGTTTATGAAGTGTACTGCTATATTTTTGAACAGCGTAATGAGCATATTTTTACAAATACTATATATATTTTTTTAATGAATCGACAAAAATACCTTTTTTTATCAAAATAAAAGTTCAGAATGTAGCCGTCTTGGCATTGCGATCTTAAAATTAAATCCTATATCTAAATATCATCATTTAATTTGGTTTTCTTATATTTCATATCAATTCTCCACGCGCTTGTCCATTTTCAGTAAATATAATCATACAAACATTTTTCTGCACTAAGTACTTTTGCTTAATGATTATTATGCAGTAAATAGTAAACATAGAAATTTAGATAAACATTGTTATTAGGTTAATCTGAAGTAGACGTACTTAAATCTACATTAAGTGTAATTAATTGCACAAAAATATTCTCACTACCATTCTGATAATTTTTGTATGCCGAGTGGCGGGACGTTGATGATAGTGTGTATTACTATGTACCAGAGGTCTTGAGTTTGATTCTTAGTTTACCCATGTGATTTATTTGGTGTAATATGAAGTAATTGCAAAATTAATCGTCACACAGCAAACAGAAAAAAGTATAGATGGAAACCCATAGTAAAAGTAGTAGAGTGCTATAAATCTATATTAATAAAATTGGAGGCTATCTCTGTTTATTTTTATTTTTTCGGTCTCAAATTTGGTTTCTACACGTTTCAGATGATTGGTTATACGACAATAACCACAAAAAATACAATTTTTGTCTGTCTGTCGGAAATTCACGCAAAAACAGCTAGATATATTTTTACGTAATTTGGTAAATCCAGAATTCGAACATAAGCTATAAGGCATTTAAACATTTTTATTCGAGGGAGGGGTGTTTTGGGGATAAAAGTGTTTATTAAAAACTTAAAATATCTCCTTTATTATTGACTTAACAGAAAAAATTATACAACAAAAATTGTTTATAATAAGAAAACAAATCTTTTTTTGTTGAATTCATTTGTTCAATTAGATGAATATTTGGGGAATTACGGGAGGACAGCCTACAACTAAAATCTAAATATATCTCCTTTATTATTCTTTATAACAAAAAATTCATATATGACAAAAATAGTAGGATTAAAAGAAAATAATTTTTATAAATTCTTTTACTTTTATAAATTTTTCTATTTAGATGAATATTTAGAGCGATGCGGGGGTACACCCTAAGCCTAAACTTTTGAAATATCTCCCCTTTCGAATGAATTGAGAAAACAAGAGCAAAAAGAACACCGTTATACTTAGCATTCCTCGATTTAGAAAAAGCATTTGACATAGAACCACCAAAAACTAATATGGAAAAGCTTAGAACAAAGAGGTGTACAGCCAAAACTGATAAGGGGAATAAGAAGTTTATATGAAAACAATAGACAGAAGAAAAGAGCGAAAGGAAGACAGAAGAAAACTTGGAACGACGTGGTGGCAGAAATATTAAAGAATATATATATATATATATATAGAAACGGAGAACTTCTTTCTTCTCGTTGAAACAAGTATATAAGTTTGGAATAGTTGGGAAAAGAAGATATTGTGTCGATAGTAACCACAATTATTTTATTAAGGCCTATATTTCGTTAGCCTTGAATAAAGTTAGCGAATGGCTAACGAAGAAAGGCGAATAGCGAATGGCGTTTATGATAATATCAATTAAAACACACAAATCCAAGCACATATAAGCATTTATTACTACGTCTATTTAAAATCTGTCACACATATGTCATTATGTTATGGTTGCTAACGTAACATATTACAAAGGACGTCCAAGAACTAGATCTGATCCTTACACATATATATGTATATATATGTATTGAATAAAATTCTTATTTCATAATCGTCATATATTTATTAAAAAAATTATAGAGACATTTCGATTGGGTATCCAATCATAACAGTCCAATATTATAGTCAATGATAAAATAATGTTTTTTTTTTTTGAAGGAATTAAGAATTAATATTTGGGGAGTTATGGGGGTACACCCTAAAACAAATATCTTGAAATATCTTACTTATTTTATACTTTACATCAAAAATGTTAATGAGGAAACATTTTTTTCTCTTCAATATGTGAAATCAATATTTTATAATATCGAAGTAAAGATCTACCTAAAGATCAGTAATTCCTTTAATAAATAAATAATTGATTAATTTCATAAATACATAAGTGCATGAATAAGTTATAGTACCTACACTTATGGGAAGTTCTTCGTAGATCGCAGGGAGTTACGTACCATCTGCTGTATGTTCCTTGCAAAATTTATTCTATCAAAAAACTGTTAAATTAGAGACAATAAAAAAAAAAACACATTATAAGTTACGCCAGAAAATAAAAATAATTTAGAAAAGCAGAAAATCTCCGGATATTGTGATGGTATAATAAAAATAAAGAAATTCATCAAGTTCAATGAATTTTTGATGTAATATAAAATAGGAAACAGGAAATTGAAACACTTAAATTAACAAAGATAAAATTCAAGATTGCGTAGATATGAAATTTGTTATAATTTATCTACCTGCAAAATTAACTACCAAAAACAAGGATGTTTCAATTTTATCTCAGGATTTTTGCTTCATAAATTACCTGCAAGCATTCACATTTTTGCAATATTGTTGCATTATAAATAATTAATAATTATTTTATTTCCTTATTGTTATAACATAAATAATAGGCATTTTCTTCATTTGTTAATCTTAGTAAATTAGCAGAAATATCACTAATGAAAATAAATACAAAGTAAGGAAAACCAAAATGGTAATAGCAACTACCGAACACGTATAGATTCCACGACCCTTCGAGAATTTTATGTGACACCATGAGTTACAAAATTTGACTCTGCTGCTGGACACGTAGAAAGATTGTTATCGGCGCCTATAGTTGCTTGTTAACCAGCACCGACCATCGAGAATAAATATCCCTTTATTTTCAAATGTACCTAGACACGTAGAAAACTTACCGGTACTTGTCGGAACGAAATAGGAATCTTTGAAACATTTTCTAAGAGCTTTCAAGAAGCTGAGTTTGTTTTTTTAGATATTTTGTTATTATTATTTGGTGTATGACAGATCTTGACAAGCGTTGTTTAGTCGCAAATTTCAGTAAAATTTTGAGTCACATCATACTATACACTAGTGGAGCTAAATACACACGGTTGCATCCCAAACCCTGGCGATATACAGTTGTGGAAGCTATTATTGTGATTATTATTATTATTATTATTTTGATTTAATATGTAGAGAACCACTTATATTTCATAGTTATTAATAAAATATCTTTCATTTAGCGAGTTACCAACATTTAAAACTACTTATCAGTAGAATAAATTTTAATATTTTGTAATGAATTTATTTTACTACATCTAATCGACTGAAGTCGTTGAACTTGCGGTCGTAAGACACATATAGTATTTACAAAATGGAATGACCACCCTCACTTATTGGTTCCAATAATGACTGATAGTATAACCATTATACCTGCTGAGTTTATGGTTCTGTTAATAACAGTTGCCAGGACCGTAATAATTATTTAAAATAAACGTGTTTTCTTATATGCTATTTAGAATAAACTGTATATACTCACATGACATTCCTTCACATTTTTATCAGACTTAGGATTGGCTATATTTGAATTATAAATGTAGACATGTTTAAAAATCGTTTTCTTTTAAAGTCTTTATAGTCTATATTAAATACTTCAAATTAGCACAAACAAAAGTCATTATTTTTTTGCAACAAAAATAAATCCTAGCAGCTTCAAATAATTATACATATGGATAACTTTGTATGGAAATTCTATTCCGTCTTCTTCCAACTTTTTTATTAAAAGGTGCACAGTCGGCACTGTATTTTTGAAATAAAAGTCGTATATTTTATTTGTTATTGTTTTAGACATAAAACTATCTATTTTCTTGAAAACTTGAAAACTGTTCTGTATGGAACGCTAGTTAATTTCGCAGTTCTAAGTATAGGTTTGACATTGCCTTCCGAAACTAACTTTTTATAAACGTTCAGTATCAGAACTTTGCAATCTTCTGACAAATGAGATTTTGCTTTAGTAGCCACGTCCACATTTTCGCATTCCACGTCAACGTCCACATTTTCGCACTCCAAATCACCTTGCACATATTCACTATTTTCACTACAGAAATTAGGAATTTCTTCAAAATGAAATGGTCGCTAAAGAGCCATGTTGTTAATGTATGCACGCTATAAACGTTGAAAATTAACTAACAAACAAGTATAACAATCTCTAAGATATAGAAACAATAGGATTATATATATGGAAAATATCCTTAATGGTTTTTAAGAAACTTCAATTGAACTAGTGTTACATCAATTCGATTTAAATTTCTAATTCAGTTAATACCTCTTATATTATTATTACTGCAATAAGTCTTGGGATTAATGCCATAAACCCAGTACCGCGTTGTTAAGCTTCTTAACAAGAGTGGCCATTTCATCTTGGAAATATTATACTTTCTTGAAATTTATCTGCTATCCAACAGTCAACAGAGCTTCTGAAACTACCTGCAGTACTATTTTGTTTGACGTATCGATATTGTTTCAGGCGTAACAAATTTATGTTATATTTTTTGCTGTACTGTTTTACTTTTTCTGGCATTTTAAATATTCCTGCTAAAGTCGGTTTACGGTAACTATGAAATGACGTCACACTTGGTTAATTTAAGTACCAACGTTATGATATGTTTTAATCAACATCAATCCATAACTCAGTTAGTACATTTATTTATTTAATGTTGGTACATTTTTTCAATGTTGCCGGTTTGAAATTGGATTGTTCCATCGTTATTTGTCAGGTTGACATTTAGGTGTTTAGAAGTTGTTCGATATAACCTAACTTTTTTTGACAGTTTACGAATTGGCAACAAGGAGTTTTTCAAATGTGACGTCATTTCATAGTTACGGTAAATGGACTTTAGAGATCTGGTCGTGTAAATGTAATCTATAATAGCATATAATTAAATAAAAACTAGCATAATCAAACGATAGTTTGATTTGTTGATTATTATTATCGAACTTTTATCTGTCACATCAAATTGTTAAGTTGGCAGTGAGAAATATGAAAAACAGGTTTTAAATGCCTATATTTAACGTTAATACTACAGAAAGAAGTTATATAAGTTTGAATGACGTCGGCAGATTAAAACTGCAGTGAAAAGTAATGTAAAATATCCTTAAGAAACCAAACCATAAAACAAATGGTAGATGTAAACAAGAACATTATATAAGCAAAGGAGATAAATCTGGAACAGTTTAGACATGTAAACAGAATAAAAGAAGAGAGCTAAATAAACTAATTGTTTGAAATACACCAAATGGAAAGAAGTGAAGTAGATCAAGGTAAATCTGAGTAGAACTGATACAGCAAAGGAAATAAAAAATGTAAATGTGTCAAGACATAAATCCCTAAAAACTGAGAACGGAAAAGCAAAGTAGAAAATGTAATTTCATCCGTAAATCCCTCTTAATGGTTTTAGATTAGAACATAAAAGAAGAAGTGAAAATATATGTAACAAACTTTAGTAAAAATGATTGACGTGCACACTTAAAGCTCCATTAAATAAATTACTATTGCTAAACAGCAGTTATTGGTCTATGAAGCACGTATTTTTTTTCACACGTACCTTTTGTGTTTTTTACAATATTTGCTTGTCATACATTTTGCATTTTATAAGCATGAAATAGCTGTTAAATGATAGAAACTGTTAACACGCTTCATAAACGGTGTAATATTTATTAACTATTATAAAAATACTTTAATTATAAAAAATATAACACAATAAAACATATATATATACGTGCATATGGCACGTATTTGTTTTTGAAAGCCATGTTGTAACATAGATATTTATCAATCATACAGTTTGATCAAAAATTCACTTAAGAATTATTTAAGTAAAATTCAGTTTAATCAATTAACTTTAGTTCTGTGCATGGCTCCAGGGCGGCACCGAGCAATTTTGGCGCTTGAAGAAAACCATACTAAGGCCCCTCCCACGGTATGACCATTTCTTAGGGTTTTGTAGGAATGACCACCAAAATACCCTTATAACGTCACTCATGTGTCTGTCTGTGTGTCTGTACGGTAGAAATTGTAGCAAAACGGCTGAACATAGAAAGTTGAAATTTGGCATATTTATACAACTTTTTGACCCATATATAGGAAAACTATAGAGAGTTAAAAAAATACAGCGCGGGATAAATATAAACAAATATGTATTTAATAGAAAAATATATATTTTTTTAATTTTGAGTGGGGTATCAAATGAAACCTCTTAATGCGTGGAAGTATAACAAATTTTTATTTTTGAAATTTTTTTTGAGGGTTTTGTTTTTGTCAATATAATATAATAATCTCCCAGAAGGGTTGAACTAAAAATCTGAAAAAAATCTCAATAATGTACATTGATGGGAACCGGAATAGTTCAACAGGAAATTTTGATCAGATTGGTTTTTCGCAAAATATTGAATTTTTTGTGTAGTTGTAAAAAAAAAGGGAACGGGAAGTAGTTTTTTATTTAAATACGATTTTTTCCAAAAAATTCTAAGCAATGTATATTTGCTATGAACCTACGAGAGGAATTTTTTATCCGATTTCGTTTTTGAATGCATGTTTTAGTAAGGTTTCCGCCCTAGCCTAAGTTCTCTCTCTTGTATTTTGACGAAAACCACGTGTGATATCGTGTATTGGCCAATTTTCTATTTTTTAACGTAATAGTTTTTTTATTATTAAGTTTGTGGGTGCATAACGTCGGAGTTTTATACTGACGTATCAATTATTTCAGAATAACAAATTAAAGCATTTCACGCACAGTAATGAAGAATTTTACACTATAAATCAAACATTAATAATAACGGAGTTATCAAAGTGTAAACAAAAGTGACACATACAGAAATGCTGAAAGTTGTACATATAGCTGTTTGGTGCGGAACTTCTATATGTCTTTCTTATATATCTAAACGAATATTTGTTAATCTAAATGTTTGTTTGCAATAAACTCCTAGACCCTTTGACCAAATTGGACCAAATTTTGCAGTTATTCTTTAGAATCCTGCGGAAGTAACGACGTAAACGAGTAAAAATAAATATTAAAAAAATTGATGTTTTTTTAAAATTTTATTTTGAATTATATGTACGTCTAAATAGTTTGGAAAAATACAACGAGAAGACAGCAATTTCTTTTGAATAATTGATTGGACGGTTGTATTAACAACATAAACCTTCGGTTAATATCGTAATTGTACGGAGATTGAAAGAGGGGTTGCATGTGCCTAAGGAGGTAGGGAGAAAACATATGGCCAAGTCTGTGGATACTGTTGTGTCGCCATGAGAAGTGGGGGAATCATACCAATTAATTTACTTCTTAATTATTTTTAGTTTTCGTTTTATATTATCGTAATTGTAAACGAAGTTATTTCCGTCTTTTATAAACATTTAGGGCTTATTTTCATTTTGGGACAGTTTTAGGACATTGTTATTTTGGAATCTTTTAAGGCAATATAATCCCACTTTTGGGAAAAACTAGGTTTTGTTAGTAAAAAGAAGTAGACTTAAATACTTAGAAAATATAATAAAACACTCGGTTAGTTTCAAAGAATAAAACAAGTTTATTTGATACGTATTTCGGCCTATGAAGCCATCTTCAGAAATAGATCGTATTTCTGAAGATGGCTTCATAGTCCGAAGTACGTATCAAATAAACTTGTTTTATTCTTTGAAACTAACCGAGTGTTTTATTATCTTTTACTATTATTCAATATTTTCAACGAGAGCCTACAACTGAATCTATAGATTTAATTAAATACTTCTTTTTCGCAGGGTTTAGGATTTAGAAGAATTATTCCTCGTTTATACCATGAGTTCAAAAAGTAATTATATAAGGGTTGGCTATAGAAAAATAAAATAATGTCTACTGCAAGCTTTATATAACAATATAAACTTATGACATAAAACAACAGTGATGACAGTTAATAAATTCTAAAGTTTGCAGTAGATATTAATTCATTTTTCCATAGCCAACCCTTATGTAATTACTTTTTGAACTCACGGTACTTATATATAGACAATTTTTTATAGTTACTATTGTGTATAAAACAATACATAATAAAAAATTGTATACAGTTGTGTGGTTAATTTTAATACATTTTTTTTTCAGTTGATGTAATATGTCAATGGACTATTGCGTCACTAATAATACATATGTATCATTTATTTTTACCACTGTAATTTAAATTTTGTGGTTTTGTCATGAATGAAAAATTTGGTTAGTCATTGATGGGTGCAACTTGAATTTTTATAGATAAGATCTCAAATTTGCCTTGTTACGTTGATTAAGAATATTACTAAACAGCATTAACTAGAATAATGATATATTATTAACAAATAACAACAGTACAAAATTGTATTAATTTACTACATTTTCCTGATATAGTAAAGTGTGTTTAAAATGTTTTATTAAAATTAAATTAGACTCAGATATGAACTTACGACCTTATTTTGTATATAGACTAACTGAATTAATTATTTATGTTGCAACTGCAAGATATTTTTCAAGAAAAGAACTCATCATGAAAATCGCTGTCCGCCCATTGGGGAACAAAAAAAAAAAATCGTTAGAGGATAAATCAGGTGAATACGGGCAATGAGACATTAATTCCATGATGGTTTCCTTCAAATAATCAATTGTTTGACGTGCTGTGTGGGAGCTTGCATTGTCATGATGAAAAATGATGCGACGTTTTTGGTTGTTTTTCCTGATTTGGTCGATGACTTCTGGCAAAAAAATTATTGTATACCATTCAGCATTAACTGTTCTCTGATCCTCTAAAGCAGGGGTCGGCAACATTTTGTATGTCGCGGGCCGTATTCAGTACTATTTTATTTAATTTTTACCGTCGCGGGCCGCATTTAGTAACAAAACTTTTTGGTGGGCCATACTTGCTTTTGTAATTTCTATTTTTTACGATCTAAAGTTCTTGTTTACGCTGGTTTACATTTATTTTCGTCGATATAAATATGCCTATTGTTTAAGAAGCCTAAATCAGCACGGCAGTAAGTTTTGGTCACGCTGGATACAAAAAATAAACGTTGTATTTTCTTACTGGTGGGCCGCATAAAATCGTTTTGCGGGCCGCATTCATCCCACGGACCGCCGGTTGCCGATCCCTGCTCTAAAGGAATGGTTGCGACATGTCCAGTACAACCGAAGAAACAAGCGATAATTTTCTTGGAAGTGCTTCGTGATCGAAAAACTTTTGTGGGTTTAGGTAAATCTTGGAAGACTTAAACAGTGGATTCTTGCTTAGTTTCCGGTTCATATGAATAAATCCAAGTTTCGTCACCTGTAACGATGTTATATACGGATTTTGGAGTGCCTAGATTGAACCTTCCCTTACACCAATCAACAAGAGCCTTTTTTGAACATCGGTCAAATTATGTGGAATCCATCGGGAATAGATCTTTTTCACAGCTAAATGTTCATTACAACTAAAATAAATCATTTAAAAACAATTATTCGGAAGGAGTGGAACAAATGAATGACAAAGCCAAATCACGATGCTACAGGGTATGAATCGGCCCACAGTTTCAGAAATATGTACCTGGGTAAAATATGAATGGGAAGCTATAAAAGAAGAGACGATCATAAAGTTTATTAAGAAATAAGATATAAGTAACGCACTGGATGGTATCGAATATGATTCAGTTTTTGAAGAGACTGGAAACAATAGTTCAGACGAAAATAATACTGTGACATTAACAAGACAAGTGATAATACAGAGAGTGAAGATGAACTGAATGTTGCTGGTACAAGTTATCGTAATAATAAATGCAAATTAAGAAATTGTGTTTTTATATACATAGGTGTACAAATTTGCTTCCGCCGTTTTCCTATAGATGGCTTCAGCGGCAAGTAGTGGTCAAAATAAATAGATCATAGACGTCATGCAATAAACTTGGGCCTTTGTCAACATAACCCCATAAAAACATTAGTCGATTTGTGCTACATCATAAATTTATTCTTGTCATTTGCGGGAGGTTTTAATTTTCTGCTTCAATATGAAGAAATCTGCGGCTGAGGCTCATCGAATGCTTTCAAATACTTATGGTGAGGCCGTTATTAGTGAAAGAACGTGTCGTGAGTGGTTTCGACGCATTAAAAACGATGATTTTCACGTCGAAGACCGGCATAGCGGTGGACGAAAGAAGGTTTTCGAAGATGCAGAAATGGAGACATTACTTGATGGAGACTCATGTCAAAGTCAAAAAGAATTGGCAAGATCATTGGGAGTGACGCAACAAGCAATTTCAAAACACATGGGCCTCGATTTTCGAAAAAAAAAGAAACGGCGTAAGGACAGTTGTACCTACACCTAATAATTTATTTACTTTTTTTAAATTTGAGGAGTGTCTTATCGTCCTGTGCGTGTTATGGTTTGAAAAATACCGTTTTTTAGGCTTAGGCTTAATCGTTTAGCCCTTTTACCATCTCTGGTGTCGGGCTTTGAATGTTATTTGTATTTGTCTTCTTATTTCACGGAAGATCGTCTCCACAGTTTTTTCAATTCATTCCTATTTTGAGTCCTACTTCTTGCTTCACACCAAGGGGTATCTCTTCTCTCTACAGCTCTTTTTATTTCATCATTCCATTCCTTCCTAGGTCTTCCTCTTCGTCTCCTTTTATTTTATGAAGCCAGTGTATCTGGCTTCATAAATCTTTTTTGTATCTTTACCTTCACCCATCCTTTGTATATGACCAAACCATCTCAACTGTCCTTCTTCTATCATTTCTTCTACTGGTTTTGTTCCCAGTTCAGCTCTGTGTTTTTTATACGATCCAGTTTTGTTCTCCCCTTGATCTTCCGTAGAAATCTAATTTCGCTGCTTCTTATTCTGCTTTTAAGTTTCTCTGTAGTCTTCTTATTCCACTTTTTCCTAATATGAGATTGAATAGTAATATTCTTCGTCTTTTACTTATTGGCTTTACGTGTAATATTTTTATAAGCATTGTATTATCCTTCATCCAATTGACGTGTCCAAACCGTTCAAAGTGCCCTCTCTTTATTGAACTCTATGAACAATATCAATATAGTATTACTTGAAGTATGTCTAACATAATAACAAATAATAAATGATTCTTTTGAGATAACAGTTAAATTAATTGAATAATGATTTAAGGACAGTTATATGCAGCTAACACAATATTGGAGAACATATTTTCAATGAAATCTTACGTATTGAAAGCGTTACCGATCAAGATAAACCGCTACAGCTAACAAATCTAATTAGGCATGCAGTTCTAATAGCTTATCTATAAATATATTGTTTTAATTGTATACAGCAGGAGAATGCTGATTATTTTAGAGAAATTGGAAAGTTTCTGCTCCTATCAACACATCCACATATGCATGCAATGTACTCATTATCAAACAACTGATCCTACACCACATAGGTTGGTTTCACTCATCGAAATGAAAATATTACGGTTAAAAACTGTTCATAGTTGCTTGATTTTTTTACATATTTATATGGTTTAAATTTTATTAACGGTGTGAAAGCTAAATGGCCCGATATATTTAATAAAACAGTAAAAATTTACGGTTTTTTTGTTAATTTTTTTGGGTAGGTCTGGAAATATTTCACCTAATTATTATGGTGTTAAAATGGAACTGTTTTGGTAACTGTTGTATTTTTATTAGTACTTAGAATAATAATAACATTTATATGCTACATTGTTTTAAAAATGCCTGTAAAATATAATATGTTCTAGTATGACAATTAACATTTTATTTTTAGTTTTATAAAAATGATTCTTTTACTGCCAAGATTGCCATTGTATCCTACTGTTTTTAGAGTTTTGTAGGTATGACCAAAAAACCCTTACACGTTTTGTCATCTATCTGTCTGTCTGTCTGTTCGGTAAGAACTGCAGCCAAATATCTAAACCTAGAGAGTTGAAATTTGGCATGCTTAT
Source organism: Liopterus haemorrhoidalis (assembly GCA_963971575.1). Classification (NCBI taxonomy): domain Eukaryota; kingdom Metazoa; phylum Arthropoda; class Insecta; order Coleoptera; family Dytiscidae; genus Liopterus; species Liopterus haemorrhoidalis. The sequence continues at coordinate 9,411,581 of OZ020617.1, forward strand.
ACAACTCTTTGACCCGAACATAGGAAAAATACTAAAAAATCTATGAAAAACATATCCCCCTAAAAATATAAATAAATATGTACTCATCGAAAAAAAAATATTTTTTTAAAACTCTGTGTAGGGTATCAAATGAAAGCCCTTAATACGTGGATTAACGAAATGTTATTTTTGCAAAATAAATTATTCCGATGCGTTTTTTTGCCAAAATTGTGCAAAAAAAAAATTGTCCCACACTCTGTAGCCCAGATTGTTTAAACGAAAAATCTGAAAAAAATCTATGTAATGTACATTGGTGTGAACCGGAATAGAACAACAGGAATTTTTGATCAGATTGTGTTTTCAGAAAATAACGTATTTTTTGTGTTTTTTGGTTGACGATGTACAAAAGTTATAGTTATGTAACACACTATACTAGCTTGTTCGCTTGCTACGCAGCAAACTAGGATTCGCTTCTGAGAAGAGACAATTTTATTTTTTGTTTTTTTTTCATTTTTATTTTGTTTAAATTATTTTGTCAAAATTCTAGTTATATTTTGGCAAATGTTGCATTTAATTTTTAAGAGCGTAAATTTAATAACCAGTTGGAATTGTTGGAATTATATTTTCATTCTATGTGTCATATATACGAAACCAGAGGGGCGGAGCATATGACTTAAAATAACCAATGGAAGCCATAGGCGCAATTTTCAAAATCTTTATGAACCTTGCTATACAAAAAAAAATGTATGCACATATTTAGAAACCTAAATAATGGTATTAGGTATTCGAATTAAAATTAACAAAAAATATTTTACCATAAATTTTTTTTAAAGCTCTTAGATTAACAGACGATAAATTATTTTAAAAATATCGTTCATTTTGCCGAGATTACTACAAAGCAAAATTTGTCCTACACACTCAGCATGCCGCCTTCACTTATTATATACCTGCGAAACTCTGAAATGTGTGAAAATTCGCACTTCACATCAATTTTTTTTAAATTATATTTTTCAATATACCACAAAAACAAATTACGATTTGCCGAAATTACTTAAGTTGTAATATATTTTGTAATAGTTCAACAATGATTGTGTGGTTAATTATCGACTTACACAACATGTTCCATTGTTTCGTAAATCTGTAGTATTGACTCCTTTGTCGTGAATGAACAAGAAAGTTAAGTGATGCTGAACATTTAAGTGTAGAAGATTGCAGATATCGAGTTACTATGTTCCACATTATCAGATCCATTACTTCATTTAGTAACATATTAACAGGAAACCAAGTTATCTTAATAACACACCACATTATCTAAACTTGCGTTTCGCCAGAAACCAAATGAAACCATCTTCCGAAAACACGTAGAGCGATGCGCGAAATTTTAAGCAATTTTTCAACACCTGTCAGGATGTGGCAAATTATACTTAAATTTGCAACATTTGTAATTATTCTTTTAGTTTCGGAAACATTTATTTACACTATGTTTAACAGCTATATCTGAAATAAAAATTTATATAGGTAGAAGTAGGAAATAATTTCACTCAGATTTTTGGACAAGAAGCGTTTATTTTAACAAAACACAACGTTTCGCCAACAACATTGTTGGCTTCTTCAGGTGCTATAACAATAACATCATGATAGAAAACAATATTGTACAATTAATAACAAAATTTACCTATGTTAGTTAAACGTAGTCATAACAGACTGTACATCAATCATCTCCATGGATGGTGAAATTGCAGAATACATAGATATTATGTGTACTTGAAGATAACAGACCATAGGAAAAACCAGGAGTAAATTTAAATTAAATTTAGAAATATAGTGATCAAAAAATTAAAAACTATTGTTTGAATTTAACAGTGCAAACTAAGACAAATAAACTATATAATTGTCCAATATTAACTTATATAATAAATATAATGATAACAAGTTTTATCGCTGCATCAATATGACAGGCTGCGACACTATCCCCCCTAACTACTTGGTACGCACAAATCGACAGAGTTGACAGTGTCCCACCCTGTACAACATAACGCAACGATAACCCCCGTAATCATGAAATTTTCACTACTACCAACTCAGTGGAAAGAACCAGAATGAATTAATTGAGTTCTGGAGCAATCATACAATTCGACGTACCAATCTCTCAAAACTGTGGTACGTACAAAGTAATGAGATAAAGGTACCTCAAACGGTATATCAAGTCCAAACCCCAAAAAACCCTTAAGGATCCCTACATCCAATTTTTAAATACAATATGAAATTGCAAAAATAATAAATTTTAAACCGGTACAGACACCGGGAAACCCTAACAGTAACAGTTGGAAACCCAGAAAGATATAGAGTATTAGATCTTAATACAGTCCGACGTACTCAATCCCCAAAATCGATGGTACGCACATGGATCTTGTGGAGAGAGTACCCCAAACTGTATATTGGACCCAAGAACTCTACTTATCCGGAGAATCCAAACCGAACTGCCTAACACATGTTAAATGATATTGCTACGTTAAATTTACTAAAAATTTTGATTTTGTGGAGATGGAAGGAAAGCTTTCATTCCATTTCCATAAAAATTTATATTATTTAGAAACTCAGAGCAATAATAAAACTAAAATCATTTAAAATTGTAATATGGCAGCTATTTTGCTAGGAATCTGAAGAAAAATCTACAAGCAGAAAAAAAACAGGTTAGTTAGAATAAAGGTAGTTGGGTAGTATGTGAGAAATTAATGGATATTTTTAAGCATTACCTAAGGCACTGGTGCTCCGCGAGCTTGTTGCAAGTGCTCCGCGAAATTTTTAAATCCGAATTATAGTGTTGACTCCAATCATATCTTATTACCCAGATAGAGCATTGACTCTATATATATGTAAAATTGATTATGTATAATGTATAATCAATGTTATTTTTACCTGTTATGCAATAATTATGTTTAAATTATGTAGTCAATTCTTGGGATATTAGGTCAATAAGTAAAACACTTAGATATTCATATATTTGAATAGACCGGTTTCGACAATTTATTGTCTTCTTCAGTATCTCTGAGGGAAAATTGAGAAGAAAAATATTTAATATTACAATAATGTTCACAAAAATTAGTATGAAAATTAACAAATAAATAAAAATGTGTATAAAAAAAAAAAAAAAAAAATTAAATAAAAACTTACTCAAATTACTAATGTAAATAATAGTTTGTAAATGTATTTAAAATAAATAAAACTCATTGTAAGAGACATGTGGTATCACAGATAAATAAGCGTCAAAAGTTAAAATGGTTAAAATACTTAAAAAAAATAAATAAATAAAATTCTTGATGGACATCCACAGTTGAAAGTAGTCCGAATAGTGCCAAGCAATGACTGACTGTCCCCCTCTATTCTATAATTATGTTTAATTTTCAATAAAAGTGTTTGTTTTAATGTATTTGTTTGTTTTTTTGCCTTTTTGATTTTGGTGCTCCGCGAATTTACCTTACGGTCAAAAGTGCTCCGTGACTTCAAAAAGGTTAAGAACCACTGACCTAAGGGGTGCTAGTTCCGTATCTTGCAAGAAAATTTGGCATTCGCGAAATGTCGTAAGGGAATTATCGCCTACTCTCCTTAGGGTACGAATACGTAAAGAAATAGTTTTCGGCGCTGATTTATCGGCGTTTTTATTATTATTATTATTTATTTAGTCCAAGAAGCAGAAGCCAAAGGTTTGTAGAGCTTCGATACAGGTACATTCATTCATACATCCGTGGTACAAACAAGAGTGGACATAAAATGTAACAAAATGTAACTAATATTAAATCAAACTTAAACTATATATGTACTATTATAAAGATATCGAAAACAATAGTAATAGACATATAATAATACAAAATATTATAAAAATAATGAAATACCAAATAATGTAACAAAATAAAAATATAATACCCAAATAATAACAATATCGTCAAACATAAACTATATACCAGTGTTTCTCAACCTTTTCTGGCATGGGACCCCCTAAAGTAACTTAAATATTGTCTGCGGCCCCCCTATATATATATATATATATATATAGGCTTACCATAATTATGAAACTCTAAACCGGGCTAAGAACGGGAGCTTGGGCAAAGGAAAAAATTTAACCACAAAAAATTATTTTATTATTAAGTCTTACAAAAGAAATATGCAGATGGCTTACTGCAGCAGAAAGTTAATTATTTTATTTATTGTACCAGTACAATAAATATTTTTAAGAGCAGGTTCTAACTTATAAGTTGTTGTTGCTATACCAATATAATTCAATATTCATTTAGTCAATAATCGGGATTTATGGAAATGATTTAAAAAATAGTTTCATTCTCTAGTTATAGCCGATAGTGTATGCATGTATGTGTTTCTATATTGTCCATAGAAGCACATTCTACATAACAATGACTTACATTATAAAATTAACAAACATTTCTACAAATACCTTTCCAGTCGCTCCAATTTTGGTCTGCATGTAGTCCAAACACTAAAGTCCACACTATAACACACTATTTCAAGTATTTTCTGCACTTTTATCACTTAAAAATAACTAAAAACGTCAGAAAAAAATGAAGACGCCACTTGCAAAAATCACGTATTACTACGTATCAAGATGGTTAATCCTGATAAAGCTCATTAAGGAATATAGTCATTAACAATTAATAAATAAGGAACAGAATTGCTTAAAATAATTCTTTATGAGAATAAACACATATATTAATATTTTATCAATAGTATACAGGTGGTTGAAATTGAACTACCGGGCCCAATACATTATTTTTTTTATTATTGAAGATGAGAATAACGTTAAATTTGGAAGTTACTTGGTACTACATGATCTAATATAGTTTATATTTTGTTACTTTGTATCTTTATATAAATAGATCTATTAATATTTCAGAGCTATAGCGTTGGAGACACGGCCTATGTGGTAAAATGGGAGGACAGAGGTGATAATAGAATGACTTTTGGGCTATCATTTGGATCTCAGAAAGGGATGAAAATTACTATTGGAAGTATAATGGAGTTATTTCTCGAGAATTTTATACAGGTTAATTTTTTTATTTACGGGTTCATTTGGAGGGCTAAGGTGCCCCCCCCCCCCGGGCATTATAACCTTTAGGCCCGGTCTTTCCACCTTCATTTAAACCACTAGGTAACTATCCGACAGATAATGTTATCTGGAACTTTATCTTCTGAATAAATGTCATTACCAAGCAGTAAATTCAATACATCAGTTTCATTATCCGTTAGATAACTATCCGATAGATACATACATTTGTATTGAAAGACGGGATGACATTTATTCAGCACAGAAAGTATCATATAACCTTATCTGTCAGATAGTTACCTGGAGCAGTTTTTCCCATATATATATATATATATATATATATTAATAATGAAAATTTGATATCAAAAATACAACCTCACTGGGAATCGAACCCGCATCCTAGAGATTACGCGTCTCGGTCCCAAGCCATTGGGCCATGGAGGCATGAGAATTGCATTTGATATCAGTGGACAACCACTGATAAGCCAAAATAAAACTGTATGTCTAGGTATATTTATATATCACATCAAAATCAACTTTTTTTTTGATAATCACTTTTATTCGTTATTTGAGAACTAAGAGCTTCCATTCAATTTTTGTAAACAAAATTTAAATCCTTGAGTTGCAGAAAAATTTAAATCATTTGCCAAATATCCCAGCGTTGTTTTCTACATTTGCTTCGTATTCAAGTCTTCATTAGATTAATATGAAATCTTTTACAGTGTAGAGTGTAGTGTGAGTAACTCAGTTCGCAACTATTAAAAAAATATATTATTTTTTAAATATTTTTAATTCCAAAAAAATACACGCACTATCTTAGCTATAAATACAAAAAATCCATAACATTATTAGACATAATTTAACCATGAATTAAAAAAATAATTAATTTTGTCAAAAACACAAAAACTGTCATATTTTTCAAAAACACAACCTGATCAAAAATTCCACTCGTACGTCTCCAGCTCAGATCCAATATACGTTACCTATAATTTTTTCAGATTTTTAATTTAACTCCTTTGGGTAAAAGGGTGCGTGACAAGAACTTTTGCATATTTTTGGCTAAATTCGTGCTGAAAGAAACGAATTTCAAAAAACTATCTATAGCTCCTTAATCTACGTCTTAAGAGCTTTCTTTTGATAACACACAATAAATTTAAAAAAAAAAATTTTTTTTCGACGACTCACAAAAACAAATTTGATAAAAATTTCCTGTTGAACTATTCCGGTTCCCAACAATGTACATTACTTAGATTTTTTCAGATTTTTAGTTGAACATCTCTGGGTGATAGGGTAGGGGACGAAAGTTTTTTGCCATTATATTGACAAAAACCCCTTAAAAAAAAAAAAAAAAAATTCAAAAATAAAAATTTGTTTGTGTATTCACGCATTTAGAGGTTTCATTTGATACCCCATTCAAAATTTAAAAAAAATATTTATTTTTCCATTAAATACATATAAGTTGTTCACTTTTGTAAGAACAAACTAGATCTGGTTATTTTGGTTACTTTTATAATGTGTGTTACTGACTTTAAATGTCAATTAGAAATATTCCTTACGCTGTAAAACCGACTTGGTTGATAAGGCTATGAACATTATGAACATTATAATTAAGATATACTTTTTATTATGACATGCCTTTCCTCTCCTCCCTTTCAAATATTTAGGTATTCCTACCGTCCTTATCTCTCTATACCTTTTCACATTCCTGGAATTTTCTATTCTTACTGTTCTTTCCTGCTCCTGTACCTCCTTGTCTCTCCTCCTCAATTCTTCTACTATGTTTCTTCCTCCATTTCTCTTTCGCTCAGCTTCCCTTATGTCCATACCACATCTCCAATAGTACTCTTTCCTTGTTTCTCCCCATTCCACAGTTTACCCTTTTGTTCTTCCTTCAGTCTTTCTTCCCAGCATTCTCTTAATATTTTCCTTCTTTCGTCTCTTCTGATTTTCTCCTCGTACTTCGCCGCCCTCGCCCCGGCACCCAATCTCAGCTTTTCCCTCTTCATTTCCTCTCTCACTATATATCCTGGTGTCGTTCTGTCTAATCCCATAATCCATCTCATGTATCCCTCTTGTACCCTTTCTACTATCTCCCATTCTTTCCATCCCCAGATCTCTACTCCGTACATGAGGATACTCTTCACTATCCCGTCAAACAATTTCATCCTCCACCTGATATCGTCGTCAAACCTCCTCTCTCCTATGCTCCATAGCTTCCCCATAACCATTCTTGCCTTCTTCACCCTCTCTCTAACATGCTGCTCTGCTCTGTTGTTCCGCGTTAGAACATAACCGAGGTACTTCAGACTTTTTACCTCTTCAATTTCAATTATATTAAAGTTGCTAAACGTATTGTTAAATTAACTGGACTTGCCATTAGAAGAGATTTTGATCGATGGACAAAAAGCAGTAGTGACTGCACTAAAACTCTGCCAGAACTAGTAAATGTGATCCTGGATGACCTAGTATGAGTTGGAGGGCCGATTTAATTTTCTAAATTCTGGTTTTGAAAATAAACAAAGTATAAATTATAATCAATAATCTTAAACGGGACTCAAAACCCACATCCTGTCTATTACGCACATTCTACGCAAGTTGATGAACTATCAAATTATATAAGAAATCTCATCATTCTGCATAATTAATTTTTGTCTTATTATCATTTAATCAACTTCACATAAACCATAAACATTTTTCACGCATATTAATGAATATAACTTTGTGAAAAACAACACCATCTAACGGTAAAGAATTGAATTAGATGAGTTAACACCCGTGAATAAAATTTAATGAAGCATAATCTGTAGAAAGTGATGTTATATGAAAATTTTGAACACAAAATTTAGTCTCGAACTAATAAACAAAGTATATGAAGATAAAGTTTTTGTTTGAAAATGAAATTATTGATGAATTTAGTGAAAACTAGATCGTTTTTTTGTCAAGTGAAATTTAATGAAAATAAACGTGGCTACTGTTTTGGAAGACAATAGACTGGAAACGAATATGGTGACTTACTAATATGGAAATGCTTTGTTCAAAATCAATTTAAATCATGAGGGAAAGTGTGGTAAAGCCGCGTACTTAAGGAAAATCCTTTGATAAATCTTATAATTTTTCGAGATAAGAATTACAAATATTACAGTTGATACCAGGCGGGCACCCTGGATTCTGGGGGGGGGGGGGGGGAGTCTCAGAAGAAAAAATGTATTCTTGGGGGATTTCAGAAGAATCAGCTTCATGAGGATCATCGGGGATCATCAGGAAATATGAGGTTATGGAGTGCTCAAAATCCTCATACTTTTCGTGAAAGATCCATTCACCCGTTAAAAGTTGGTGTTTGGATTGCTTTGTCTCAAAGACGTATTATCGGACCCATATTTTTCCACGAAACTGTTACTGCTCAAAGATACCGGAATATTGTACGTGAATTTATTAATCAGCTTCATGAGGATCAGCTCCAGCAAGGCTACTTCCAACAGGATTGCGCGACTCAGAGCCGCAGTAGGGGGGGGGGCGCAGAGGGGGCGACGGCCCCTAGCGCACTAAGGAAAAGGGCGCCGATGAGCTTGACTAAGGGGCGCCACATTGCGAAAGTGAGGACCTTTTTTTTTCTCTTCACTTGGATTTTGGGAGGTGAGGACCTTATTTTTTGCTCTTCACTTGGATTTTGGGAGGTGAGGACCTTTTTTTTTTGCTCTTCACTTGGATTTTGGGAGGTGAGGACCTTTTTTTTTGCTCTTCACTTGGAATTTGCGAGGTGGGGACCTTTTTCTTTTTTGCTCATCAGTTGGAATTTAGGAGGTGAGGACCTTTTTTTTGCTCTTCGCTTGGATTTTGGGAGGTGAGGACCTTTGTTTTTGTTCTTCATTTGGAATTTGCGAGGTGAGGACCTTTTTTTTGCTCATCACTTGGAATTTAGGAGGTGAGGACCTGTTTCTTTTTTGCTCATCATCTAGATTTTGGGAGGTGAGAATCTTGTTTTTGCTTGTCACTTACATTTATTTGCCAAGGGCGCCAAAACGCAGTGTTGCTCCTAGAGCAAGTTTTCCTTACTGCGGCTCTGGCGCGACTGCCCACACTGCTCAAGAGACCATCAATTACCTTCGTGAATTTTTTGACGATCGAATAATTAGTTTACGTTCAAATCCAGAATTTCCACCTAGATCACCAGACTTGAATATTTTAGATTACTTTATATTCCCTTATCTGAAAAATAATGTATACAAGACTCCTATTAACAATATCGAGGAACTGCAAAACAGAATTACCGAACAGTGTGCCAATATAACTCCTCAAATTCTTATAAATGCTTTTAATAGTATGAAAAGACGAGGAAAATTTGTGTTTGCAGGAAAACGGTGGTCATTTTGAACAGCTTCTTTAGTTTTTTATGTTTATTTTTCTGTACCTGTGAATCAAAAATATATTGTATATAATGTATAAATTTGTATTTATTGTATATAATGTATAAATTTGTATTTAGCTGGCTAAAATGGTTGTATAGACTAATGGCCAATAAAACAATATAATTAAAAAAATCAACTGTGGCCACCACAGGACCGACCGCCATCGTAAAGTACTTGTATAAAATACATTCTAGCAGCAGAGTAGAAATAACTTGGCCTAATTTTTTCTAACAGAGATATTATTTGTCATGACCATGGAAACGTTACATAAAAGTATGAAAAAATAGAGAAAAATTATAAAAAAATTTACAAAAATTTGTCGAAATTTTTCGTTTTATCAAAAAACGTCTCAAATAAAAGTTATTAGTTGTTGCATTTATAGCAACTTTTGTTCAATAATTTGATTTCGAAATATTTTTCTGTTGCTAAATATTCGCAAAAATCTTAAAATCGACACGAGTAAACTCCCATTTCTAGTCAACCGATTTTTACCAAAAGTTGATCAACTCATGTCATTGATGTCAAAAGCTTAAATATGCAGTTTCATAAAAAGCCTTTCAGCCGAATATGCTATGCACGTGTACACAGACGGACAGACGGACAGACAGACAGACGGACGGACAGACAGACAGACAGACAGACAGACAGACAGACAGACAGACAGACAGACAGACAGACAGACAGACAGACAGACGGACAGATAGACCGACAGACATCATGCTAAAAATAGTCAAAACGTTATGTAGGGACCTCAATTCGTGGAGATCCATCGAAATCTCGAAATGTCAAAATCGATATGATCACAATACCTCCCTTATATATGATGAAGGTCGATAAAAAGTAAAAAATAATTTCCAATTTTAATGATTACAAAGGCTGTGCCTAAACGTTAGTCAATTGTTATATAAAGCTTGCAATAGACATTATTTTATTTTTCCAGAGTCAACCCTTATGTAATTTCTTTTTGAACTCATGGTACTAAACGCCGCAAGGCCTAGGGAAATAAAGAATATTTTTATTACTTAGTCAGAAAGGAAGAACTGTGACAGATCCTATTTCTTGGAGCAAAGAGTGCGTTTTTTCCGGGACAATATCCATGGCTGTAGGTCATGAATACGAGGTGCCCGTTCAATTCTCGGTATTAATACATCTGTATAAAACTGTGATAAGTCTGTAGTCTCAGCAATCCATCAGTGATCAGCAATGGCACACAGCAAAGTGCCAGTTTTTTCAACAGTTCAAATAACGGTACGTCAGTAGATGTACGTGTGTGTGTGTCTGCCGCATCGTTCGAATAACTAAACTATGTGTTATCTACCACGCCTTATACTCGTGCAACTACTAATAACTACAACTCCCATGTTGATTCGCATTGTTCCCGACAATGGACATGAAAAAATGATTGATCGTTGCTGGAATTTAAAGATTTAAAGTATCTAGATACAAATTGATTCAAGTAATAGTAGATTGCAAGTGTTATAGTTTCACAATCGTGTGATACTTTTTTATGATTGAAATCTTGATTGTTCATTAGTTAAAATTGTTTGGTTAATTAGCTACAACTTTTTTATTACTATATTTTCTTTATTGGTTTGTGAGAGAATTTTAGCCTATATTTTGTTCTGTGAACTGTGAAGCGAAATAGAAGCGAAAGAGGGGCAAAAGAACTGGAGTCAAGAATGAAGGAGACCGGAGACGGAAGCCGAAAAGAGAATAGGAAGAAAGAGGGGGACACCGGAGAAAGAATGAAGAATAAAGAAGAAAATTCATATAAAATTTATTGAAGAATGATAATAATAAAATCTTTATTGCCGTGTCTTATACATAAAATATTTGATAGATATTACATATTATAACATACATATTCCTAAGCTACTATGTACATTTTTTTAATTTATTTTTTAATTTGTGAGCTTTTACATTATTTACAACTAGATTTTGAATGTGGTAAAAAAAGGCAAGAAAAAAACACACATTATTTGTTGGTGACATACGACCGACGTACAAGTTTATGATAAGTTATAGTATAACATTTTATAAATGTACTTATACAGGAGATTTCAATATTTACAATAGTACGTGTTTGATACGTTTATGCTTGTATTTTTTATATTTTAAACTATCGAGATTGTAATTTCCAAGCTGTTTTATTAATTCGTTATTATTTGTAATACATTTCTCAAATGTATTTTTTGTTAGTTTATGAATAAAATCTTTAATAAACTCAATATTTAGTTCTTTATGCATTTTACTTATCAAAATCCATCTGGGATAGTTACCAATAATACGAAGACATCGGTTTTGTACAACTTGTAACTTGTTTATATTGAAATCACTTGTATTGCTCCATACAGGGGCGGCGTACGTTAAAATTGGCCTTATACATGCTTTGTATAATAATACTTTGTTCTTAATACTTAGTTTACAGTTTTTATTAAATATAGGGTAGATTTGAAACATTGCTTGGGACGCCTTGTTGCATACATTTCTAATATGCTCAGAAAAATTTAATCTTTGATCGAGTGTAACTCCAAGATATTTTACGGAATCAGACCAATCAATTTCCTCATTTTTGGTTTTAACATTTTTAGTTATATTTGGTCGTCTTTTGGTTATTACTATTGTTTCGGTTTTGTCCGTGTTTAATTTTGTTTTCCATTTAGCGAAATGGCTGTTGAATTTAAATGCCGACTGTGTAAGCCTGTTAACAATTGTGTCAATTCTCCAGGATGACGTGAAAACTGCAGTGTCATCCGCATAGAGGGCTAGTTCCGTATTTGCTATTTTTGGTACGTCCGTAAGAAAAATTGTGTACAAGCAAGGTCCGAGTATAGAGCCTTGGGGGACACCTGCTACAATGTTTTTTATATTTGACTGTTGATTATTAACTATGAATTTTCTATTTTTTAAGTATGAATTGATAACATTAATGATGTAAGTCGGATAATTCAATTTTATCATTTTATATAGTAGCCCATTGTGCCACATGGTGTCAAAGGCCTTTTCAATATCAAATAATATTACCCCAGTATATTTATTTTTATTGAACGCGTCAGTGGCATAATCACACAGCCTAATCAGCTGGGTGGTGGTTGAATGATGGTTCCGGAACCCAAATTGTTCAGGGAGTATAATATTATTCATCTCATTATTGAAGAAAATTTGTAATGTATTGTATTGTAATTATGTATGTTTGTAATTTTTTTGGAACTATTTTCATGTAGCCGTTTAAACCCTAAACGCCGCAAGGCCTAGGGGAAATAAAGAATTTATATACTTGTTCTGTGAACTTGGAGCACTTTCTTGGTAGAGTTGAGGAGAATCTTGATGCCGACCAATCGATATACACACACCGTAAAATTTAAAGGAACAGACATAAAAATCTAATTATTTTCCCTGTAGTTTACATTTTGTTGATATCTCTCAGGTAATCTTCTAGTACTATGTTTTTTGGAATATTGTTCAATCGGATTGAGATCAAGGGAGCACGCTGGCCAACCCATTGTTGTTATACCCACTTGATTTAAAAAGTCTGTTACACAGTGGGCGACGTGTAGGCGCGGATTATTCTGCATTAGGGTGGAATTTTCTCCGATATATGGGGCAAAAGGTACAACATGGTCTTGAAGAATATCTCTCATGTACCTATCTGCAGTTAACGCTCCAATCACCACTAACTCTGTGCGAGCTCTCAAACATATTTCACCCCACACCATAATTGAACCCCCACCAAAAGATACAGTAGTAGCAAAATTAAATGGTGCATTTTGTTCTCCTTGACGTCGATACAATCTTCGTTCATTGTTTATTAGAGCATTCAAAGCTACATAATAATAGGCAAACTATATGTAGCCATACTATATAGGCTAGAAAATAATAAAATTTAAAAAAACATAACTTTCAATCTGTTCCTTTAAATTTGCTAGTGTGTGTGGAACCAGTCGGCACCGGCGAGAATCCGGGGGGCACGGGGCAACCTAAAAATTGTTCTGGCGCCCAGATTCCCCCAGATTGATCTACTGAAGGTACTATTACCCGCTAATAGTATTGCTTTGGCGATCGTGTTTGCTGGTGAGTCGTTAATATACATTATAAAATGCAGCGGACCTAGGATTGAACCTTGAGAAACTCCATAATCCATCCTTGGACCATTGAAAAGGTATTATTAAAAGCGCCTACAGATGGCGTAAATTTTATATAAATCAGTATAAAATTTCCTGAGGTTTTTATTTATAATTTATTCAGTAGAATTATCTTGAAATAAATATATATTATGAAAATAGTTAATAAAAATATTTAAAAATGTGCAACATCTATATCATTTCTGTATGCTAGTTTGAACTACGCATACGTGTGATATATTCTCTCTAACGCTCTGATTAGTCGGAAATTACAAGACAACCTTTACTTTAATAATCTTGGGCCCATATTCGATATTTTTGTACTTGACCAGGACTGACGCTTCATCGACACATCGTCTGAATGGTACGCAGGTCCGCCAATGCTATATGTTAGAGTAGATTCAAATAGAGAAGGATACACGCCCGTTACAAAATTGCGCAAACAAGATAACGCCAGTGGCGGAGACAAATAAAATATTTTCAAACCAAATGGGACAATTAAATAATATTTTTTATTGAATTAGTTAATGAACGATTTAATAGCTATATATTAAAATATAAATGAAAAAAATATAAATAAAATGCTATTTAATATAAATATGTCAGTCATAAATGACAGAAGGCAAATTAATTATGAATAAAAAAAATAAATAAATATGACGACCAGAAGGGAAAAAAATATATATTGCAGTAAAATTAATTTTATTATTAAATTTATATCGGTTATATGTACTCTTAGAGATGCCAGTTGTAGCAATCACTCGTTCCCGGAAATTTCTTACAGGAATTTTGAAGTTTTTCAAATTAGTTTCCTTCTTCATGAACTGCATAACATTATTAATAATTTCGCGGCTATCGCTATGAAGCACTTGTCCTTTACGTCCCACTAATTGCTTCTGCATTTTCTAAAACACTGTTTTTAAAATCAAAACATAAATTAATTTCATAACCTCAACTTATCCTACTGTTCTATTACCAAATATATATTTTTCTACTTACGTCGTCTTCCACTAACAAATAATTAGTATTAAAAAATACGATTTTAGATTGTAGATGTATTCTAATAATATAGATATTTTATATAAAGACGTTGGGAGCTCCTAACTCATATAAGACTTCTACGGCTATGAAAAGCAAACCTAACACCCCTATTATAAGTAAATTAGACCCGTCCAGACGAAAAATGGTTTCTGCACACTTTTATTGATGTACTCAAGTCTATTTGAATCGACTCTACGGCGAGCGTCAGTGCCAGTGTTGACGAACGTTGGCACACCGTAGGCGCCTTTATACAATTATATGAGTTTACTCTGACAAAAGTAGTAATAATTAATACAGATTAGCTGCATTAATAATTATACAGTCCTTTGGTCTCATGTCTAATTACTTATCATTAGAAAGTTCTGCCTTTAACATACATGTAATTTTATTTACGTCATTTGCTTTTCCTTGACAGTGACAATGATGAAATACAATTTCTTATAAATATATATTTATGTATTCATTGATCAAGTTCATGGATCACTGAATGAATGAAATTAAAATATTTATTTTATTTGTTATTAGAATGTTTTGAATGAATTATAATGGATGTAAAAGAAGATTTAAAGAAAAAGCGTATTTCCTGTTCAATGTAATTGAATAGGTTAAGTAAACAATTGCCATTTGTCAGTGATTTTAAATTGCAATGGGAAATCAATTCACAAAACAATTCGAACTCTTTCTGTAGACCAAATTAAGATCTATTATGTAACAAACATTTGTTGGCAGTTTTTGTAGAACCTTTTACTAGAAGATTTAAGACAATGAACGACAAGTTAACTATTTAACAATAGAGAAGCGTAGATTTAATATTTGCGAATACATTTTCCGGCACTAATATGTTATTAATTAAATTACTCATCAACTCATTCTATTCAAATGTGATAAATAAAAATTCACAATCCTTTCACATGTCGCATTTTCTAAATAGAACACCTAACAAAATGGCATGGGATTTGTATTTTTATAAAAATCACATAGGTAATTAGTTTATATTTAAAATGCACTTTAATCAAATGCACATTCAGAGAATTTATGCAAATGATAACTACAGTGTTTCTAAAACTATGGTGGCGCAGACAAAAATTAAAGTAATGCTGCCCGAATAACGACTATCTGTGGAAGCCAGTCATTGGTTTTTACTGTTGGCTTTCCTTAATGAAAAAAAAAAAAAAATAAATAAATAAATAAATAAACATTATTGATTTTTGCTGAGGCCAAACAGAGCCTACGTGCTCTATGTTTTGGTCATCAAAATCTAGCCAAATAATTCAACGAAGTGTTGAAATTTTCCGAAAAAAGCCAGAAGTACAGCATATCAAAAACAACTTGAATTTTTTTTATATGGTAACATTTACGAGGGTTACCTTTTATGCTTTTACAAACGACCACTAGATGGCAATATCGAAATGTGTCATTACTATATTCGTAAAATTTGATATTAGTTATTGTTAAATCAGTAAAATTTGATATTTGTTAGTGTGAATTCAGTTCATAAACTTACCGAGTAGTTAAAAAAAACAAATTTGTGAAAAAATAGATATTACTCGTGAATGTTTTTGTTGGATGATTTTTTACGATTTTAGTAAAGGCCTAACTCAACAACAATGCATAGATTCGCTTAGTTCATCTTTTGGTAATGAAGCACCATCAGAAAAGACTGTTTACAATTGGTTTGCAGAATTTCGTCGTGGTCGTGCGTCCGTCAGTGATGAGTCTCGTGAACCAAAATCGACCAAAATCTGTTGTGATTCAAAAAACATCGATGCTGTGCGCCAAATGATTGAAGAAGATCGGCATGTGACTTACCGTGAGATTGAGGCATCCTTTGGCATATCGCAGACTGCAATACATTCGATTTTACATGAACATTTAGCTGTGAAAAAGATCTGTTCCCGATCGATTCCGCAGAATTTGACTGAAGCTCAAAAAAGGCTCGTGTTAATTGGTGTAAGGGAATGCTAAAAAATTCAACCTAGACACTGCAAAATCCGTATACAACATCGTTGTAGGTGACGAAACTTGGATTTATGAACCGGAAACTAAGCAACAATCCACTGTTTGATTCTTCCAAGATGAACCGAAACCCACAAAAGTTGTTCGTTCACGAAGCACTTCCAAGAAAATCGTTTGTTTCTTCGGTTGTACTGGATATGTCGCAACCATTCCTTTAGATGATTGGAGAACAGTTAATTCTGAATGGTATACAACAATTTGTTTGCCAGAAGTTATCAACAAAATCAAGAAAAACAACCAAAAACGTCGTATCATTTTTCATCATGACATAAGCAAGAAGCTGTTGCAAGCTCCCACACAGCACGTCAAACAATTGATTATTTTAAGGAGAATAACATCGAATTAATATCTCATTGCCTGTATTCACCTGATTTATCCCCCCCCCCCCCCCGACTTTTCTTTTGTTCCCCAATGTCAAACAAAAAATGCGATTTTCATCACCTCAAGAAACTGTTGAATCCTTTGAAAAGATACCAACTTCAGAGTGAAAAAAATGTTTCGAGAATTGGTTTGAACGCATGCAAAAGTGTATAAATCTTAAAGGCGAATATTTTGAAATGCAAAAAACAGTTTGTTCCAAAAAAAAAAAAAAATTCTTTCTCAGTTTTAGTAAAAATTTAAAAGGTAGCCCTCCTATAAATATATTTGAGATGTTTTATTGATTTGTCTCGTTTTTACTCTGTTTATTTTAATAAAAATGAAACAGTAAGGTCGACCTGTCAGAATAGATAAGTTTTCAAATTAATGTTCACCTGGAGAATGACTTTAATAATATTCACATGAACATTTGAAATTCTCAATAACAACATTAAATAAAACTGCAACATTACCGCTAACCTAACAATACAAATATAACTTTCATATAATGGCAATGTTGTAGAATGTATTGTACGTAATCATAACTGTCTTGTTCCCATATTTCACTAGATAAGTTTCCACCTTTATGCGCGTATTAACTTAAATGCTATTCATCCAAACATTACAGTAAATAACCTATCCTGTTTCCACCGTAATTTACATTCCCATATTATAACATTACCTTACCTGCTTATTCAAATGTCACTTAGTGTACTAGTAAGATGCTACTGTGGGTAGCCCATTTTAACAACTAGTAAACATAAACAAAACCAAACCAGAATATGACAAATTTATTTTAACAATATTTTTTTTACTAGAAATTTATGCAGTTCAAGTTGAAGTGCCCGTACTTAATACGGTTTTTGGTATATAGAGTCAATTTACCATAACAATGAGATGGCGTCACAGTTAAAAACTTACCATGCTGCCACTTCTCTAATTGTCAAAAAAGTTAGCCAAAAGTTTTCCGCAACGGAGACCAGTGATTGCACATCAAAAAAACACTAATTTATAAAATACACCGAATAAAAAACATTATTTTAACAAATCCCAACCAACAAAATTGAAAAACAAAGAATCATTTTATAATTATCTTACATAAAATTCGTTGGCGATCGATGTGTTAACCGTCGGAATAAAAGTGCAGCCTTGGAGGGCATATGAAGAATCTTCATAAACATTTTTTAATTTTTTTTATTTCGTTTAGCCTATTAGGTCAATTTTACATGAAAAACAGCTTTAAAATTGCAATATGTAATACATTTTTTTTTTTAAATTATCTTGAGAGGGACCTCCCCCGGGAGGCACTTCATGTCCCCCCGGTGGACGGTTACGCGTTCTGGTCGATCGTATTAACAATATATACAGTGAATTTATTCTTTTATGCAACATGTACTATGTCATTACATGGACACAGTTTTTGACAGCAATATAAATCGTGTTCATTTTCATTTGCAACATAGAAAAAACCATATTTACTAGCAAAATCAAAATATTTTATTGAAAATACAAATTAAAATAATAATAATAATAATAAATAAATAACTAATAAAAACTTATAATAAATGTTCAAAAGTTTCTCCGTTTACTTGCATACAAAATGTTAAGCGATCATAAAAATGATTCAAAACATTCAGCAATTGCTCTTGAGGTATATTGTTGGATACTTAAACAATTATATCTTGCAGTTCAGCAACATCTCTAAGTTCTCCATTATATACTTTGGCCTTTAAATATCCCCAATAAAAAAAATCATTGGGTGCCAAATCCGGAGATCTCGCTGGCCAATTCATCGACCCTCCTCTTCCAATCCAGCTTTTTGGGAAAGTTCTATGTAAATATTCTTTAACTATTCTAGAATAATGGACTTGTGCGCCATCATGTTGAAACCATACTTGTCCATTAATATTCAGGTTTCGCAACGCAGGTAATATTTGGTTTTGCAAAAGGACTAGATATTTTGCGGCATTAAGGTTACCGTCAATAAAAAAGGCCCTATAATATTGGTTCCTATTATCCCTGCCCAAACATTTAATTTTTGCGGATTTTGAGTTCTGGAGGAATGAAACAAATGTAAATTTTCTCGACTCCAGTACCTAACATTTTGTCTGTGCACTTCACCATTTAGAGTAAATGTTGCTTCGTCTGTAAATAAAATTCTTTGAAGCATTGTTGGGTTGGAATTAATTTTTTCAAACATTTCAAAACAAAAATCCATACGTACTGCTGCGTCCCTTTCTAACCATTCTTGATGATTTTGAAATTTGTATGATCGAAACTTTTCTTTTTTTAAGAAGTTAAAAACAGATCCAGTACTGACACCAACGGTTTATGCCATTGATCTTAAAGTATTTTGATGGTTTTCTTCCACTTGTAATAATATATCCAACTGCTTCTCTTCTGTAAGCACGTGGGATGTTGTTCTTTTTTTATTATGTTTTGACTTAAGACATCCTTCGCGATGAAATTTATTAACTAATCTTGAAATTGTAGAGGGATTTGGTATTGGCCGATCTGGATAAGTTGCACTAAATACAGCAAAAACTTCTCTTAAACTCATTTGGGAATTATACCAAGTTCCATCATTATTTTTTCTTCATCTGTATATACATGTTGATTAATTTTTAAATCAGTAATGAGTGAAAGTATACACACTAATTGTCTATGTTGCAAATTAAAATGAACACGATTTATATTGCTGTCAAAAACTGTATCCATGGTAATGACATAGTACATGTTGCATAAAAGAATAAATTCACTGTATAAAAAAGTAGATCTCATATATAAAAAAGTTGAACAGCCCTGCTATAAACGGTTCCACAGAACTGTTGATAGTTCTGTAACTTATTTTCTATATACTTGTTTATATTACAAGTTATATTACAGTCGAAATATTTTAAATTGGATTCTTTCTCAAGAATGCAGTTAAAATTTTAGTTTTTACTGGTTCCTTACCGGCAGAAGTCATCATCTTGGTTTTTTGTGTCGAAATTTTAAAATCGTAATCGAGTTAGACATAACTCGAAACACTTAACTCGCTCTTTAGTAACCAGCCATAAAGCTACTTGACAGTAAAATATTTTAGAAGTACTTTTGAGCTATCTATAGCTCAGACAATAATAAAAAATTAACAAAATAAATAAATTAAAAATATTTCACTTTCAAGTCGTCATAGAGAATAACCGTGAAATATATTAAAAAAATGTTTAAGTAAAAGTTGTTTCTTTTTTAAATCTCTATTCAAATATACCCAACTCGACACATGTTACTATTTAAAAAATCAAAGTTGTTTTTGATAACCTGTACTTCTGATTTTTTCCAGAAAATTTCAACACTACCCTTGAATTCTTTGGCTAGACTTTAGTCACCAAATTTTTCTCACACATCGTATTTTCGAAAAGAAAAAAAAATGTGGTAGGGTGGTCTGATACATATTGTACCATGAGTTCAAAAAGAAATTACATAAGGGTTGGCTGTGGAAAAATAAAATAATGTCTATTGCAAGCTTTATATAACAACTGATTAACGTTTAGACACAGCCTTTGTAATCATTAAAATTGTAAATTATTTTTTATTTTTTTAAATTATATTGTTTTATTGGCCATTAGACTATACAACCATATTAGCCAGCTAATTACAAATTTATACATTATATACAATATATTTTCTGATTTCACAGTTACAGAAAAATAAATATAAAAAACTAAAGAAGCTGTTCAAAATGACCACCGTTTTCTTGCAGACACAAATTTACTCGTCTTTTCATTCTATTAAAAGCATTTATAAGAATTTGAGGAGTTATATTGGCACACTGTTCGGTAATTCTGTTTTACAGTTCCTCGATATTGTTAATAGGAGTCTTGTATACATTCTTTTTCAGATAAGGGAATATAAAGTAATCTAAAATAGTCAAGCCTGGTGATCTAGGTGGAAATTCTGGATTTTAACGTAAATTAATTATTCGATCGTCAAAAAATTCACGAATGTAATTGATGGTCTCTTTAACGTTGTGGGCAGTCGCGCCATCCTATCGGAAGTAACCTTGCTGGAGCTCATCCTCATGAAGCTGATTAATAAATTCACGTACAATATTCCGGTATCTCTGAGCAGTAACAGTTTCGTGGAAAAATATGGGTCCGATAATACGTCTTCGAGACACAGCAATCCAAACACCAACTTTTAACAGGTGAAGAGGAGTTTCACGAAAAGTATGAGGATTTTGAGCACTCCATAACCTCATATTTTGTGAATTAATATACTCCGAAAGGGTGAACCAGGCCTCGTCAAACAAAAAAAAAAAATAATAATAAATCATCATTATTAATTAAATTTTGTCGGAACCAGTGGCAATACACAATTCGCCTGTTGTGATCTGCTGGCAGCAACTCATTTAAAGCAAGAATTTTGTATGGGAACAGCTTTAAATAATTCTTGACAATAGTATGGCAAGTTCCTAATGATAAACCAGTGTCTTGCGACAATGTACGTAGTGATGTAGTGGGTTGCTCGTTCATACGTTGACGAACATCATCAACTGTATTTTGAGTACGAACTCTTGGTCTTCCAGTTCTATCTCTATGAGTAATGGTACCTTTATCTTGGAATACATCAACACATCTTCTAAGTGCGCTGTAAAAATCTTCTTCAAGGAAAGCAATATCTGGAAATTGTAGCCGAAATTCCTCTAAACATGACACCGCACTGTAAATCCATTCGCCGTTCACTCGAACACCATTTCGAAAATATGATTCAAACATAATTTTTTTGAGTTCTATTGTAAAAAAAAAAACATTATAATTGTAGCTTAATTGAATTTTCAATAGAAACTTATGACAACAACAGTGGTGACAGTTAATTAATTGACAGTTAAAGCTTGCAGTACACATTATTTTATTTTTCCACAGCCAATCCTTATGTAATTTCTTTTTGAACACATGATATATGATAAACCTGTGATATTATCGTTGCCCCCCCATGGAAAAAAACATCATGAATTTAATGAAGTGTATTAGTTTCTTAAATGGGCCAACTAGACCTGAAGGCACTTGTAAGGAACCCAATATTTAAAAAACATGACATATATCATTAGTAAGATTATGGTACCGTGTTAATCTCATTATTGCAACCATTGTGGATGAACAAAAGAATAAGAGGTTTCGCGATTGTTTTCTGTGACGTAAGCATGGCACACTTTCTGTAATTTCTCTTCAGAATGTGTGGGTGACAATCCACATTTAACTGTACACTTTGAGAAATGTTGCGTTTTATTTATCGTGGAATTAGGTGTTTGCTAATTTTATTGAAAGTGTTTGGTGGTTTCGTTTGAAGATTTTATGATAATTTGACTTTCTTAACAGAAATTTGGATTAAAACCCACTACTTTCGTTAAATATTATAATTGGGTGACCTTAAATATAATGAAACTAGAATTTGCTTGTTAAATTAACTTGAATTTTCTCATATAGATGTATCTAAATAACCATGGGAATATATTGTCAATATTGAATCAATAATACTAAAGTCCCTTAATCCGTTTTAGATCTCCAGCGCAATTTTAGCCTAAAATTTAAACTCCCAGATAATATGTTTATCTACAATGCGGAATGGTGGCATTAAAGTTAAGTTTAGAATACTTAAAGAATCACTTTCATAATGAATTTGTATTTTTTTTATTGTAAAAGCGCCTTCCAAAAATTGAGTTGCCCTGGATTTGATAAAAAGAACTATTCACTAATTTATGATGTTATTAAATGCCTTAACGATCCTACGATCAGCGGTAAAATTATAAAAATATGCTGGATTAAAGGCCACTCAGATTTTAAATTCAACATCGAAGTCGATCTTCTAGCCAAAGAATCAGCTGTAAATGGCTCCCTTAAATATTCCTCTAAACAGTAATGAGATTATGTCAATCATTAAATATTCCATATACAACCAATGGCAACAAGAATACATAGATTTTCTATAGTTCAAAGGATCATACTATGATCAAATTCAACCTCTTCTTCCTAGAAAGCTTTGGTTTTCTTCTCACCAAAGCAAATCTTTTATGTATTTTTATCCGGCTTAGATTTAATCACACCTTCTCTCCATATCATCTGCATAGAATTAATATGGTTTCGTCTCCTTTCTGTCCGTGTGATAATTTGTCTGTCAGCGATTCGAACCATTTATTGTTTGAACGCCCAATTCATTTTCGCAATCGTAACTTATTCATTTAAAATTTAGTTGTCCAAAAAATATCCTTACCTACCAATATTCCGACGCTTCTTGCTTATTACTTAATTTTTAAACAAACACTTAATACTTTTTGGAAGGCTTAAAGAAGTTTGAATTATTGTTGGGCAAAATGTATCAAGCTTAAAGGAGACTACGTTGAAAAATAAGTGGTATTTTGGTAAAAAGCTCTTTCATTTCGGAGTCACTGACTTTTCAAACACCTCTCGTATAACAGAAATTCAACAAAGAGAAAATTGTATACTCACGTAGCTTCTACAGTATTCTTTAATGTTTTTTCTTGTTATTGCAAAGTGTTTAATCTGACGTAGGCATCTTTGAATAACTGGGTAGGTTAAGGTTATATCTTCATTTGTCGACAATGATGAGAACAACGGTTTGTTTGAAAATGGTCGCTAGTTCAAGGTGAACTTAGATCAAAGATAAGATTTCAATGTTAATGATGCGAGTAATGGTACACAGATTCAGTGGCTTCAAGACTCTGTTACTGGGTGATTGTTATGATTGTGTAAGATTCGATTGCAACCACAAGCCACAGATCATTTGGAAACGGAAAATGTAATTTAACGACAATTAAAAAAGTTCTATAATTCTTTTTTGCATTATTTTATTTTTTGATATATCACACTCCATTTGTCTAAATCAGGTGTTCCCAACGGAGTCGATATTGACCCCGTGGGGGTCAATCGGCTTGAAGCGGTGGTCAATATAATATGCAAAGAGGTTGATTAGGGGTCGATAGTTCTTTTTTGTATTCACTAATTATAATAGTATTAATTATTTATAAATATTCCAACATTAAATTTATAGCTAAATCTATATTTAACATTAGAGGATATTTAGCATTTTGGGACAATTTTGAAAATCGAAATAAATATCCAAAATTGAAAACAATTGTGGATATGTTGTTAATAAGGTTCCTGGTTTTTATTTTGTTGAAACCTTATTTACCGACTTCATTAATTTGTTAAGAAAGAGTAGAAATAAGCTGGGTATACCCAAAAGAGGCGGTTTAAGGATAAAATTGAGCAATTTTCTACCAGACAAAAAAAAAAAAACTTGTGGTTCTTGATCTGCCATAATTGTCGCATTGAGATATTGAACTGTCATTTGAATTGTAATACATGGTTATTTATTTATTTATTTATTTATTCATTGGAACATAGACAGGACGAGCCCAGTAAAATGTTCGCAAGTTAATTACAAAAACTTGTTACTGATTGACAAAAATATTTATTTATTAATTTATTTATATTTATGTAGAATTATTTTTGTAATTAATCCAATCAGTGTTCCCCATCAAACACTGGGGTAAAAATGTTACTGTAATGGTTAGGACTGATTTTCTTATCTAGTGACATTACTTAAACTTTAAATATGAAATTTCTTAAAAATCCGGAGAACAGAACTTGCTGCATACGTGTCGATAGACCAATAAGACAGACAGACAGACCAACAAGCAGACTGAGGACCGACGGTTCGACAGATCGACAACTGACGGACAGGATCGACATCATGCTAATTTTTTAACAAGTTTATTACTAGTTTAACAAATATTATTTGTTATTCACAGTTGTGATGGTTTTACATATGCATAACTTAATTACGTAAACTATTGGGATTAAATAACTTCCGTATTAAATAATATTTCCATTTTTATAGAGTTATTAGGTCGTCAAGGATAAAATTTGTAGAAAAAAAGGCAAAGTTGGTTGATAACTTACAAATATAAGGAATTATGTTATTCATCAAAGTATGCACCTATATTGTCTATACACTTTTGACATTTAAGTGACAGATTGTTCAGGCCGGTGGTATAAAATCCTGGCGGACGAAAGTCAATGAATGAATTAAACTGTTTTCCTATTAAAAAGTTGTCCAAAATACGGAAGAAGAGGTAGTCAGTGGGGGCTAGGTCTGGTGAGTATGGTGGATAATGAAGAAGTTCAAACTCCAATTCCTGTAGTTTTGCCAGACATTTGTGCAGTGTGTGGTCTAGCGTTATCATGCAATAAGATCTGTTGGCCAATCCAGGATGTTTTTCTTTAAGTTTTTGTATCATTTCGTCCAGTTGGTTGCAGTATATTTCTGCTGTGATCGATGAGCCAGGTTTTTTTTTTCTGTTTTTAAGTTACCTGTACGAAATTTGGCGAACCAATTTTATATTGTCTGCTGCGTAGTAGAACTAGAGCCACTACGTTACGCGCGGTCTGCCATGCCGTAGTTCCACGTAAGAACTCATACATAATAGTGCGAATTTCCGACCGTACCATTTTCAACAAAATTAGTTTTAAAAAAAGTTTTTGATATTTTTTAGAGCATACAATGATTTCTTTAAACAGACGAGATGCATAACTTTCCAAAAAAAAAAAAAAAAAACTGAACGGTAAAATGTTAAGCCAATGTCAAATAATAAGCTGTTAAAGTTGGCACTATTATTAACTACAAATTTCATCCTTGACAACCTGATACATACAATACAATTTAATTTAATCTGTATTATCGCTATTATAAATATCCTGCTGTAAAATACTTTTGAGTCTGCTGTGTATTATTTTTTTGCCTATATTATTAATGAGAACACTTTCACTATTTTTAGCATTTTCTAGATATCCTAGGGTCAGATGTTTAACGAATGTAGTGAGGGGTGGTACTAATAGTTCACTATGTAATTGTTCATTACGAATAAACCAGGGGGCGTTCATTGCAATTCTCAACACTTTATTTTGAAATACCTGGATATTGTGTATGTTTGTTTTTGATGTGTTACCCCAAACTTCACATGAGTACGTCTCAGGAGTGATTTATACAGTAGGACTGCACATGTCTCTTCGAGGCTAGGTTATCTGTTTAGCAATGGATAGAGCTGTTGTAGTCTTCTATATGCAAGTTGTAGTTTAGCGTTAACATGAACACTCCAGGTCAGTCGAGTATCGGGATGAACTCTTATATATTTAACTGATTTGTCTTTCGAATTCTATTCAATTTGTTGGTCGTTAATTGAAATGTTTTTAGGACTTCGAATTCTCCTTTAGGTAAATATTTTGCACTCCCGTTAGTAGTGTTAAGTTTGACATTTCATTTACTAAACCAGCTGATAATTACACTTGTAGCACTTTGGAGTTCATAAATACTGGTATTCAGATTAGTGTTTTGATGGAATGTCTCGCACAAAGATTAAGAATATAATTGGAACTAGTATGCTTCCCTGTGGTACTCCTGCCTTTATATTCCAGTTCGATATGTTGCTATGTCGACATCATGCTAAAAGCCGTTGATTCGTGTTACAAATTTTCATTAGTACTTATATGTAAAAGTATCGAAAAGTCAAAATTGATATGATTTTGTAATACCTCCTTCTCCTATATGTGATAGTCGATAAAAACCATATATCAAGTCCAGTTTACATTATAATTAATAAATTATTCACAAAATTGCAGAAATTTCACTTGTAAAAGTAAATTTAAATATCACATTCACTCAATTTTCCTTTAGATTCAACTGGAAACATTTCTTCAAACTATGCGTAATTTACTGTGGTATAGTTATGAATCGTGTAAAAAGTTATTTGTTTCTATGTTACTTACGTCTGAGATTGCACTTTCTATTTTTGTTAAGTATGTCCTTGGTCGAATAAATTATTTTATTTCTTTTGTATTATCGAAATTTTTCGTGTGGTTGAGGAAATTTAAAATCACTGATGTAAGACCAAACCCATCATCAACGCGTCATTAGAATCCTATTATAGTTTTTTGTGATTCAAAATTTACAAAAAAGCATCCTTTTAGTTTTACAACAAGCAATAGTTTCTTAGGTATAACTAAGAAACTCATATACTAGAGGTTGGCAGTCCATTTTCGTAAATTGTATCCCTAATATTAGAAAAATCTTTGTAATTTATATATTTGTGTTAGCTCCGTACATAGTTGCAGATGTCCATTAATAGGCGCAACATGTGTGGAGTATTATCTTGAAGATTTACTCTAAAAGAAAGATTTCTTGTGGAGGGACAATAATAAAGTGCTCGATGTTTAATTTACTTTTCAAGTAGGTCCCACAGTCTTTCCACACCAGAGTTCGGATAAATTGTTTCATAAAAAATAATCTAATAATAAAAATAACAATGTAAATATGTAGGTTTTAAAGACTTAATTTTAAGAAATATTCAGTGCGATCCTTGAACATGTTTTGACGCACAGAGTTTTTTAAATTCAGGTTCAATTGATTGATGATCTTTCATTTGTACACATGTAGCTTTACATATTTTTACCGACCGCTAGTATACATATATAAGGGGGGTATCATGATCATACCGATTTTTACATATCGAGATTTCGATGGATATCCACGAATTGAGGTCCCTACATAACGTTTTGACTATTTTTAGCATGATGTCTGTCGGTCTGTCTGTCTGTCTGTCTGTCTGTCTGTCTTTCTGTCTGTCTGTGTACACGCGCAGAGCAAATTCGGCTGAAAGGATTTTTATGAAACTTCATATTTAAGCTTTTGAGATCAATGGCACGAATTGATCAACTTTTGGTAAAAATCGATAGAAATGGGAGTTTACTCGCGTCGATTTTAAGATTTTTGCGAAACAGAAACAGAAAAATAATTTGAAAAAATTTATTTAACAAAAGTTGCTATAAAAGCAATAACTAACAACTCTTATTCGAGACATTTTTTGATAAATTGAAAAAGTTTTGAAAAATTTTTCGAATTTTTTTCTATGTAACTATTTTTTCATACTTATTTTTTTATTTTGTCATGGCCAAGTTATTGCTACTCTGCTGTTAGAATTTATTTTACACAAGTACTTTGTTATGGCGGTCGGTCCTGGGGTGGCCACAGCTGATTTTTTATCTTCCCCAGGCACATACAAATCTATTCCTTAAGTCCCCATTGAACAGGATGTGGTCATTCTATGAGCAGAATACAATAATTGATCTGTTCTAGTAATTACTAATTCTTGTGTATTGCATTTTCTTATGTTTTATAGTTTTTTATTTTTAAGTCATAATATTTCAAATTATGTCCCTGTCCAATTTTGGCTATGCTGTTGGGACAGATGTATTAAATAAATGAGCCCTTTCAACAATAATCGATTCAATTCTTGGTGTCCCGGTGGACTCTGTATTGAGATGTAGGCCACAATTGGTAGTTAGGGATTTTCTTTAAACTATTTCAAACACGAGATTAAACACAAAAAACACATTATTAATCTGTTCTAGTTGCAGACAAAGACATCAAAGTACACAATAAAATCTTAATGTAGTACTTAGCCTAAACAGTAATTTTCCACAATATTTCACATAAAACAGTTATTCTAAAATAATTACTTAACTTTTACCGTTTTGACCACTGACCAAACTAACGATAATGAAAATAATATAAAATTACATACTGACTTATCCGCATCTAAAATGTTAATTTAACCAATTACTCGAACCATACTTTATTAATTTATGTGAATTAACGTCATGTTTAACGTTCGTATATTTTCAAACGTCAGCGCTAAATAATTTAACGCTATTTTTCTTGTAATTTTCTTTCACAATTTATTAAATTTGAAATCATTGTTTAGGAAAAGGATGTATTTAGAGAATTTAATGTTTGTTAAGAGGAACAATATATTATTTCAGTTACACTTTGTTGACTAAGTTATTATAATTATTTTTTTATATAAAGTGAAAGAATAGTGAAATTTACGAGGTATATTCAATATTTCAGTGGCGCACCCAGGATTTGGGGGGGGGGAGAGACAAAACTATTTAATAGACAGGGAGAAAATATCATTACCTCTTGTATTGTAAGAAGGTATTCGAAAAAATAACTTTTCTAGAAGGTCCGAACAATCAATTTTGTTATTTAATATTTTGTAAATAAAGTTAATATCCATAATAGTTCGTCTATTTTCTAAAGACAGCAATGTCAATTTAGAGTTTGGAAATCTGTAATTAATATTTTTAATAAATCTATTTTGTACATTTTCTAACCTTTTTATATAAACAAAATATTGAGGAGACCAACATATAGTGCAAAATTCTAACTGACTTCTAACTAATGAGTAATACAGAGAAAGAAGAGTTTTATGGCATTTGAAATCTTTACTTATTCGATATATGAAACCCAGCATCCTATATGACTTTTTGATAATTAGATCCATATGCGTATCAAATATTAACTTCGGATCGAAAGTAATACCTAAATCCTTTATGAATGAAACGGAAGAAATGTTTTCATAGTTGAGGTAATAACTGTAATTGATAGAGGACCTGTTTCTCGTGAAAGAAATTGTTGAGCATTTGGAAATATTTACATTTAATTTGTTGCCTTTAAGATAGTTTTCCAACCTATTTAAATCAGATTGTATATTACGGCAATTTTGTAGAGAAACTATTTGTTGAAAGATTTTTAAATCATCAGCGTAAAGAAGGAATAAAGAGTTCTGAAAGCAGGCACCTATATCGTTTATAAAGATATTGAAAAGCAAGGGTCCTAAGTGGCTTCCCTGCGGAACTCCGGAAGTAATATTTTTAACTTGCGATTTAAACCCATTTACTACAACACTTTGTGTTCTTCCAGTCAAATATGATAAAAACCATTTTAACATATTACAATGTATCCCTATAAGATTCAATTTTTTAAACAGAACTTCATGATCAATAGGGGATACGCATAAAATTTATATTTCCTTAAAACTACATTTTTTTGATATGTTAATGTTAGTTATGTCACCTAACAAAACAAAAATCACATTTTAATTAATAATATAGCCAAATTTTTTAATTAAAATATTGTAAATTTGAAATAAGCCGACCACGGCGCGAAGGTTGCCGAGTGAATACGACTGAGTATGACGTCAAACGACTGGAGTTTGACGTCACAACATAATCTTTACGTGTGTATATTGTATTGTTCGAGAGTTTTGTATTTGTTTTTAAACAATTTTTTACGCATTTATTATTAAAATGGCAGATAAAGATTTTGTTAGGGCTCAGAGTGATAATTTACCCAACATAGATGCATTTATGCACACAACATAAAGTTTACTTTTTCTGAAATATCGGTTTTATTTCGCCTCATAGCTTTCAGCCACAAATTTCGCCTTTTCTGTTGTTTTTGGCCATCTGGTAATGATATAAATTGTTTTTTTGGATTTCTATTTGAACTATTTGTGCACATCGGTACTAAACAATATTTTCGACTATGTTTCGAAGTACTGGGGCCTGGATCTTCGATATTTTATATACTTTAATATAAAATTTAATTCGGTAAACATGTATAAATTGTTTTTATTTTTTATAGAATTAAACTTTATTTTAATTAAAATCACTCTAACTTTACATAACCTATAAAAGTTATACAAGCAAATAAGTTCACAACAGACTATGTAGGCTGCATGCTCTACACTGGGTAGGCTGTACGCAGTACACTGGGTAGGCTAGTAGTGTACTGCGTCACTTAGAAGGGGTATGACGTCACACGTCGTTTTCGCGCGCTACATACATTTATGATTTTTTTAAGCCTTCAAATTAAAAAAAAAAATGCAAAACTGTTTTTTATGTTTATATGCAACAAGATGAATATAATAAAAAATTTAAATAAAATCATGCCTATCCCCTATTGTGTCAAAAGCCTTACTGAAGTCTGTGTACACGGCATCAACCTGAATATGTTGGTCCATGGAATTTACTGATCATTTAGTTGAATTTCTGCAGTCATAACAACCTACACAAATATTTATTTTTATAATTCCCATAAAAATGATTATTGGTAATAAACACTGTTCACAGTGTTCCAAAAAGGAACAGATCAATTTCAAACCAATTAATTGTGTCATGATCCATGCAAAACAAATTTCTATTATAAGATTGAAAAGTCATTGAGATTGATCTTTGTTTACAATCACCTGTACTTCCTTTCTCTTCTCCATAAACAATTTCGCGTTGGTTTTTTTATATTACGAATTTGTTTCCTGTGTAGGTACATGAGAACATTATTATACAGTAACGGGACACGTCATTCGATTACTTTCGAAGTCTGTTTGGCAAAGGAACGTACTCAAAGTTGGCTTCATATCAAAACAGTTTGTACGGTGTTATTAAGACCTCGTCATGGATTTTAAGTACCGAAATAACAGTTTTGGAAAGGTGTGAAGAATAAATTTTGCGATACTGTTGTTTATAACTTGGCATGAACTTTAGATAATAGAAACAGTATACCACTATGTTTATATTGTAAATATGTGGAAGGAGACACTGAAACTTTCCTTCATTGTGTTTATTTTAAATTAAAAATAATATTGCCATGCCTCATCAGTAGTACCGCAGTAGTATAGCAGTATAAGAAACTCTGTATCAGAGGTAGGCAAACGGTCGATCGCGGGACCATGTGAAAATTTATTTTGTCACCTACCATCAAATAATAACTGCATTATGTGTCCAACTTTAAATACATAAAGCTGTTCATATTACATGTCGTGTATAATGACACACATGCGTACTTAAACGTGAATACTGAACCTTTTAAACACGGCTTTTTAGGGTTTTTTAGGTATGACCACAAAAAAACCCTTGAACGTCACTCATGTGTCTGTCTGTCTGTATGTACAGAAGAAATTGTAGCCAAACGGCTGAACATAGAAAGTTGAAATTTGGCATACTTACAACTTTTTGACCCAGATATAGGAAAACTATAGAGAGTTCAAAAAAAATCAGCGCGGGATAAATATAAGTAAATATGTATTTAATGGAAAAATATTGTTTTTAAATTTTGATTGGGGTATTAAATGAAACCTCTTAATGCATGACAAACAAAGGTCAAAAAAGACAAATTTTAATTTTTGAAAAATCATTTTTTTAATGGTGTTTTTGGCAATATAATGGCAAAAAACTTTTGTTCCCCACCCTATCTCCTAGAGGTTGAACTAAAAAATGAAAAAATCTCAGTAATGTACATTGATCGGAATTGGAATAGTTCAACAGGAAATTTTGATCAAATTGGTTTTACGCAAAATATTTATATTTTTGGTCGCCGAAAATTATTATTTTTAAATTTATTGTGTGGTATCAAAAGAAAGCTCTTAAGACGTAGATAAATGAACGGGAAGTAGGTTTTTATTATTTTTATTGTAATGCGATTATTTCCAAAAAAGTACTAAAAAATCAGTGTCCCGCACGCTTTAGCCCTAAGGGGTTAGATTAAAAATCTGAAAAAATTCTAAGCAATGTATATTTCTGTGAATCGGAAACATACGAGAGAAATTTTTTATCCGATTTCGTTTTTGGAAAATATTACAGTTTTTGTGTTATTGAAAAAAATATATCTTTTTTTTTATTTAAATTAATTGGGGGGATATTAAATGGAAGCTCTTTAAGTGCAGATTAAGGAACGGCAATTTATTTTTGAAGTACATTTAATTTTAACTAAATTTTGCCAAGTATTAAGATTTTCGTTTAATATTTTAGCTAAAATTAAAAAAATATATTTGTAGAGGGTGGGCCATAGGAACCTGACGTTTTTGAAACGGGTAGTACTCTGCAGTTACGGGGGGGGGGTAGAAGCAAGCGGCAGGTTCCATTCTAACCGTCAGCCGTCAGTTCGTGCAGTTTAGTGTACATCGTGGCTGATTGGGGTGTAAGACATCGTGTATTTGTGTATGACGCGTTTGTCAAAAACGGTGAATCAGTAATAGCGGCGTAAAGAGCGTTTCGAATTGAGTTAAGAGGTCACCAGTTTTGACAACATACGATTTCTTCCTCTGGGGTTATCTAAAGGCTCGAGTTTACGAGAACAAACCCAGAACATTGGATGAACTAAAGGATGCCATTCGTGCAGAAGTCCGGGCGATTGACGAAGCTCTACTGGACCGCGTTCACCAAGAATTTATGAACAGACTTGAAACATGCTATACTAGCGTCGGCGAATCAACGCAGTTACGTCACACGACATAACAAACGACTATATTGTCGGGAACAATGCAATTGTTTGTTACATCGTGTGGCGTAACTGCATTGATTCACAGACGCTAGTATATGAGCAGAATGGTCAAAACATGACTGATATAATTTTAAAAAATTAAAATGGCATATAATTTACTATTAATGTATGTTAATAAAAAAAATTTGTCTTGAGAAATCATTGTGTAATGTTCATTCAAAAATCGTCAGGTTCCCATGGCCCACCCTGTATATACATGGATACATTTTGTTACGGGTAGAGAAGAGGTACGTAAATTATTTTGCAAATATCGACTAGGAAAATAAATAAATAACTGGCAGGGATTCCATTTCTAGTAGAGAATCTGTTAGTTTTTCATATAGTCGCAATTTAAACAATATCTCTGTAACCGTTATTCTCTTGTGTGACAAAAGATCGCCCGCAGTGTTGCCTGGTCTGGATTTGAATGATATTTTTGCAATTATACAAAAAAATATATATAATAATATATATATACTTTTCTCGAATTCAGGTTTTTTGTCCCGAAGCGTCCCGAATTTTAGAAAAGGTACTTATTTTCAATATTTATTTTTAATATATTTCAACTAAAATTATTTTTACAAAACTTGATAAGTAAAAAAAAATCTACCGAAAGGGTATTTTCCTTGATGAACAGCTTTTGGACAAGTGACAAGACTCAACTTGTAGACACATTAAAAGCAATATTACTGATTAAAGTAAATTATGAAAAAAACTGTGCGGATTTATATAAAATGATTCAAAGCAAAAAATACGTACTGAAAAGAAACCATAGTTCGGAAAAATATATATAGTTTTCTACTGAGTAATTTTAATAAATAAATTGTGAATTCATGTAACAAATACTGTGATTTTAATAATGTTCCTTTTAATAATATAAGTTAATTATCTGTGATTGGAAATTTTTATTTATTATAAATTATAATAACACTATGCAACACTAAAAAATTCACCAATATTTCGAATAGTAATTCGTATTAGGTAAGCAAAAAAAAAAACAAATTTATATTTAGATATCACGTCTCAAAACATAGATAAGTAAAATCTTAATTTGTTTATTTTTGATAAAATTGTTTGAGCCTATTCATAAAAATATATTTTTGCTGTGTACAAAAGTCATCAAAATATTTAAATTAGTTATAAATCTACAAAATGCCGCGCGTTTGTGTTAATTCTCCTAACTTATTTTGTTATGTTTGTGGTCAATTTACTCCTAAAAGTGAAAAAAAACCAATTTCCAAGTGTTATCAAGCTTATTTTAAGAGTGTAATTTAAAATCAAGACAAATCATGGGTGTCCCAAGTGTGTTGTTTAAAATGTTATAAATATTTGACGGGTTGGTACAATGGTACTATAAAAGTGATGCCTTTTGGTGTACCAATGCAGTGGCGTGAACCCAAGAACCACATAGACGACTGTTATTTCTGTTTGACAAATGTGAAGGGGTTTTCTAAAAAATCAAAACATTCAGTGAAATATGCCAATGTACCATCAGTATCAATGCCGCTACCCCATTCTTCAGACATTCCAGTACCAAAACGATTTTCAAGTTCATCGAGTTCTATGGAAGAAGATAACGTTCCCGGCCCTTCTAGTGATGAGGTATTTCAAGATCCAACTACTATTACAGAAACACATTTGATTAGTCAATCAGAACTAAACGAACTTATCAGAGATTTAGATTTGACCAAAGAAAAATCAGAAATATTAGGATCCAGATAAAACAGTGGAATCTTTTACAGACTGGTAGATGGGAACCAGCCATGCTTGCAGACTACTGTTGGTGCCTTCAGAGGGATACCGCGATAACTGACTACAAGAGGAAAGCCAATCGCACAAAAAAATTTAAGTTTTTTAATAAAAAATAAAGTTTTGTGTCGCTAATTTATATAATTTTAAAAAAATCAATAAACGCTTTTCTCTATGGAACCTGACGTGATGTGACAATTTTATTTATAAACCTCAATTGATTTTAAGGTGGGGAATCATATTTACATACTGTAAACCCAGTGAAAAAAAAATTATTTAATTTGTTGCATAGTGTAATTTATTGTATATAATTTGTATTAAAAAAAATGAATTAAACAATTATAATTGAATAATCAACCCCCCCTCCGTCTATGAGCTTCCGTCCCGAATTTTGAACTAAAAAATATGGTCACCTTATGTTAAGGTGTTACTCGTATAAATTTCAAATATCAAACCGCAAAGAGGTTAAAATTATAACGCCATAGAGTTACAGAATAACAAAATATTGTAGAGTGTGGTTAAAATCTTTTAACTTCGATCTTGAGGTTAATTTTTAACTTATTAAGATACAGATTAGACCCGATTGGTTTATGTTTTTCGGTATACGTTATTTTTTTGCTCGTTGGTAATATCTAACAAATAAAACACGATTATCTTGGACATACTATGACAAAACAAAAAATACCAGATTCTTCAAATTATAGACAAAAGAAAGATTTAGGGCTCAAGATCAATGGGAAGAATATCTATCGTGGTTGAAGAAACTCAGACAAATGATGTTTGTTGAAAAAGTTACCACGATTAACTGGTTGATCGCAAGACTAATGTGGCATTGCGTGAACTAATTCCTGCATTAGAATAAATAAATTCATACCAGGTTTTCTAAAAATTTACTATTTCCGTGTCATAACTACACAAGTTGACGTTAAAGAAATTTGTTGTATTGTCATATATGTTTTGTTTATCCACGCGTTCAGATAAGACTTGACACACAGAGAGTCCATTAACCTTACTTTACACCCATTATCGAAATGCCCATCTTAAATACTATATTTTCTTACATATTTGCTTAACCAATTTTTAAAAAGCATAATTTATCTAAAGAAATTGAAATGGAACAGTTAGCAATATGGTAAATTTTCAAGAATATAAAAATGACAATCGATTAAAGCAGATGATGATCTTTTGCTTACAACATACTACAACACCTCCGTGGCGGATCAAGCTGCATAGGGTCCCTGGCTAAAAATGTTGTCAGGACTAGAGATGGGAATTTCGGCTCAGTTTGCGGAACCGGATCAGTGGAGGTCGTTCAGTTTGTTGAGCCGGTTCATTGATCCGGCTCAGTGATCCGGTTAAGTAAACATGTTTTCGAGACACAGGTCAGTCGTTAGTTCGTAGGTAGAACGTCGCTTAGAGCCGGTCAGTTGTCGGTCGTTCGCTTGTAGGTAGACGTCGCTTAGAGCCGGCTCTTTCTTAGACCCGGCTCTTTCTTAGACCGGGTCAGTTGTCGGTCGTTCGCTCGTAGGTAGAACGTCGCTTAACCCGGTCAGTTGTCGGTCGTTCGCTTGTAGGTAGACGTCGCTTAGAGCCGGCTCTTTCTTAGATCGGGTCAGTTGTCGGTCGTTCGCTCGTAGGTAGAACGTCGCTTAGCCCCACGTCTTATCTAACATTTTTGAAACAAACAATTCACTTTATGTAGCTACTGTATTTTAAACCAGATGTGTTAAGTTTATGGAGATGTTTATTGCCCTTATAAATCGGACATCTGGGATTTGGGCAATATTTTTAATATTTTTATATAGTATGGTTGTAAGAAAATACAGACTAAGCCTATTAGTTTCAAATAAACTGCCCTACAAATTGATGACAATAAATAATACACTTTATGATAATACATTACACGCCGAGTTCTCGCGAAGTTCAACATCACATCGATCCAGATCCGGATCACTCCGGTCACTGCTCACAATTGCCCGACCACTCGTATCCTTGAAACTTGAAACTATACAGTGAGCCGTGAGCCGGCTCATTTCAATTTGGTGAACCGTGTCACTTCGGTCAGTGTACTGAGTCGGCTCAGTGACCCGGATCGTTCATGAACGACCCATCTCTAGTCAGGACCCTTGCATTAAGCTTCACTGTCTGTAGCTCCCTTAATCTGTTACTGCAATACCTTCTTAATGAAACAAATTGAAATAAATCTAATTTACAAAACGTGTGATATATAATGACTTAGAAACAATCGGTTAATAAGCTTGCTTGTACAAACATATAAGTTATTTTCTAGAATAATAAGTGATATTTATTGACAGGATATGCCGTGAAAGCTATTGAAAACACTACTTTGTCTTCCATCATTATTTATTTCCGACTATTGATGTTTTTCCGCCGACCATTCACCAAGAAAAGTTATTACATATTATTAAATATCGGATGTTATTAAAACATGTGTAGTAATTATAGTTAAATAAAGACATGATTTAAAGCAATTCGATACAGTAAAGTAAACGCATATTAATTAATTTAATGGTTTCATCTTGAAACTGGAGTATGAGGAAGATATGAATGGAACAGTTAGGTTTTGCTCTTATTTCTTTTACCGGTAAATATCATGTTTTCACTATTGTTTAGTGTTCTACTGTACTGTATTTGAAAATAGAAAGGATATTGATTTTGAAACTTGATACGAAAATGATCAGAAAGATAAATGAATATTTTGAAGATAACTGGATCTCAATAAACCATATAAGCTCAACCTTTTAACATTTATTTCAGATAGTAGCAATAATTAAAGAGCGATCTACAAAATTGATTTGTAACGCAAAATAACTAAATTTGACCATAACTCGTTCTAATTGGGAATCGATGACAGATTTTATATATAGTTTTTGTATTTAGAAATAAATCAAAAACCTGTGAACTGAACGCTGAAGAATTTGTTTTTATTATCTTGTGATTATAGTTTTCACACCAGAGTGCTTCAATAACTGGAATCATAATTTAAGTTAAGAATGACATTAAAAAAGTTAAATTTCTTTAGAATCTCTCAGGAATTTACGTTTTGCTTGTGTTATACGGAGATTTTATTGTTATTATAATAATCCAGACGTTAGGTACTCATCTATGAGATTGTAAAACAAATTATTGGATGAGAAAACAGGAATTTAGATTTAAATATTCTAAATTTAATAACATTTTTTTTTTTTAACAAACTGTTTTATTGTTTTTCAAAATATTCGCCTTTAAGATTTATACACTTTTACATGCGTTCAAACCAATTCTCGAAACATTTTTTCCACTCTGAAATTGGTATCTCAAAAACATAGTTTTCGAACGCTTCAACAGCTTCTTGAGGTGATGAAAATAGCTGTCCACGCATTTTTTGTTTGACATTGGGGAATAAAAAAAAGTCGTTAGGTGATAAATCAGGTGAATACGGGCAATGAGACATTAATTCGATGTTTTTCTCCTTCAAATAATCAACTGTTTGACGTGCTGTGTTCGTGCATCTTGCATTGTCATGATGAAGAATGATGCGACGTTTTTTGTTGTTTTTCCTGATTTTGTCGATTACTTCTTGCAAACAAATTGTTGTATACCATTCAGCATTAATTGCTCTCCGATCTTCTAAAGGGATAGTTGCGACATGTCCATTACAACCGAAGACACAACCGATCATTTTCTTGGAAATGCTTCGTAAACGAACTTTTGTAGCTTTCGGTTTATCTTGGAAGACCCAAACAGTGGATTGTTGTTTAGTTTCCGGTTCATATGAATAAATCCAAGTTTCGTCACCTGTAACGATGTTGCATACGGATTTTGCAGTGCCTTGATTGATTTTTTTTAGCATTCCCTTACACCAATCAACACGAGCCTTTTTTTGAGCTTCGGTCAAATTATGCGGAATCCATCGGGAACAGATCTTTTTTATAGCTAAATGTTCATGCAAAATCGAATATATTGCAGTCTGCGATATGCCAAAGTATGACTCCATCTCACGGTAAGTCACATGCCGATCTTCTTCAATCATTTTGCGCACAGCATCGATGTTTTTTTGAATCACAACCGATTTTGGTGGACCTTAACGAGATTCATCACTGACGGACGCACGACCACGACGAAATTCTGAAAATCAATTGTAAACAGTCATTTCTGATGGTGCGTCATTACCAAAAGTTGAACGAAGCGAATCTATGCATTTTTGTTGAGTTAGGCCTGTACTAAAATCGTAAAAAATCATCCAACGGAAACCTTCACGAGTAATATCCATTTTTTCACAAACTTGTTTTTTAAACGCTCACTGTCAATAAACTACCCGGTTAATTTATAATCTGCCACTGATTTCACAATAAAAAATGTCAAATTTTACGAACATAGTAATGACACATTTCAATATTGCCATCTAGTGGTCGTTTGTAAAAATATAAAAGGTAACCCTCGTAGAAGATATTTCTGCATAGGAACAGCTACTGCAAAATGTTGAGAAACAGAACTTAAACCTGTGAACACAAAACTAGTACTTTCTTAGAGAAATAAAACACAGTTTTTAAGCAAAAAATATAGTTTCTTTTACATTGTCAAGTATGAAAATGAAACAATTAAAACACCAGTATTGTTTCCCTGAGAATCTTTTCTACTTTATTCAAATAAAACTAAAAAAAGTCAAATAAACTTTCTCAATTCATGTCAATTTTAACACTGTTTTTTTTCTTTTCAGGCGCCCAAGAAATTTATTCAAATTCTCACATCTCGCCAAATTCAGCCAGGCGAGATTTATCCGATGTTCCTTTGCCGGCGATAGTCAGGTCTGATCCTGTAGAAATATATTCATCACAACAAAGATCGGATTCTTCGTTTCATAGGCATTATAGAAGGAATGTGGATGAAGCGGACCCTCATATTGTTTTAACAAGATCTGCAGAACCGATACAGAAGACTCAGGAAGATATACTTAACTTCAAGAATTTTCCAGAGACTATCACTGATAATGATATTGAATTATCAGGTTTGTATATAATTCTATATTTACACTTCAGTGCTTCTGATAAAGGAGATTGTTAGAAATTATATGGCTGTAAATGAAATTATTTAAAAACAAATATGCGTTTTTCAATTCTTAGGATTCACGAAAAAAGTATTTTTATTTTCTAAGTAGTTCTGAGTACAGTATTATGCAAAATATTGGCTTTTTGATTTACATCTCCTTTGACATACTGACTTTTTCAATTTCTACCATTCCTCGATGTTGCAGTCTTTGATTCGGGTTTACGGCTCTTTATTGAAAAAAAAACAAAAAACATAACTCTGGATCTTGTTTCCAGAATGGAGGTAATTTTTTCGCTACTCTTGTCTATTATTTTCCATTTTTGAAGATATCATTTCTGCGTCTCAAATTGTTGCAGACGTTCGGGGTCACCAAATATGGGCATTTGAATTATATAAAGGAAAAAATATTATATACTATAAGCAATTCACTTTTGTAAGAACACACTAGATCTGATTATTTTGGTTACTTTTATGGTGTGTTACTGACTTTAAATGTCAATTAAAAATATTCCTTACGCTGTAAAACCGACTTTAGATTGATAAGGTTATGATCACTATAATTAAGATATCATTTTTCATTATGACATATGTCAAATGGATCGACATTTTAAAAAAGTGACATTTTTTAATACCAACATGACATACAGCTTCAAAGGTGCAAACTATTGAAAACAAAATTCCCTCTTAGTTTGTTCTTATATAAGTGAACAGCTTATAGTATGGATTTATTTTTTTTTTATTTATTTATTTTTTATTATTATTTTTTTTTATTAGTTCCTGAGCTCTCATGGCCTAGAAAACAGTGCATCGCTACAGTGGCAGTACTAAGCTTTTTATTAACTAACTTGACAAAATAATAATAACTGAAAAATAAAAAATCAGCTGTGGCCACCATAGGACCGACCGCCATCATAAAGTACTTGTATACAATACATTCTAGCAGCAGAGTAGAAGTAACTTGACCTAATATTTTCTAACAGAGATGTAATTTATCATGACCATGGAAACGTTACATATACGTATGAAAAAATCAGCTGTTGCCACCACAGGATCGACCGCCATCACAAAGTACTTGTAGAAAATACATTCTAGCAGCAGAGTAGAAATAATTTGGGCTGATATTTTCTAACAGAGATATTATTTATCATGACTATGGAAACGTTACATATAAGTATGAAAAAATAAATACTTTTTTCAATTTTTTTTCGTTTTATCAAAAAATGTCTCAAATAAAAGTTATTAACTATTGCTTTTATAGCAACTTTTGTTAAATAATTTTTTTCAAAATATTTTTCTGCGGTGAAATATAAATAATAAATTCTAATTAAATTTTAAAATATTACTTACCTTTTTACAACTTTTCAGCACAAATTTTCAATTTAATTTCCTTAGAAAATATCAAATATCATCATTAGACAAAAATAGGTAGCCATCTTCGGATTCTTACCGTCAGTTGGAGACACGTACCTAGAGCCAATCAAAAGGCCTAATTAAAAAGTCCTTGATCAAATTTTATCTGCATAAATTACAATTAAAACATACGTTTTTCCAGTAAATTACATTGTAATCCTAATGACGTATATTTATATTTTGATTTGATTCAGAAATGTATGGCAAGTGCTGCTAACCCGGGAATACACCTAAACTAAACCAAATATCTGAACTAAAAACTGAATTAAACCAAATAATTAAAGCGGATTAATGGAAACTAGTTCAAATGACTGTAGCTCGTTTATTTATGAACGGATTTTGAAAATACTTACAGTTTTAGAATTAAGAGTGCATGAGTCTTCAGACTGTCAAAACATCAAATTCGCAAGTTGGTAAAAAAATTTGCTCCAGTTTTGACCAAAAATAGAGCACGGCCATAACTCGCTTATTTATGGACCGATTTCGATGGGATTTGACACAGAATATTAGAATTAGTGTCTCATGGTATGTAGGTGTTCAAAATTCATGTATTTGTACAAAAAAGGCCTAAATGGGGGTCCAATTTTTTTAAAATTACAATATTTTTAATGTTTATGGGCCAATTTTGATAAAATTTTATACATGGAGATAGAATTAGTTTCTGCTTCTTATATGAGAGACAAAGTTTATATATCTATACAAAAAAAAAGCCTAACGGGCGCCCTATTTAAAAAAAATTAAATATATGTTATATTATATTTTTTCGTTTTATCAAAAAATGTCTGAAATAAGTTGTTAGTTATTGCTTTTATAGCAACTTTTGTTAAATAATTTTTTTCGAAATATTTTTCTGTTATGAAATATTCGCAAAAATCTTAAAATCGACACGAGTAAACTCCCATTTCTAGTCAACAGATTTTTACCAAAAGTTGATCAACTCGTGCCATTGATCTCAAAAGCTTAAATATGAAGTTTCATAAAAATCCTTTTAGCCGAATTTGCTCTGCACGTGTACACAGATAGACGGACGGACAGACAGACAGACAGACGGACGGAGAGACAGACAGACCGACAGACATCATGCTAAAAATAGTCAAAACGTTATGTAGGGACCTCAATTCGTGGAGATCCATCGAAATCTCGAAATGTCAAAATCGGTATGATCACAATACCTCCCTTATATATGTTGGCGGTCGGTAAAAATTGAGACTTAGAAAAACGTCTGAAATAAAAGTTATTAGTTATTGCATTTATGGCAACTTTTCTTAAATACATTTTTTCGAAATATTTTCTGTTGCTAAATATTCG
Organism: Liopterus haemorrhoidalis; assembly: GCA_963971575.1. Taxonomy (NCBI): domain Eukaryota; kingdom Metazoa; phylum Arthropoda; class Insecta; order Coleoptera; family Dytiscidae; genus Liopterus; species Liopterus haemorrhoidalis. The sequence goes on from OZ020617.1 coordinate 9,454,288, forward strand.
CAAAAATCTTAAAATCGACACGAGTAAATTCTAGTCAACCGATTTTTATCAAAGGTGATCAACTCGTGCCATTGATGGCAGAAGCTTAAATATGAAGTTTCATAAAAATCCTTTTAGCCGAATTTGCTCTGCATGTGTACACAGACAGACAGACAGACAGACAGACAGACGGACGGACGGACGGAGGGACAGACAGACCAACAGACATCATGCTAAAAATAGTCAGAACGTTATGTAGGGACCTCAATTCGTGGAGATCCATCGAGATGTCAAAATCGGTATGATCACAGGATATAAGGGAGGTATTATATATGTTAGCGGTCGGTAAAAAAACATGGCTTCCATGACGGCACCGCCATTGCCGTCTGACGTTAATACACTATCTGCTTCAAAGCATTGGTGGTATTTAGGGTTTTATATATACGACCAAAAAACCCTTATACTGTCACTTATGTGTCTGTCTGTCTGCTCGATAGAAATAGTAGTAGCTAAACGGTTAGACCTAGAAAGTTGAAATTTGGCATGAACAACTTTATGATCCAAATATAGGAAAACAATTGAGAGATAAAAAAAAAATATCGTGAAAAAATATAAACAATATGTATTCACGGGAACCAATCGGAATTCTTGATCAGGTTGGTTTTTCGAAAATTATTGAATATTTTTGTCGTTGAAAAAAATTTAATTTATTGTATGGAATCAGAATAAAGCTCTTAACCCTTAACGTACTAAATTTAATTAACCTAGTACTCGCTGCCGGCCGGAATTAAAATTGAACGCGTGCGATAAAATGCAAGCATTTGACTAAGGGAGGTTCAACGGAAGGGCCTGGTTCGTCATTACTTGCATAAAATTGATGGGCGTATCAATTGGTTTCTCGTAATAATATGGAGAAAACTTCTTCGAAAAACAGTGGAAAAACGGTAAAGGGCGACGAATCAGCAGTTATATTAGGGGCCGCTGTTTGGTTTCTTCCAGTACGTGGTGTCCCGTGAAGTGACAATATAAAACTGCCCAATTAGAAGATAAAATTCTACTTTTAATATCTACGCCTATGGCTCAAGATTAAACTTTATTTTCTAAAATGAAATATCCGTTCTCTACTAATGACGAAGAAAGACGCTTAGAAAGAATAAACAAAAACGGTGGTTCATATATAAACCGCTCAGCCAGCAGAGTATACAAACCGCGGTTCATATATAAACCGCTCGGCCAGTAGAGTATACAAACCGTGGTTCATATATAAACCGATAGTCCTATAAGGGTTAAGACGTAGATTAAGGAACGAAAAGTAGATTTGAAGATTTTTGCCAAAATGTACAAAAAGACTTTTGTCCCACTATAGCAGGGGTTCTTATGTAGTCCCCTCTTGAACATTTTTTTTTTTACGGACCCCATCCCAAGCCTATGCATTTTACTTCGTTCTTGAGACTTAATTTCTGGCTCAATAATCTCATAGGCACTACGTTATAATAAATATTGGTAAAAATGTATTGCTGGTTATTTTAATAAATGGTCTTGCGAATTTATAGAGATGAACATTTTTATTAACATATAGAATAAAAAACATAAAATGAATAAAAATAGTAGTAAAAAGAATTAAAAAAGTTACAAATTATAATACGTTAAGCTCATACAAACATTTCTTGGTCAAATATTGGTCAAATTAGATCTTATTATAATATGTTTTCTGTAAATAATTTGCAGTTGAACAAAAATAATAAAATTTTTACTAATTATTGTTTAGTTATGTCAATAACTAGGTAGATAACAACAATTACAATAAGTCTTGACCATGTAGGATTTTTATTAAATGAATTATTTGAATAAAAGCGAAAAGTTAGGGGATGTAAAGTTATTGTCAAAATTATTTCGCGTACGCCCGGTAATGGCTACGTGGACCCTAGTTTAAGATGAGAGGATAACTCTGACGCTCGATTGACACATATACGCATGCGTTCCAGTGTAGCGGAAAACGAGGAAACCACTGTTGTGTTTACATGTACTTATATGCAGCGCACACATTTTTAAATAAATTGAAAATGTCTGTGATGTGATTAATTTGCAATAAAATATTTTCAAAACAATATAATTTAAATGTCCATTTAAAAAGTATTCCTAAGATAAACTTTAATGGTAATCGACAAATATGGCGAGGGGTTTCCTGCATCATGTATGTTTACAAACAGGCAGGACACTACTGTCTATGATTTTTTTTTCGTAAAATTTTCAAAAAAATCGATTCAATAAATTGCAATTTTTTATATCCGATATAAATGAAGTGTTTTACAATGCCTGGTGTGCAGTGATGGGCACCAAACTTTAAAAACTTTAGAAATAAACCTTGAAGAATCAAAATTTATAGAAATGTTACCAAAAGCAATAGTTTTTTACTTTCGGACAATGACATGAAAATATTTGGTGAATATTTTTTCACAAATTATTATGAGAAGCCCAATCTTTGGGCTTATACTTATAGAAAATGTTTAGAAATTAACAAAGAAAATAAAAAACTGAAACACCAACTAGATACGACAAAATTTGAACCAAGTAATAAAAAAATTAATAAACAAATTTCTATATTTAGTACCAGAAAAAAAATTAAGAAGTCGCATATTTTAAAAAACCGACAACGCAAGAGGAAGAAAATATTATTGAAAAAATACAGAAGTAACTTTTTTTTGTCTTAACTGTGTGAGTAGTAACACACACACACACACGTGTAATTTCATTCATTTTATCTCCTTTGTATTTATTTAAGCAAATTATAATTTAAGAATGAATTATTTGTTGCTTAACAATAATTTTATGACTATCGACAACACTGTGATATTTGTTCCTTTTGTTTTTTTGTTTCTTCTTGTTTTGTATTATTGTTCATATTAGCTCCGTGCTGTTCTATTAAATAAATAAATAAATAAATAATAAATTGATAATTATTATTGTCTTATTATTGATGTATTAATGATAATCTTAAATATATCCACAATAAATCAGATTATTATATTTTTAATCTCCGCTCAAGATCATTTTGAAGCATGCGCACATGTGTCAATCGAGCGTCAGATTTATCCTCTCATTAGTTTAATAAATTTGGCCATAAGTTCTACCTTACAAACAGATAAATACATGAGGCAGTTTTCTTAGATTTATTTACAATATCAATAAAATAGAGTAGTTAACGACAGATGGAAGTGTCTAAGGGAGGCAATATTGGGCCAAATAACACTGAGAATGATAAAGAAACTAATAATTTTTTACTTCTACAGGTAGGGGCGTTAACATGATCCAGCCTACAAAAACACTCAAAGATTCCAAATTCAAAAAATTTCAATCAACTGACGGAGATGTAATTTACTCGGGGGAAGGCTACGGGGCTCCGAAGGGCAGAGCACTATCGGAGCCCCAACTTCAACTCAATCCCACAACTGTGGTGACGACGAGTTTTGCTACATTAACCCCTGACTTCACCCAGAAGGGACGTCAAGCATCCCCAGACATCCAAGACATCATCACTGGAATTGTCAAATTGTTGAACGGAAACGTAAATGTCCAAGCCAACACCGCACCAGCAATGGGACGACCTCTAAGGCCAATTTCAACAAGAATAAACAACAGAGGACCACCTAGGATAACAGATGTGCCAGCATTGCCTCCTGATTTTGATTCAGGACCTTTACCACCTCCACCAATGCAAATGCCACCACCTCCTTCAAGCACAAGAATGCCAACACCTTATCCTTTTGATTTACCTCCACAGAACTCTTCTCCAATCAAACCGTACATCAACGGAGTTCCTTTGCCAGAACAATTAGTTCCTTCTGGATACCCTGGAATAAGACGTCCTATTAATATTCCACCATGGAAAAGACCACAAAGGAGACCACCTCCAAGAAGACCTTTACCTTACAATCCATACAAACCTCTTCCACCTCTGTTTTCTCAAGATAGTTTACCATTACCAGACGACCCAATAAATTTCTCAAATAGTTCACAAGATGTTTTGACTCTTAATTTTGGACCAGATGTACAACTAATTCCAATAACAGACGAACCAGACTCACAAACAGAAATAGAAACTAATGAAACCATAACTGAAATAACAGAAATTTTGCCTAGTGAACCACCACCTGAGAAAGAATATAAAGATAAGGAGAAAGATATACCACAAATAGAAAAGAAGAAAGATAAGAACAATCAAAAGATGGATAAAGAGAAACAAAGCAAGTATAATATTATTATAAACACAAGTACTGAAATAAATGAAAAACCAACTACAACAAGTTCTTTAGTAGAGCCAACAGCAGATGTTAATCAGACTAAAACAGAAAATACTTCAACAGCAGTTGAGGGAATTGGAGAAGCAACTCCTGTTTTGGATACATCTATGTTGGAAGCAGTGCCTTCAACCCTAATGGAAACTACTACAAGTGCTACACCCACTGAAACTCTACCTTCTTCCACTTCAAGTATCATTGCCAGTAGTTCTACTTCTAGCGTTACAAGTGAAGCAAAGAAAACTTCAACTACAACATCTTCTAAAGCAACAGGTAGGTTATTTCGTCTTTGTGATTTTAAAGTGTTTTACATTACTCTGTGTTTGTAGATAAAGAAGAGGCAACAGGATTTCCATATTATCCATATCGTCCACGTCCTGGTATTGTTCTGGATGATACAGAGTACAAACCTGGAGGACATAGACCGCCACCAATCATAACAGCAAGACCTCCAATCGGTCAGATTGGGGAGATATTTGATGTGACAGTGTCTGCTATTCAAGGCCCTAGCGGTGGAAGTAGTGGAGGGAAACCATTCGTATATCCAGGTAAAATAATTAGATATTAATAACCAGAATACACTATCACGACGCCATACGAATTTTCATTTTCAAAAAATGGTATAACTATGCTAAATCATGTTAACAAGTTTGTGAAATAGTAGACCAATAATTCCCAATCCGTGGTTTCCGCTAAGAATTCTATAATGGAATCAGTTCACGCTATTTGGCATTTTCATGCAATTTTTTATATTGAGAACGATTTCGGAGAAGGAGTTCGCGATAGCAAAAAAATGTTAGGCACCGTTGTAGTAGTCTAACTATAAGACCTAAATGATAAAAAAATATATTCAGTTTTTCCTGCGATACGAATTTTCGAATTGAAAAACGGTTAATACGAAAAAAATCAATTAGTGTCCATTTTTTGCTGAAAAGATTTTCGGTATAAAGAAGTGGAAAAAAGGAGTGAAACGGCTTTTCTGTGAAATATTTCCTTTGTAAGGATGAAGACCTTAAATAACTAAACTTTTAACTAAAAACTAACTATTTTGTTTAATTAACTTTTAACTTAAAACGAAGGTAAAAAGAATAAGCGAAACAATTGTAGCTTTTGTAGATAGAGTACTTTAATGATAATAATTTACTGTTTTAAATAATACACGAATCATTTCTATGACTGCATTTTAAATGACTTTCATATCTAGGCTTTTCACTCTCTAATACAGTGGTTCTCAACCAAAATACTGCGGTTACGACATGGTCTATGATGTGATGTCTTTAATTTAATATTGGACGTACGTTTCCCCTTAAATTATTCTAGTACTGTTGGCCATTAACTACTCTAGTTTGCCGCTTTCCTGCAGCTTTTACGATGATATTTCTTAATTTCATACTAGGTCGTCCGGGATTATGTTAACTAGTTCTAGTATGTACCACTCAGTAATCCTTTTTTTTCTATCGGGAGGGATTGACAAATTTGGTCTCCAACAACAACTAGATTTTTTCACTTGGCGACTAAAAACTACAATATCGAGTTCGATTTAGAATAACTTTACTACCGAGGTCAAGTAGCTTTTTTGTTTGGCGATTATTTTACGTCGCTATTTTTCGAGGCCTGTTTATCGGCCATCATTTCTTTTAATCACATGATGGCCCAAGTCTATTTAAATTTATCAACATTGATGTTGGTATAAACGTATGAATTTGAGATTTATATCTAGCCTAAATTGCTCCATAGCTCTTGAAAGTTACACTCTCAGATTTTTCATTGTCTGTTGGTAAAATGAACTGGTTGCGCATTATTACTTTTAACTGATGGAAGCTGGCCTCGGTAGCTCAGAGATAGGGAATGCTTCTTGTGCTATAGGTCCTGGGTTCTGTTTGTATTAATGCTCATTATCTCATCGTCATTAAAAAAATTAAAAGAAAAATTATCCTTCATCAAAATTTGAAAGGAAACTAAAATTGTTTGTAAGCTGGCTAGATGCTCCAAAACCAAATCATCATAAAAATGGGGTAATGGTTTGGAATTTAAAATATTCTTTTCCCATTACAGCTTAACTGAGTCTTATTCGCCTATTGGCTTCTTTGCCTTGTAGATTCAAAATTAAATATTTACTATATAATAAAAATGAAAATATTAGATAATATAGTTGAATACGTTTGTCATCAAATTATTAGTTGTCCGTAAGTATGCCACGAGTTTAAAAAGTTGAGAACAACTGCGATGAGTAATTCTTGTAGTTTGTAGCTATAACAGATAAGTATAATTTTTTCTGTTTTCTGTATCTATTTTATTGTGACCCTTAGCAATTCTTTTGAATATATGTACCCCTATTGTCGGATTATCTACAGGTCTAGTACAATGGAAATGGTCCTGGGTAGAAAGTATGCTAAGGTTATACACAACTTTTCTTTTTTATTTATTTCCATTACACATTTACCATTACTAGCTTTTTATATTTTGTCAATACTTTCAAATATTATCCAGAATATTTTGAATAATGACAGTTGTACATTACATTATACTGTTTGGAATCATCACAATTCAAAAATTCACAACATTTATACACTTTCGAGTTCGTAATATCAGTCTCGATCATGAGATGTTCATGAATATGCTAGGGCAGCTGCTGCTTTTATGTTATCTATCCATCTGTTTTTTGTCGTCCCTTATTTATTTGTAACTTTATGGACACCACAAGTTTCTTTTTGACCATCTATCGTAGGATTTGCCGTATCGTAGGTTGTGCCGTATCGTAGGTTGTGCCGTATCGTAGGTTGTGTCATCTGTCGTAGGTTGTGCAAAAATGGTAGTGGAAAAATCCACTTCGTACTGCAGATTCTGGTTCCACAAACCTGCTACGTTTTCTTATTTATGTTATTAATTTTGTCAAGTTGCTTGATACTTAAAAAAGAGCTCTCCGTTTTCCTTTGGGTTATGGCAAATTTTTGATGGTTTCGTTCAAATGTAGCTCAAGTTTCAGAACTATAGCAGAGGGGAGACAATTTGCAAGTGTTAAATATTTTATTTTTCGTTTCATTGTTTGCTTTCTTCATGACTTTGTTAAGGGCTCAGTAGCTATTTCAGCCTTTGTTCTATCTTATTCTATCGAAACTTACAATGGGATTCCTTTACCAGAGCAACTACTGGGTGTCCAAATTTGACCTGCCGATTTAAATTGGCCGATATTTATACCTATTTTCATTGAATGTTGTATTATAGTGGCAGAAGTCAAGGAAAAACGTTGCGATTAGTTGTGGCTTGGTTATTATAGAACGATATTCCATTGAAGAACGCATATTTATGGTAAAAACTTATTACCAAACTGGGGAATGTCATGGTGAAGCGGTTACTGTGAATGGAGCTCGATACAGGACAATCATAACATTATTTGTCGAATGAATTGGAAGGTAAGGATGTCTAGAATATGTGGTTTCAACAGGATGGTGCCACTTGCCATACAGCGTATGAAACAATCAATCTTTTAAGGGAGAGATTTGGTGGTCGAATCATTTATCGAAGAGCTTAATCGGCCGCCTAGGTTGTGCGACCTCATACTACTTGATTATTTTCTGTGGGAATTTTTGAAGCAAAGAGTTTACGGTAACGATCCTCAAACTACTGAACAGCTTCGAGATAACATTATCAATTCTATTGGTGAAATTGGACAGAATGTCTGCAAGAATGTAATCGAAAATTTTGAGAAAAGAATGTTAGCATGCCAAAGGAGCAGAGGAGATCACTTGGAGGATGTTATTTTTCATTATTAACCGCAACATTTATACTTAAAAAATAAAATAATAAAATTATAACATTTAATTTCGTGTTTTATTATTAAATTTAAATCGGAAGGTCAAATTTGGACACCTTTAGTTCCTTTTGGAATATTCTGCTATGGAAAAAGATTTAGCTATTATTTTTTCAAAAGTATATGGTCAACGTATGTATGCAAATACCTAGTCTTATCATAAATAAATTCGTCATTAAGGCTTCAGTGAAATTCCACAAGATACTTAAAGATATTCTAATTTTATTTTAGTACATAATACATAGAAGCATTTTAAACAGTAAACACCAGTTTTCAAAATTACTACCCATGACCGTTAAGCGCTTAAGGCCACACTTCAATAAAATTACGAAGGGTTTCTACAGGAAAAATCTTCTGCTGCCTTGATCGGGGAGCACTTCAGACTAAAGATTTAGGGTGTCTCTTCTTATGTCCTAAAGCACATACCAAAATTTGTAGTCCAGAGGAGTTGAGGTCTGAGCTGCTAGAATTTTTAAAGTGTGTTCTGGTAGCAGTATTAATAATACGTATTTTATATTTTAGTTGATGCTGATCAAGTACATGGTGCTCAATCCAAAGACGTGATAACTGCTCCAACTGGCACAGAAGGTTTCGTCTCAATCGATGGTAAACGGACGTATCTTAACCTATTTGGTGATGACTCTCCAACACCAACAATTAGTGCCACAAAGATTGCACCTACACCAACCAAAGGACCTACTAATTCGATCACAGCTACTGGATATGCAGTACCACATACTACAGAGCCACCAAGAACCAAACCAACACATAGAAGACCTGCTTATAATAGAAGACCTAGTCAACCACCAGTAAGGTAAGTCTAGTTTAAATTAGAATTGGGTATCGGTTCACAGGATATAGATAGTTAATGTCAGTTACGTCGATAAACGGGAGAAGTGATATTACCAAAGCCCATGCAGACTTCAGGTCTAGGGACTGAAATCTTTTGTTTCACAAATCAATAAATTGCCAAAATTTTGAGACTAAGGACCGGTATGTTTTGTAATATTTTTACGCGGCACACCCTCATACATACAGTGAATTTATTTTATCCTGCAACATTGAAAATATAATTATGCATGGTTTCCCTAGTAACGACAAATTATTTTGACAGCAATGTTCTTCTTCTTCTGATTTTTTGGCTTTGGTGAGGTCACCATTCCGCCAGTGTATAGATTTTTATTTATTTATAAAATTAAATTGGTTTCCTTGAGTTCGACAAAATTATTACGTGAACATTGCGTGATTACTACTTCTTGATTTTGAACAGAGTATAGTTAAAATAATTTGGCGTACATGTACGGTGGGCATTTCCGCCTAAATAAAGTTAACAAAAAAGTATATTGTTGTTTATTTTTCACGTTCTGAGTAAATTAGTCAGAACGTAAACGTAAATTAATTGTTTTTTTTAAAATAATTTTAGTATAGTCGCCTACAGTCCTAACTTAACTATATTATAGTTAACTATAGTTAACTTGTTCTTATAAGGAAAACTAAAAAGGACATTAATTTAATATTAATTCATATGACAGTTACTGCTATTAAGTTCTTGTCTACATTTTAGTTATTTTTAGTTTTACAGTAACAGTTCTAGTTGTATTTTTACTGCATTTTACATGCATTACTTGCTGCAATAGTAAATGATCCAGTGCATTTTAACCACAAATTTTATTTTACAGTACGGTATTAAAATTGTATAACGGTGTAGAATTATTTTGCTTTAATACCTCAAAACTTCAGTTTTCTTATATTTAAGAACGAGTAACAAATATCAAGCAGGCGTATACTGTCTACTTCTTAGGGTTTTGTAGGTATGACCAAAAAATCCTTATACCGTCTTTTTGTCGTCTGTCTGTCTGTTCGGTAAAAATTGTAGCCAAACGGCTAAACCTAGAGAGTTAAAATTTGGCATTCTTATACAACTCTTTGACCCGCACATAGGAAAAATACTAAAACATCTAAAAAACATATCCCCCTAAAAATATAAACAAATATGTGCTAATTGAAAAAAATAATATTTTTTTTAAATTCTGAGTAGGGAATCAAATGAAAGCCCTTAATACGTGAATTAACGATCAGAATTTTATTTTTGTAAAATAAATTATTTTGACGCGATTTTTGCCAAAATCGTGCAAGAAAAATGTGTCCCACACCCTGTAGGTAGATGGTTTAAACTAAAAATTTGAAAAAATTCTAAGTAAAGTACATTGGTATGAACCAGGATAGTACAACAGGAATTTTTGATCAGATTATGTTTTTGGAAAATAACGCATTTTTTGCGTTTTTTGGTTGAAGATTTACAAAATTTTTAGTTATGTAACATACTAGACTAAAGACGTATCACGGTCTAATGGTTAGCATGCTCGCTATCTTCCAAGAATTCTAGGGTTCGCTCTCGTGCAGAGGAGACAATTTTATTTTTTTTAAATTTTTTTGTCTAAATTCTAGTTATATGACAACCAATGGAAGCTATAGGCACAATTTTCAAAATCTTAATGAATCTTGCTATATAAAAAAATACTGCACATATTTAGAAACCTAAATAATGATATTAGGTATTCGAATTAAAATTAACAAAAAAATATTTTAACATAAAATTTGTATTTGAAACTCTTAGATTAACAGGCGATAAATTATTTTAAAAATATCGTTCTTTTTGCCGTGATTACTACAAAGCAAAATTTGTTCTACACACTCAGCATGCCGCCTTCACGTATTATATACCTGCTAAATCCTGCAATGTGTGAAAATTTACACTTCAATTTTTATTACTTGCGTAGATAAGTACATTAGAAATCGCATGTGGCAACGCTGTGTCTCGGGACACAAAAAGGTAGTGTCCACAGCATTGTTTTCTAGATCTAAATTTTTAAAATCTAACACATATGAAAAATCTTTGAATTAAAATTAATAAAAATAAATATATGCAGATATATTTAGCTAGTTTGTGTTGTAGTAGTGTTACCCATATTCCTTTACTATTTTCGAAATTAAAATCGTTAAATAAAACAATAACGGCTTAACGTTACCGGAGAGCAATATACAGTGTAGTAGAGAAATTTCAAATTTCCGTTGAGATAACTTTGATAGTTTTAACCATAATTATTAACACTAAAGCTAGCCACCTACGCTCCTGTAATGGTAAATAGTATCTTATCCTTTGCTTTTAACAATGAAAATTTAAACAAGTCATAAAAATCTATCCTAAACACACTAATAAAATGGCAGCGTTGTCCATTCGAGGGCATCATACAAGTATAAACATAAGCCCGCATGTACTTTGTGTGACATCCTGCATATATCGTTTTCTTCCCTCGTGGCTGTGATCACGGCCGACTGCCTCCCTTGAGCCCTCATGCCTCTAGGCCCTTTGTGCCGGACACCACAATTAATTAGAAATTAAATCATTAAATCTCATTTCATGACAAGGAAGGGTTTTGTTCATTAACATATTTGGTTTTGGAAATGGGGTTACTGGGCATTAATTTAATAATAAATAAATTGTTATAACAGGATTTCTACTAATAAGGTTCATACAACTTCATTTGGAAATAATAAAATTGCTTCAGAAACAATATAATTTAAAATTTTATTTAGGTTATAAAATACAAATAGAATGGAAGTACTAGAGTAAATTTTAGAATCGCCTATCTTCATTCATAAAAATTGATGTGAAGTGTGAATATTCACACATTTAGGATTTCGCAGGTATATAATAAGTGAAGGCGGCATACTGAGTGTGTAGGACAAATTTTACTTTGTAGTAATCACGGCAAAATGAACGATATTTTTAAAATAATTTATCGTCTGTTAATCATATAATAAGACTGGTTATTAAATTTACGCTCTTAAAAATATAACTAGAATTTTGACAAAATAATTTCAACATAATAAAAATGCAAAAAAAAAAAACAGAAAAAATAAAATTCAGTCCGTACTCGAACTCGAAACCCTTCGTTTCCAGCGCATTTTAGCTCACAACACCAGTGCTCTAGCCATTACGCTATCGCACGCCTTGCATGTGGGTGTCTTACATTGGTATAACTTTTGTACTTTGTGAACCAAAACCCACAAAAAATGCGGTATTTTCCGAAAACATAATCTGATCAAAAATTCCTGTTGTACTATTTCGGTTCACACCAATATACATTACTTAGAATTTTTTTTAGATTTTTAGTTTAAACCATCTGGGCTACAGGGTGTGGGACAAAAAATTTTTTGCACAATTTTGACAAAAATCGCATCAAAATAATTTATTTTGCAAAAATAAAAATTTGATCGTTAATCCATGTACTAAGGGCTTTCATTTGATACCCTACTCAGAATTTTAAAAAAATATTTTTGTTTTCGATGAGCACATATTTGTTTATATTTTTAGGGGGATATGTTTTTTAGATGTTTTAGTATTTTTCCTATGTGCGGGTCAAAGAGTTGTATAAGCATGCCAAATTTCAACTTTCTAGGTTTAGCCGTTTGGCTACAATTTTTACCGAACAGACAGACAGACAGACAGACGGCAAAATGACGGTATAAGGGTTTTTTGGTCATACCTACAAACCCTAAAAATGAAAAAAAATAAATAAAATAAATAAATAAAACCCCTGGGTGAGTGGTCATCAAAGTTTTAAAATTCGTGCCACATTTATCATCGTCACAATCATCGGCTACATAGCCCGAGGTGAGCCTTGGTCTAATTTAAAACAGTGCTCCTCAACCCTTTTTCACCCACTGTAGTTCTCCCCTGAATTCCGCGGCACGCCAAAGATTTTCGTAGAATTCCGTGGCACACCTTAGCTGTTCACAAAATTCCTCGGCATACCTCAGGTATATATATTTAAAAAAATAGACTTATAAAGTGCATATATAGAAATTAAAAGTTTCAAAAATTCCATACAATTTGGTGCATTCTTCAAGTGTGCACAAAGACTTTTTTGACCATAGTTATCCATATTATACCGCTTTGTGTTTCTTCCACGATCCTATCCAACCGTGCTGATTTTTTCCCTGTTTCTGGATAGCATTTCAAGTGGTTTAGGGTGTCTAGATGTTCTCTGCATGCCGGGCACTTCTTCTCTTCTTCTTTTCTCCAAAAATGATGCGCTTCCGCCTTATTCCCGTATCTGAACTTGGCTATTATCGTCTGATGTTTATCTCTCAGGTATCTTGGTAGTGTTTAAACTTGTATCTTTTGGTAGTCTGCATTAAATCATGTTTAATCTATTCTGTTTTATTAATTTTGGTCCTGTATTTCATTGTGTCTGTCCATCAACATTTGCAAGTAATCCTCGGCTTCTTCCTGCATTCTCCTTACTTCTTCCAATCCACATCCATTTCTTTTATAGTACTTTTCTATGTCCCCCAATTTGTTTATTTTTCTTTCCTGCATACTTTCAGAAATCCGTTGGAGTTTATTCTGATCTTCTTCAAATTTTATTATCCCATGTAACAAAAATTACCTTTTAGAATTTAAGAAGAAATATACTGATGAGGACGTTTTTTGTGTTTTCTCACCCTAAACTTAAAAATAACAACCATTGAACGCAATCAAACAGAAACCTTTTACACTAAAACAGGCAATGCCTCGATGTAGAGGATTACCTAGAACGAGAAGAACTGACAAGCGTCAGTATACTAGAAATAGCAAAAACAAAAACGCTGGGGTGTGCTCACACCTCCCTGTAAAAGATAACACCTCACTCTTCTGGTAATTTCAGCTATTTTATATTGTATGATGTGTTTTAAGTATATGTACTCGTTCAAATACAACAACCGAGTTTCAATTTCGGTTTTCCTGATATACATATATATGTAGTCAGGGCCGCTGAGAGGACTTCTGGGGCCCCGGGGTCCTCACTTCCAAAATACAAGTGATGAGCTGATGAGCAAAAAAAGGTCCTCACTTCTAAAATATAAGTTATGAGCAAAAAAAAAGTCCTCACTTCCAAAATACAAGTGATGAGCAAAAAAAAGGTCCTCACTTCCTACACCTCTGCCCAGAACCCCGGGCCCCAAAAACCCCGGGGCCTCGGGAATTTTCCCCGGCTACCCCTCCTTGTCGGGCCTGTATGAAGTTACGGGAATAAAGATTTAGTTTTGAATAAACTTATTATATTCAACAAAAAATGTAGTGTTTATGTAAAAATTTACATCTTTGTGTTTCATTGGGTCCCAGCAATTATTTCTAGGGGATATTTAACAAATTGAAATAAAAAATACAAATACTTATAATCCCTTCCGGTATGTTCCCAAGAAACTAATTTGTTTTTCTCCAAAACAATATAGTCAATAAACAATAAGGTTTTATATTTTCATCAAATAATTTATATGTATAGTACAACATATCTATCCAGTGGGGGACGTCCCAATCGCTTCCTGAATCCTCCCTTGTTATGTTTTCAATACTCTAGAACTAAACTGTTTTTTAAATATCTATTTTCTTTTTTTCAGAATTGACACTTGCATAGTAGGAGATGACTCGACCTGTGACCAGACGCAAAATGAAGTATGCAAGACTGAGGTGGGGGTCAGCTCTTGTCACTGCAAGCCAGGATATGCCAGAAGAAAACACAGAGAACCCTGCCGTAGAGTTGTTGCTGTACTTATGTCACTCAGAGTTGATAGATTATATGATAGAAGAGTGGTCTGGGTACCAGATTTAGCAAACAGTAACAGTGAACCTTATCAGACATTGGCATATGAAACTAGTAGAGCGGTAAGTTGATAATAATATTTACGAAACAAACAAGAAACAACAAATTTACGAAAATGTAGTTAACAAGTATAGTTGAGGAGCCTAAATGATACAGATTTGACAAAATTATGATCTGAAGCTACTGGTGTAACTGTTTGCATATCTATGGTAATAAAAAGGCTCCAGAGTTTTGGACTTCAAGGATGCGCGAAGGAAGCCATTTCTCTCGGAGAATCAAAATATAAATCGTTTACGTTGGGCAAGAAACCATTAAAATTAACCTGTCATTGAAGATTAATCACAATAAATTATAACTGCAATTTCCCTGTTAGATTTTCGTTCACAATTATTTAAAATTTATTCCTAATTTTTAAATATATTTCTTTAACTACCTCCAGGTTGACTCGGCAATGTCTATGACCCCATTCAGCGATGAGTTTATGTCAGCAAAGGTGAATAGTATTTACAAAGGCGAACGTTCTGCTGGACAAGCTGGTGTGTTCGTAAACTTAACTCTGCAGCTGGAAGAAAATGCAGATACCAGTAGACCAACTGTGCGCAACGACATCCAAAAGCACCTCCTTGGAGTAATACAAAGAAGAAGCAATAATGTAGGCAACAGTGCGCTATGGGTAGACAGTCCACCTGGTTCAGTGTCCAATTTACAAGGTAAGAAATTCTAATTACATTTAGATATCAAACAATGTAAGAAAGTTAATTCAATATAAATATATAATTTCTCGTTATTCCTTGCTGGAACATAGATTAGTAACTTCGTATGTAGCCTGCAATCTGTTCGTCACTCAAGGTAGTTGTTTCCATGTATTTCTTGGTCTCCAATGCTCTGCGAGTAATATCGTCTGACGGTTGAAGTGTATGTTTACATTTTTGCAACATATTTCCTGTTCAGTATTCAGATATTACAGCCATATTTTATCCGAATTTTCTTATGTTGTTCATCTGAAATTTGGTTGGTCTAGAACAGCGTTTCCCAACCGGTGGTTCGCGAAACCCTGGGGGTTCGCGGGGTGTACAAAGGGGGTTCGCGAAAATAATGTTATAATGGCGGAATTGTTCTACAACATTTTATTGTTTTTTTACGTGTCATTAAAAACAACATAGGGCAGTGTTTCCCAACCAGTGTGCCGCGGCACTTTATTGTGCCGTGAATTTCTAGGAGTGTGCTGCGAAATTTTACAATTTTCCATTTAAACCTATATTCACTAACTCATAGCTGTGCAAAAAAATGTTTACACGTCAAAAGTGTGCCGCGAACTTAAAAAGTTTGAGAAATACTGACATAGGGGGTTCGCCAAATTCGTTCGGATTTTATAAGGGATTCGCGAGGAGAAAAAGGTTGGGAAACAATGGTCTAGAAGGTACGTAATATTTGATTATTAAAAATCTGTTTATGAACACCTGCAGTTTATTAGTTTAAGCCTGGTTTGTTTTGTACGTTTCCTTGGCCAAAATTCCCATTCACCAGATTTCTTTACGATGTAAGTAACTATAGTGACGTCTCGTGAAAGTTCCCTCAGATGTTATGGTGGAAATGAAGACGACGAATGAGCAAGGCCAAGATAGTAAAACTGGTTATACTAAGAATATAGTATATACAGAGGTAAAGTGCTTTTCTTAGGAGATGGTGCCAGGGGCGTAATCGTATATGCGCCAAACAATGACGTAAAACTAATCGCAATGCCGTTTGCACTTGGTTCTACGTCCGTTGCCTAGCAACCAAACGACTGTACGTATTCATCTCGTGGGCAAAGCATTCTACTATTGTAAGCTTATTACATCTTGATTGGAACCAATGTCCTAACCAGCCACTAGTCCAAGTATAGTTTTCTAATTTTATAATTGTCACCAGGACATTTGAATTATATTTTAAATCAATAATTATTTTTCAGACGTGGACGAATGTTCAAATTCTGAACTTCATGACTGTCATGCCCTGGCGAAGTGTATCAACGTTTTCGGCGGCTTCCAGTGCGAATGTAGCGAAGGATATCGGGATCCTTGGTCAGACAACAGACACAGAGCTGGTAGACAGTGCGACCAATGTCCATCACAATTTTGTAACAACAGGGGTGAATGCAGGTACTCCCAAGGACAACAAGTATGCGTGTAAGTATATGAAATAAAACTCATTATATGTATGTATGTAAGACAAAATGATCAATAAAATAAATATTAGAAAAAATGTAGAATGAACGATGAATTTATAAGAGACGTACCGAGGCTATGGTGAAGGTGGTCCCGGCCATAGGCGCCAATATTACGAAGGCGTGAAACACAAGGCGACATAAATTTGTAACAATTGTTAGCTATTGCGGGTTGAGGCCTGTTACCAATTTATCTATTATTTAAAATATACATAATCTTTGTTCGCGGATGAAATTTTTAATAAGATACCAACAATTAAAGTTAACAATAAGTTCATGACAGATTTAATGCGCATGTCCAACTAGTGAGGTGTTAGATATTCTTGTCACCGAGAATACTAAATTTGGTTGACTGATAAGATTGCAATCACGGTGTAGTAAATCTAAGTGGGAGAACTCAGTTTATTTATTAAATTCATGAGTCTTTTTCTGCACATTTCATTTCTGCACATGTTCTGAGTTAAAGTTTTTGCTGTACAAATAACTAACAATTTGTCAGAAACAGTAACTATTACATCCGTGAACACTAAAAGCAATATTGCTCACTATTACACCGTAATTATATTATATTCGGTGTTCGTTCCAAATGCATCCATAGCAAATTAGCACAGTTTTAGATAGGAAAATTCGTAGGTCTATGGTCAAAATTAAAAATATCATAAGAAAGAGCATAAAAATACATATTTACTAAATATAGGCTATTCCAAACGTTTAGGCGGAACTAGATTTTGAAATCTAGTAATTTTTATCTATTTATTCGGACTTTTGGTCATTTTGTTTAAGCTTTGTTAATCATTCTCACATTACAAATTCTAGATTAAATTGATTGTCATTATAAAATGTCCTTTTCATTGCATTTTAATTTTTTGTCATTCTTAATAAAAATTTCCCATTTATTTATTTTTTTGTCTTCAAAATATTTGTCGAAGGAAATTCCCATTTAGTTCCACCTAAACGTTTGGAATATCGTGTATATATGGTGCATTACTGAGATTTGTTTTCAGATTTTTAAACCAACCGCTCTGGAAAATAGGGTGTGGAAAAAAAGATTATTTCTAGGAAGAAAATTTTATGAATGAACTCATGTTAATTAGTTCTAAAACCTTTTTAATCTTTTAGATTTTTACTCTTATTTAAATCCTGTTTATTGTACCTACTCGCTGGTGCAAATAAAACAATGTAAAAATAAATATTACTATTCAAAAATAAATAAAAAAATAAATGTTAAATATTACAATTATCTTAGAAATAAAGCTTCTAACCCTTGTTCATATAAACGTTTTTTCATCTTGTGGAGCCTGTCTTGAAGCTTGGCTATACCTCATAGACACATCCTGTATGTCTGTTAATCTTTGAATTCTGAAAATGGCTTAGTAAGCCGAAATACGAATTAATACAGTACATTAAAATTTTTGAGACACTAACCTAGTATTTTAAATAAATCGTTCGCTTCCTTAACTTAGAGGTACATCTTTTTATTATTCAGTAACAATGCAAAAATTTACTTAAAAAAATATCTCTCAGATTTCCCAACCACTAAAGATTATCTCTGTTACAAAATATCTGACTAGGAAGTCAGTGTTGCTTCTTATTCAATTACACAATGCTTACAGAAGCAAATATCGTTTAGAGAATAGTAACTTATTGTTTGTTTTTTAATTCCTTAGTAATTCCGTGATTAAAATTCCAGATGTTCAGGCAATTATTACGGTTCACAATGCGAGGTGGATGGTGAAGTTCTTGGCGTCGCCGTTGGTGCTAGTGTGGCAGCAGTTGTTATCATTGTTATGACTCTAGTTTGTCTTGTAATGTGGAGGTAAGTGTTTTTATTTTTGTGGTGAAAATTAAGTTTAGATTGAGATTATTTCAACAAGTTTATTTAAAAAAATAAATATGTTAATTGTTTACAATCAATTTATTTTCACAACTTTGCTGTCAGTGAAGATGATGAAAATTATTTAATCCTTGAATCCAGTGGTAGGAATAAGCCGGATCGCACCGGTTTGGTAGAACCGCTTCCTTTTCTTTTAGTTGCTGTAAAATTGTACCTGTAATATTTATATCGTAAAACTATTTTTATTTGTTTTCTGTATTGTTTTCATAATAATCAATTATTAAAAATTAACGTTTTTACTAAATTACATAACGTTTTGACTATTTTTAGCATGATGTCTGTCGGTCTGTCTGTCCGTCCGTCCGTCTGTCTGTCTGTCTGTGTACACGTGCAGAGCAAATTCGGCTGTAAGGATTTTTATGAAACTTCATATTTAAGCTTCTGCCATCAATGGCACGAGTTGATCAACTTTTGGTAAAAATCGGTTGACTAAAAATGGGAGTTTACTCGTGTCGATTTTAAGATTTTTGTGAATTTTTCACAACAGAAAAATATTTCGAAAAAAATTATTGAACAAAAGTTGCTATAAAAGCAATTACTGACAACTTTTATTTTAGACATTTTTAGGGTTTTGTAGGTATGACCAAAAAACCCTTATACCGTCATTTTGTCGTCTGTCTGTCTGTCTGTCTGTCTGTCTGTCTGTCTGTCTGTCTGTCTGTTCGGTAAAAATTGTAGCCAAACGGCTAAACCTAGAGAGTTGAAATTTGGCATGCTTATACAAACTCTTTGACCCGCACATAGGAAAAATACTAAAACATCTAAAAAACATACCCCCCTAAAAATATAAACAAATATGTGCTCATCGAAAACAAAAATATTTTTTTTAAATTTTGTGTAGGGTATCAAATGAAAGCCCTTAGTACGTGGATTAACGATCAAATTTTTATTTTTGCAAAATAAATTATTTTGATTCGATTTTTGCCAAAATTGTGCAAAAAAAAATTTGTCCCACACCCTGTAGCCCAGATGGTTGAATCTAAAAAAATTCTAAGTGATGTATATTGGTGTGAACCGAAATAGTACAACAGGAATTTTTAATCAGATTATGTTTTCGGAAAATAACGCATTTTTTGTGGTTTTTGGTTCACAAAGTACAAAAGTTATACCAATGTAAGACTCTCACATGTAAGGCTTTCGATAGCGCAATGGGTTAGAGCACTGGTGTAAACTCATTGGAAACGAAGGGTTTCGAGTTCGAGTACGGAGTGAATTTTATTTTTTCTGTTTTTTGTTGCATTTTTATTATGTTGAAATTATTTTGTCAAAATTCTAGTTATATTTTGACAAATGTTGTATTTAATTTTTAAGAGCGTAAATTTAATAACCAGTCTTATTATATGATTAACAGACGATAAATTATTTTAAAAATATCGTTCATTTTGCCGTGATTACTACAAAGTAAAATTTGTCCTACACACTCAGTATGCCGCCTTCACTTATTATATACCTGCGAAATCCTAAATGTGTGAATATTCACACTTCACATCAATTTTTATGAATGAAGATAGGCGATTCTAAAATTTACTCTAGTACTTCCATTCTATTTGTATTTTATAACCTAAATAAAATTTTAAATTATATTGTTTCTGAAGCAATTTTATTATTTCCAAATGAAGTTGTATGAACCTTATTAGTAGAAATCCTGTTATAACAATTTATTTATTATTAAATTAATGCCCAGTAACCCCATTTCCAAAACCAAATATGTTAATGAACAAAACCCGTTCATTTTGCCGTGATTACTACAAAGTAAAATTTGTCCTACACACTCAGCATACCGCCTTCACTTATTATATACCTGCGAAACTCTGAAATGTGTGAAAATTCACACTTCACATAAATTTTTTAATAAAACGAAAAAAAAAAATTGAAAAATTTGGAAAAATTTTTCCCTAATAGTTTTAGGTCATTACGGACCAAACATTAATTTTTCTAGACAAAATAAGATGTGAGAATTCCAAAAATTTAAACCTCAAGTCTCTATCTCTTACCTTTTTTGAGATAAGATTTTTCTTAAATTACATTAAAATCAAAATTTTCCCTAATAGTTTTAGGTCATTACGGACCAAACATTATATTTTTCTAGACAAAACAAGGTGTGAGAATTCTAAAAATTCAAACCTCAAGTCTCTATTTCTTACCTTTTATAAGATATGAATTTTTTAAAATTCCAAAAAAAATCAAAATTTTCCCTAACAGTTTTAGGTGATTACAGGCCAAACATTAATTTTTTCTAGACAAAACAAGATGTGAGAATTCCAAAAATTCAAACCTCAAGTCTCTACTTCTTACCTTTTTTGAGATATGAATTTTTAAAATTACAAAAAGTTTCCCTAATAGTTTTAGGTCATTACGAACCAAACATTATATTTTTCTAGACAAAACAAGGTGTGAGAATTCCAAAAATTCATACCTCAAGTCTCTATTTCTTACCTTTAACGAGATATGAATTTTTTAAAATTCCAAAAAAAATCAAAATTTTCCCTAATAGTTTTAGGTCATTACGGACCAAACATTATTTTTTTCTAGACAAAACAAGATGTGAGAATTCTAAAAATTCAAACCTCAAATCTCTATGTCTTACCTTTTTTGAGATATGAATTTTTAAAATTACAAAAAAATCTAAATTTTCAATAGTTTTAGGTCCTTACGGACCAAATATTAATTTTTTCTAGACAAAATAAGGTGTGAGAATTCCAAAAATTCAAACCTCAAATCTCTATGTCTTACCTTTTTTGAGATATGAATTTTTAAAATTACAAAAAAATCAAAATTTTCAATAGTTTTAGGTCATTACGGACCAAACATTAATTTTTTCTAGACAAAACAAGGTGTAAGAATTCCAAAAATTCAAACCTCAAGTCTCTACCTCTTACCATTTTTGAGATATGAATTTTTGAAATTTACAAAATAAAATTTTACCAATTAGTTTTAGGTCATTACGGACCAAATATTACAGAAAAAGAATTTTTTAAAGATGTAAATCTTAGGTCTCTATTTCTTACCATTTTTGAGATATAGTTTTTGATTTAATACCTAAATTTCCAAAAATAACTACACTTTCACGAGACCCAATATATTCAATGTTAAAATACGTACAAAAAATAACTTAGAATTTATAAGAAAGACATTTTAATGTTATCTCGATGTTTTGTTAACCACAAATGAATTAGTATGGGATTAAAAAAATAATTAATCCTCTTAAATAAGTTGATAAGGAAATTTTATTTTTATATCATTAGCAGGAATTACCTAAACATTTATGCGACGAAACCCGTGTATCTGAAAAAATATATAAACTGAATTTTCATAGTTTACAGGATTTCGTAGGCAGGGCTGATATTAAAAATATTTGAGAAGATAACATTCAAAATATGAGTTATCACAGTAATACAGTTTTGAAATTATTGTAGAAAACATTACAAACCAATTTGCAACAAGTTTGGAACCTAATTTTACGACCTACTTATTTTTAAGGTCCCAAACAATTAATTCAAATGTAATTAAAATTTTAAAGCGCTAAATTAAGAAAAATCGATATTTAAATTTGACAAAAATCACGTTTTGCATGAACTAAGTGGACAAATAACGGTTTAAATTGACAAAATAAGGATTAAATTTGATTTGAATGTTTATTATAATGTTTATATGTTTATGTTTGTTAATATGGATCTTACTAGCATTAGCTAAATAAATAAACTATTATTATTATTATTATTAACAAACATAGGTTTACATTATTTTATTTATTCTTTTTTTAATATTATTATGTATTTATCATTTTTTTAAATATGGAAATGCCAACTTTAATTTTCCAAACAATCATATCTCAAAAACGGCAAGAGATAGAGACCTGCGGTTTGAATTTTTAAAATCCTCAGACTTTAAATAGTTTAGAAAAAAATTGAAGATTTAGTGGCTAGCACACAACTTTATTAATAGGCCATCAAATAACACTGTCGAAAAGTACCAAAAATTGAAAATTAAAAAATTGATGTGAAGTGTGAATTTTCACACATTTCAGGGTTTCGCAGGTTTTAGTAAGTGAATGATGATTATTTGGGATGCCAAAATAAATTTTATGTTAAAATATTTTTTTGTTAATTTTAATTCGAATGGCTAATACCATTATTTAGGTTTCTAAATATGTGCAGTTTAGGGGGTCACATATTGGGCATATGTGACCCCTAAAAATCACATATGCCCAATAGCTATTTTTAGAAAGAAGCTGTTCAGCAACATCTCCATTATTTCAGAGAAGCCCTCATATATTTATAGTTTTTTTATACAATAAATTTATAACCCTTTTTGTTATATTGGGCAATATTTTTTGCTCCATTTTTATTGTTTTTATTTAGCTATTGATTATGGTATATCAAATAATAAACTTTGCAATAAAGTGCTTTTCCCATGAGAACTGACCAGTGATGTCATTGTATATGCGCCAAGTAATGACGTCAAACCAATAGAAGTACGACTTGCAGTCGGTTCTACATCCGTTGCTTAGCAACGAAGCACGGTTTCTGCGCATGTGACGTCACTGATAAGTTCTCTTGGGAAGAGTATTTTACTATTTCTTATACTTAAAAAGGTTGTACAGCGAACCAGTTGTTAAATTATTGGAATCCCACCACTGTTTAACCTAATTTCTTTTGACATAAATCTGCTCTGAGATATGATTGTTTTGTACGTCAAATTTGTAATCTATGGCGTTTACCCTTTCCTTAAAAAACATTTTAAATTTAGAATTAAAATTAATATTTTTGCAGTCGTCGATGGAGTAGAGAGCAGAAAGCCGCTGTTGGTAGTCCTGTGTTTGGATATATGGCGACTGCTGGCAGCACTGTGAAGACTCCTACAGTTGGAGGTCCTCCGTATCAAGTGTCTTTGGAGGACAGACTTAGGTGGGCGCAGATTGCTGATGTAATGGCGCAGGCCAATCACTATGCCGTAAGTACCTAAAAAATTAAATTAAGCTCAGGTAACGCTAATTTTATATCTCATTTATTGTTTATAACCAGATTTTACAAGGAGGATATAAAAAATAAATATTACTAACTTGATATTCTATGTACATTCTTGTACATCGAATTTGTACAGCAGTACAAATGAGTTTGGGTGTATTATTGAGTAATAAAACAGATTTTTTGTCGCTGGATACTAGAACCATCTATGTGCCATTTCTTAAGTTACAAGATCACCACAGTTATACGGAAACAACTGACAACCGAAGAACATCAGCGTCATTATTAGCTGATGCCGCAGCAGATATATTAAACGTCAAGCGGGGGGGGGGGGGGTAGAAATCTTCAACGGTTGCGGAAGGCTATGTTGAAGACTCCATTTCAAGTAAAATATCAATTACTAATAAGATTCTAAAAGATAACAGCAACTCGTCAGGCAATAACGGAGCTGGTACTACTACTTGCACCAACAAGCCCTACTACTTGCACCAGCTCTACCAATGCACAGTTTGTTTCAAACTATCAAAATAAAGAAAATATACAGAAGAATAAAGGAGCTACAAACATTTATAATTGTAATAATTGTTCAATAACCATAAATTATTGAATGTAACTAAATAAATTTAATATTCTAATAAAATTTTCTAATAAAAAAAAAGTAATTTCTAATAAAAATTACTTTTGATCGCCCAAAATATATAATGTGCACCGTTGCCAAAAATATCTTTTTCGTCCTCATCTGTTTAAATGACTCGGCTGCACCTCAGCCTTCAAATTCAGATGCGGTCGAAAATATTCTACTTTTTGACCATGGTACACAAATAAATATTTCCTATAGGACCCTATTCACATTTATTTTGTATGCAAGTGTGTATACTACCTTCTATTTGAATCTTTGTCTAGCAGCCTGAACCTGGAGCAGTGCCAACTCGTCCATCATCGGCAGTTTTCGGCTACCCGAACCTTTCCATGGGAGGAACTCTCCAACATGGAACCATGCATGGTACACTACCACCGATCCCAATGCCAAGGTTGGGATTACATTCTCATCTAGCGAACCGCGCAGCCAGTGTACATGGCATGCGTCCACTTGATAACAGTAGCTCCAGCGAAGAAGAGGACAGAGCTGATCTACTGGGAAGGAACTTCCATGTGCCTAGACCTAAAAGTAGAAGTAATGCATCAGTAGCGGTAAGTAACTGGGATAAATATAGTACAAAGGGAGAACTTTTTTAATTTCTGACATATAATTATGAAATATAGTCCATTCAAACGTAATAATGCAGTATTGCTCTTATGGCAAACAGGAGCGGTGTTGCCAAATGTTGTAAAAGTGTTCAATTTTATGTTCTTTTCTTATTAATTCATTGAAACTAAATGGAAAAAGTATCGGAGACTCGTACAACATACAAAAATCAGGTAACACGGAACAAATATCAATATCCTTTTGGAGAATACCGCGTCTTTAAATATCAGCGCGTTTTACAGCCGATAACATTGCCACAACAGGAAAGGACAGAGTCATTGGGACAACCATCTAGAGACTATTAAAAAGAACTACTCCGTTTGCCCTGTACTGAATTCTAACATTTGAACGGACTATAAATTCGAATTTTCTCCGAAATAATCAAGCCACTTATGTAGTTAATAGATTCCAGATTGTGCTTTGTTTGCATAAACAAGGACAGATCTTTTCGAAAATGTCTTTAAGTGATGTACCCAATTTCGTTGCACAACGAATTATCATCAGATTTGTATGTGCTGAAGGTGAGAAAATTGGTTATTTTTATCGTTGGCTATATGCACAATTTGGTGAAAAATGTCTTTCAAGATGCTCAGTATTTGATTGGTATAAATTGTTCGTCATAGACCACAAACGTGTATCTAATGTTCGCCATGATGCAAAACACGCTACCATATTCAAGGAATGTCGATGTTGATGAGCTTATTCGAAAAAAACAGGCGGATATTACATAACTAACCGGCCGAAATAGGGAAAATTAGTGTTTGTAGCGTTCAGTGACGGCATTTGGATTAATAGAATTGTATTATATCGTAGCCAATAACGAGATTTTATTGGTGGTTGCCAAATAACTATTGTTTTTTGTCATCTATAGAATAGAATTCTATTATTCGAAATGCCAAAACAAGTTATCAAGGTAAAAAGGCTTCAATTTTATTAAGTTAGTACACGGTGGAACAGGTCGAGTATTTCAAATATCTCGGATCCGTTTTTTCAGCAGATGGAAAAATCGACCGAGAAATAACGAAACGAGTTGGATCTGCTGGTAGGCTATTTAATTGCATTAAGAAATTTTTCTTGGCACAACGGTAAATTCCGACAAAGAAAAAAGTCTAGATATTCAAGTAAGTGGCCATACCAGTGCTGACATGTGGATCAGACGGTTGGAAAACAACGAAGAAACAAAGAAGCAGGATAAGAAGTAGCGAAATGAGGTTCCTACGGAATATCAAGGAAAAGACAAAATTGGATCGGATAAGGAACATAAAATACAGAGAAGAACTGGAAACTATATCAGTGGAAGAAATAATAGAAGAAAGACAACATAGGTGGTACGGTCATAACCAAAAGTTGGAAGATAGTAGAGACACAAAGAAAGTTTACGAAGCCAGAGTAGTTAAAGGAAGACCGAGGTAAGAGTGGAGTGATGAAATTAGAAGAGCAGTAGAGTTAAAGTAGGACGAAAAACAGGGAGGAATGGAAAAAGCTGTGGCAATGTTCTCCTACGAAAGAAGAGAACAATTATAAGTAATAATCAAACTTTTCACACAAATCCCGACACCAGAGATGGTAAAAGGGCTCAACGATTAAGTAATCACCTTATATGGAATGGTGCTACACAAATTCTCCACCACCAAAGAAATTCAAAACCATACCATCAGCTGGCAAAGCGATGACTACTGTATTCTGGGATATTAACGATCCAATATTTTAGATTTCTTGATCGAAAGATTATAAATATGTATTACAGTCTTCTTCTTCTTCATCCTTTACTTCGTTAGGAAGCATAGGGTGCTACAAGATGTTTATAAAGCTTAAGTTTGATAGACGGTAGATTCGCTACACCTACGCGTGTTCACTATGGCATGTATTTTAATTTCACTAATTTATAGTTGGTAGTTCTACGAGGGGCAATCAAATATAAACGAGCCTTTTATTTTAACATTTTTTTTTTTTTACAAGAAATATTTATACATTTCTACAAATTATTTTTCCACATAGTCTCCTCCTTTTAGGATGCATTTTTTCCCAACGTTTGGGCAGTTTCTTTATCCCATTTTCTTAGAATGAAATCAGGCGAGGGTCCCAAAGATGTGGTAATCGCATAGCCATAAGTCATATCATTATAGTCCAGACTATAAAGTGGATGTTCAAGCATTTGCCAGTGCATATCCACCAGTTTATGTTGCGTTAGATCTGCTATGTGGAACCTGGCGTTGTTGTAAAGGATCATCACTCAGCAGCTTTGGAACTCAACGTGATGAGATTTTTTTGAAGCCCAAGTGCTTTTAGAAGATTGATTGGACACTTCCATAGCAGACACCAAGTTCCTCCGAAATTTCAAGTACTGTTAATCGTCGATCTCGTTCCATTAACTCACAAGCACGAGCAATGTTTTCATAAGTCACAATGGTGCGAGGCCGGCGAGGATGACTTTGATTTTCAACTAGTTCACGGCATTGCTGGAACTCGTTGGACCAAACTTTCACCCTTGGCCATGAAAGGGTATCTTGCCCGAACTGGAACTGCGGTGAATTTCGGCTGGTTTCACGTTTTCACGGGTTAGAAACTTTATAATAATGTGTTGCGCAACAGAGACTGGCACACTCTTCACATTCCTCGCAAGGGCTACTAAATATGACATTAAATAAACCGATTGGGCTGGTTTTCTCTCTCTACGAATCCCTACCTGAGGACCCCAACCGCCAGAGCACACATTGTTGACTTTCCCGCCGCTCAGCCGAGAAAGGCTCGTTTATATTTGATTGACCCTCGTATATCAATTTATGTTTACAACTTGAGTGTCATGAGCTACAGTCTTCATATTTAATATTTTCCTTTTGTCTCGTTCCGATAATATATTTTTAGTTTATCTAAAGGTCAAATTCGTTGACTGTTCCAGGTAATGGTGCTATTCCAAGTATGTGTCGATCTTCCTGCTCTCATACTTCCTGTTACATTAAAGTCAAGAGCTTGTCTTGTTATATCTGTTGTTGATTTTCTTAGAATATGTTCCTATCCATTACCATTTTTTCCCTAATTGTGGCTTGGAATCTACAAAAATCTTTACATTTGCCTGCTTGTCTGTTATTTTGGGTGCTATTTACTTGAATCTCGAAACACACTTGGTAAAATCATTTCGCATTGAACTATATTTACTACATTTCGTAATTAATATTGTTTGAAACAAAAATTGTGTAGGTTTTATTGTAGGTTTCCTCCTACATGCAGTCGTATTCTTCGTATTTTCAATTGCTCTTCTACTCAAGCATTGTAAACAAAATCACTAATTTAATAGAAAACTTATGTGATCATATTAAATCATATAAAACGTTTCAGGATATGATTCATCAAAAACTTCAGCCTGGAATCAAAGTCCTAAAAATAATTTAATGATTCCGTTCTGTAAAAAATTGATGTGAAATGTGAATTTTCACACATGCAGGATTTCGTAGGTATATAATAAGTGAAGGCGGCATGCTGAGTGTGTAGGACAAATTTTGTAGTAATCATGGCAAAATGAACGATATTTTTAAAATAATTTATCGTCTGTTAATCTAAGAGCTTTATAAACAAATTTTATGTTAAAATATTGTTTTGTTAATTTTAATTCGAATACCTAATACCATTATTTTGTGACGTAGGTTATGGTGATAAATTTTTTTATAATGGATTATTTCAAGTTTATGCAATTAAAAATTCACGCGTTGTATATGAAGGAGAGGAAGTGTAAGCAAATTTTCAACCAACTTTTTTTCCAAATTTTTCTTTTCTAATCCAAGCTTTACGACAATTTACAACTTCCTCGATTCCAAGTTTTGTTATTAATTTAACATTGTCTGAAGTAGGTGGAAATCCGTGGAACGATAATTCAGGGTTCCTCTTTTTCCTTGACTTGCACATAGGTACACAACAATAAGATCTATCCATTTTATAGGACTTTGCAAAAATAAATCGACATAAACAAACTTAAACAGTAAGACTAATGCCAACGACTTCTACTTTGAAGTAAGTCATTAAAAGTTAACCACTTAGAATTTCTGTTATCTGGAAATGCCGGTATTTTAAATAATCCACTACAAAAAATTTATAGCCATAATCTACAATATATAGTCAACAAAATATAGTTTTTAATTTTTTTTAGAGTCATACAAAAGAATGGCTTTATAAACATTTGTAAGTACTTACTTGTTGATAAAATAGTAAAACAGGTTCACAAAATATTGTAAAATATATTTATTCCTATAACTTTACTTCACAGCTGTGTAACAATAACATTAAGTACCCTCTACCTACGTTTCAAAATTGACCACCACGGCGCTACGATCTTAAATTTATTTCCCTATAGTATCAAGCAACAATGTTACACCCTAAATTTTAACCACCTATATAGGTTATTGTGAATTTCATTTAGTTTGTTTAATTTAAATTGTTAAGGTAAATAATTTACTAAAACTAGCAATAATTTATTTGGCTTATTGTTATTTAACGTATTATAATATAATTAAAATTTCAAATTTAATTGCATTTAGATTATTATATTTTTTTTATTTTTTTTTTATTTTTTATTTTTATTATAAATAGGAAAACTAACAGGGAAAAAATCCCTAAAAAAAGTTTTCACGTAATACAATATTAATTTAATAATAATATTAATTGTTAAGGTAAATAAATATTTTAAATAACTTATTACTATTCTAATACCAAATATGCGTTTGTGAAATCAACAAATATATCCTGAATACAAAATTTCATTTTGCCGCCCCTTGCAGTTTGGCGTTACAGGAATAAGCTGTGCTTAACGGCAGTCCTTACTAGTATATATAAGGTTCCTGTCGCTCCTATGTGAAGCATAGGGCCTCAATAAACTTCTGCCATTTGGATCTGTCTTGAGCTAGATGTTTTAGCTCCCTCCATGTTTTGCCGCTTTCGCTGGCTTCCTTCATGGTTAGTCTACGCCATGTGTCCGTTGGTATGCTACATCTACGGCTCCCTTGTGGGTTCCAATCAAGAGCCGTTCTACTGATGGACAAAGGGTTGTTCCTTAAGGTATGGCCTATCCATCTCCACTTCCGCTGCTTTATCAGGATGTCTATGGGGCTTTGGTAGGTTCTCTCCCAAAGGCTAGCGTTGGTGATAACGTCAGGCCAAAATATGCGTAATATTCTACGCAAGCAAGAATTGACGAACACTTGAAGACGATTTATAATGGTTCTAGAAGTTTTCCAGGTCTCACAGCCGTATAGTAGAACCGGCATGATATTAGAATTAAATATTCTAATAGTCCTTACTAGTGCTAGCTTTTTAATGTTTTCTTTCAAATTTATTTGTGTTTAATAATGTTCCTTTTTTTAAGAACCAGAGTGGGATATATTACGACGTCGATTATAATCAGGAAGACCTGTACAAGCATCACCAAGGTGGCGTTGGTATCCCGATGAGCACTTACACTCCTGGCAGGCCACCATTCTTCAGAAACTAGACAATATTAAAGACTTTTAACCTTTATTTTATAATTATCCATAGAGGATACTGTTCATCTTATTTTTAAATAATTGTATTATTTATTGATAATCATAAAGTGTTTATGTAATTGTTAATTTTAATATTTATAGAATACTTTAAGGTTTATTTTTTGATATGTTTAATTTTAATTATTGTTTATTTTGTCTATATGCCAAAACAATATAAAAAAAGTGGGGAATGTAGTTGATAATACACAACCAGTAAAAGGGCTCAACATGCATTCTATTACCCGAATTCTCTTTATGTAGGTCAGCTGAACCCATATTGCTAGCGCCCCTTTATTTTATTACAACTTAAAACTAAGTCCAGCGAGCCGATGCTGTAATGTAACACGCCGTGTATTTTTTTTTGTCTAGTTTTAGACGGGATTACGTACACAAGCCGAGCGGTTCGCAAAGCGCTCGATCTAATCCGCTCTGTGTCGGTTTTTGTTGCGAACACAGAGGGGTTCGGAGAATTTGGTTGGACGCGTTCGAGATAACTTTGAAACTCGCAAGCATGGACGTTTGACATTAAGTTTACATAACCTAGAGTTGATAGTAAATGTTAGTTAATAAATTTCTTTAATTATTTTTCGATATGTTTCGCTAACTGTTAGATTCTTCAAGATTTTTTGTGTTGTATATATTATAGATGCGAAGTTTTAACAAAAATTTAATAAAACTACAATGTAAAGTTTATCCTAACCTAACATATCTTAACCCAGTAATGCCGGAGTATATTTTTCGACGAAACTTTGCATAAAATGAGTTACATTGTGTATTTAGAATTAAAATTTTAATATTCTGGTTATGTTCGTAGCATGATCCATTCTCGGACTGTTCACATGAACTTTGCAATGGTGTGCTGGAGCTACGTTCCGCGGATGATCCGTAAAAATAGAAATCTGTATTCAGGTCCGTATCCGTTTCTCCAAGGCGGATCTTAAACGGATCTCATATAGATACATTTGAATTAGTTATAGAACATACCATATTATTTTTGAAGATCGGCATAAAACAATTATAGTATGCTGTTGCCGGCGCTTGTTTACATTGTTTAGTAGACACGTAGAAACATTATTACCAGTGCCTGTTTACCAAAATTTTATAATAAAAGTTTATAATAAATGTTCCTGTAGTTACTTGGGGAGTAATATATCTACTAAAACATGCCACTTAGGTTGACTATACGTTGGTATGCAAATTCATAACAAAATGATAAAAGTTATTCTGCCAATAATTAATTGTAAATGTCCGTAATTCGCAACATCAAAGAAATTTTATTAATAACTATTAAAAAATCAACAAAGTTTCAGAAAACTGATTGTCAGCTTCTTGTAAGCTGATAAATAATATTTCAAAGATTCCTGTTACTCATCGGAGTATGTTTCAAACGCTAACAAGCGTTCTGCGTGCCCGAGTATAATTGAAAGTAAATCCATATTTATCCTCGCTAGTCGGCGAAGGTTAGGAAGCGCTTATAGGCGGTAACAATCTTTCTACGTGTTCGTACCCTCAGTTTACATGCGTTGGTTTGTGGGAACAGCACGACACATCTATCACTTCAAGGTCGTTTGCTTTTCTACTGCAATGCAAGATCCGTATCCGTATTCGCAGCCGCGGATCAGGACGTACATAATCCGTATCCGTGGATCTGGATTTTATGTGATCCGGTACATCACTAGTTTGCAATACGTTCGCGACACATATATTTCAAGCGAGCATTACGTTACGTGCTACATTACAGGATCGGCACGTTAATCTGGACCCAGTTTAACAGATAATACTTTATATCGTGAAGGAAATTGTTGTAATAATTAATAGTAAAGTGCAGAATAATAAAGACAAAATCCAGGTTGATCCACTTGTAAAAATGCTATTCAATATTAATTTTAACAAATTTTGAACCGTTGAAATAAATTATCATACACGGATCACAGTTAGAAATAAAAAAAGTAATAGGCAGCGGTTTGTATAGTCTGTTTCTTAGGTTTTAGCGGAAGTAAATGGGAATTTCGTTCTTTTAGGTTGTTGTTGAGAAGGGCAGTTGCTTAAGTTATTTCTTGTTTCATGTTGGCATGTCAAAATTTAAAATTTCAGTAGTGAAACCATCGAAACGAGTGACATTTATTATAAAAAATATAATATATAAAACATTTTTACATTTTTTGAAGATAAAAAAAAATGGAAATTTTGTATTAAGTATTACACAAAAAATCAAAATGTAAAGGATTCCACACACCAAAGCGGCCGCGGTGGCGGCCGCGGT
The DNA here is from genome assembly GCA_963971575.1 of Liopterus haemorrhoidalis. Classification (NCBI taxonomy): domain Eukaryota; kingdom Metazoa; phylum Arthropoda; class Insecta; order Coleoptera; family Dytiscidae; genus Liopterus; species Liopterus haemorrhoidalis. The sequence continues at coordinate 9,487,112 of OZ020617.1, forward strand.
GGCGGCCACGATGGCGGCCACGGTGGCGATCAGGTCTCCTCACACTAACGCGGTGGGAGTGGCGGTAGCGGTAGCGATCAGTTAGTGAATCACGGTATATAGTTGTATGATAATATTGGACCTTGCTTGGGTTATTTCATTATTCCCCTTTGGAATGTTAAAATTTAAAATTCCAACAATGAAACCATGGAAACGAATGACATATGTCAAAATTAAATTAATTTTCTTACATATTTTAATGACAAAAAATAAATAAATGGGATATTTGTATTAAGAATGACACAAAAAATCAAAATATAAAGAAAATGACATTTTAAAATGATATTAACCTTAACCAAAAAATGTTTGTTGCAAGTATGATTTACAAAGCTTAAACAAAACGGCTGAAAAGCATTATTTAAACGATGAAAGTAACTAGATTGCCAAATCTAGTTCCGCCTAATCGTTTGAGACAGACTTTACTATCAATTTCCAAAACTTTTCCTATTTTGTCCCACACTTTATTTATTTTCCTAATATTCTTGTAATCAGGATGTGCTAAGTCATACAAAATTAAATGATCCTTTACTGATCTATGATTTTTTCTGTTAAATTATCTATTTTCGACATTATTTTCTTAAATATATTCACTCTGTGGTATATAAACAATGAATATCGCGCGGCCTAACGCAACTTGTCGAGTTTGGCCGCCAGTGTTTGGTTATCGCTAGCTGAACGCTGCAGTCGGTGGCATCCCAGATAGCGGAACGCTTGTATGTGCGTGGTCTCATTGTATTGTATAGGTTGCGTTAGGCCGCTGCATTATCGCCACCGTGGCCGCCACCGCGGCCGCTTTGGTGTGTGGAATCCTTAATGAAAATGACATTTTATAATGACGGTCAACTTAACCTAGAATTTGCAACGTAAGTATGATTTATAAAATTTAAACAAAATGGCTAACAGCCCGATTTAATAGATAAAAATTACTGGATTTTAAAATCTAGTTCCGGTTAAATGTTTGAAATAGCCTATATTTGCTGTTTTATGACGCATTTTGAGTATTTTCTCTTATATTATCATCTAAATTTCCAAATTTATATTGAATTTTGGCAATTTGTGCATAGACTGTGGAGTGTCAAATGTATAGTTATTTTTTAATCTTGGCAAAATTCGAAATCAGTCATTTTGGAAACTGAAAGTCCCCTTTTGAAAAGCTTTTAACTATTAATATTTGGACTTAAGATGACTGATAAATATTTTCAAAATGACTGATAATATATGAAGACTTAAGATAAAATGGCAAAAATTGTGTATTTTTAGATATATTTACCATATAATTTATTTATAAGAAATAAACAGGTTTAAAAATATTTTTGATTACTATACAACTGCTTAAACGTTACGTACCCTTAACATATTTTTTTGTTTTATCTGATTTCTAAGGTGAGTTTTTTGTTAACATATAGGTATCACCAAAGAATACTATACAGGATGTAACAAGATGCAGGTTTTTTTTTCTTTGATGTGTTCAGAGATACAAATATACAGTTTAAATGAATTATTCAAGGTTTTTAGTAGGCTATATCAATCTTGCCCAACATAAAAAAAAAATAGTTACAATATTAGGAGATATATGTAATTTTCTACCTTTATTAAATGACACTCTTTGTAAAAAACTAATAAGGAAAAAATATTTTTTGGAACAAACTGTTTTAGTGCTTTTAAAAATATTTGCCTTTAAGATTTATACACTTTTGCATGCGTTCAAACCAATTCTCGAAACATTTTTTCCATTCTGAAGTTGGAATCTCAAAAACGTAGTGTTTGAAGTGTTCAACAGCTTCTTGAGGTGATGAAAATCGCTGTCCAAGCATTTTTTGTTTGACATTGGAGAACAAAACAAAAGTCGTTACGGGATAAATCAGGCGAATATGGGCAATGAAGCATTCATTCGATGTTTTTGATGATGACGTGCTGTGTGGGAGCTTGGATTTTCATGATGAAGAATGATGCGACGTTTTTGGTTGTTTTTCCTGATTTTGTCTATAACTTCTGGCAAACAAATTGTTGTATACCATTCAGTATTAATTGTTCTCCGATCCTCTACTCTAAAGGAATGGTTGCGACATGTCAAGTACAACCGAAGAAACAAGTCATAATTTTCTTGGAAGTGGAACAACTTTTGTGGGTTTTGGTTCATCTTGCAAGACCCAAACAGTGGGTTATTGCTTAGTTTCCGGTTCATATGAATAAATCTAAGTTTCGTTACTTGTAACGATGTTCTATATTGCAGTACCTAGGTTGAATTTTTTTAGCATTCCCTTACACCAATCAACACGAGCCTTGTTTTTAAGCTTCGGTCAAATTATGCGGAATCCATCAGGAACAGATCTTTTTCACAGCTAAATCTTCATGCAAAATCGAATGTATTGCAGTCTGCGATATGCCAAAGGATGCCTCTATCTCACGGTAAGTCACCTGCCTATTTTCAATCATTTTGCGCACAGCATCGATGTTTTTTTGAATCACAACCGATTTTGGTCGACCTTCACGAGATTCATCACTGATGGACGCACGACCACGACGAAATTCTGCACACCAATTGTAAACCGTCTTTTCTGATAGTGCTTCATTACCAAAAGTTGAACGAAGTGAATCTATGCATTGTTGTTGAGTTAGGCCTTTACTAAAATCGTAAAAAATTATCCAACGAAACCTTCACGAGTAATATCCATTTTTTCACAAACTGGATTTTTTTAACGCTCACTGTCAACAAACTACTCGGTCAATTTATAAGCTGCCACTGATAAGTTTCACAATAACAAATTTTAAATTTTACGAATATAGTAACACATTTTAATATTGCCATCTAGTCGTCGTTTGTAAAAACATAAAAGGTAACCCTCGTACATCCTGTTAAGGCAGTGTTTCCCAATCTTTTTACTCTCATGGCATATTTTCCAAAGAAAAATTTCGCGGCACACCTACGTAGTCATAGAAGAAGAAATTTATAACGCTAGTTTTTTACCGACCGCCAACATATATAAGGGAGGTATTGTGATCATACCGATTTTGACATTTCGAGATTTCGATGGATCTCCACGAATTGTGGTCCCTACATTAAAAAAAAAAAACATAACGTTTTGACTATTTTTAGCATGATGTCTGTCGATCTGTCTGTCTGTCTATCCGTCGGTCTGTGTACACATGCAGAGCAAATTCGGCTAGAAGGATTTTTATGAAACTTCATATTTAAGCTTCTGACATCAATGGCACGAGTCAATTGACTTTTGGTAAAAAATTGGTTAAATAGGAATGGGAGTTTACTCGTGTCAGTTTTAAGATTGTTGCGAATATTTCATAACAGAAATATTTCGAAAAAATTTATTTAACAAAAGTTGCTATAAAAGCAATAACTAACAACATTTATTTGATACATTTTTTGATAAAGCAGCATAAATTAAACAAGAACTTTGTGATGGCGGTCGGTCTTGTGGTGGCCACAGCTGTTTTTTTTTTTAAGATTTCGCGGCACACTTGGAAAATTATGCGGTACACTAATGTGCCGCGGCACACCTTTTGGGAAACACTGTGTTAAGCAATTAAATGATATAAAATTTAAATAGGAATACATTTTACATGTGAACACAATTTGTTAATTTATTATTTCTATTCAAAGGTTGAATTTGTGAATATATCTTTGATTTCGTCAATTTCCGTTAAATGCGCAGTTTAAATTTAGTGTGAATTTAAAGGGAACAAACAATCACTGGTCTTCTGCAGAAGGAAACAAATGGAGACACAGTACTACGTCCAAGTGAATTAATCTCATTGAAGTATCTCCTTGTATTGAGGTAAGTAATGAAGGATAAAGTTTCCCGCAACTGAAGTTAAATGTTTGGTTGGAAGCGCATTGAGACACAGAATAAGAATAAAACTACCTCTATCACATTACAAAGTAGAACAGATAGTTTTAGCTCACATCATTAAAAGACGATTTTGAATTTCTCATGAGGATATTATTTTACAGATAATTCTAATGCTACTTTTCTCAACAAATTTTTGTAACAGCTGTTAATTTGACAATGATTTGACAAATAGAGTATAGCTTCGGCAATCCGGACATGCGTAAAGTCGGACACTCCAATAATTCGGACACTGCTACAATTAGGACAATTTTGTACGATTCAATTCCATAATCCGGACATGATTCGTGTAAACTGCGCGGATTCCTTTAAGTAAATGTGGGAATCCCCTAATTTTATAGTTTTCTATGGGAATACCGTACTTTATAGATTTTTCATGGTTTTATTTAGTTTGTAGTCGCTGGTGGAACTATATAGAACCTATAAAATTTTAATAAAAATGAAGCAAAGCCACAAAACTCTTACTCTTAAAGAGAAGTGCAATGTTTTAGATATTCTTGAGAGCGAAAAACAACGAAAATTAGTTATTATTAAAAAAAAAATGTATGTGAAGTGTGAATTTTCACACATTTCAGGATTTCGCAGGTATTTAGTAAGTGAATAATGATTATTTGGAATGCCAAAACAAATTTTATGTTAAAATATTTTTTTTTTGTTAATTTTAATTCGAATGCCTAATACCATTATGTAAGTTTCTAAATATGTGCAGTATTTTTTTTTTATATAGCAAGGTTCAATAAAATTTTGAAAAAATTCCTCTTAGATAGATATATAATCTAAAAATATTAAGTGAAGGCGGAATGCTGAGTGTGTAGGACATATTTTGCTTTGTAGTATTCACTGTAAAATGAACAATATTTTTAAAATAATTTATCATCTCTTAATCTAAGAGTTTTAAAAACAAATTTTATGTTAAAATATTTTTATGTTAATTTTAATTCGAGTGCCTATTACCATTATTTAGGTTTCTTAATATGTGCAGTATTTTTTTTATATAGCAAGGTTCATTAAGATTTTGAAAATTGCGCCTATGGCTTCATTGGTTGTTTCTAGTCATAGCTCCTCCCTTTGATTTCGTGTACGTTTAAAAATTAAATGCAACATTTGCCAAAATATAACTAGAATTTTGAAAAAATAATTTAAACAAAATAAAAATGCAAAAAATAAAATAAAAAATAATATTGTCTCTTCTCGTGGGATTCGAACTCATTTTCTTGGGCAGAACGCTAGTACCGTAACCATTGCACCAAGATACACGTTACAGTTTAGTGTGTTATATAACTATAAGTTTTCAACATTATTAGCAAAAAAACACAAAAAATGCTTTTTTTTTTCCAAAAACATAATCTGATCAAAAATTCCTGTTGTACTATTCCGGTTCACACCAAGGTACATTACTTAGAATTTTTTCAGATTTTTAGTTTAAACCATCTGGGCTACAGGGTGTGGGACAACATTTTTTTTGCACAATTTTGGCAAAAATCGCTTCAAAATAATTTATTTTGCAAAAATAAAAATTTGATCGTTAATCCACGTACCAAGGGCTTTCATTTGATACCCTACTCAGAATTTTAAAAAAATATTTTTTTTTTCGATGAGCACATATTTGTTGATATTTTTAGGGGGATATGTTTTTTAGATGTTTTAGTATTTTTCCTATGTGCGGGTCAAAGAGTTGTATAAGCATGCCAAATATCAACTCTCTAGCTTTAGCCGTTTGGCTACAATTTTTACCGAACAGACAGACAGACGGACGGACAGACAGACAGACAGACAGACGACAAAATGACGGTATAAGGGTTTTTTGGTCATACCTACAAAACCCTAAAAAAGATTCTCAATTAATATAGTATTGTTATAATCTTATTAATATATTGTATAAATAGATTTTTTGACCGTATTAAATGGATTGGCCGTATTAAAAGTATTAATTTTTTGCATATTGGTCTAATAAAACAAAGTTCTTTTCTTGTCAAATAGTTAAAAAATATTTTATTTGCTGACTAGTTTCGATTCTCTCTGAATCGTTTTCAAAGCCTAGAAGAAATTGTGTTACAAAATTATTACATCGAATTACATTTTTTTTAAATTTTATATATATAAAAAATATACAGAAACAATATTTAAATAATATATACATATATAATAAACTTACTTACAAATATAAAAAATATAGTAAAATTTTAATAAAATGTTAAAAAAATAAATAGATAAATAATCAATAGTTAAAATACACATTCCATGTGTATTTTATCTATTGATTTAATTACAATATTTTTTTTTTATTTTAATACTATTTTTTCCACAAAATGAATAAAAAATAAGTGTCCCGAACCTTTTAACCCTAAGGAGTTATATTCAAAATCTGAAAAAATTCTAAGCAATGTATATTGTTCTGAACCGGAAACGTACGGGAGGAATTTTTTATCCGATTTCGTTTTTGGAAAATATTACAGTATTTGTTATTGATTTTTTTTTTAATTCAAATTTTATAGTTGGGGATATTAAATAGAAGAAAATTAAGAGCAGATTAAGGAACGGTAATTGATTTTTGAAATACATTTCATTTTGACTAAATTTTTCTGAGTATTAAGATTTTAGTTTAATATCTTAGCTAAAATTTAAAAAAATATATTTGTATATGCATAGATACATTTTGTTATGGGTAGAGAAGAGGTACGTTAATTTATTTTGCAAATATCGACTAGGAAAATAAATAAATAACTGGGCAGTTGATGGAATTCCATTTCTAGTAGAGAATCTGTTAGTTTTTCATATAGTCGCTGTTAGAGATGCGAACGTGAAGCTGGCAAAAGGCAGCCATGAAAGAAATGAAGTCAGTTGTCATAATATATAATAGATGAGATGTCAAGAGTTTTGTATTTTGGAATGTTTACATGTTTATGCCTGTAGAATAAATAAGAATATACATTAATTATATATATTTATTTATGCGTGCGATCTACACGTGACAAAAAACCGCCCGCAGTGTTGCCAGGTCTGGATATGAATAATATTTTTGAAATTATACAAAAAAAAAAAAAAAAAAAATACCTTAAAATATATATTATGGTATTATTAGAGATACATGATACACGGTAGAAAAAATGTAACTGCAACCTTTTTGTCGTGTCTATTGATTTAAAGGATTTAAAACCAACACTTGTAATTGTGTTATGTAGTGACAGGCATTCATCGTTTGGCCTTCTAATAATCATCATTCACTGACTAAATACCTACAAAACCCTGAAATGTGTGAAAATTCACATTTCACGTTAAGTTTTTTAATGAGGATGAGGTGATAAGGACGAATACAAATATACATGCCCTTCCGTTCCGAGGTCGGTAGTTTATTGCACTGTACTGATATCAACAGAGTGCAATAAACAACTCCTGGATTCAAAAATAATTTTCCTGTTTTCCTGAATTCTTGGATTTGGGATATATAAAATTGCAATACAATTTTGTTCCTATCTGCTGCTCTCTTTCATTCATTTTTGTTCATTTTTGTCACATATGTGAAAATAAATATGAAATAAAAATAATTCTATCTAGATAACGGCCATCGTAGCTAAGATTCTAAAAATGGAAAACCAGCGTAAATTAATAAATCATAATCTAAAAAGTATGTCTACTAGATATCTTTAGTTGATTTATTTATTTAGTTGATTTAAAAATTAATTTTCTCAAATGAAAACGTTGGATTTTTGATAATGTTACATCTCAAGGTTAAGTTCAAGATGAGGGTTACAAGATATGAGTGACGAAAGTTTTGGCGGAGAAATCTATGTTAGTTTTTTTATAAGTTTGTAACCAGTATATACCCACTTTGGACACAGCAGCCGACGTAACCTACTTCCAGAGTTCAAAATCATGGCTTCAAATCAAATGATCAAATATCATTTGACCCGATTCGCGAACGAAGGTAGATTCTTTTGTTCTTTATTCTTTATTTTATTTTTCAATTTATATATTTGTATTATATTGACAGTGATTGATAACAGCATGGAAGAAACGTTTAAAATACAGCTAAGAGTTTACTTCGACAATGTATCATTTTGATATAACCATTATTAAACCCATAGAATGAAGGCAACAAAAATAATATAAAATAACAAGCTGAGGTTCCCCTACCTCCATCGGGATTAAGGCAAATCTATCATAGATCTATCGCCTAAAGCTCCTCTAATATTCATTTTATTAAAAATATCACTTTTGTTAACCATCTTACTCCCCTTGGGACAATGTGTCCCAGTCAGCATTAAACATTCTTTCTAGGGATTGTATATTCCGTTTTTACTTTGAAAACATACGAAATGGCATCTTTGGAGCATATGTGTGTAATTTATATGTACCATGTCTGACAATACTCGTGTTTTCTAACCTAATTCTCAGTTCTAAACAAATGGTTACATATGCGTCCAAAGTGTTTTGTGTGTTTATTTTACATAAAAACGTAATTAATTAAATAAGTTTGCTTTTATTTTATTACTAAAATATATAATAACATGTCTGAACATGAAATTTGATAAGCATATTTGTTTATGACAATGTATTACAAGAAATTTTTGTCTTGGGATATATAATCCCAAAGGTATTTTTAAACGGGATTTATCTAGACCAATGGTATTTTTACAGAATGAAACAAAGATTGACAGAATTGACCAAAAAACTAAGACCACTTTTATGAATCCACTTTCTGCATGTTTGAAATTTGAAATTTGAAATTTGAAATTTGAAATTTATTGAAAAATACCACATTAGACTGTTGCCAGTCTGTGCGTGGCTCATCGATACAACAATATATAATATTTTCTGAATACAATTGATTGATTTTTTTTTATACAATTACAATACAATTATATAATTAATTTTTTATACAATACATATACAATTTATCTAATTAATATGTCACATTTACAAATTACTTTTGCAAAAGCGTTTCGCCCATTTATTATATCTGATGTTCGTTCTGTCCAATTCTATACCTACACTTTGCAAAAATGCTTGAAAATTATTATGTAGTGTGGGAATTAAATATACAAAGTACTTCTGACCAATATTTTTATACATTTTAGGTGCCATGGCCACTAATTTATTTCTGGTTCTGTAATCATGTGTGAAATATGTAATCTCTTGAGGATATTTTTTAATGTATTTCAATATTGTTAAGGCATATAGTTGATTTATATTTAAAACCGGTGAATCTTTGAACAATCTTTCAGTGGGGTAACGCATAGATTTTTTATGTATTAATTTTAAGATAATTTTCTGTATTATTTTGATTTTTTGTAAATGCGTTTCAGCAGCGCCACCCCAAGCTATCAGCCCGTACGAAAGAAGAGATTGTACTAGTCCGTAATAAAATGTATATAAAATTTTAAGTGGCATAAAATCCCTCAGTTTTTTAAATAAATGAAAAGTTTTTCTAGCATTTTTGCAAAGGTACGATATATGCTCATCCCATCTCCTATTATTATCTATATATATTCCAAGATATTTGGTTTTTTCAGTTTTAAATATTTTACAATCACATGTACAATTATTATCTACTATACAACTATCTATATGCAAAGTTAAATACTCAAAATTTGGTTGGGTATTGTTATATATAGAAAATGGTACAAACAATGTTTTCTTTTCATTTAGTGTCAGCACATTATTATTTAACCAAATTTTTATTAAACGCAAATCATGTTCCGCCATTTTTCTAACATCGTTCCAGGTATTGGCCTCTATACATAAAACTGTATCATCCGCGTATGCTATTAGTTTACCGTTTAGATGTGAAATATTTAATAAATCGTTAATATATATTAAAAACAAGATCGGACCAAGTACAGTACCTTGAGGAACCCCACAGTTCATAATTTCACTGGAGCTTTTATTATTACCAATTACAACTTCTTGAGTTCTTTCTTGTAAATAATTATGAAATAATTGCAGAGCAACACCGCGTATACCGCAGATTTCAAGTTTTTGAAGCAAAATCGAATGATCCACCGTATCAAACGCTTTTGCTAAGTCTAGAAAAATAGCGCAAATAGATTTGGTTTTGTCTAATCCGGAATATACATATTTAGTCAACAAAGCAATAGCATCATCAGTTCCTTTGTTTTCTGTAAACCCAAATTGTTTATTAGAAATAATGTTGTGACTTGTCAAGAAGCTTACAAGTTTTTTTTAAATATTTTTTTCAAAGATTTTAGCAAAAGTACTGATTAATGCTATTGGCCTGTAATTAGATATACTATTGTGGTCTCCTGACTTGTAAATTGGTTTTACGAGAGCCTTTTTAAAAGAGAGCCTTTAAGAGAGGTTTAACGAGAGCCTGTTTCTTTGGAAAATTTAGATCTTCCAGCGTCATTTCACACTGCCGTTGTTTATAACAGCAGCCCTTCTGTTCTCTTTACACGTTTTTACAAGCTCTCTTCTCTGTCGATTTATTGTCTAAAGTCGGACGTCCTGGACTTTCCCTTTTGTATCGATTGTACCGTTTTCACCATACGATTTTATTATGTCAAAAACTGAAGATTTTAACATTTTCATATCTCTAGCAATTACACTTATATTTTTCCCTTCACAAAACATGCTTATTATTAATTCTTTTACTTTCTGTGGAGTTGCCACACCTTGAGCCATTTTAAAACAACAGTTCACACAAAATTAACAAACCGTCGAAATATGAAGTTAAAAATGAGTTGGCAATTGTTTCAGAATTAAAAACAAAATCCAACTCTACATACAATTTTATTTAGGCATATTGAAAATGCATTTAGTTTTGTCCGAACATTTAATTGTCAACTGAGTTCAGTTTAAATAAATGTTAAAGCCTAATTAAAATATATTTTTAATTATATTTTATCATCATAGATAGTTAAAATAGAGTTAAATCTAAAATCGAATTCAGAATATTAATCAAAAATATATTTAGTGAGTAACGGTGTACAAGAAAAATATTTAGATAGAAATTATGAAGTGTCCGAACATATAGTTGTTAGGGCTCGTAGTTAGTGCGTTGTTTTAATGAGATAGACATATAAACACTATTAGCTATCTCACTTAACAGAACCTAAAAAATACTATCGCACAAAATAAAAAAAATAAATAAAAAATTGGAAATCGTGAAACTAAAAAGAATTGCTTTAGTGCGGCTATAATTTTGTTATTAAAATTTAGTAAGAAATCACAATCTCGCTGATGGCGAGTTCGTTAAAAGTCACATAAATGCATTTATTCCGTCGTAGTTGGTTTGAAAACACATAGATGTTACAATATTCATTTCGTATTCATTTTCATAGCTGCGAACGCTGCCTTAAACTGTCTACTAAATTTACCAAAAACGTGCAATGCACAGTCGACTAATTTTGAGCTGTGAATGCAAATTTTGGTTCCACAATTTCTTTGAAGGTGGAAAGAGTTCCACGATTGAAACGACTCGAGAACCGCTGGTGTCTTCATTCTGTCTATAAATTTCGAAAAATAATATCAATATAAAATCCGCTACAAAATATTTCATTCCAAGTGTCTAACACAGTCTAAATCTCCGTGTAAAACTTTTAGAATCATTTAGAAAAAACTGTTTCTAAAGTACCGTTGTTAAAAATTTAACATAGGCTGTTCGGTTGAATGGGAATGGGAAGTGAAAAACGATGGGAGTAGATAGTGACCGGTCAGAGATGTCTAGCCTCTGGCTACGCCAAATAGTCTGATCATTTATTAATCGTTTCGTAATATTAAGATTTGTTTATGAAAGAGTTTAGCGGTCAGACGAGTTAGAAGGAAACGTTCTACGCATTTAGGGTCATTGAACAAACAAATATTTCGTAGGTAAAATTTCATAATCGTTTACGCTGATATTAAGAGGTGGTTCACTTGCCTTTTTATAATTAGAGCTAAGGATTTTTTTTTTTTTTTTAAGTTATAGTTAACTGCCAGGTCAAAAGTCACTGTTAATGGGAGGCATAACAGTATAGTTATTACAAGTTTTTTATATAAAACTGGCAATTGGAAATAAAATTAGTAACAATATATGCAACAAATGCAGAGATTTTTATCTATGTTAATAAAATTCACTATATGTTTTTTTTTTTGTTTTTTACGCCTGATATATCTGGTTTCTACACGTTTCAGATGATTATAAGATGATAAAAAAAAAATAAGCTGTGGCTACCACAGGATCCACCGCCATCACAAAGTACTTGTATAAAATACATTCTAGCAGCAGAGTAGAAATAATTTGGCCTAATATTTTATATTTCTAGCCTATATTTCATTCTCAACAGAGATATTATTTATCACGACCATGGAAACGTTACATATAAGTATGAAAAATAGATAATTTTTCAATTTTTTTTAGTTTTATCAAAAAATGTTTCAAATAAAAGTTATTGCTTTTATAGCAACATTTGTTAAATATATTTTTTTTTTCGAAATATTTTTCTGTTGTGAAATATTCGCAAAAATCTTAAAATCGACACGAGTAAACTCTCATTACTAGTTTACCGATTTTTACAAAAAGTTGATCAACTCGTGGCATTCATGTAAAAAGCTTAAATATGAAATTCATATAAATCCTTTTAGCCGAATTTGCTCTGCACGTGTACACAGACACACAGACAGACGGACGGACGGACAGACAGACAGACAGACCGAGAGACATCATGCTAAAAATAGTCAAAACGTTATCTAGGGACCTCAATTCGTGGAGATCCATCAAAATCTCGAAATGTCAAAATCGGTATGATGACAATACCTCCCTTATATATGTTGGCGGTCGGTAAAAAATGTTTATAATAAGAAAACAAACCTACGATTTTTTTTATTAGATGAGTTGAGCTCTTTAATGTTTACCTTATAAACATTCAAAAATTGTAACATAAAATTATATCTACGCAATTGTTACAGCTCTGATGAAGATTTAAAATATAAATCGAAACGTTAGCGAAGTTGAAATATTGTTTTAATTACTGACCAGTCCGAATCCCATTACTTCCTCATAATATGTGGAATTTTATGTTCTATTTTTGTTAATTCATTGAAACTAAATGGAAAATGTATCGAAAACTCAAATAATTTATTAAAATCAACTCTGTACAAAATAAAGGTAACAAAAATGAATAGCCATTTGTATAGGGTGACCATTCGTCCACATTTTGATTGGGTGTCCCGCATTAAGAAGCGTCCCGCAAAAGTCCCGCATTCTAACATTTTGTCCCGCATTTTAACATTTTGTCCCGTATTGTAACTTTTTAGAGGACCTTTTGTTTTGCTCTTCATTTAGATTTGGGAGGTGAGGACCTTTTTTTGCTCTTCACTTGGATTTGGGAGATGAGGACCTTTTTGTTTGCTCTTCACTTGGATTTGGGAGGTGAGGACCTTTTTTTTTGCTCTTCACTTGGATTTGGGAGATGAGGACCTTTTTGTTTGCTCTTCACTTGGATTTGGGAGGTGAGGACCTTTTTTTTTGCTCTTCACTTATATTTGGGAAGTGACAACCTTTTTTTGCTCCGTCCCGTATTGCCTTCTTAAGAAAATGGTCACCCTACATTTGTAGAATATTCTTTCTTCACAGATCACCGCGTTTTACAGCCGCCAACGTCACCAAAAATGAAAGGATGGCGTTATTGGGAGAACCCATTAAAGAATATGAAAACAACTACTCCATTTGCCTTGTACTGCATTCTAACGTTTGAACGGACTAGCTAAATTTCTCAAAGTTATTACTAGATTATCTAACCTTCTCGTTGTTTCAATCGCATCTGATGAATGTTTGGTAATTTCTTTCTGCAAGAAATATTCTTGTTTTTTTAACTCTTTTTATTTTATTAAAAATTCTATTCAGATTTTTTCGTACTGCTAAATATTTTCTCTTTTTTATGGTGTTAATTGTTTATAAAAACATCTTATAGGCTTGCCGTATATATTTTTTAGCTATTAGCGTCAATTATAAAATATTTTTTTATTTAGTTTTGCCTTCTAGGAAATTGTGTTTATTTTTTTATAACAAAATAATTTAATAAATAATTTGAAGCTACTATTATGCGCAATATTTTTTGCTATTGAAAGCAAGCTAGTGTCGATAACCTTTGGCTATACACGTCTTTACTTCGGATTAACGGCCGGACGGATTTTTCCCAGATGAAACCTATAATTAGGTACTCTTGCGTTTATATCAATACTCTGTTATCCTTATGTGAGGATCAAAGGGAAAAATATAATGTAAATTAGTGGCTTATGGGTCCCCAGCAGCGGTGAACAATTTCTAGTGGCCCGCGACCCCTGAAGTAAAGATGAAAAAACGATGATTGTTTTTAATAATAAATAGAAATATACAGGGTGTTTGTTTGAAACGCCGCACCCCGAATAACTCCTTTATTTTAAGAGATACAAAAAATTCTTCAGAATAAAAGTTAAACTAGACAAAAGGGCCCACTTAAGGACTATAATAAGAATTCTGCATCACTTCCGGTTTCAGCGGAAATTGTTTCCACTTTTTATCTAGCATAGGAAATCGGTACTTTAATTACTTTTTCTTGAAAGTACATTAAATCAGCTTTACAAGGATATCAAAATATCATACTTTAATTTTAACCATTTCAAAATGGCGACCATTTATTTACAAAATAATAAATAACATAAAAATCGTAGAAACTAAATTATAAAAAGATAAAACATTATGTAACTCGGAAAAACAATAAAGCAAAATATGACTAAAGTTAGTAATAAACTAAGGAAAATTTACAAATGTTCAATAAGACCGCCGCTGTTATCCACACATTTTCTTATGCCCTTATGTCTAGTTTAACTTTTATTGTGAAGATTTTTTTCTAGCTCTTAAAATAAAGGAGTTATTCGAGGTGCGGTGTTTCAAACACCCTGTATATTCGAATTAATTATTCGGTAAGCCCCTCCGATTGAGAAACACTGATATAGTTTATGTTAAAGGAAGGTACAAGCTATAACCTGCGAAAAGAATTTTACAAATTGGTTCAGCAGTTAGTATTCGCGACACACCAGGGGTTCGCACCTCCCCGGTTGAATAACTCTAATGTAGTCTATAACAGCGATTCTTAACCTTTTTATACTCGGGACTCCCCAATTAGCCTAAAATATTTTCTGGCCCCCCCCAATTTTTTTTTTGAAATAATATTTTAAATGTTCTTAGGCCCGGTCTTTCCACCTTCAGATAAAGTTCCAGGTAACTATCTGACAGATAAGGTTATTTGTAACTTCATCTGTTGAATAAATGTCAATACCAGTCAGTGAATCCAATACGTCAGTCTCATTATCCGTTAGATAACTATCCGATAGATACATTTGTATAGAAAGAAGGGATGACATTTGCTCAGCAGATGAAGTTACAAATAACCTTATCTGTCAGATAGTTACCTGGAACTTTATCTGAAGGTGGAAAGACCGGGCCTAAATAATATATTGTTTAATAATCAGGTTTATTGCAATTTTAAAAGCAAAAACTGGTAAAATTAATTTTTTTCTTTTACCCCCCGGTGAAGAACCGCTGGTCTATAACACTCAAAAAAGTCTAAACTACACACCACTGAAATAATTTTTTAAATCGGTTCGATAGTTTCTGAAATTACCCCGAAAATACAAACAAATTAACCACTTTATAATATGATAAAAAATAAGAAATAAAAATTAGATAAGATAATAAGTGATAAATTTCACGTTTAAATATAGATAGCGACATCATTGCCCCCAAAATATTCATCTTATTAAGAACTGCACTACAGAAAAGAAAATAATTGTTTTTTATTTTTACAAATTTTATTATATACATATTTGTGGTAAAATAAATAATAAATTAGATATTTAAAGATTTTATCCTACGCTGTCCCCTCGTAGCTCTCGAAATATTCATGCAACTTAAAAAAATGCATAAGATGAAAAAGATTTGTTTTTTTACAAGATGCTTTAACTTGAAATGATAAGGAAAGAGATCAGATTAGAGGCGCGCACCCAAGGGGCTTAAGCCCCCTCTAATCACTAAAAAAACACGTGTTTAAGAGACATTATTTTCTTTCTATTGAACGTGACCGCCCAAGAAAAAATTTGACGTCTGAACCTCTTACGAAAAAAATTGGTTTCTGCACTTTTGATAACTCGTAATAAGAATAGGGCGGTCCTCGGGTCCGGACCACCCCAGGAATGGAAAAATCATATACTTATTTAATAAAAACTAAGCAATTGAAAATAAAATAATCTTTTTATTATTAAAAATTAAATTATAATCGAAATTAAATGAATATATAAGCCACCACTCCCTGTAAAAGAAAAACAATAATAAATTTGTATTATTTTACGGATAGTTTTTCGAAATGGACCCTCCCCAAACCAATTCTATGTACGTGCCTGCTATGAATGATAGTAATTGAAAACTCTTATTTCCTTTCATAACTTGTAGTTAGTTAATAATTGATACCATTTGTTATATTTCATATTTCAGCAAGAAAATAATTATACTCAAGATGAAAAAATTGATATCTTTGAGGTGTATTTTATGTCGTAAGAATATTCCCGATGCGGTAAATATGTATATAGAACAGTGATGGCGAACGAGATGGTCACGAGTGACACGCCAAGACATTTTGGGTGACACGCATCGTTTACGGACGGTCTTCGGCCAAGAACAGTCTAGCCTCAAGTGTTTCTCGACTTGAGGTCCAAGCTTGAAAATCTGGAAAGAAATCGTTTGGAGAATGAAAAAGAGTGCTATTACGAAAAGAAAATTTGGAGGGCTTGGAACCGATTACCGGATACTTTTAGCACTTTGAAAAATCTAGCGATGGCTTTATTCACCGTTTTCCCCTCTACATACTTTTGTGTTAAAAACCGAGGGACAGGCAAACTCAACCTACCGTATTTGCACAGATTCCTTAAGTGTGATCCAAAACCTTAACCACATGTACCATAGAAACGAACGACTCATCAAAATTAAAGAACACCTACATACGGCCCACGTTGAGAAAAACATAACAACTAAAATTATATGGATACCGGCCCATGTTGGAATCGTAGGTAATGAAATAGCCGACAGAGCAGCGAAAGAAGCTATAAACACAACTGCCATTCAGATGACCACTGAAACCGAAGATTTAAAAAATTACCTCCATACCAAAATCGAAGATACATGGCACAACAAATGGACTCTAACCACAAACAACAAATTACGACAAATAAAAGACGACACAAAGACTTGGGAGACCCCGAACAAAAGACAAGACCAGATTGTCATCGCATGTTTAAGAATTGGACACTGCAGACTGACACACGGACATATCTTTGAAAAAGAAGAAAAACCCACTTGCGAAAACTGCAACACGCCCATAACTGTCAACACATCATCGAGGAATGCACTAAGTACAATACGGAACGATAAAACCTCCACATCACACACGACTTAAAAGTGGCCCTAGGGAAAACCATTACAGAACTAGAAAAGACACTGGAATATCTGAAGAACATAAACCTATACAATAAAATCTAACAATACTAAAATTTATTTACACTGTATTATATCAATGTATAAATATTAATGAAATTAATGTAACCAATGTAATCAAAGCAATGTACACACATATTATATGTAATGCTAGTGGCCAAAGTACCCGAAGCATATTTTTGTAAAAAAAAAAAAAAAATACTTTTGTGAGACCTTATTCTCGGCGTTAAATAATATTAAAACCAATAAAAGAAACCGACTGACAGATGAAGTTAGTAGTGCTTGCTTGTGCTTGAAGTACACGAAATACCAATCTTCAGTTGAAGATTTGGCAAATGCAATTCAACAACAAAAACAAACGTCCAAAATAACGGTGTCCGCATTAATATTGGACCATTGCAAAATAATTTCAAAGATATTAGCAACAAAAAAGTCACTAATGTTAATAATACCATTATGGATTATTTAAAATTATGGATCTGCCGACTGGCGTAGCGTAGTGGTAACACATGTGCTCTGCGTTGCGAAGGTCTCGGGTTCGAATCCCGTTCAGACATGGAAATTTTCTCAAATAAAAAATTGTCCTGGCTAATTGCCAAAGCAGCAAAGGCCACAAAATTAAAAAAAAAAAAAAAAAATTATGGATATTTCTAGACGTGACACGGCACCCGAGTTACGCTAGGTTTTTTCCGAAATTTGACACACCGAGCTCGAAAGGTTCGCCATCACTGATATAGAATGATACCCTGCGAGAGTAGTTCCTGGCCTACATTATTTTCGAAAACTCTCACACATTGGTATACAAGGCAAAGAGAAACCCGATACTGCTGCTCAAGAAGCCACCGAAAACAAACCACCCTTGGACATAAATATTCAAGCAACTGATTTAAAAAAAAAAAACACACTTAAAAAAGTACTTAAAAGTTAAAAATGTATCTTCTGAAAACATATTCCGTAAATGTAATTTACTATGAACTTGAAAGTATCTATTCCAGTACATTACTTTAAAATAGGGACTATTTTTAAAAACAATATTATATCCAGAATATTAACGATAACTTGGCAAGTTTCAACTTCATTTAAAATTTATTGGCAATTCAAATAGTGAAGTTCAAGTTCAAGATTAGGAAATACTAGTTTAGTAGCACTATTATGAATGTATTTCATTGCCATTCTGAAAGTTTAATACTTCAGACTGAAAAAAAATGTTTTTGTTTTGGAGAATCTTATTTACTTATCAGTGGTCATATTTATGCGTAGGTTATAAGTGTAATGTTTTACGCCTGAAGCAAATAATCAAATAAATGTATTTTATATTTGAGGCAATTTTTAAAATTTATTTTATTATTTTTAGTAGAATAGTTATTTAACGTCCAATTTGTATAATGGTAGAATTAGGAAATAATTTCATTCAGCTTTTTGGACAAGAAGCGTTTATTTTAAACAACACAACGTTTCACCAACAACATTGTTGGCTTCTTCAGGTGTTATAAATTAATTTACCTATGTTAGTTAAACGTAACTCTAACAACATGTACATCAGTCATCTCCAAGGATGATGAAATTGCAGAATGGCATTGACAAAATATTTTGTACTTGAAGAATACAGAAAATAGGAAAAACAGGAATTAAATTTAAATATTATACTATAATAACCAAAGGTAGTGACTGTTAGTTAAATTTTACATTTCAAACAACGAGACTAGAGATAAATATAATAATATCAAGGATTAACAAAAATTCCAAACATTTATGAATGATAGTAAAACCGACTACCGCATCAATATGACAGGCAGTCACACTATCCTCCCTGACAACCTGGTACGCACAAATCGCAAGGTTGACAGTGTAACCTCCTATACAACATGATGCAATAATCAATCTTAAAATCATAAAACTCCTTATCCAGGTAAACCAGTGAAAAAACCCAAAAACAGGCAAGGATAGCCAGGTTGTCAGGGAGGATAGTGTGACTGCCTGTCATATTGATGCGGTAGTCGGTTTTACTATCATTCATAAATGTTTGGAATTTTTGTTAATCCTTGATATTATTATATTTATCTCTAGTCTCGTTGTTTGAAATGTAAAATTTAACTAACAGTCACTACCTTTGGTTATTATAGTATAATATTTAAATTAAATCCTGTTTTTCCTATTTTCTGTAAGTACAAAATATTTTGTCAATGCTATTCTGCAATTTCACCATCCTTGGAGATGACTGATGTACAGTTTGTTAGAGTTACGTTTAACTAACATAGGTAAATTAATTTATAACTATAAGATTGTTACTTTATTGTTCCACAAGATCTCTCAAATTGATCTGGTGACGTCACAAGATTAGTCGGATTGCTCGGCTTTTATTAACATTTTCGTAAGCAATAAAGTTAAGTAATGACGCCTGGTGACGGTGGCGCTAACTGCAACTGTCAAATTTCTGTCGTTGATAACAACTGCTACCGCATTTTGTTTTATAAATATGAGTTTATTACTAATAATAGAATTCTATCACAAATGACACTTATTTCGTATATTTTGTTGAGTTATGTTTTCAACACATTCCAGTTGGCTGTAAGATTCAATTTACCCGCGCTAACCCCCACCACCAGCAAGCCTGGCAGATCATCGGATTGCTCCGGCGAATCAATCGGATTGACTAAAAATAAGCTAATGTGTACGCTCCGACTGACTTTACGAACGGATCGGGAGCACTCGGATCGCTCGGCTTAAACTGACTGAATAAAAGGAAGCGCCTATTATCAACCATCCAGCTTACAGCCCCGATCTGGCGTCGACGAGGTCAAGCATGGCGTCAAAGAATGGACAAGACAGGTGTTGTAATGAGAACATTCCTGGAGAATATGTGGGACCGTGATTCTCGTATTGCATGTAGCGCACGTTGGTGGTTCGGCACGTTCAAATATATATTTGTGCGTATTCATGGTACGACCTATCCTCATTCTTGTTAACATTATTTCTTCTCGTCGGTTTCTGTTGGTTAAGCATTTTACTGTACTATTTTTAGTATTTCGTAGGTGGTTCGAAGTGGTTTCCAATTTCCTGTTATTTTCTTTTTGATTTCAGCTTTGATGTCTCTTGCTTTATATCAAAATTTATGGTTTATTCTTGTGTAGCTTTCTTAGCTAGACAGTCTTCTGCTGCGTTTCCATGTATGCCTACATGGGATGGTATCCACATAATGGTGATTTCTTTCACAGAGTTGAGGGCTTTGTGGGCCTTCTCTTGAATTTTTACTATGGTTGGACCCTTCGAATAAAGGTGTTGTATGCTTTTGGTCGTGCTAAGTGAGTCTGTATACATTATGTATTTATTTTCGCTTCTATTGAGTGTATCTTTGTATATGAATAAATTATCTTGATTTGGTAGGCAAGAAAATCGTTTTTGATTAATTTGAACACGAGACCATTTTGCTACATAGAAACGAATACCCCTTCATTGTCAAAAAGTCCATATTTCTTTTGTTATTTTGGGTTAATAAGTCAATAGCATTATCACAAAGCAAATTTAAATTTATTTTAGTTCTGACTTCATTAAAAGTTTTCAAATAACAAAAATAGTTTACAATGTGGTTACTAAAAGCATTTGAGTATTTATAGTGCCACAAATTGAAAATAAAATTTTAATTTGGTGAAAACAAGATACTTTTACTCAAAGCTAACTGTTCAATTCATCCAGTTTTATCTGAATAAATTTTACATTTAGATTCTAAACAGAAAACTCATAAAAACCGATTTTATTCAATTGATTTTTATAATACCACACTATTACAAACAAATAATTCAGTATCGGTACCTATCAAACCACTACAGGCAGATTTACAGTAATACTAGCACTATCTCGTTTAACTGAATAGTCATAGCGCTCCTTTTCTTGGAGTCGTTTATATTCACCATCGCGTGGGAGAAGAATGACACAACGTGCCATGAGGCCAATTTGTCATCACAGTTAGTTAGTTAAACAATTTGTCATCACAGAAAAGGCAAAGAGCATCTTCAGACTCTTACAAGATGAAGAAGTAGATAATTTAGAAGCATTCACAACCAGCAGAGGTTAATCTATCAATTCAAAGGATGGCCTAATCACATCATCTGCATGTGTGGTGTAGTTGGAAGTACAGACACAAAGAAATCCAATGAATGTCCCAAGGTTTTCAAGAGTCAATGGTCGTGGCAACTATCCTCCCCAAGTTGTCTTCAATTTGGTTTAACAGACCTCTTCTGGAAAAAATTACAACCCGCCAGTTCATATCTCGTCAAGAATTTCAAAAAGGTACCACGCATAGTTATTTTGTACTTGTGGTTGTCTAGGTAAACAGCGATATTGTCAAAAGGGTTTACCGGTTTACAAGAAAAAAAATTTATAATATTAAGCCCAAATCACTGCAAAATATATTTGAATAGATCTCGTCGACTTATTTTCAATGTAAGAGTGTGAGAAGGTAAACCTGATGAGTTAAGAAAATTCAGAAATTCGACTGAACCAAGGAGTCGACTGGCCAAGTATCTCGGTATTCCGATCACTCTTAACTTCGTTAACTAAATCCATTTAGCTAAATTCGCTTTACCCATGTCCAAGGACCGACAGCAAGCATGCTAAAAATAGTAAAAACTTTATGTAAGAACCTCAATTCGTAAACATCCATCGAAGTTTAAAAATTTCAAAATCGGTATGATCACAATCCCTCCCTTATATGTATATGTATGTGGCGATCGGTAAAAAGATAACTAGAACTGGAGCAAAAAAAGCTTTTCAAAATATCTACAAAATAGAAAATACCGATAACAAAACTATTGAAATACTATCTTTATATTATTTGATCATACTTGTCGTCTACTGGATGTTCTGAGACGGAGACTGTGGCAGCTTTTCTTAACGATCCGTACTTAAGCCATCTATCCATCTAAAAATAATCGCAGCAAAAGCAAATAAATAACACTGCAGTACTATGACTTACTGACACTGTCTGAATTTTAAGAGATCTAAAGAATATAATTCATATTCCTATTGCATGAAACGTCACAATAACCATTATCTATTATTTGGCAAATTTTAAGAAATTTCTACGTCATTTATATATGTCGCTCCTATAATATATTAGCCACGTAATAGAACACTTACTCAGCTGTATATTTGTATAGGTTAAAACTTTTTCAATGACCAGTTGCACCACTGAGATTCGAGCGCCTTTATTTACATTTATTGGGGCAATAAAATATTATTGTACTGGCTTTTGTTATTTTCATTAGCGAATCATTTCTATTTTCACATCTGATCACATTTATTTTATTTACTTTTCTGTCAAATTTGCTCGCGGAGCACTAGTAGACGCTTCACGGAGCACCAAGTGCTCCGCAGAGCACAGTTTGGAAAATTCTGCTCTTCACTATTGCATCGAATATCTTCATCCTACACTTGATATCGTCATTAAACCTCTTCCCCTATGCTCCACGTCTTTTCATAAAAACAAATTAAACAAATTTACTCTTTATAAATTATTTACAAAAACAGTGATTTTCTTGCGTAAACAATGCATCTTTATGTGCAAGTAATACAGTATAGAAAGACTATTTGATAAGCAATGGTCTAGAACAGTGTTTCCCAATCCGTGGTCCGCGGTATGTTTTCAGGTGGTCTGCGACTTCGGCAGCAATAAAAGATTCGTTCCGTCAGTGGTTGAACACCAATTTGAAAAAAAAAAATGCAAATGTTTTTGTACAAGATCAGAACCAGTTTTGAAACTAGTGACTTTTGATTTAGTTTTTGGAATACCCAGCACTGAGCGAAAAAACACTTAAAATACTCCTTCTTTTCCATTCAACATACATGTGTGAAACTGCATTTTCTGCGCTTAATGTCATTAAGACGAAGCATAGAAACCGTTTAGATGTTGTAGCAGTACAAATAAATATAATCGTAGCTTTATTTTTAACTTATTTATTATCAAAAATGTCTACAGAATCTAATGACATAACAAAGATCAAATAATAATAATTTGACATTCAAAATAATTTCATCGTCAAGGAAATGAAAAATCTAAAAAATAACAAATAGCAGTTCACCAGTAGTCACTACAGTAGTCCCCCCCGAGTGACAACGATTCCTGAAACCTAACCGGCAATTTAATTTGTCGACCTGATTTCGAAAATTTTGGTGCAGGCTGTTCTTGTGTTCTGCTAATTGATTGTTTGTTTTTAAATGGTAGTGTTGTTTTTTTAGAGTTTGTTAGTTGAAAATTTTCGTCCGTTAATATGTAGGCTGGTTTTAATCTATCAATAGATATATTTTGGTTTTTTCCTTTAATATTAAGGGTAAAAAATTTTGGAGTACGGCTGATGACCGGAAATGGACCGTCATAAGGTGACTTCATGTGAGATAAACCGTTATCTTGCCGTACAAAAACAGATTTGCAGGAAGAAAGATCTTGATATACGAATACAGGCCTTGAACCATGTCTACTTGTGGGCACTGGTCTTAGATTATTCATATGCGTACGTAACAGTTGGAGAAAAATGTGAAGCTGTTCTGACTTGTCTGATTTTATTAAAAACTCTCCTGGAAGTCTAATGGGGGATCCATAAACAAGTTCTGCTGCGGTGGTATTTAAATCTTCGCGAAGTACAGAACGGAAACCTAACAAAACGGTGGGTAAAACTTCCGCCCATCCTTTTTTTTTCGTGGCATCTGATGGATGCTTTGAGAGCTCGATGCCAACGCTCTACTAATCCGTTGGCCTGAGGATGGTAACTTGTTGTTCGTAGTCTTTCTATTCCTAACATTTTTGTCAAGTGAGTGAAAAGTTCGGATTCAAACTGCGAACCTTGGTCGGTTGTTATTTTTTGAAGGGTGCCGAAACGTGCAACCCAACCATTAAAAAAGGCTACCGCGACCGTTTCTGCACGAATGTCAGTAACTGGGAAAGCTTCTGGCCATCTGGTGAAACGGTCCACGCAAGTTACACAGTATGTGAAACCTAACGATGGTTGTAAAGGGCCTATTATGTCAATATTAACATGGGCAAATCTATCATTAGGAACTGCAAAAGTTCCCAAAGGACTGTTCACGTGTCTATGTATTTTATTTTTTTGACACGCTATGCAACTGCGAGCCCAAACTTAAACGTCTTTAGAAATTGATGGCCAGACAAATTTTGAACAAAGATATTTAACAGTTTTCCTAACACTGGGGTGATTGAGATTATGATAGTTATGAAAAACTTGAAAACGGAATTTAGGTGTGATGTATGGTCGCACTAATTTTTTTGTTGAAAAATCGCAATACAGAGTGGTGTTTGAATTAGGTAACGTAAATTTATGCAAAGATAATGAAGTCGTATTGTCTTTTAATAAACTTTGTAGTTCTTTATCGAAAATTTGATCTTGCGCTAACAATGCGTAGTCTAAAACCGTCGGAAAATCAATTGTTTCGATTCTAGAAAGATTATCTGCTATGATATTTTGTGTTTCGGTAATATATCGAATATCAGTCGTGTATTGTGAAATAAAATCAAGATGTCTCAATTGTCTGGGAGTGGCTTTCTCCGGTTTTTGTCGAAATGCAAAAATAAGTGGTTTGTGGTCGGTGTATAAAACAAAAGAACGTGCTTCTAAAATAAAACGAAAATACTTAATTCCTGCATACGCTGCCAAAAGTTCTCGATCATAGGTAGAATAATTTCTTTCAGATTTATTTAAAGTTCTTGAAAAGAAACCCAAAGGTTCCCAGTTAGGCCCTGCGCGCTGTTGTACAACTGCTCCTATAGAAGTGTTTGATGCGTCCACCATTAAAATTAATTCAGCATCAATTTGTGGAAAAGTAAGCATTGTAGCATCAGCTAAACTTTGTTTAGTTTTCAAAAATGATAATTTTAAATCTTCACTCCAAATTATTTTTGAGTTTTTTGAATTATTTTTCCTCAGTAAATTGTATAGTGGTTCCTGTAGTTTAGCAGCATTTGGAATAAAAGATCTATAAAAATTTAACATACCAAGGAATCGTTGAAGTTCCTTAATTGTTGTAGGTTCTGGTTGTTTAAAAATCGCTTCTACTCTATCGGGTAGAGGTTTTATCCCCTCTTTTGATATTAGATGACCTAAAAATTTTAGCTCTGATTTTCCTAAAACGCATTTGGATAAATTAACAGTTAAACCATGCTGGTTTAAACGAGAGAAAACTTGCTCAAGATGGAGCAAATGAGTTTCTAAGTTTTCGGAAGCAATTAAAATGTCGTCAATATATGCGAAACAAAAATCAAAACCGGAAATCACTTCGTGAATGAATCTCTGAAAAGTCTGTGCTGCGTTGCAGAGACCAAATGGCATTCGTACAAATTCGAATAGTCCGAAAGGTGTTATAATAGCTGTTTTAGGAATATCAATTGGATTTACAGGAATTTGGTAATATGCTTTTGTTAAGTCTATAGAAGAAAAAATCTTTTTGTTATTTAAAATATGTGTAAAATCATGTAAAAAAGGAACGGGATACCTATCTGGCACTGTAATATTATTTAATTGGCGATAATCGCCACATGGCCGCCATTCCCCGTTAGATTTCTTAACCATGTGCAAAGGGTTAGCCCAGCTACTTTTTGAAGGTCTACATATACCCTGCTCGATCATAAATTCAAATTCTTTTTTGGCCGCTTTAAATTTTTCTGGAGTCAATCTACGAGCTTTGGCAGTTATGGGCGGACCCTCTGTAAGAATATGATGAAAAATTGAGTGTTGAACTTGTGAAAATGTTTGTGTTGGCTTGGTTATGTCAATGTACTTGTATAGAAGTTTACTGAAAGGTGTTTCATTGTGAATCGTTGAAACTCTAGGGGAATAAACTGCAGTTAACTCACCTGAAACCTTCAGCTGTGTAATATTATCCTGAAGACATTGATGCTTCATATCTACTACTAAACCGAAATGTCGTAAAAAATCAGCACCAATTATCGGGTTTTTTACGTCAGCTATAATGAATTTCCACTGGAAGGTGCGTCGTAGACCAAAATTTATTTTTAAAATTGTCTCTTCATAAGACTTAATTTTTGATCCATTTGCAGCATAAAGTTGAAATGTATTGTTCTCTTGTGGTCTCCTTCTTCGGTTCAGTGGAGGAATTACAGACACTTCCGCTCCAGTGTCTATTAAAAATCGATAGCCAGAAAGTCGGTCGAAAACAAATAAACGGCGAGTACTTGCTGCTCCGTTTGCCGTCATTACGGGCAGCCATTTTAGTTTAAATTTTTCTTGCTGAAATTGCAAGGTGGTATGCAACGTCGAGCATCTTGGCCAAAACGACGGTGGTACCAACACATTCCACTTTCTCCACTTGATCTTGAATTTTGATGATTTCGATTAAAATAATGATTTTTGGATCTGCTTTGATTTATTTTATTTATTTCAAATGAGAGTTCTTGAATTTTTGCTTTTAGTTCTTGTATTTCATTATTGTTCTGTTCGTTTGCAACTGGTGCAGTCGTATGGCTTATTGTTGAAACGATTTCTTGTTTTGTGGATTCAAAAATTTTGTCTGCCATAGTTGATAGTTCTTCTAATTTACTATTGTTTGCTACAAGAACTGTTCGGATATGCGCTGGTAAACGTTGTATCCACAGGCATTTCAAAACTTCGTCCTTAACATTACCTTGCGATAGTTCTTTCATTTGTCGCAAAAGTTGAGATGGACGTCTATCTCCTAATTCCAATCCATATAACAGTTTGTTTAATCTCCCCGTTTCAGATTCAACAAAACGCTCGATGAGTCGGCTTTTTAATGTACTGTAAAGGTCCTGCGTCGGAGGATTGAGTATAATATCACTCACTTCCGCGAGGACATCGCTATCTATGGCTGCTACGACACAATGATACTTTGTTTTGTCAGCCGAGATATTTGATACCACGAACTGTGACTCGATTTGCCGAAACCAAACGGCAGGATTAATTCTCCAGAAAGGTGGAAGTTTGACAGATATTCTGCTAATTTCTTTTGAACCTTCCATGTATATGATCACGTCGGGGTCACCAATGTAGCAGTACAAATAAATATAATCGTAGCTTTATTTTTAACTTATTTATTATCAAAAATGTCTACAGAATCTAATGACATAACAAAGATCAAATAATAATAATTTGACATTCAAAATAATTTCATCGTCAAGGAAATGAAAAATCTAAAAAATAACAAATAGCAGTTCACCAGTAGTCACTACAATGTGAAGCCGGCATTGAGATTGTCTTGAAGTTCTTTAAGGCCTAATATTGAAAAACTGGTAAGCGATATGCAAGCACAAGGCTCCCACTGAATGTATTGTAAATTGTTGTTACGAATAAACAACATAAAAAATAATTTAATTCTTATTTCTACACCAATACATTCTTTTTTTCCATAAACTTTATTTTTAGACGCTGTGACTGCTTTTTCTTGTTACATTTTCCTTGTTAAGTTTTAGTGAATACCAATTTGTATTATTGAATACATGACTATTCCTTTAGTAGCGAATATTTAAAGATTTTAATTTAAGTCACTAATCCAAATCTAAATAATACGTGGTGGTGGTCCGCAACTCTAATGTGATTTGGAAATGTGGTCCGCCGGTGTAAATAGGTTGGGAACCACTGGTGTAGAAAACACCTACTGACCCAAAGAAAGCGTTAGAATAATCTAGAAATAGTGATAATCAACTTGGGTTTATTACCTATAATTTGCATTTTGGAACACATTAAAAACAAAATTTAATTTATGCAAAATCTCACTTTTTTCACCAGAAAGTGAATCACCCAAAAATCGGAAACAAAAATAAAAATTCTTGCAATAAATCTTCACTAATAAAATATAATAATTGATATAGTTACGTTACGGTTTACCGTTAGCCTCAAAGTCTAAATAGTTTCGAAGTTCTAACAGTTGGGATATTAAAAATTCAACATATTTTTTTCAGTTATTAATTTCGGTCAGATAAGTGATTTGACCCGAGTATATATAGCGGCATGGTATGAACTGCGTAGAGTTTGTTCGCCACAGTCGGACTAGGCATGTGGCACTATGTAATATTATTGGCCCTTATAGGCCCGGTCTTTTGTAGTGTTCTTGAATATACGGAATTTGATGATCCGTACGGTACTTTAGATGCTATAAGTAGGAAAGTGCCACCCGCTCAAGCCAGAGGTAAGATATTATCCACATTTTTTGGATGTAAGTAGACCAAGACTGACATGGACTTTTTATTACTTACAATCAGAGAGTCGAACCGGAAAAAACCGAAAATCAAAATTAACCAAATTTTTTAACAGAACCGGAACGTAAAATTGCTCGATTTGAAAACCGAAACTGAAACCAAAACGAAACGTTAATAACGGTTAATTTCGGTTCAATTTTTTTTCAAACTTTTAAATTTTTAAACAAACCTCTGGGAAATAGTGTTAATGGACAAATGTTTTTTGACACATATTTAACAAAATTGCATTAAAACAAAGATATTTAAAATAAATGTTTGTTAATCTACGATTTTAGACCTTTAATTTGAGATGTATGTGAATTATTCTAAATATTCTCAGATTTTTAGACCAACCCATCTAGAGAATAGTGTAAGGAAAAACTTAATTTTCACTATTTTGCAATATTTTTAGACGTTTTAACAAAGAAAATATACTCTCAAGGTTAGGCGCGAGACCACCGAATGCAGACGAGCCCTTTTAGAGCTGGTATGACCAAAAAACCCTTATACCGTCATTTTGTCGTCTGCCTGTCTGTCTGTGTGTCTGTGTGTCTGTCTGTCTGTCTGTATGTCTGTCTGTTCGGTAAAAATTGTAGCCAAACGGCTAAACCTAGAGAGTTGAAATTTGGCATGCTTATACAACTCTTTGACCCACACATAGGAAAAATACTAAAATATCTAAAAAACATATCAACCTAAAAATATAAACAAATATGGGATTATCGAAAAAAAATTTTTTTTTTTTAAATTCTGAATAGGATATTAAATGAAAGCCCTTGGTACGTGGATTAACGATCAATATTTTATTTTTGCAAAATAAATTATTTTGAAGCGATTTTTGCCAAAAATGTGCAAAAAAAAAATTGACCCACCCCTGCGAGCCAGAGGGGGTAATCTAAAAATCTGAAAAAATTCTAAGTTAACATTGGCGTGAACCGGAATAGTACAACAGGAATTTTTGATCAGATTATGTTTTCGGAAAATAACGCATTTTTTGTATTTTTTGGTTGATGATGTAAAATATTTAATACGTTATGTAACACAGTAAACCAATAAGCGTTCATATTCTAATGGTTAGCCTTCTCGCTTCCTAAGCTGCAAACTAGGGTTCGCTTCCGGGCTGGAGGCAATTTTATTTTTGTTTGTTTTTTTGCATCTTTTTATTTTGTTTACATTATTTTGTCAAAATTCTAGTTATATAGGTATGACCACCAAAAAACCCTTATAACGTCACACATGTGTCTGTCTGTCTGTCTGTCTGTACGGTAGAAACTGTAGCCAAACGGCTTAACATAGAAAGTTAAAATTTGGCATGCTTATGCAACTGTTTGACCCACATCTAAAAATCTGAAAAAATCTCTACAATGAACATTAATGGAAACCGGAATATTTCAACAAGCAATTTTGATCAGATTAGTTTTTTGAAAAATATCGCTTTTTTTGAGTCGTCGATAAAAAATATTATTTTTAAAATTTCTTTTGTATGATATCAAAAGTCCCGCCATTTTTACTCAAAGGGGTTAGACTAAAAATCTGAAAAAATTATAGGTAATGTATATTGATAAATTATTTTTTTAATTCATAAATTTGCTAAATTAGGGCTAATAATGTTATGGATTTTTTGTATTTATGGCTAAGATAGTGTGTCTTTTTTTGAAATTAAAAATATAATTAACAAATTTTGATATAGAAAAACAGCTAGGGAATTATTTCTATCTGTAGACTCTACGCATATGAACACCACATTACACTCTACACTGTAGAGTGTAGTATGGTGTTAGAACATTTAATGGAATTCAACCTGTTGTGTGATTTACTTTATATTTTTGTTTCTAACGTTTCAAAGAGGGATAAATTATTTATAGTAACGAAATACTTATAAATCAAATAACACATTGTTTCTAGTGAGAAATACGTTTTTGAAACTGAAAAAAATTTAGCCATTTATCAATATATTTCTTATTAATCTAATGAAGACGAATACGAAGCAAATGCAGAAAAAAATGCTGTGATTTTTGGCAAATTATTTAAATTTCATTTAAAACAAATAAATGGAAACTCTTAGTACTCAAATATCAAATAAAAGTGTTCATCAAAAAACTGTTGATTTTGATGTGATTTGTAGAACAAATATTCCTAGACATACAGTATTATGTTGGCTTCTTACACTTATTAAATACCCACAAAATCCTGAAATGTGTGAAAATTCACACTTCACATAAATTTTTCTGTTGGCAGTTACTATTTTCTCACGATTTAAAAAATCTCTATGATTGTAATAGCTATATTTAAGAATAAAAGCAATAAAAAC
Source organism: Liopterus haemorrhoidalis (assembly GCA_963971575.1). Taxonomy (NCBI): domain Eukaryota; kingdom Metazoa; phylum Arthropoda; class Insecta; order Coleoptera; family Dytiscidae; genus Liopterus; species Liopterus haemorrhoidalis. The sequence goes on from OZ020617.1 coordinate 9,518,011, forward strand.
TATCGTTACTCATACATAAAAGTAAATTCTGCAAAGGAAAAAGAGGCCGTTTTGCGTTTTTTTAATATAAATAACAACAAATAAAAATGCACCTATCGTTTATATTGGTGTATTGCACACGAGAGAACTTCGAACAATGTAAAATTTAGTAGTGGTGGTAGGATAGTGGGACAGTGACTATCTTTTCTACAAAACAACTATCCTATCCCAAATACTAGCGCGAATTCTAGCGCTAGTTAAATCTCAAGCGTTCACATTAGGATAGTAAATATCGTTGTCACTAGCAAGCTACCCATTATACTCTATCTCTGAAAGACTGATAGTAATAAATCATTTTGTCAGGCAGTTACCAGTGGCGTGCACATTTTAAACACGTTTAAATTGGTTTTGTGTATTTCTATATTACTATTTATCATTTTATTAAACGCACGCCTGTGACCATATTTATCATATCATTAAACACACCCCTGTGACCATATTTTTCCTCAAAATTTTAGGGTCAAATTTTTATGACCTATTGTGTTTAACCCTAGTTCGTATTCCCATATAATATGTGCGGCACACTCGGTTGTTTTTAACAATATTTCGTTTCGAACTGTTCATATTTTGTCGCTTTTGTTTTACCGCTTCTTTGTGATAATAACTTTTTACAAATAATAAATTATATTACTATCAGTCTTTCGGAGATAGAGTATAACTCGTTTATTGGCCTAATGTGAAAGTGCCATTATGAATAATACTTTATGGCCCAGATGCTTAAAGCGTTGTTAACCATGTCGTCAAGTAATCACGCCGTCATTTGACAACATTGTAAAATATTTTAAAATGTCATGATGAAATACAATTGACTGTGTACTTAGCAATATTTTCAGCAACACTTGACGACAATGCTTTATGCAGCTAGGCCTATGAGCCATATAGTCATAGTTGTTAAGGTAAATGTAAGTAAATTGAATTAATTTTCCAGATTACTACGCATGGTGGTACACGGGCAAATGCAATGGTACAACAGCTGGTGTAACGCAGTATGGCATGTGCCAGTCAAGTGGCACCTGCACTCTTGCTTCAGGAACTTCTGCTGGACAAGGTGGATGCAATAGCATTTATCAATGCTGTATCTGTAAGTATTTATCCTTATCAACATTATCATTAAACGGAACGGCGTAACTAGAGTGGGGAGGGAGGGAAAATAATCTTAAAATATACTTAAAAGATACAAAGAGTTTTTCTCAACTTTATTTGAAATCTCTACTACTCTCTAAATGGTTATGGATTACAAAATTACAGTTTAGACCATGGCGGCTCGGGTTCGAATCCCGGTGACACCATGGATGTTGTATTTGTATTTGTAGTTTTAAGGTTTAAAATTGTATAATTTAATAAAAATGTATTTTGGTTAATGGCCATAGTCGCTAGGACCAAATAAATAAATTTAAAAAAAAGAACTATTTGCGCATCCTAACCGTGTATAGCGTTCACCGCAGTCGTTTTACCGACTAATGTCTTTTCTGCTCATTTACCAACGTTGTCAGTCAGTCTAAAGTTGCTAGAGGTAGTGGACGATATTGTTCGGCAATTTAATATCAACTATGTTAATCCTGCCAATTGCGAAGTACGCGCTGTGATTCGGTTTTTAAATGCAAAAAAACACTCGTCCTGCCGAAATCCATCGGCAACTCGTTTAAGTGTATGGGGAAGGTGTGATGAATGAAGAGAAGTTGCGAAAGTGGTTTCGTTTATTAAATGGTGGAAGATCAAACATCCATGATGAGGAACGTTCTGGACACTGCTGCCCCAACCCACAACGCAAGCATTGCTAGAGAAGTTTAAATGGTCTCTTTATAGGCCGAATCTTCCGACTAAATTCACCTCTTTACAAAATTGAAGGGATTTTTAGGCGGAAAACGCATGCAAACAGATGATGACTACAAAGTCACTGTCAATGGTTGGTTAAATGGAGTGGCGGACAATGGGATCGTTAAACTCATCGCCCGTTCGGAAAAATGCCTCAAGCGAAACGGGGATTACGTAGCTGAGCGCCAAATATTTTAACTAACTAACTAACTTACTAAATATAAATTTGCAGTGTAAAACAAGTTCATTTTTCACCGGTGAGCACGCATGCGCCTCACATTTTTACACAGCTTTATATACTGCGCGACATTAAAAAAGAACACCCAGTATTTATGAATATATCTCAGTAATTTTCTGGATTCATGTTTGTTTAGGTTAAGATAAGAAACGATCAGTTTTTCAACCATATCGATACACTAGTTTTTGCCGTAACACCTTTTTGTTTTTACAACATAATAGGCCACAATGGACTTTTGTAGCTACAGAGAGCATTTGATTTTCGTACAGTACTTTTCTAAGAGTTTCTTTGATCTGTTCATTTTGCCTAGAGCGAGAAGACACGCAAATTGTCATCAACTTCAGCGAGTTTGATTGGCAGCGAATAATGGGTCTGCGACAAGCTGGTTTATCCTTCAGAGAAATTGCTACTAGAACGTATAGGAGTCTTAATAATGTGGTGGGTTGCTTTCGGGCATGGTTCCAAGAAGACCGAACACGACGAACAGAATGCGAAGATTGCCGCCTTAAACTCTTTGCTCTAAGGAAACGCTTCGCTTCTACAAGGTTGATTGCGGACGAATGGTTTACAGAACATGGAAGGCCTATTGGGATGCGAGCCGTTTGTCGACGCATAAGAAGTTTTAAACTGTTTTTATACCGTCCTCATCTGGTGTCTTACCATTGAACATCGACGTAACCGACTGGGGTGGTGCAAAGAACGACTACAATGGAACCAGGAATGGAATACGGTAGTCTTTAGCGACGAATCCTGATTCTGTTTAGGTGTGCATCATGGCTGGGTAAGGGTGAAAAGGCGACGTGGTGAAAGACGTGGTCCTCATTTTTATGTGGAAAGGCCAGTGCACCGCACCGTTATAGTTATGGTGTGAGGGGCTATTACTTATATCAGTAGGTCACCTTTGGTCTTCATCAGAGGCAACATGACCACCCAGCATTACATTCAGGAAGTAGTGGAAACATATGTTCTACCCTCAGAACCCTCCGCAATTCACTGTTTCAACAAGTGCGACCACATGTAGCCAGTGTTGCGTTGGACTACTTTGAGCATAATCAAATCAAATTGTTGCCTTGGCCACCAAGATCTTTCACCCATTGAACACGTATGGGACATTATGGGTAGAACTTTGCTAAATTTACCCCATCCCCCACAAACTCTAGTGGCACTTTGTCATGAGGTACAGGTAGCCTGGGATGAGCTACCTCAGGAGGAACTCGATTACCTAATTAGGATTATGTTCAGATGTGTTAATGAGTGCATGGCGCGCCATAAAGACTAGTATTCATTTTTCTCGGGTTCTATTTGTCCGATTCTCTTCAAATTTTGATCGTTTACTTACCTTAGTCTAACAAACATGTATACTAGAAATTATTGAAATAAACTAATTATTACTGGGTGTTCTTTTTTTAATGTCTCGTTTAGTTGGACACATAACGTATTTATTATTTTATGGTCGTAGATAAAAATAGTTCTGAATATAAAAATAAATTAAACTCAGCTTTAAACAGTGTTTAATATTTTTTCTCTGAATAGCCCTGTTAATAAATAGTGATTTAATTTAAAATTAAGTAAAATTGTTTTAGTAATATAAATATATTTGGACCACCACTGGTTTGCATCATCTGTGACCAACATAACATGTACAAATTCCCTAGATGTTTGGTAGTTGTGGCTTGTTACAAATGCACCAGGGTTGCCAATACACGAACTAGTGGAATCTGTTAATTTCAGTTTTGGAATTTCTAACTAAACATAGACTAATAGTTAAAACGACCGTTCAAATATTTTAATGGTTTAACTTTGAATACATACATGTTTTAACGCATATTTTACAATCGTATTAATTTAGAAAAATCGCTCTATTGTACTTATAGATCATTTTAATATAACGTTATAACCGTCAAACGGGTATTTAAAAATGGAGTTTGTAGGACAACCAGTACATTGGTGCAGATAGGATTATTTAGTAAAACATAAAATTCGCCAATTTATTGTGCAGTTGTGGGTAGGGACATGCGATACTGAGAAAGTATCGATATTTGGGTATCGATAATATCGAATAAAAACTATCGATACTGGTATCGTATCGAAAAAAAATATCGGTATATTCAAGTATCGAAATGAATATATTTTCTATAAAACGTACAAAAAAGAAAAACATTTTATTCTTATAGTAACAATCTATTTGTTTTACAATAATAAATAGATTAAAGTAGTAAGGGCATTAAAATAGTATACATGACTGAAAAGTGACAGATGACCTAGGTAACAATAAATTGGAAACCTACAAACAATGTAGGCGAGGAAGATTCGTTCATGGAAGAACTAATAAATAAGAGGCGTTTATAAAGAAAAGAAGTAGACGAGGTTATGGAGCTTAGCAAGAGTTCATAAACACACCAGTATGCAAGTGAAAGATCGAAAATCCCTTCGTAAAATATTTATTATCTATTACCGTTTTCCTAATTCTGCTATCCTATATTTTTATTTACTAAACTTAACCTAATTACCTTTTTTTTATTCAGGGAAAATCTTTTATAGACACCAATCTAGTAGTGTCGGAATCTCCTTCAATTGGCCTACCGACTAAAAACCCTGCTTGCCCCTTTTTTCCCACCAAGGAACTATCTGTGGTGATTGTCACCTTGGAGAGAACAGGCTAGCGCAACATATCCTCACATTCCCCTATTCTGTCTTTCTCGCTCGTCTGTCTCCTTCCTCTTCATAATGGCTGAGAGCATCTGCTGCATCGTTTCCCAGTTTTCCCTGGAGTGCCGCATAACCTGGACCATGTTGTCAGGTGTCAGGTTCTCTCCTGTTATCGTGTATGCTCGCAATCTTTCTGCAGTCCATCTCCCGCATACGAATAGTGTATGTTCGGCTGTGTCGACTGCGGCGCAGTAGGTACAGTCGTCGTACTGGTCCTTCCCAATCCTCAGGTTACCTAAATACCTAAATTGATCGTATTTACTAAAGTTAATTACACTATTTTTAATGGGCTAATGTTTGGGGGAAAATAAAGTATTGTATACCTAAAAATTAGGTAATTAGCTTAGGATTAGTTATTAAAAATCTGGACACCAGAATTAGGAAAATTATGAAAACGATAATAGATAATAAACATTTTACGAAGGGATTTCCGATCTTTCACTTGCAAAACTGGTGTGTATATGAACTCTTGCTGAAACCTATAGGTCTGAGTGATTGTTTAAAATAAAATTAAACACTCTTCCTCATTGCAAGTACTAAGAAAACTCTTTGTTCTATTTTGGTAAAATAGGTCCACACTTTGCTTCTTGGTGGTGACATTTTTAATTAAAATACAAAAATAAACAATAACATTTCATAACCTCAAACGTAGAGGAAAAGCGCAAAACGCCAGCAACTTCTAAACCGTTCAACGCATCTTTCTTGGCGTACTATGTCCAGGGCCGCCAAGACGACTTCTGGGGCCCCGGGGAGAAACTATCTTTGCGGGCCCCGCGGTCTTCACTTCCAAACTACTGAGAAAAAAAAAAGGTCCTTACTCTCAAAATACAAGTGATGAGAAAAAAAAAAAGAAAGGTCTTCACTTCCAAAATACAAGTGATGGGCAAAAAAAGGTCCTCACTTCCAAAATACAAGTGATAAGCAAAAAAAGGTCCTCACTTCCAAAATACAAGTGATGAGCAAAAAAAGAAAAGGTCCTCACTTTCAAAATACAAGTGATGAGCAAAAAAAGAAAGGTCTTCACTTCCAAAATACAAGTGATGAGCAAAAAAAGGTCCTCACTTCCAAAATACAAGTGATAAGCAAAAAAAGGTCCTCACTTCCAAAATACAAGTGATGAACAAAAAAAGAAAAGGTCCTCACTTCCAAAATACAAGTGATAAGCAAAAAAAGGTCCTCACTTCCAAAATACAAGTGATGAACAAAAAAAGAAAAGGTCCTCACTTTCAAAATACAAGTGATGAGCCAAAAAAAAGAAAGGTCTTCACTTCCAAAATACAAGTGATGAGCAAAAAAAGGTCCTCACTTCCAAAATACAAGTGATAAGCAAAAAAAGGTCCTCACTTCCAAAATACAAGTGATGAACAAAAAAAGAAAAGGTCCTCACTTCCAAAATACAAGTGATGAGCAAAAAAAGGTCCTCACTTCCAAAATACAAGTGATAAGCAAAAAAAGGTCCTCACTTCCAAAATACAAGTGATGAACAAAAAAAGAAAAGGTCCTCACTTCCAAAATACAAGTGATAAGCAAAAAAACGTCCTCACTTCCAAAATACAAGTGATGAACAAAAAAAGAAAAGGTCCTCACTTTCAAAATACAAGTGATGAGCAAAAAAAAAGAAAGGTCTTCACTTCCAAAATACAAGTGATGAGCAAAAAAAGGTCCTCACTTCCAAAATACAAATGATAAGCAAAAAAAGGTCCTCACTTCCAAAATACAAGTGATGAACAAAAAAAGAAAAGGTCCTCACTTTCAAAATACAAGTGATGAGCAAAAAAAAAGAAAGGTCTTCACTTCCAAAATACAAGTGATGAGCAAAAAAAGAAAAGGTCCTCACTTTCAAAATACAAGTGATGAGCACAAAAAAGGTCCTCACTTCCTACGACTCTGCCCAGGACCCTGGGCCCCAAGACCCCAACTACCCCCCTCTTGTCGGGCCTGACTATGTCCTTCCAAAGATAAGATTCGAATGGCAGCGTTGGAAAAATGACGTCAGTTGATATGATAACAGACCCCTGATAAATAACTAATAGACGAAACATAAAACCCGATAAAATTAGCTACGTCTATCAGTTGAGTGTTTATCGGGTCAGTTAATTTTATTAGGTTGGTCGATTTTACCAAATAAGCTGATTTTATCAAGTTTTATATAACGTCTATTAGTTAGTTATCAGGTCTTCTTTTCAGGGGTCTGTTATCATATCAACTGGCGTCATTTTTCCGACACTGCTATTTGGAGCTTTCGAACACCCCCTCCGAAAGAGGGGAGAGGGTAGGCTCAAGGTTCCCCATACCTACTGCTGCATTACTTAGCGTCAAACATTTTAACTGATTAATTAACTTACGAAATAAAAACTTGCAGCATAAAAAAAATTTCATAAGTGAGCACGCATGCGCGTAACTTTTTTACACTAGTTGCAATATGAACAGCATTGTGTGTTTACAGTTGGACGCATAATGCATTTCTTATTTGTTGGTCGTAGAAAATAACGTATTTACTTTACAGATTCAGGAACCTGTGGTACAAATAGTGATAAGATGGTTTCGTATTTCAATTATGACGGTTCAACGGCCAGTGCCACCTCATGTTCTTATACTGTCACAGCCAATAAGCCCAGCATATGCTATGTTAGGTAAGTAATACAGACCAGTCGTTTTTACTCATTACGAACTCGCAGAATACTGTTAATAATAATAATAACATAATTAATTAAACATATGTTACGGTGAAGGACCGAATGGCGGGCAATCTTAACAATGACCGGCCAATAACCGAAATTAAAAAAAAAATCATCTTTAAGCTTACTTCGAGCCTTTCGGCTTCTGCTGTTCTAGATTTTTACTAACTAAAGCTAACCTGTCATTGACCGGTCGATGTTAACACTAACCGCATTCGGTCATTAGTAGTGACATATGTGAATTATTGACGAGTAAATTGTTAATGATCTGTGGGGGATCTGTCTGATATATAAATATGAAATGTCACGGTTGGCTGATTTATTTATTTCATTTGTACTTACTCCGTACATCCCTCATATTACGGGTTCCAAGACTTGCGAGCGGATCAAGTCTGGACCCCCCTCTTAGTCCACTAGCTGGTTGCTATGATTCTTGGAAGGATTAAGGGTTGTTCAATTAAACTCAACATTTTAGCTAATCTACTTTAATTATGATACGGTTTAAATATTTACACTAATTACACTAGACTTACAATTACGTAGATACAGCTAAATCCAAATGAGACATTCACACACACTAAACACTGGACTCTTTAGCACTAATCACTAATTTGTCCACTGGACACCACAGTCCTGACTGACATCCTCTAAAACCATTTATCTCTCACATGTCTTTAGCTGGGCACTACATTAACGTTCATACGGAATTACTTGTTACATTTTACTAGTCCAACCGAACACCCTAAATGACTCTAACCCATGATGAACAAAATCTCACATTAAAAACACGACTTAAATTCACGACGGTTTAAAATGAACTCTCAAACATGACTTAAACACTACGATGGTTTAAGCTGAACTAATTAAAACGCGACCACCCTGAAATGCCTACATCGCCCAACTGTTAAATGTCATTTAACTCCTCTTGACTGTCTGTCTTGTACTATCTTAAAATTCATAATTTATTGGTGATAACTCAGATAAATATCCCATTAGAAAATAGCCCAATCATAATATTTATATCTCAGACAAAATTAATTATTATTTATGTGCTTATGGTTGATGTATATTTTTAACAGAATAATTTACGATTAGCTTTTCATTTTACATTGACAAAGTGTCAAATTAAAATAATAAAGTCTACCGTTATCTTAAATGCCCTTTTTTAAAAGTTTTTTTTTTATCGTTTTACAGATTAAATATTTTACTCTAATTGATTATACTGAATTTATTTATGAAATTTTATTTATGAAATAATACCAAAATTACCTCCCTTACAGATCTAGATTTTCTTCTTAAAACGTTAGTATTGTGTCAGGAAAAATAAAAATACGGTTACATTTGGTACGTTTCGCGTTTATTAAGTTAACACATCTTCAGCCAGAATAGTAACAGTACTTAGCAGTCGAATGATAAAAAACATTTATTCAAAAACTTTTTTATTAAGAATAAACTCTTTTTCTTACGTGTTGCATACAAAACTTTTTCTATTGCCGTTAAAAGGACTGCAAAAAGAAACTGCGAAAAAAATTATAATATTATTTTTTTACATTTCAAATTTAATTTGTTGAATTTCTTTTCTGAATTTTAAAATATAGATATCGATAAATCAAAAAATATTTTTATTAATTTTTTACAGCATTTTGAAGGGTCGCAGATATATTGTATGAGACACATAAGAAAAATGGGTCATTATCTCATTCATGCGATTTACAAAACTCGGCTACGCCTCGTTCCTTCCTTTCCTTACTCGTTGCAATTAAAGCTATTATTTTACAGATTAGAATTTGAACTGTTTGAATCAGCAAATCCAACCCAAGCGGGTACAGGCACAGGTTTTCAATGCCAGTCAGATGCGTTTTCAGTCACTACACCAAATGGTTTTAAAGTACCAATCATATGTGGTTACAACACCGGACAGCATAGTAAGTAAAAAAAAATATTTTGGATTTTCGGCACTGTTATATGAGCTCCTGTGTAGATCACGTATGCAGTTTAGGAATATGCGTTCCGGTCATATAAGCTATAAAATAGCCAGCTAATTGGGGCGACAAAACATTCAAGCAGCTTTTCATAATACATTTACCTTTAACCCTTTACTGCATAGTGTGCCACATTCCGATTTTTATTTTTTATTTTACTTTTAAAACTGAATCAGAACGTTACTTCATGAATGTTCATATGTGCCACATACACAGCAATGGATCCTGCAGTATCTCAAGTAATGGGCTGCAATAGATTTGAGGATATCAAGCGGAATTTGCACTTCAACAATAACTCTGAATTTATTGAGAAAGGACAACTAGAAGACGACCTTTTCTTTCAAAAATTCGAGGGCGACTGCTTTTAATCCCTAATGATGAACACATAGCAATTGACGAGTAAATAATACGGAATCATTTTCTTTTGGAACATAATGTAGAATCATAATGTTCCATGTATGGCACTAACCCTACATTATTATTTTAATTATTATTTTTTCATAAAAATAATAATTAATATTTTAAATTATTTTTTCTATTAATAAGAACCAATTCCTAATGCCCCTGAATTATTTCAGCCAAAAATAAAAATTCATGCAGTAAAGGGTTAAAAAGCGAACCATTTCAGGCGACGAAGCAGAGTTATATAATATTTATAAATATATATATATATATATATATACTATATATTTTTTGACTTCTGTTTCAAAAACTATACTATATAGGGAAAAATTGCTAAGAGATATGACATCTGGTGGGATTTTAAGCAACTACAGGAATAGACAATCTATCGCGCTTTTTACATTGAATTATATGGGATCAAAATATATTTTTGCATTTTACTATAGTTTAGTTGTTATTATATTGGTATATTGTTACGTTTTGTTAAGTTTTATGTTATTTTGTATTATTTTAAAATCAGTTTTAAATTGTTTTTACTGGTATCAAGTGATAATAAGTGAAAATAACCTTAAACTAAAGTGGAAGACAACAAAAATCATGTTGAAGTCGAACTATTGTTGGTGTGTATCTGAGTGTAATTCGTGGATTAAAAGAAATCCATTTCAACCTAAAAAAATAATAAAAACATGCCTAAAATTATTCTTATTTATTAATATTTGATGTTATAATATTTCACTGATTATTTTGCATAAAAACACGTATTAATAATAGCAAAATTACAAAAACCACCAGTAAACATTAAAATTCACGTTGTTGGCCATATGATTATATATAATGAATGTCTATTTTGGAACTTCCAAGTATGCCGCAACAGCGCTGCGATCTTAAAATATTTCCCCTATAGTCGGATTGCTGATAGGTGACTGTTACATGTATGTATCAAGTAGTGCATTCATATAATAATCTAGTTACCATTTTTCAGCGATTTTAAAAATGTTTTTTGTTATTTGTCTTAACTGTCAGTGTCTGGTAATAAATATTAATTAAAATATGGCTTGCAGCCAATTATTAAATTCACAATGCATCATACCATTCTAGAATAATTAATAAAGCACCAACAAGTAACTCATCTATAATCGAAATTCAAAATTGGCTGATAAATAATAACATAACGTTTTCAAAAAATTACTTAAAATGTGATGTTTTAAAAATTGTTAAGAAAGAAAAATCTGAACCAGTTTATTTTATTGATACATTGGCACAAACATATGGTCATGAAGTACTAAGATTACCTCCTTATCACTGCCAGTTTAACCCTATTGAACTAATTTGGGGTATAACAAAAAATTGTTGATAGACATATTGGTCAAAACGGATATAGTGATAACGAAGTTTTGAAAATGTGGCAAGTAGCCTTTGATAAGAACAATACAAAATAATAAGTGTACACAAATGCTTCCACGGCTGCAAGCACGCCCGTCATGGATGTCGTATACTATAGACCCGAGTTTCCCAAACTGTGCTCCGCGGAGCACCAAGTGCTCCGCTGATGACTATTAAATAAAAATCGTCAGCTGCCGACATAACGGGGTGAAGATCGTCAGTTACATCACTGATTACATTATCAAATGCTTAGGCTAAATGCCCGCTCAGCAATTATAATCCCTCAGCTGACGGTCTTACCCCCATTGTGCAAACATCTGATTGTTGTTTTTATTATTTTAATTATATAATAAGTTCGATGTATAAATTTCATTGAATTTGAAATGACTTTACATATTTTTTTTTATAACAGATATATACAAGCGACTGACGTATAATCCCCCACTACGCACACAGCTGACTTTTTTATTATTATTATTATCACTTAAACAATAACAAAAATAAACAAGTGCAAATTTTCAAGTGGCTTGAAATGACTTTACATTTTTTTTTTTTTTACAAGGTGTGCATTTTCTCACAACCAGCTCCACCACGTTTCTGGCGGCGGACGCTTGTTTTGATTATTAGCAATATATAAACTAACAATTACAAAAAAAATTAAGCGGGATGAAATGACATCAAAAATGCAACGCTTCTCCCGGACTGTAACTTAACAAACTTTGTCTAAGCATAAAACAAAACAAACGTCAGCGTAACTCTTATCTATTGGTTATTATTGGCGCCCAATACATTACCCAAACTAAACACACCGATAAACATTTACAGATTTGTCTGCAAACATTTATATTTACTGTTTCGAAAATGTGTCATTATGCGTGCCATATAAGGTACGCTAGTATCTCATGGATTCATTGGGTTTCTATGCAAAAAATAGTGCTTTATCAACACATGTAATTCACTTTTTTCCATTGCTACAATGCTTAAACCTGTCTACTTCCGAACGCTTTTAAAAAAGTTCTGTTTCACAGATCTACTTGATACTTAGTGTGTATGTCTAAAAATAATGACAAATATCAGAAATAATATTAAATTTGCGATTTGACCACCATCTCTTATCGAAGTCAGTGGACTTATCAAACACTGCTCGTATTACAGACTAGCGGTACTAAATACAGAGACTTGTCTCTTGAAGTTCAAATGAAAAGTTTTATTGTTTATAACATATTTGTATGTAATATTGTTTATGTTTCCAGTGTTTATACCTATGAACGCAAGTAACAGTGAAAACTCTGTAACCCTTTCTTTCACTCTGGCTGCGAGATCAGCTGTAACTACAGCTCTAGGTACTCCAAAATGGCGAATCAGGGTCGAGCAGCTCGACTGTCCTAGCAGGAAGAAATATTGGGGATTCAATCAAAGAAGTGATTCCTGGATTATTCGTAAGTAAATGCAATTAAAGTCAGAATAATAACCCAGTTTCTCATACAAAACTAACCATCTCAAATAAAATTAGCTATAATGTACACAAATTTGCATCGATATTTTATCTACAGTGCATCCCTTTGATTTAAGCGGAACTAAACGGAAGTTTCGTTTTCTTAAGTTGTCACGAACACGGAGTTTGCCTATGTTAATTGATGTTTCATATTGGCATTTATTATAAAAAAATATACGAAATGTGATCAAAAAAGTCGTGAAATTTTTTAAATTCCCGCACTACATTTTTCGGATTGATTTTTTTGTTGTTGTCATATTGGTTAACCTGTAATTGATGACTTTTTAATTGGATGTGTAGTTTAGATTTAACAGCTAGTTAAAGGAGTTGTGTTTCTGTATATTTGGAGATTTGCTTGGAAAATTAAATCAATCAACGGTTGTTTTAGAAATTAAACCTTGCCGACACTGTTATTTTGGATGTTTGCCATTGATGATAGTACTAGGCTAGGTACAACAGTACAACATAATGAGTATTAGTATCAAGAAGATGTAATACTTCATGAGTATATAAAATATATTCGGACGTTTCGGAATCTGTTTCCATCTTCAAAGATCACGAGGAGGGATAAATATTTCAATTTACTTCGAGATTTTATATCGGGTATTGTAAGAGTGGGACCAGGCTATAGGTGTGTTGCTATTGGTTGGATGGTTGGGATCAGCTATACAACTCATGAACAACTCATTACCACACAATAATGTGACAAACAACCTTAATCCGGTTGTTAATCCTCCGCAGGTAGTCCCGTCCCTACCTATAACTGATCCTAAGTAGAGTTTCTGGACTCGACTCGACTGGACTCGGACTCATGGAATATTTGAATAATTACTCGGACTTGGGACTCGACTCTAATATTCGACGAGTCCACGTTTTTAAAATTAAGTAAAAACCAGTAAATACAAAAGGTGCTTTCTAGAAAAGTTTTGATAGTACTCGTTATAGTCTATCTCAGAAAGAGCGATAGTAATAAATCTTTTTGTCAGGCATTTACCAGTGGCGTGCACATTTTAAACACGTTTAAATTGGTTTTGTGTATTTCTATTTATTTACTGTTTATCATTTTATTAAACGCACGCCTGTGACCATATTTATCATATCATTAAACGCATGCCTGTGACCATATTTTTCTTCAAAATTTTAGGGTAACATTTTTATGATCTATTGTGTTTAACCCTAGATCGTATTCCCATATAAGATGTGCGGCACATCGATTGTTTCTTAACCCTGAAAAGACACAGTGGGGTTTTTAAAACCCACGCAGGTATAAAAATCTGCGTACGCATGCTGAAAAGCTATTGTACCTACTCCAACCCCAATGTAAATTCATTTTCAGTCAATTGTATTTTTTTTATATCTTAAAAAAACATTATAACTTACAAAATGTGTAATATTTTATTTTCGTATTTTGACAAAAAAATACAATTATTTATGATTTTGTTTTGTATTTGCTATCTTAAATACATTATTTACAGTTAATGAAAATGATTGGGTGAAAAAAAAGTTCTAATAAATAACTAAATTAAAAAAAAAATATAGGGTCTGCGGATATTTTTTAAATTCTGGGAATTGTGCTATAATTAAATTACGCAGTACTTATAGGCAATGTTATTCGTGCCAGACAAGTCTTGACATGTTTATGCAACTATCTAGTGCAATATTGTTCAGTCTGATTTAGGTGTTCGACTGATATAGACGCGTTTTCATAGCACTGTTTTTGTAACCATGGAAAACGCAGCAAAATCTCCAAGAGCAATAATTTTCTTTTTGTGGAAAGAAGGTGTGAAAACATCAGAAATTATACAGCGTCTGCAAGGAGTATTTGGTGAGTCTGCAGAATCCAAAAGTACTGTTGATCGGTGAATCGATCGTTTTAAAACCGGTAGAACATCACTAGAAGACGATCCACGCAGTGGGCGCCCAAGCACGTCGGTAAATGAAAGAAATATTATGGCCGTCGAAGACCTACTGAAAGAGGACAGGCGAATGACTACTCGTCAAATTAGTGTGCGCCTAGGGATAGGTACACGACAAGTTCATGACATCCTGCATGATTGTTTGGACGTTAGCAAGGTTTCGCCGCGCTGGGTGCCAAGGCTGTTGGAATAGGTGGATTGAGGAGACACCGAAAAAGTTCTTTGAGGACGGCTTAAAAAAATTAGTTTATCGTTGGGATAAATGTATTCAGTTAAATGGAGATTATGTTGAAAAACTACATTGTAATATTGACGAAAATTAACAAAATAATAAAAATTATAGCTAAATTCCCAGAACTTTGGAAACATCCCTCGTATATGACAATTGGTGACCGAAATTAGAGAACACTAAATGAAAATAACTATTCTAAATTTTTTTGAAGCGTACGAATTTGACTGAGTTCGTATAATTTGGATTGTGGGAAGGGTGACTCCATAAATTACCACTTCGGGTGACACTACTGATAACGGTACCTCTAAGTAAATATAACTTGTCGATCAAAGTTCAATGAATTTGTATTTTTTATTTTAGCTCCCCCTGGCTGTCTGCAATACTGGACTGCACAAACTGGAACAATTATGAACTTTGGATATAATCCTAGTCTCCCTATTGGAAGTAACAACTATATTATTAATATGGATTACTCGATTTGCTTTAAACGGCTGCCAAATACTTGTGGAATGAAGTGAGTATTAGGGTTCTATAACTGAGGGTCATTTATAAGAGGGTTACCTTTTATGTTTGTACAAACGACCACTAGATGGGAATATTGACATGTGTCATTACTATATTCGTAAAATTTGACATTTTTTATTGTGAAATCAGTGGCAGCTTATAAATTGACCGAGTAGTTTGTTGACAGTGAGCATAAAAAAAAACAAGTTTGTGAAAAAATGGATATTACTCGGTTTTCGTTAGATGATATTTTACGATTTTAGTAAAGGCCTATCTCAACAACAATGCATCGATTCGCTTCGTTCAACTTTTGGTAATGAAGCACCAACAGAAAATTGTTTACAATTGGTTTGCAGGATTTCGTCGTGGTCGTGCGTCCGTCAGTGATGAATCTCGTGAAGGTCGACGTGAAAATCGGTTGTGATTCAAAAACACATCGATGCTGTGCGCACAATGATTGAAGAAAATCGTATGTGACTTACCGTGAGATAGAGGCATCCTTTGGTATATCGGCAGACTGCAATATATTCGATTTTGAATGAACATTTAGCTGTGAAAACGATCTGTTCCCAATGGATTCCGCATAATTTGACCGAAGCTCAAAAAAAGACTCGTGTTAATTGGTGTAAGGGAATGCTAAAAAAAATTAACCTAGGCGCTGCAAAATCCGTATACAACATCGTTACAGGTGACGAAACTTGGATTTATTCATATGAACCGGAAATTAAGCAACAATCCACTGTTTGGGTCTTCCAAGATGAACCACAAAAGTTGTTCGTTTACGAAGCAATTCTAAAAAAATGATCGCTTGTTTCTTCGGTTGTACTGGACATATCGCAACCATTCCTTTAGAGCAGGAGTGGGCAAATATTTTGGCTGTCGGGCTAAATTGCAGATGAAAATGTGACCGCGGGCAAAAAAAAAAAAATTGTTTCTAATTTTAAATATTGTTTTTGTATATTTTATAAATTTTAAAAGCTAAATTTTTAAACAAAAACGTGTATTTATTATGCGTATTAAAGAAAAAAATTAAAAAGAAAATTGAAAAGAATGAAAATTTGAAAGAATATTTGACAGTCAGTAATATTTTCGTAAGACACAATAATTTAGAAAATGTTTCGATGGCCGGATTCAGCCCGCGGGCCCCTTTTTGCCCAGGCCTGCTTTAGAGGATCGGAGAACAGTTAATGCTGAATGGTTTACAACAATTTGTTTGCTAGAAGTCATCGACAAAATCAGGAAAAGCCACCAAAAATGTCGCATCATGACAATGCAAGCTCCCACACAGCACGTCAAACAATTGATTATTTGAAGGAGAAAACATCGAATTAATGTCTCAATTCCCATATTCACTTGATTTATCCCCTAAAGACTTTTTTTTATCCCCAATGTCAAACAAGAAATGCGTGTACAGCGATTTTCATCACGCTGTTGAAGCCATGTTTTTGACTTACCTTCAGAGTGGAAAAAATGTTTCGAGAATTGGTTTGAACGCATGCAAAAGTGTATAAATCTTAAAGGCGAATATTTTGAAAAGCAATAAAACAGTATGTACCAAAAAAAAATGTTTTCTTTCTTAGTTTTTGTAAAAACTTATAAGGTAACCCTCGTATATTAAGAAGGTTGCGTTAATTCTAAGCACTGATTTTAATTTATAATTTTAATATTGTGAATGGAACAGAATGTAATATTACAGAATTATTATTTGTTTTCAGGATAACTGCACTAGCCTTCCAGATGTCAGGTACTGCTAATGACTGCGGGGTTTCGGCTGTGATGGACTATCTCTTCATGCCGGAAGCCACTACAGTAACAACTGCTGGAGCCGCCACAAATACCAATTCTAGGTTGTGCGCCACAATGATAACTACAACTACATTCGCTCGAAGTAAGTTTACTTAACTTGAATTTATTTAAACAAGACGATTATAGATTTAATAATAATAAAAATAATTACATTTACGGTAACGTCTGGTGTTTACTGGCTCTTCACCAGTAAATGCAGGATTCATACACTCTTCTTGGGAAAAAAATCTTCGGGAAGATTTTTTGGCCCTTTTCGCTTTTCATTCTGAACGTACCCGGCTTGGACAAAATAAGTTCAAAGTTCGTGCTGATGATCTCATACGACTAAATAAATTTATTGACGAGTAAATTTCCCCTTAGAGTAGTCTCTGGGAAATCGACTGTGCTGTATACGCTGCAGCAGCTTTGCTGACGCCAAAGCGGGCTTTGGCCTCAAAGGCATTGAATAGCAAACTGCGTATATAGCAATTAGAGAAGAAAATGACGCGTCCACGCCAGGAAGCTTCTCACATTCAGTGTGCTATTGATACTTTACGAAATATTAAGCCGCTAGGTATGCGCATAAAACAACTGCGTATAAAACATCACACACTGAATTTGTCCACTCTCACTCTGCTAAAGCAGAAAGCGGTGGACAAATTGAGAGCACTAGCCCTGGTAAAAAAGAAACTGGTCAACCGGGTTAGGACCATGGAGGAAAATACTATGTTCCTCACGAGCCCGTCGCACTTTTTCATGGCCAAACCTGAGGTTTCTGAACCGTTGTTATCAGTCGACAGGACAGATATTCTGGAGGGAGGAATTCTGTACACAACACCTTACAGATCCTCAGGCATGCCCCCTTGTTACCCCGGAAAAAGTAACACGTGCTGTTTCACAAGCGCGCAATTTCGCTGTACAAGAAGTTGAAGGTATCGTTGCTTTTTGGTGGAAGTCCCTCACTAGTGTACACGGCCATCTTGCACGAAATTTTACTTCTTTTATCCGTGGGGGAATACCATCTTGGTTATCAGAGGGGCGTACAGTATTAATCCCCAAAAAAGGTGATTTAACCAACCCAAAAAACTATAAACCTATTACTTGTCTCAATACGCTGTATAATCTTCACCAGCGTATAAACGATATGGTACTGAGCTCCATTGTCTCTGTTTGGTCAGACATCTACGAACAGAGAGGATCGAAGAGGGGACAGGCAGGTTGCAAAGAAAACCTTATTATCGATAGGTCAGTCTGTCATGACGCGGCGTATTTCAAACGCATCCTGTCGATGGCTTGGGTGGACTACTGAAAAGCATATGACACTACGTCACATGCTCTCAGTCTAACATTATTGCGCATATTACGAGTCCACCCGGAGATAGAGAGATGCAGTGGGCAACTCATGTTCCTCTGGAAGACACAATTCGTTGTTCCAAATGGATCAACCACAATGTTGACAGGGTGGATATATGTCAAGCGTGGCATTTTCCAGGGAGATTCCCTAAGCCCGCTTCTATTTTGCATATCATTTGTTCCCCTATCGATCGAGCTCAGACGCGGCAGTGGCTACATGGCAGGTCCCCCGTCGAGACGTAAGCACAAAATTACCCATCTTTTTTATATGGATGATTTGAAGCTCTACGCCTCGAACGAGAGAATCTTTTTGGCCGCCTTAGATGCTGTTGCTGTTGCTGCGATAAGTATGCAATTCGGGTTGGAAAAATGCGCTGTTTTTCATATCTACAGAGGAAAAGGTTTAGACAACGGTGAAGACGTTCAATTCGATGGGAGCATTTTAAAACATCTTAATGCCGAAGGGTCTTACACATTTTTAGGCATCAGTGAGAGGGGTGTCCAAGATGTAACTCTTATTAAACAGGCCTTTTGCAGCAAGTATATGGCACGACTTAGGCAGATATGGAGATCATGTCTGTCTGGCAAGAACAAGATCGCTGCCACAAACATGCTTGCTGTCCCATTAATTTTATACACTTTTGGTGTAATGAAATGGAATGTTGATGATCTTAAGGATCTCGACAGAAGAACCAGAAAGATAATGAACATCACCCGAATACTCTATCGAATAAGTAAAAATAAAATGTGTGTTCCTATTTAAAATATGAAAGTTGCACAAAGTACTTTGAGAACCACTAGTCGAAATAAAAAATTGCTTCACTCATTGATATTTTCCAATATTTTGAGGGCTTGCGGGATATTAGAAAAAATTGGGTTCGTCAAGTTTATTTTTTGGAATTCTAAACCGGGACACAAAGGGTACCTTTTGGGACGTCGGGACAAATGATGCAAAACCGGAACTGTCCCGATCAAACCGGGACGTCTGGTCACCTTAGCCTCATTACAAAAACAAAAACTAACTAAAGTTATAATTTAAATGCATAAAATTGCTATAAATATTATTCTTAATTTCTAAATAAATTGTAAAATATAGATAAATGAACTGTTCAATTATTCTATTTTCTTATTTTCAAATAATTTAAAATTTAATTAAAATGTATTATTTTTACAAATCTGTCACATAAATATATATATATATATATGTATGTATGTATATATATATATATAGATAACAATTGAAAATTTAATTAAAATTTATTATTTATACAAAACATAAAAAATAATTAAGAAAAATAAATAAAATAATATTGGAAATCAGTCCGAATCATCAATGGATTCTTCTTCAGTTCAAGTTTATATTTAATCGACACTATAACACAAACGTAATACGGACGTAAATACATATAATGGCAACACAAATTATGAATATGGCGCTCGTTGCAGCAAAGAATATGACAGTTGACAGCGCAACAACTGTTGTGTTTAGTACCAGAGGCGTACGTACATTAGTTCATTTTCAGACGACTTCATTTTAAAATATTTCTCTTAATATATATATCCTAAATTAATTTCAAATCTATTTATTCACTGGATTTTATATTCTAACATTATTTTAACATATACCTCCGTTTTACTTATTTGAAATAATAAGTAGTAATATAATCACTGTAAACTTAGTTTGTACGTCTATGTTTACAAATTTGGGTTAAAATAACAGAGACAAATAGAATAAGTTGATACAGAAATCTATTTTTCTACAGTGTAAACTTTTCCACATACTTACCCAATTCAAAACAAGATCGAAATAGCTCCTATCTTACCCACACTCCGTTCTTAAAAAAAATGAAGTATAGACGTGCAACGAAAAAACTAAAAACAGATTTGAAATCAGCAACCAAAAATCTATCTAGTTAACCAAAAATCATGTCTGATGAAAAAAGTTTGGTGATCAGTTTTATTAATAATAATTAACTTAACCTAATCTTGTGATTTGTTTCAGATAAAGGATATTATCCAGAATATTTGCACTTCTTCACAGATACTCTAGCAGCTGCCCCCACCACTGAAAGAGGCTGGATGCTTAATTTCCAAATGTTAGCAACCGGCAGCTGCGTCTAGAAAACTTCTTTTTTTTACTGTATAAGCCATTATTTTAAATACACCTAATGTAATTTATTTATTTATTTTAATAAACAAGTATCTTGTTTCTATATATATTCATTTTTAAAGTTTAACAGGAGAACAAATAATGACATTTTAATTAAATTGTTTGATCATCAGGGTAATTTTGTCTCACAGTCAAAAATTAAGTTGACAACACATATTTTCAAGTAATAATAAATAATAGATACCCAAACGCCTACCATAGACGCACAGGGGTCAAGTAATAAACAAATGCTAATGCGGAGACTACACGTAGTACTATATAGGTACTATGTATGCTACGTATGCTTTGTATGTTATGTTTACTACGTTCGCTACACCAAGTGGCCACACTAGATACGATTCGTACGACACACAAAGAAAAAGAATTAAATTTATTTTTCTGTCGTCATAAGCAGAGCCCGGACAAAAAAGTTTTTAACTGTCTATTAGTTCCTAATTAGATTTGCCAGTAGTATGTCAATTTATTCGTTAAACTCATATATTTTAAATTTATATTAATAACTAAAAAACTAATAATTAATTAAATATATAATATTTTATATATATTATATTAAAATGTATAAATTAATTTAAATAATACAGAAAACAATATATATATATATATATAAATATATATATAGTTGAATGTAGTTCTTGATGAAAATCGTATAAGGAGAAATAAAATTCTTATTTACTCGTCAAAATTTATTAATTAAAATATACTAAGAGACGTTTCGACTGTGAAATCCAGTCATCTTCAGTCTATAAATAAAATACAAGGTTTTACAATTTTTATAAAAAACAGTCATAAAAATAAAATGAAACATTAAATGTGAAAAATATATAAAAAATCAAGTTAAAAAATATAAAAAAGAACATACTAAGTAAACAAAGAAGAATTTGAAACAATAATTATAAACAATAAATAGGTAACAACTTGAAATTATAAAAAAATTTAAAAAATTTAAAAAATGGCGCCTAGCTCCATTTTGTAAGTCAAAAATTAAAAATATGAATACTATTAAAAAAAGATCTTAGAATCATAGAAAAACCATATATATACAAAAATATGACGAAAAAGGAAGTGTTCTTAACTGGAAAAACTTACCTAAAGTAAATTGAACTATAAAATAAAAAACTTCAACATTGCCAAAACTAGACCACTGGAAATACGTGGTGGTGCGACATGTTGTATCGGACAGACAATCCGTTACTAACACGAGACCTAGACAGCCATACGTCATATGCTGATAAGCCAAAGACAAAATGTAACAAGAAAATGACAATCAGCTGATGACTAGGAAATAAGTTTAAAATATGATTTATCTAACCCGACCGTGTCTGTTTTCTTGTTAACACATTTATCTTTGGCGGCATGAATGTGCAGCATCTCTGAGATCATTCTTTTTTGCAAGTGACTTTCTTTGTCTAAAATTTTTACATTCTCATAATTAAAAATGTGACCTGTGCTGTTAGTATGTACTGCTAAAGCTGTGGAATTAGGTTTAAGTCTAACGTCACTTTTGTGCTGGTACAGGCGTTTTTTCAAAATTTGTTGTGTCGTTCCTATGTATATATATATATATATATATATATCCAACAAAGTTATTGGGAATATTGGTAGAGGAAACGTAAACTCAATATTTTCATGTACCCGATATTTCGGTCTTACAAGTAAAATTTTAAGAGTTGCCTCTGTTGTAACATATTAAAAGAATAAATAGATTAAAGTTAAAATATTTCTCCTTTGTTCTCTAATCCATTTCTTCATCAATCGAACTACTTGTCTGTCGTAATTCTGCTCTATATCTTTGAAGAATTCATCATAAATATGTATTTTAAGTTATTCCGTGTGTATATTATATCCTACAAAGTTATTGGGAATATCGGTAGAGGAAAAGTAAACTCAATATTGTAAGTCCGTTTTTAAATTCATGTTTTAATTTTATTTATTTCAATAAAATATTTTTCAGCCCTTGAAAAAGGTCTGAAAACTCAGACCAAAATATCGGGTACATGTAAATATTGAGTTTACTTTTCCTCTACCGATATTCCCAATAACTTTGTTGGATATAATATACACACGGAATAACTTAATATAGGGGAGACCAGTCTATGTTGGCACCCTTATTGAAAAACGTCTATTATTAATTAAAAATTTATAACAATAGTTTTAGTAACATAATGAAAATATTATGCAATGTTTGTTCTTTAATATCCCGCAACGTCTAGACTGAAAAAATTATTCTACAACAGTAAAAAATAAAAAATAAAAAAACCTAGAATGTGCCATCATACCTTCACATATTAAGGTTTGATGGCATACCTGATGCTTAATATTTTTAAATCCTATTTTGGTAATAATTAATAAAAAAACAATTGTTCATTTCAAAATTATTATATTTCAAACAAATATTACAAACAAATTGCATAGATAAATTGTGTTGTTTCCTTAAAATTAATGTTTATTTCAAAGATATTTCATTTAAAGTAAATATTATAAACAAATTTAATACAAAAATTGTTTTATTTTCTTAAAATTAATGTTTATTTCACAGATATTTTACGGAGGTATTTCAAACAAATATTACAAACAAATTTCACACACAAATTGTTTTGTTTTCCTATTTATGCCGGCACATTCGGTATGTGCCCAATTTTGGCATGCCTGGCACTGGACGCAGAACTCTTTTGGCCTAGACCTTGCATATAGTTCATTGCAATATATGCAGGCTGTATCTGAGCCGTCACTGGCATATGTTGCTCCCACTTCATCCCCATCATCTTCAATAAGAAATTCTCTAATTATTTTAATTGTGGGTTTATTTTTTCTTAGCGATTTCTTTCTTTCTTTTTCTATTTTTTTCAATTCCGCAATTTTTGAGGCTGTAATAGCAGGTGTTGTCCTTTTTTTTTCATTTGACGTTGATGCCATTTGAGGCATTGGTAATAGAATATTTAGACTTGTTTTTATCTTGTTATTATTAATTTCACTACTAGGTGGAATAGTTTCAATTTGTATGTTTTCAGTAGAAGGACCAGCAACGTTATCATTTAACATAGTTTGATCAACGGCCTCATTTAAGGGTAATGGTTCTGGGACATGTACAGTTTCATTAATACCTCTTTCATGATTATTCTCATCTAATTCAGAATACGTGATATTAGTAGTCTCAGCCGCAGCAAATGCATAATCAGGAAATATATCAGGGTTTAAGGGCCAAATTCCCGTTTTTCGGAACCAGCTGAGGGCATTGTCTATAGTTGCGGCTTTCTGGTAGGCATTGCTAAACAGTTCTCCAACTTGAGCATGAGTCACAACACGTCCAGGATTGCATCTCATCCATTTTTGTATTTCGTGATCGTAATAAATAGTCAGTGGCCCATAAACACTTACATCGAGAGGCTGAAGGCGGTGCGTAGTATGAGGAGGCAGACAAAACATTATGATACCACGCTGTTTAGCGAACTCTAAAACCTTCAAATTTTTATGACTGCTGTGTCCATCCACTATTAACAGCACTTTTGAGTCAATAGAAGGTTTTACAAAATCAACAAAATGTTTCAGCCATTTCAAAAATATTTCTCCATTAACCCAGCCTTTCTCTTGACACAAACCTAAACATCCTGGAAGCGCGTGATCCAACAAATCCTGCTTAATTTTTTGTCTGGGGAATATAATTGTAGGTGGTACATAAGTTCCAATGGCATTTACTGCACAAATTACTGTAAAATGTTTTCCTCTCTCAGCGCTTGGTATTATTCCAACTTGTTTACGTCCTTTTGTGGCAAAAATTTTATTGGATTTAGAGTGTACAGTAGAAAATCCACTTTCATCAACGTTCCAAATCTTCTGGGCCAAGAAATTATTTTCCTCAATTACTTTAGTGATCAAGTTAAAAAATTCTTCTATTTTTGGCTTATTAAATGCTTGGGCTCTAGCTACAGAAGTTTTTTCTGGAAAACGTAAACTTATAGAAGGATTTCTGCGCAAAAACCCTTTTACCCAGTCCCACCCAGCTAGTTTTATTTTCTTGTTGAATCGATGTTTCAAGTTATTTGACTCTGCCAAGTCAAATGCTAACTTTCGCAGTTCTATCATATTGAGACCGAAAAAACGATCTAGATCTTTCAAATGAGCCACCAATATTTCTTCTATTTCATTATTAAATGTAGAAAGCCGCCCTCCCAAAAAACCCTTGGTGGAATTTTTTGCAAAACTATTCTTATCATGATATCTTCTTCGAAGTGTGGTTGCTGGTACATTATAAGTTTTAGCAGCCAGTTTCCAACCCATCTTTTTGGCGGCGACGTCAGCTAAAGCTAACTGCATGTCAGCTTCGGTCCACGACTGTCTATTTTTAATATTGGCGTCCATATCTAAAATAATAATAATAATAACAATAATAACATATAGTTACAATATATATCCGGCTATGATGGCACCCTATACCAACATATCCGGAGGTGTAGGGTGCCAACATTGCCGAATGTCAACATAAATTTCATATTATTCTAGCATGATCAAAACATAACCTTAGTGTATTGTCTCTACAACAAACAAACATTTTTAACTTCCATTTTACACCTAAATTATGTTTAGTGTAATAGAATAACAAATAAAGAAGTTATTGACTATTTATGTACTTACCGATTATATATTAAGGTGAGGTAAAATGAAAAATATAGTATAACATCTGTAATTGTTATCAGTACGCGCCAAATATTTCACAACACTAATATATGTAAAATACACATACGTGTGTATAATCACGATGCTGGTCGAAGTATAGTTCGGTAGATATCGTCGGTATGCCATCATAGCCAGGGTGCCAACATGGACTGGTCTCCCCTATATATATATGATAGAACGCTTTATAGCGTTCATGATAATATCAATTAAAACACACAAATCCAAGCATATATATATATAAGCTTTTATTACTACGTCTATGTACAATCTGTCACATATATGTCATTATGTTATCGTTACTATCGTAACATATTACAATGGACGTCCAAGAACTAGATCTGACCCTTACACGGCCGTCCTGATCTTGCCGCGTCCTCGCGGCATCTACAAATTTAACTGGAAAATAAAACAACTTATTATCGTAACACGGCCGTCCTGCTACTGCCACGTCCTCGCGGCATCATCAGAATTTAATAACTGCAAAATAAAACAGAGTAAACGAAAACATAATGTTAGTTTTGCCCGTCTCCTTGAGGTTCCTGACCATCCAGAGTTCACTGAACTCCTTGAGGTCCTTGAACATTCAGCGTCGAACAAAACAAACACAACTCTTTGAGGTCCCTGACCATCCAGAGTTCCTCTAAACTCCTTGAGGTCCCTGACTATCCAGAGTCAACAAGACAAACACGACCATTTTAGGTCCAACAACTCCTTGAGGTCCCTGACCATCCAGAGTTCCTCTGAACTCCTTGAGGTCTCTGACCATCCAGAGTGAAACAAAACAGACACAACTCTTTGAATTACCTTGTTAAGTCTTTATCTAAAATTTCTAAATTATCAAGAACAAATTAGAAATACCATACCTCATCATTCTCTTATTGTTTGGCGTCAAATTTCTATACGACCTTTAGCTTATTCTTTATTTAACATTTACAATGTTATCGGAAAATTTATTAGCATCTTGTAGTGTTTTCCAGCCCTTGCTATTAGTTTTAATGTACTTTATCCAAATTCATTCTAGAACATTTCAACTTCTACGCATCACTGTGGCTCACCATAATATGGGTATGCAACGTTTTTGGGTTAATTATTTTTTTACAGTTTAATTATAATATAGCACTTGTATTTTCCATTTTAAAAACTCTTGTCAGCCAATTTTGACATTTCAATTTATTTTTGCAACTGTCAATCTTTCTGTCATTTTCACTTTTTCAATAATTTTCAAAATATTTTATGTATGGAACAACAAAAACTGGCCAAAATTAGTTGTAGGTGTAGGGATCCCACTTCTGATGATAGAACGCTTTATAGCGTTTATGATAATATCTATTAAAACACACAAATCCAAGCACATATAAACATTTATTATTACGTCTATGTACAATCTGTCACATATATGTCATTATGTTATCGTTACTATCGTAACATATTACAATGGACGTCCAAGAACTAGATCTGACCCTTACATATATATATATACAAAAATTTAAGGCATCAATACGATATTGACAAAATTAGCGACTATCGAACGTGTATAAAGAGAATTTCTAGATATTAGACCTGGTTGTAGAAGCGGTTCCGACTGTCAGAAATTACCAGACGTATAAGTATCATCTCGTCTTTTGACTAGTAAACGTTACAAATAGTAATATTTAGTTTGATTTATTGAAAGCAAATAAAAGTTGTTGGTTTATAGTTTGTCTTTTTGTTGTTGTTATTTTAAACATTTTTTAAAAATCGTCAAATTTATTATCAAATAATTAGAGAGACGTTTCTATTGGGTAATTTCCAAAGTCATTTCCGTTTGGAGAGATGGCAACACTTTTATTTTTCAAAATTGCGCCAACATTTAATTTATTATTTAAAAAAAAAAAAACGCTTTCATATTTATTATTTAAATTAACGTATTTACGATTAAACAGATTTAAAAAATATTTCGTTAAAGAGGGAATTCGTCTACCGAGGTACGCACATAAAAATTAAACTCGATTGGATTTTGCATAAGAGAGAAGTAGACTGACGAACAAACAGATGGATATTGGTTGTTTAATATTAGATTTACAAAATAGTTTGTTAAAGCGGGAATTCGTTAAGCGATGTACGCCTGTAAAAAGTATCCTATCATGCAAGTGGCAATATTATAGTCATATATATAAAATTTCATCAAAATCTGACTAATTGTTTTTGAGTTTTGCGTAGACAAACAAACACACAGAAAGACAAAAATTCTGTAAATGGTCAAAATGGTCTAAGCTAACTATATTAATGTTACCAAAGACAAAATAGTAACAACATTTTTTATGTACTTGAAACAGAGTTTCAAACTTTATATATTGATGTACAGATTATTTTCTAAAAATTTTGTCTTTAAATCTATAGTCCAGGGCGGATCTGTTTTGAGATGGATGTTGAGAGGGGGCACGCTAATTTTTGCAGAAATTGCTTCGAAATAACTCACATAACAATAATTGAGTTATCCTCCCCGCCAAAAAGTTCGGGAACATTGTTTAAAAATTGAAAATATTAAAAAATTAAGAAAAAAATCATTTTTTTTCTTCTTTTTGAGCCCATAGCTGTGAAATTATTCATTTCTGAGAAAAGTTATAAGGAAATAAAAGTTTCGTAATTAAATTTTCTACAAGATAGGATTATTTAGAAATTTCAAAAATTGTTAAACTTTCTGCGAAATAGCAATAACTGCTGAAAAAAACACTAAAAAACATGTGTTTGCATTTTACTTTTTTTAATGACTTGTATTGTACTTAGGACCTCCAAATTTCACCCTGTAAAACTTTATGATATGATAAAACATCACTGTAAATTTCATTAGGATCGGTTCGATAGGTTTTGCAAAATAATTTTGCAATCCAGGATTTGCAAAAAAAAATGCAATTTTGCAAAATATTGCAGGACGCAAAGTAAAGCAGATTGAAGGTTGAAATTTTTTTTTACATATAGAAGAACACTTCACCTTTCATCTGCAGAATTGAAATTGGTTAATTAGGACGGCGTTGGGAATTTTTTAAAACAATGTTAAAAATTTTTCGTTATAAATAAATTGAATATCTTTGCAACTACACAACCAAAATTAACTAAGCTCATTGGAAAGGTATTTGAAAGACGCTTTTTTTTAAAAAAAAAAGTGAGGTTATGTCAATTAGTTTCCGAGATACCCCTCTTCAAAGTTGAGCGTCATTTGCAATAAAGTTATAAACAATAGGTGAGTTTTTCTTGATATAACCTCACTTTTTTTTTTTTTAATCGTCTTTCAAAGACCTTTCCAATGAGCTTTTATAAGTAAATTTTGGTTGTGTAGTTGCAAAGATATTCAATTTGTTTATAACGAAATATTTTTTTTAACGTTGTTTTAAAAAATTCCCAACGCCGTCCTAATTAACCGATTTCAATTCTGCAAATTGCAAATGAAAGGTGAAGTGTTCTTCTATATGTAAAAAAATTTTAAACCTTCTATCTGCTTTACTTTGCGTCCTGCAATATTTTGCAAAATATCTATTTTTATTTGCAAATCCTGGATTGCAAAATTATTTTGCAAAACCTATCGAACCGATCCTAATGAAATTTACAGTGTTGTTTTATCATATCAAAGTTTTACAGGATGAAATTTGGAGGTCCTAAGTACAATACAAGTCATTAAAAAAAGTAAAATGCAAACACATGTTTTTTAGTGTTTTTTTCAGCAGTTATTGCTATTTTGCAGAAAGTTTAACAATTTTTGAAATTTCTAGATAATCCTATCTTGTAGGAAATTTAATTACGAAACTTTTTTTTCCTCATAACTTTTCTCAGAAATGAATAATTTCACAGCTATGGGCTCAATAAGAAGAAAAAAAATGATTTTTTTCTTAATTTTTTAATATTTTCAATTTTTAAACAATGTTCCCGAACTTTTTGGCGGGGATGATAGCTCAATTATTGTTATGTGAGTTATTTCGAAGCAATTTCTGCAAAAATTAGCGTGCCCCCTCTCAACATCCACATGACGTAGTATTTTTACAGATCCGCCCTGGACTACTACGACACTGGTTTTCCTTAGATGACATTCTCTGTTTAAAAATCAAATGAGGAACTGACTTAATGACTTGTATAAAAATAAGACCGTTCACTTTCAGAGAAGTTTTTTTTTTGCATACTATTTATTTAACGATTCTTCTACTATTAGGCCTTTAGAGTCATTCATATTATCTACATAATTTATATGCGGTTATTTTATACAAATTTTTATAATAGTTTAAATTTTGATAAAAAAAAAAACAAAAAAAAAAAATCATTAACGAAACAAGACATTCATTAACACGATACATTGATATTCATTGATACTACGGTGGGCATTAGTTATATCATGTTTAATACAACCTTACGGAAACCTGAATAACTTGTATTGAATATGTCTATAGATCTATCCTTTGCTAAGAGATGTTGAAAAATGTTATCATTTTATGTAGTGGACTCATTCCATGATGCTCCGTGTTGGCCCTTTTACATTCAAAGAATGCGTCCCTAATTCTGAGATCACGAGATGGTACCTTTATGGATATCCTGGATAGGATATACGAACAGTCGATCAGATCATTAAATATTTTGTATAAAAATAGTAGGGATGCCAATTCCCTTCTCTCGGCCAAAGTCCAGACACAAAATGTTGCTAATATTTCGTTACTAGGTGTGTATTTTGGATACACCCCTGTCATTCTATATTTTACAACACGGTAATATCGCGTTTGAACATTTTCAATTTTCTTTATATATTTTGCTTGATATGGTGCCCATATAATGGAACCATATTCAAGTATAGGTCTTACGTACGAATTGAATAAGGCAATATATGAACTTTCTTGACGAAAATCTTTTGTCAGACGTAGGACATATCCCACTCTCTTTAACGCACTATTGAGGGTGTGTTCAATATGTTGTTGAAATCTTAACTCCGCATCGAACCATACTCCCAGATCTTTTATTATTTCCGTACGTGTTACTCCATTTATAGAGTTCTTGAAGGTCATTCTGTAACTCAATGCACTGACATAAGTCCGTAATTTTCCGGTATAATTTTACATCATCAGCAAAAATTTCACATTCGGAATTACTACATTTATTATTACAATATTTGAGATGCTGTTGACTACCAATAGAAATAACAATGGGCCTAAATTTGATCCCTGGGGTACACCACTGGTTGAGAAATAATAACTCGACTTAGACCCATAGAATTCAACATATTGAGACCGATTTCGTAAATATGATTCAAACCAAGCACATAACTTGGGAGAAACGCCGAAATCTTTTAATGCCCGAAGTAGTCGTGAATGTCCCAGTCTGTCAAAAGCCTTCGTCATATACTGCATCGACCTGAATTCCGGAATCCAGACCTTAACTTACATAATCCGTTAGGGACAATAAATTGGTGACAGTTGATTTATGCGGCATAAAACCGTGCTGCTTCTTACTAATGGCAGGGGACACGTGCTGAAATAAATATTTGTACATAATTTGTTCAAATACCTTGACCGGAGAAGAGATAATAGACACCGGTCTATAATTTTTTACATTTTTCTTGTCCCCACTTTTATGTATGGGGCATACCCTAGACACTTTCCACTTCACAGGAACAATGTTTTCAGCGAGTGATTTTTGAAACAATATGTGAAGTGGATAGGCTAGAATATTTCCACATCCTTTCAACACAAAAGGCGGGAGCTTATCTGGTCCACAAGATTTTTTAGGTTTTAACTTTCTTATCGACCATTCTACATCCTCCAAAGTAATAGTTTGTAAATCTAGTGAACTCAAATTATTAATTAAATCCTCATTATTGCTGTTTACGTCATTGATATCATCACTGAAAACAGAGGCAAAGTATGAGGCAAAAGTTTCCGCGATTTGGTGACCATCATCAATAATAGTATTATCATCAGTAGTTAAACACGTAAGAATACCTGAATTTTTCTTATTTTTTGCAAATGTCCAAAATTTTTTGGGATCGTCCTTAATATTTAGTTCCATAATTTCAATATAATTCTGATATTCTTTTTTTTAATAGTTTTTTTAGAGTCTTCCTACTTCAGAGAACCTATTTTTGTGATAGTCTATGTCACCGGAAGCGATTTTAATTATATCATGATGGTACTTTTTCTTTTATATGTTCTACAGTTATTGCACTGTCACATATTTTATTTTATTTTATTTTATTTTAAATTTACATCTGTCTTACGCCTTTTCTTCATTCCCACATCTAAACCTTGTAATTATTCTTTTTTTCCCCCGTTTTCCATTTCTTTTAGATACAGCGGTCTTTGCATGTTCCAATTTTTTTTTTGTACTAATTATTGTACCTTGATTCATTTATTCTCTCGCTTAATTCTTGTTGCTGTATGTTCTTCATTCTATCTACCATCTCCTGCATTCTATGTCCACTTTCTCTTTTCCTTATTACTTCTTCTGTTGAAAAGCCTGCGTATTCATACATTTTACTTCTTTTTATCTCCCATTTTGATGTTTTTTTTTTCTGTTTATCTCTATTTTCTAATACCTTCCAACATTCGTTTAATACTTGTTTTTCCGGGTTCTTGGTTATATTTTCTTCGAATCTTAATGGTCTTTTAACAGCTTCTTTTTAGGGTTTTGTAAGTATGACAAAAAAACCCTTATACCGTCATTTTGTCGTCTGTCTGTCTGTTCGGTAAAAATTGTAGCCAAACGGCTAAACCTAGAGAGTTGAAATTTGGCATACTTATACAACTCTTTGACCCGCACATAGGAAAAATACTAAAACATCTAAAAAACATATCCCCCTAAAAATATAAACAAATATGTGCTCATCGAAAAAAAAAATATTTTTTTTAAATTCTGAGTAGGGTATCAAATGAAAGCCCTTAGTACGTGGATTAACGATCAAAATTTTATTTTTGCAAAATAAATTATTTTGATGGGATTTTTGCCAAAGTTGTGCAAAATTTTTTTTGCCCCACACCCTGTAGCCCAGATGGTTTAAACTAAAAGTCTGAAAAAATTCTAAGTAATGTACATTGGTGTGAACCGGAATAGTACAACAGGAATTTTTGATCAGATTATGTTTTCGGAAAATATCGCATTTTTTGTGTTTTTAACTAAAATATGTTAACTATTTAATTCGCTATGTAACTCAGCAGATCAGTAGCTCTTGTGGCGTGGTTGGTTTTGTTGTACGCTTAATAATATAACTTAATCTGCAAACTAGGGTTCGAAACCTGTTAATTTTATTTTTTGTTTTTTTTTGCATTTTTATTTTGTTTAAATTATTTTGTTAAAATTGTAGTTATATTTTGGTAAATGTTGCATTTAATTTTTAAAAGCGTAAATTTAATATCCAGTGGAAAGTGTTGAAATTATAATTTAATTCTATGTTTGACGAAATCAGAGGGCGGGGCTTATGATTTAAGCAACCAATGGAAGCCATAGGCGCAATTTTCAAAATCTTAATGAACCTTGCTATAAAAAAAAACACTGCATATATTTAGAAACTTAAATAATGGTATTAGGCATTCGAATTAAAATTCATAAAAAAATATTTTAACATAAAATTTGTTTTGGCATCCCAAATAATCATCATTCAGTTACTAAATACCTGCAAAACCCAGAAATGTGTGAAAATTCACACTTCACATCACTTTTAATTTTGTACACTTTCGTCTCTTCTAATACTATGTATTCTGGTGTACACCTATCTAGACCC
Source organism: Liopterus haemorrhoidalis (assembly GCA_963971575.1). Lineage (NCBI taxonomy): Eukaryota > Metazoa > Arthropoda > Insecta > Coleoptera > Dytiscidae > Liopterus > Liopterus haemorrhoidalis. The sequence continues at coordinate 9,551,112 of OZ020617.1, forward strand.
AACATCAATTTAAGATACTTATTTTGCACCTTCTTCAGTGGCTCATGCTCCTCCCATTCCCACACTTCCTCTCCATACATGATTATACTTTTTATAAGGCTTCGCACATAAGCATTCTTATGTGATATTCACCCTTAAATTTTCTTTCACCTAAACTCCAGATCTGCGGAATTGCTAGCATTGCCCTTTTATTTAGCTGCTTAATATGTTCCTCTGTTCCTCCATTGCATTGGAATTGGTATCCTTGGTTTTTGGTTTAAAAAAAGCTACCCAAATTAAAAATAATGTAAGTTACCAATTAGTACAAGAAGAGTTCGGCAGATATTACAACAAAACCCGCTGCTAAAATGGACAAAAAGGTCAAAAAAACCAAAATAAATGGAACATCATAAAAATTCGCGAGAAAATACATGTCATAGACTGACCAGTGGCAGACTGTTTTATTTAGTGACGAGAAAAAAATTAATTTAGATAGGCCAGATGGTTATCAGTACTTTTAGAAATATTTTTCTGTTGCTAAATATTCGCAAAAATCTTAAAATCGATACGAGTAAACTCCCATTTCTACTCAACCGATGTTTACCAAAAGTTGATCAACTCGTACCATTGACGGCAGAAGCTTAAATATGAAGTTTCATAAAAATCCTTTTAGCTGAATTTGCTCTGCACGTGTACACAGACAAACAGACGGACGGACGGACGGACGGACGGACGGATAGACGAACGGAGAGACAGACCAACAGACATCATGCTAAAAATAGTCAAAACGTTATGTAGGGACCTCAATTCGTGGAGATACATCGAAATCTCGAAATTTCAAAATCGGTATGATCACAATACCTCCCTTATATATGTTGGCGGTCAGTAAAAATTATATTTAATTAATAAAAGCATTGGTCTAGAAAATATTTACTGACCCAAAGAAAGCGTTCGAATTTTCTAGAAATAGAGATAATTAACTTGGGTTTATTACCTATAATTTTCATTTTTGAACACATTAAAACCCACATTTAATTTATGCAAAATTTCACTTTTATCACCAGAAAGTGAATCATTGAAAACTTGGAAACAAAATAAAAATTCTTCCAACAAAGCTTCACTAATGAAATATTATAATTGATATACTTCTTACCGTTAGCTCGTTAATCATTCCATGTCTCAATAGTTAAGAAGTTTAAACAGTTGAGAAATAAAAAATTCAACATATTTTTTTCAGTTATTAATTTCGGTCAGATAAGTGATTTGACCTGAGTATAAATAGCGGCATGGTATGAACTGCGTAGAGTTTGTTCGCCACAGTCGGACTAGGCATGTGGCACTATGTAATATTATTGGCCCTTATAGGCCCGGTCTTTTGTAGTGTTCTTGAATATACGGAATTTGATGATCCGTACGGTACTTTAGATGCTATAAGTAGGAAAGTGCCACCCGCTCAAGCCAGAGGTAAGGTATTATCCACATTTCTTGAATGTTAGAAGACCAACACTGACTTTTTAATACTTACAATAGACCTAAGAATTGGACTTAACAGTAGGGTGACCAACTATTGATACAACAATGGGTGCGTTTTGTTGGTGGCTGGTTAGAATTACTAGAATTGATGCGCAAGAAAACGACAATTGTGTTCCTGAAGTAAATAAACATGGAATGACATTTGCATGGAGGTTAAGTCATATGGTTGTAGAACAAATAACGAACATATTTCAGCTAAATGGATAAACTAAATAATAAATGCAGAATAAGAAAAGTTTATAATTGAAGCAAATATTCTAGAACGTAATGTTTTAGAACGAGTAATTGAATTGTACCTATATTTTAAGTTTAGATTTATCAATACTGTATTAAAATCATATAGGTATATATTTATGTTAGGACACAAAATGAAAAAATACCTAAAAGTGAAAATTATTTTGAAGCTGTAATACCAAAATTTAAAATTTTCAAATGAACTAGAATACTAGAACAATTAAAAACCAAATGAAAACAACTGCATTCAAATATTACTTTTCATCCCCACCACACTCATTCATTCCAGTCGTTCGACCTCGAGTCATCGAATGAGTAGAATGAATAGAATGAGAATACAGTCGCAACAAAACGCGTATTCTGATTAAACCGAAACCAGAATTGGCACAACAAAACGCACCCAATATCGGCCCGATATCCCAAACAGTTTCCGCCCAAAAAGTGGATTGTTGCTTAGTTTCCGGTTCATATGAATATATCCAAGTTTCGATATATATACCAGTAACGATGTTGTGTACGGATTTTGCAGTGCCTAGATTGAATGTTTTTAGCATTCCCTTACACCAATCAACACGAGTCTTTTTTGAGCTTCGGTCATATTATGCGGAATCCATCGGGAACAGATCTTTTTCACAGCTAAATGTTCATGCAAAATCGAATGTATTGCAGTCTGCGATATGTCAAAGAATGTCTCTATCTCACGGTAAGTCACATGCCGATCTTCTTCAATCATTTTGCGCACATCATCGATGTTTTTTGAATCACAACGGATTACGGTCGACCTTCACGAGATTCATCACTCACGGACGCACGACCCCGACGAAACTCTGCAAACCAATTGTAAACTGTCTTTTCTGATGGTTCTTCATTACCAAAAGTTGAACGAAGCGAATCTATGCATTGTTGTTGAGTTAGGCCTTTACTAAAATCGTAAAAAATCACCCAACGAAAACCTTCACGAGTAATATTAATTTTATCACAAACTTTTTTTAAACGCTCACTGTCAACAAACTACTTGGTCAATTTATAAGCTGCCACTGATTTCACAATAACAAATGTCAATTTTTACGTATTATATAATGACACATTTCAATATTGCCATCTAGTGGTCGTTTGTAAAAACATAAAAGGTAACCCTCGTGTTTGATTAATTTAAAGGCGCCCCGGACGCCAAAACAGCTAGCGACGGCACCGGTACTTACCATGAGCCATATAGTCATAGTCTTTAGGGTAAATGTAAGTAAATCGGATTAATTTTCCAGATTACTACGCATGGTGGTACACGGGCAAATGCAATGGTACAACAGCTGGTGTTACGCAGTATGGCATGTGCCAGTCAAGTGCCACCTGTACTCTCGCTTCAGGAACCTCTGCAGGACAAGGTGGATGCAATAGCATTTATCAATGCTGTATCTGTAAGTATTTACTCCAATCATTATTTTCATTAAGCGTAATAACGTAACTAGAGTGAGAAGGGAGGGACCTAAAATATCCTTAAAAGGTATAAAGACTTTTTCTCAACTTTATTTTAAAATTACTACGATCTACAGAACATAATATATTAAGAACGGACAGTGGTAGCAAGAAAAATTAGTAGGGGAGATGTGGGGACGGTGGCACACATTTTGGTTTTCTGTACATAACATCTTCAATTTTGAACTTTTTAAATAAATCTTTTCGCGACTTAATATTTATAATGTCGTTGTTTAAATAACCTGTTAAAAATTAATGTCCTTATCACGTGCCATTTATAATTAATATTTTTGTTGACCTCTGCAATTGTGCCACTGTACCTATACGTGAGGGTACAGTGAAACTGCATTAGGGATACAGTGGAATAGTAAATATAATAGGTATCTAAAAAATCTGTATATAACTTGTTCACTTTTGTAAGAACAAACTAAATCTGGTTATTTTGGTTACTTTTATAGTGTGTTACTGACTTTAAATGTCAATTAAAAATATTCCTTACGCTGTAAAACCAACTTTAGGTTGATAAGGTTATGATCATTATAATTAAGATATCATTTTTCATTATGACATATGTCAAATGGATCGACATTTTAAAAAAGTGACATTTTTTTAATACCAACATGACATATAGCTTCAAAGGTGCAAACTATTGAAAACAAAATTCCCTCTTAGTTTGTTCTTACAAAAGTGAACTGCTTATGAAAAAACAATAAATTAAAACATCATAAATTTATTTAAATTGTATTTGTCTTGCTTTTTTCCCGCAAATTCCTTAATTAAATCATTAAAATCTATTTGTTGCACTATATCATATTCAATAGATATAATTGACAGATAAGATAAACGCTCTTGTGAGAGGGTCGATCTTAAGTAATTTTTAATTAACTTCAGTTTACTAAAACTCCTCTCACAAGAAGCGGTGGTCACTGGCAGGGTTAGAAATATTCTTAACGCAACAACGATGTTCTGGTACGATTCGACTAATTCGAAATCGTGTATGATCTGTAATAAATTTAGAGTTGCATGTTTCAGATTTTGCATCAGTCCACATACTTGAAACTTGAAAATTTCAATCTCACAACTGAATTCATAACTATTCAAATCTTTATAATATTTGCTTGAGAAATCGGTTGCCGCCTTTTGCAATTCAGTAACGCTCATTGCTACTAAGGACGAGCCAAAAAGAAAAGAAAAATCTTCAAATATAATTTTCATTTGTTTATAACACCAGTCTGTTTCAGTAAGTAAAACGTCAAAAACGTTGGACATTTGCATTGCAAACAAATTTTCTGGACTTAGATTTGTACTTTTTTCTTCTTTAATTCACTTAATTCGTTGTTTGGAAAATTCAGATTCTGTATTCATTTCCAAAGCGACTTTTTTTGTATCCACAAAACTCTGTATCCCGTAGACCTTGTAAAGTGCAATGCAGACCATCAATTAATTTTGTCGCATGGTCTATAGATATATTTTTTGGTTGTACGGCTTTATTTGTTCGGTCAATGCATTGTAATATCTTACTCCATACAGAAAGAGTGCAAATAAATTTGTAATTAATTTGAAATAATAAACTTTTTGCGTTTGATATTGTTTCAGAGTTTGACAAATCAGTTTCAATTCTTTCAAGTTCTTTTTTTACTTCTGGTAGTTGCAAACACAATGATTTTATAGCATTGGCCTTTGACGACCATCTAGTATCTTACAAACAAACTTAATACATAAACACAACTTATATACATCAAAATAAGCAAAGAAAATTACTGAGATGATTTTTTTTTTTTTTTTGAGAGGCCTTTCTGGGCCCTGGGCAAGTGCCCCTATTGCCCCTGCCTAGGTACGGCCCTGTGTACAGTTATCAAGAAATATTGTCTATCAAGAAATGTACATATAATCAACGAATTACTTAATAGGAGTAGAAAATAAAGTATTTACTTTACAGATTCAGGAACCTGCGGTACAACCACTGATAAGATGGTTTCGTATTTCAATTATGACGGTTCAACGGCAAGTGCCACCTCATGTTCTTATACCGTCACAGCCAATAAGCCCAGCATATGCTATATTAGGTAAGTACAGACCAGTGGTTCTTAATCTTTTCGAAGTCGCAGAATATTCTTTATATATTTATATACTGGTGACAAACGGGAACCTGGTGTTTTTTTAATGGTTTTAACTCAGAAGAATTTCAACATATTATGAATTTATTTACAGCAAAATAAATGTCTAGATATGCCATTTCGTAAGTAATCAACAGTGAAAAATAATTTCAATAAACATTCAACATGGGTACCAATGGGATAAAAGAGGATGGTTAATACTGTATCAATGTTCAAGACATTAGGCGTAAGCAGTGTTCTAAATTAAAAACCTATGTGAATTCCGCAACTAAATCTTCCGCAGAATTAGTATAATTTAACCGATTTTGTCATTTGATTCTTATTTATTTTGTACAGTCATTTAAAAGGCCGTAGAAGAAATATTCTGAAATTTTACTCATGTGATTTAGAAAACTCGTCTTCGCCTCGTTCCTTCCTTTCCTTACTTTTTGCAATTAAAGCTATTATTTTACAGATTAGAATTTGAACTGTTTGAAACTGCAAATCCAACTCAAGCTGGTACAGGCACAGGTTTTCAATGTCAGTCAGATATGTTTTCAGTCATTACGCCAAATGGTTATAATGTACCAATCATATGTGGTTACAACACCGGACAGCATAGTAAGTAAAAATATTATTTTTGTTTTTTCCAGCTTTTGATAAGCATCCACTCAGGGCCAGCTCTAGTAAACTCGGGCCCGACAAAAGAATAAAATACGAGTCCACATAAAAAAAAATCAAAAGAAAACCTAGTTTTATGTGTTACTAACTGAGAAATCCTTACTTTTTGAAACTTGATTTGAAATGAAAAATGAATAGTTTCATCATTCTAATAATAATAATATTTATTCCTGTTAACAATAAATTACAATATTTTACAGTCGTCAAAAGTATACATGGTTAGTTACATTAAAAATGAGAAATACATCAAGAAAAAAATAAATAAATAAATATACCTATATATATATATATATATATATATATATATATATATATATATATATATATATATATATATATATATATATATATATATATATATATATATATATATATATATATATATATATATATATATATATATATATATATATATATATAAATCTTTAAAAATAATTTGCCAAAAAATAATGATAGAGAAGAAAGAAATAATGATAGAGAAAAAAGGCTCATGACTACTCCTTCAGTGCACTGAAATCACCCAACAGGTATTCATCAAAACTATAATATGCTTTGTTCTTCAAATAATCTTTTATCTTTGAGGCAAAGTTATTATTTGATAACCTCTTAATCCCACTTGGTAGAACATTATAAAATTTAATAGCAAAATAGTTTAATGCATACCTTGTTGTGGATAGTCTTACGTAATTAGGTCGTATTAAGTCTTTGCCCCTTGTGTTATAATTATGAACATCTTTTTGAAGATGGGTGTCGTTTGAATTAAAATGTACGTGAGTCAAACAATAATATATATATATAGACAGGGAAAAGTCAGAATACCCCAAGCAATGAAAGCATTTTTGCAATCCTCTCTGTAGGCTAAACCACTGATAATTCTAACAACACGACGCTGCAATCCAAAAATTCTGGTCGCATGTGATGAATGGCCCCACACCAATAACGCGTACGTAACGTGCGACTGGAATAACGAGTAATACGCACATAGAAGAACATCTTGAGTGACTTTCAGTTTAAGATTTCTAATGCAAAAAATTGCCTTGCATAAACTTGTGGATGTCCCCTGTACATATTTCTCCCAGCTGAGATTTGCGCCTATTGTAACTCCTAAGAACTTTACCGGGTTGTTAATATCGTCGCATGAAATCCTTAGTGAGAAGAGCAGATTTTGCGTTTTGGTTTCATTAATCGCCAGTTTATTAGCTCTAAACCATTCAGTACTACATTCAGTCATAATTCTATTACAATCCACTAATTGTTCATAGGTAGGACTTTCATTTAAAAATGTAGTATCATCCGCATACAAGATAATCTTGGCATTTTTCATGTACAACGAAAGATCATTCAAATAAATTATAAATAGTAACGGACCAAGAATAGAACCTTGCGGAACTCCAGATTTTATCAATAGCTCTTCAGATTTTTGGCCATTAGCCCACACATACTGTTTCCTATTTTCTAAATATGATCTTAAAAGTGTTACACTGTCAGGGCTAATGTTATATTGACTCAGTTTTTTGATTAAAATATCATGTGGGACGCAGTCAAAGGCTTTTGACAGATCTAAAAAAGTTGCCATACAATGAGACCTTTTTTCTAGAGTTAGTGTTATGAAGTCAATGAAATCTAGAATAGCATGACTTGTAGATCTGCCAGCTCTAAAGCCAAATTGACTGCTATTTATGATTCTATATATATAACTGTATTATATACAGTGTGTCACAGAGAAGCGGGACAACACTAGTATATTCTTTACAAATACATATATACAAATACCAAAAACAAAACGTCATTCACAAATCACAAAAAAATAATTGTAGAAATAATTCTACAGAAAAAATAAATAAACCAGGTAATAGATATACAATTATGAAGGTTTATGAAACATGTAAAAATCAGGACTGTTCTTAAAGCTGTTGATGAACATAGAGTCTACCACATTGTTCGGAAATGAATTCCAAGCACTAAACACACGGCTAGTAAAAAAAATTGCACGCACAAATTTAACAAAGCGACCTTTATTTAGTTTATATTTGTGTCCACGTAATCTACTTCGCAGTAAAGCATAAATAAGGATGACAGGTCACAGGAAAATGAGTTTATTACAAGTCGAAAAATAGTAATCAAGTCTCCGCGTCTATAACAATCTTCCATCTTGATTAGCTTAAGTTGGCGTAGTCGATTTTCATATGATGGTCTGTTAATTCCATAAGGGATTCAAGTTGCTCTTCATGGCACACTTTCGATAAGTTTCATATATTTTGCAAGTTATGGAGACCAGATGGAAAACCAAACTCAAGTTGTGGACGAACATACGTTTTATATAGAGAACGAAATAACGTTAGAGATGGTTTATAAAACGATTTTCTAATAAGGTATATCGTCGAATTTACCTTTTTTACACATTTAATTCCATGCCTAGATCAGCTTAGATTAGACGTGCTGATGATACCAAGATCCACTTGTTTGGTGACGAACTTAATTGGAACTCCATTTATAAAATATTGAACAGGTGGATTCTTAAAAAGGCTATTAAAAAGTCTATTTTTAAGAAGAAAAATTTAATGAATGAACAACTAGAGCTTATTGGTTCTCCGCTTCTAACACCATTTAATCCTTTAGGGTTTTCTATTTTTTTTTGTAATATTGTTTATGTTTCCAGTGTTTATACCTATGAACGCAAGTAACAGTGAAAACTCCGTAACGCTTTCTTTCACTCTGGCTGCGAGATCAGCTTTAACTAGAACTCTAGGTACTCCAAAATGGCGAATCAGAGTCGAGCAGCTCGACTGTCCTAGCAGGAAGAAATATTGGGGATTCAATCAAAGAAGTGATTCCTGGATTATTCGTAAGTAAATACAATTGAGAGAAGGATAAACATCATCATTCTCACAAGCTTTTCATACAATAAACAATCTCAAATAAAATTAGTAATATTGCAAACAAATATTAAATATTCCTTTTACACGTTTTTATTATTTTATTATTTTTATATTTAAATATATTTCTAATTGAAATTATTATTCATAAAAATATGTACAGATATTCTAGACCAGGGTTTTACAAACTGTGCTCCGCGGTGCGTCTACTAGTGCTCCGCGAGCAGATTAGTCAGAAAAGTAAAATAAAGTAAAGTAAATCAGATGTGAAAATAGTGTTTTTTTTCAAAACAAACGTTTCACTCAGAAATTATACGCTACTGAAGATAACAAAAGTCAGTACAATCATATTTTTTGCCCCCAACAAATGTTAATAAAGACACTCGAATCTCAATAGTTCAACTGGTCATTGAAAAAGTTTTAACCATTATGAAATACAAATATACAGCTGAGTGATAGTTCTATTATAGGGCTGATATATTACAAGAGCGGTATATAATACAGTACAAAGTCCTTAAAATTTGCCAAATAATAGATAATGGATGTGACGTTTCATGCAATGGGAATATGAATTACCTATTTTCTTTATATCTCTTACTAGAGGCCTCAGCCCGGCTACGCCGGGCTTCTCCCCCGACGTTGACAAAACTCGTCGCTTCGCGGCTCGTTTTAATATAATAAGGCATTTTGCCGGACTTGTCGATTATAAAACTCGTCGCTTCGCGACTCGTTTTTTGCCTGTCACGTGATTATCGAAATGATGGACCTCGGACGCGTGCGCGGTATATCTACAAAACGTCAGCAAAAATTATTAATGTTATTATCATTAGCCTATAACAAACAGGAAGTACTGAGCAATTTAACGTTGAAATAATTTTTCAAATTTGTGGCACCCCGGTTGAGAAACACTGATATAGCCAATAACAGTCGGGAAGTTCTAATCTATACATTCAATGTTCAAAGGATTATCCAAATCGGTTAATTAATTTACGTTTGTACCATTTAAACGTAACAATAATATTTTATTTCACTATAAAGAATACATGGATTCTGAATAAAATAGAGAAAAATTAATAAAATAGTTGAATATTATTGCATAGGATTCACTATTAATTATGTCACTTGGAAATTTAGAAAAACTTTTGAGTAACACTGATAGATGTGAAATTTGCCGATTTTCGTTGTAAGTAATAATATATTCGTTGTAGTAATATTTTACGTTATTAAATTTAGTATTTTGTTTAACTATTTAAAAAGGTATTTATAATTGTCAGTTTTTTTGTAAATAATTTGGTTTACATGTAAATATATTATAGTCGTTTTTTAATTTATTTAATCACTAAAATTTCAGCTATAATTCAGTAATGCGAAGGAATTGCCTCCTAAATTTGAATGTCGGTAGTTGGTTCGTTGTTCGAGAGAGGCGCTGATGAATACTTTTATCATAATTTTTAAGTTTTTTTGAAATAAGTCTTAAAATTAGCATTTTTACTGCAAAAAAAAAAACAGCGGAAGACAGTCATGATGATAAAAAAACATTTTCATCCTATAATAATCACTTATATATAAAGGAATAATAAATTAAAATGACATCTGAGTATATAATACTTCAAGATTTAACACAATTAAATTCCGTAATTACTAAATATCGAATATTATTCTGTCTTATCTATCCTCCTAATACATTGTACTTTATACTTTCGTTAATATCAGTGGCGTAGCGATGTGGGGGCGGAGGGTGCGGTCCGCCCCGGGCGGCACTGTTTTGGGGCGGCAAAAATCCTCAATAAATAATATCTTGTAATCTGAACTAAAAATTTTAACCATTTCTTTTCATATTTTTGTCGCACCTACAATTCGGACCGATTAAAATGAGCACAGAACTTTTTATTATTTAATCTGTGACGGAACCGGGGAATTCTTTAACACGTTAATCGCCACGTCGGCCATATGTGTCTGACACTAAGAAGTTCTACATGCGCCATGACATGGTTACCTTGCGGTAATTCCCCGCGTTTTATTTTGTACTCGGATTGTTCACAACGAATATTCAGCGAGAATCGGTTCTTTCATATAAAGAATAGAGTTCAATATTGTCTAATAACACCTGCAACATCAGTCGTCCAATTCACATGGACTAAATTAACTTGCTACAATTCATTATTTTTTTTAAGTGCGTGTTGTGATTGTTAAATTATTGAACATTCTCGAAACTCGAAAAATTGTATGTAATCTCAGTAGTGTAGCATAGCGGAGGCGGTGGTGGCGGCTCTTTTTTGGGGCGGCAAATTCTGTAAATTTTTGAGCCTTTTAGATTTAAATACCTAAATAAGGGGGCGGCGAAATTGGCATCCGCCCCGGGCGGCTGAAACCCACGCTACGCCACTGGTTAATATAGCTAGTAAAATAGTTAATAACATACAGTTTTCAGAATTAAAATAACAAAACTGCTTAACAGATCTATCCTCACCCTGAAAACTAATTTGAACGTATCTACAGATAGGTTTAACATTTAAAACGTTCGAACGATCCTTAAAATACAAGGTGTCTCAAAAGAAATTTTATATTTAGTGGATCGATTAAAAAAAAAGTAAGCCGTATATAGAAAAAATGTTTATTAATTATTAAAATACACTTTTTGGGGATTTATTTCTTAAAAATAATATCGTCTAAATGTAGACCCTCGCGTTCTCGGCACTCATTTAACCGAACAGTAAAATTACTTATGACGTCTCGGCAGGTGGACTCAGGGATGGCTACCATTTCGTGACGGATATTTTCTTTCAAATGCGCCAGTGAAGTCGGTTTATTGGCGTAAACTTTAGATTTAAGATAACCCCATAGGAAAAAGTCCATAGGGGTTAAATCTGGACTGCGTGGAGGCCAATTTATGTCCCCTCTCCGGGAGATCAATTTACCTGAGAAAATTTCACGAACACGTGGCAGAGACATATTGGACGTATGTGAAGTTGCTCCGTCCTGTTGGAACCATGTTCTTTGGTTATAGCCAGGAAAGTTTTGCAGTTCAGGTACCAAGAAGTTGTCTAACATCTCCACATAACGCTCTGAATTCACTGTAACTGCACGCCCCCTTTCGTCTTCAAAAAAGTAAGGGCCGATAATTCCTCGCGCCGACATCGCAGCCCATACAGTCACTTTAGGCGAAGGTAGGCGTTTCTGATGTTTGCGTTTCGGATTCGTTGCACTCCAGTAGCGGCAGTTCTGCTTATTTACGTGGCCATTAAGATGAAAATGAGCTTCATCCGAAAACAAAATGTTGGTAAACGTTAAAAATCGCTCTATCACCTGATTTACGAAATTAAGCCTCTGACTGGCATCTTGGGGCTTTAATTCTTGCACCAATTGAATTTTGTAGGGGTGCAGCTTTAGATCTTTGTGCATAATGCGATGTAATGATGATCTATGCACATTTAAATCACTTGCGCGCTTCCGAATTGAAAGATTCGGGTCGTCACGAACAGACTGATTTACGTTCTCCACGTTTTCTATCGTTCTTGATGACCTAGGTCGCCCGGATTTTGATTTATCCAGCGTTGTACCAGTCTCTTCAAACTTTTTAACCCAATGTCGAATGAGAGGAATGCTTGGCGCATCATTTAAGTGGCGAAAACCTCGAATACTGCAGAATTTTCTACGCGCTACAGTCGCCGAATCACCGTTTTTGTAAAACTCTCGCACGCATAACGCGCGGTCTGCTCCCGAGAAACGCTCCATAGCGATTGGATTCCCAAGAGCCAGGCTACCGATTGACATAACCCCCGCGCCCCTCGGATACGTTGCGTTCACGCAGTAAGCTAAATAAATATAAAATTTCTTTTGAGACACCTTGTATATTTTGATAACTCAAAACTGATTTTTATTTTCTTAATTATTACTTTCTTTTCCGTTTAATAGCATTTTTAACTGAAGGCAATTGTATGGTCAGCAAAAATTTTCAAAATTTATGACAATGTGTTAAAACTTTAAAAAACTGCATTATCCTTATCAACTCTTATGTATTTTTTACACATTTCATCAATTTTATTAATAAAATACCTTCAATTGTAGGTTTTTCAATTCAGTTTTGGTCTGAAATCGTCTTCTGAATAGTAAAAAAATAGAAATATGAATAAACATCTTTTATCGTCTGATAAAACCTATCCATGCCTAGCAAGGGTGACTTTGCTTCGACACGGATTCGAGGAAAAAAAGCATGATTTTTATCAATAAAAATTAGTCAGTACCCCCTGTCGAAATAAAATTAAGCCTAAGCACTAAAAAATATCACCCGGATAAGACGGCGGTTCATTTTCCTCTCTCCACGTTACCGGAAAAATGAAGATACACCAGAAGTTGAATAGAACATACATACCAACACTTGTACAGTATAATAGTAGATAATTCAGGCAGGAAGTTAATAAGTCATAGTGGTGCAATGTTATTTAATTGTTTTTGCTGCGTTTGTTTTTCAAGGAGTGGGGAACGTGCTACATTTACTAATCACTAACACGCCTGTAATGATACGTATATGTATATAGTCGTGGAATAATTACATTTTACAACACCTTAACTTAAAAATTTTAAAATAAGTCTGATTTATCGAATCTCAATAGTTCAACTGGTCATTGAAAAAGTTTTAACCATTATGAAATACAAATATACAGCTGTGTGATAGTTCTGTTATAGGGCTGATATATTACAAGAGCGGTATATAATACAGTACAAAGTCTTTAAAATTTGCCAAATAATAGATAATTGATGATGTGACGTTTCATGCAATGGGAATATGAATTACCTATATTCTTTATATCTCTTATAATTCAGACAAAAAGTTAATAAGTCATAGTGGTGCAATGTTATTTATTTGTTTTTGCTGCGATTGTTTTTCGAAGGAGTGGGGAACGTGCTACATTTACTAATCACTAACACGCCTGTAATGATACGTATATCTATATAGTCGTGGAAAAAATACATTTTACATCACCTTAACTTAAAAATTTTAAAATAAGTCTGATTTATAAAGCTAAATTAAAATAAAAGCAAGATTTAAACGATAAAAATTCACTGTATCTGTATTTTATATTTCAGCTCCAACTGGCTGTCTGCAATACTGGACTGCAGAAACTGGAACAATTATGAACTTCGGTTATAATCCCGGTCTGCCTCTTAGAATGAACAACTATATTATTAATATGGATTACTCGATTTGTTTTAAACGGCAGCCAAATATTTGTGGAATGAGGTAAGTATTAGATTTGTGTAAATAGATATAATAAAATCAGCTGTGGCCACCACAGGACTGACCGCCATCGTAAAGTACTTATATAAAACTAGTGCACCCGTTGCCAACTGTGTTGGCAAACAAATCATTACCTTAATGTGGAACTTGCTCGACACCTCAGACTTCTTTCTCTAGCCATACGCCCAACTTCATCCAATTCAAATTGAATCAACTCTTCGCCCATTATTAAAAACTGGACAAATAATGAGCATTATTCCGAATTATTAATTCATTAACTTTTTAAGATGGGAAAACGATTCATTTTCACTCAGTGCATTATATTTATAATGTTAAAACTAAAAATGATTTGGGACGTTAAATTTAAAATATATTTATTAAAATTAATTTTCCATTTTCTTATATAATATAAAAATACGCACACGGAAAAAACGCACACGGATTAATACGCACACGGAAAAAAGCACACATGAAAAAATACACACACGGCAAAAAGGGCACACGGAAAAAAGCGTACTTACACTATATCTCAAATCAGGGGGTAGATTTACAATATCCCACTGAACACTGCGCATGCGTCACACACACGTCATTTGTTCAATATACAGAGATTCTAAACAGGTGGGACTGTGCAGAACTTTTAAAACACAATTTATTTTTAGGTGGTTTATAAAAAAAATAAAATAAACAGTTATCAATCATAACCTAAGATAGTGCTTTTAAGGTGAATCACTGTCCCTGGCCCTGCACAGAACAGTTAAAATACAATTTATTTTTAGGTGGTTTATAAAAAAAAAAAAAAATAAACATTTATCAACCATAACCTAAGATAGTGCTTTTAAGGTGAATCACTGTCCCTGGCCCTGCACAGAACAGTTAAAATACAATTTATTATTAGGTGGTTTATAAAAAAAAAAAAAATAAACATTTATCAACCATAACCGAAGGTAGTGCTTTTAAGGTGAATCACTGTCCCTAGCCCTGCACAGAACAGTTAAAATACAATTTATTTTTAGGTGGTTTATAAAAAAAAAATAAACAGTTATCAACCATAACCTAAAATAGTGCTTTTAAGGTGAATCACTGTCCCTGGCCCTGCACAGAACAGTTAAAATACAATTTATTTTTAGGTGGTTTATAAAAAAAAAAAAAAATAAACATTTATCAACCATAACCTAAGATAGTGCTTTTAAGGTGAATCACTGTCCCTGGCCCTGCACAGAACAGTTAAAATACAATTTATTTTTAGGTGGTTTATAAAAAAAAAAAAAAATAAACATTTATCAACCATAACCGAAGGTAGTGCTTTTAAGGTGAATCACTGTCCCTAGCCCTGCACAGAAAAGTTAAAATACAATTTATTTTTAGGTGGTTTATAAAAAAAAAATAAACAGTTATCAACCATAACCTAAAATAGTGCTTTTAAGGTGAATCACTGTCCCTAGCCCTGCACAGAACAGTTAAAATACAATTTATTTTTAGGTGGTTTATAAAAAAAAAAAAAAAAACAGTTATCAACCATAACCTAAGATAGTGCTTTTAAGGTGAATCACTGTCCCTAGCCCTGCACAGAACAGTTAAAATACAATTTATTTTTAGGTGGTTTATAAAAAAATAAATAAACAGTTATCAACCATAACCTAAGATAGTGCTTTTAAGGTGAATCACTGTCCCTAGCCCTGCACAGAACAGTTAAAATACAATTTATATTTAGGTGGTTTATAAAAAATAAAATAAACAGTTATCAACCATTACCTAAGATTGTGCTTTTAAGGTGAATCACTGTCCCTAGCCCTGCACAGAACAGTTAAAATACATTTAATTTTTAGGTGGTTTATAAAAAAAAAATAAAACAGTTATCAACCATAACCTAAGATAGTGCTTTTAAGGTGAATCTAACCTAAACTAAAAGGTAAATGATATTTTAATGTGATAAATAAACAGAAACCATTGTTTTAGAGCCACTGATAATTCTTGAATTATTTAGTGTAGTCGTTATGTGCTGCCATCTGTATAGAGTTTGCAGTGGGATATTGTAAATCTTGTCCTACAAATCGTAGAAATAAAAAAATAATAAAGCATTGAAAAAATAATAATAAAGAAAAAAAAGTCACATTTTTCTTACTTTCATCAAAACCAAATATTTTTTAAAATAATTATTTTTCTGCTAATAATAATTTTAATCAAAAATGTCGAATATCACGGAAGGATAACGTTTTTCTGTGTTTTGTTTCGTAAAAAAACCGATCCGTGTATTTCACAACTAAATTAATAATTGTGAAGTGATTTTTTAATAAAAACACAACTGTCATTTTTACTAATTTATTGTCAACACTCAAAACAAAAATTCACAGCACACTACTGTCCAATACATACATAAACAATAATTTCTTACAATTCTATCAATTATTATAAAAAGTGTTCGTAGAATATTCACTATTATTGCATCAACAATATATTTTAAACAATTTTGACATAAATAATTAACATATGCGCGCCTCTATCGGGGAATGAAGAAACGACCGGTCGAACATACCATAGACGAACATACGAACATACAAACAGGCGTATTATATTATAGGATACATTCTAGCAGCAGAGTAGAAATAACTTGGCCTAATATTTTCTAACAGAGATATTATTTATCATGACCATGGAAACGTTACTTTTTTTAAATTATTTTTTAATGGCCTTTGCTGCTGTTGCAATTAGCCAGGACAATTTTTATTTGAGGAAATTTCCATGCCTGAACGGGATTCGAACCCGAGACCTTCGCAACGCAGAGCACATGTGTTACCACTACGCTACGCCAGTCGGCGAAACGTTACTTATAAGTATGAAAAAAATGAGAACAATTTCGAAAAATTTTACAGGAATTATTCGAAATTTTTCGTTTTATCAAAAAACGTCTCAAATAAAAGTTATTAGTTGTTGTTTTTATAGCAACTTTTGTTCAATAATTTTTTTCGAAAATTTTTCTCTTGTGAAATATTCACAAAAATCTTAAAATCGACACGAGTAAACTCCCATTTTTAGTCAACCGATTTTTACCAAAAGTTGATCAACTCGTGCCATTGATGGCAGAAGCTTAAATATAAAGTTTCATAAAAATCCCTTGAGCCGAATTTGCTCTACATGTGTACACTGACGGACAGACGGACAGACAGACAGACAGACAGACTGACTGACAGACAGACAGACAGACGGACAGACAGACAGACGGACGGACAGACAGACCGACAGACGGACGGACGGACAGACGGACGGACATACAGACCGACAGACTAATCATGCTAAAAATAGTCAAAACGTTATGTAGGAACCTCAATTCGCGGAGATCCATCGAAATCTCGAAGTGTCAAAATCGGTATGATCACAATAACTTCCTTATATATGTTGACGGTCGGTAAAAAATATTGACGTGAAGTGTGAATTTTCAAACATTTCAGGTTTTTGTAGGTATATAATAAGTGTAAGAAGCCAACATGGATGTCTAAGAATATTTGTTCTATAATCAAATCAACAGTTTTTTTATAATCGATAAGATATTGGTCGATAATTATTAGGTTCGTGTTTATCGCCTTTCTTGTGCAGTGGAATCTTTTTTGCAATTTTTAATGCGTCGGGAAACGTATTGCTTCTAATACAGCAGTTCATTACCTTGGTGAGCGGAAGGATAATGGTGTCCTTGATTGTTTCTAGGAGATCTACAGTAATACCGTAGGTGTCTTTAGATTTGTCGTTTTTGAGCGAGTCTATTATATTTCTAACTGAATTGAAAGACACTTCATAAAAGGAAAATTTTGGCGCAGGAAATGGAAGATTTAAATAAACTATAGGCGATATGTCGGTTTCTGGTAGAGACTCTACAATTTTTTTGGCAATATTTGTGAAGTATATATTGAACTGATTTGATGAAATGGATGTATCGGTCAAAGAAGGCTTTCGTGAATTTTTAGGGTTTTGTAGGTATGACCAAAAAACCCTTATACCGTCATTTTGTCGTCTGTCTGTCTGTCTGTCTATCTGTTCGGTAAAAATTGTAGCCAAACGGCTAAACCTAGAGAGTTGAAATTTGGCATGCTTATACAACTCTTTGACCCGCACATAGGAAAAATACTAAAACATCTCAAAAATATATCCCCCTAAAAATATAAACAAATATGTGCTCATCGAAAAAAAAAATATTTTTTTATAATTATGAGTAGGGTATCAAATGAAAGCCCTTGGTACGTGGATTAACGATCAAATTTTTATTTTTGCAAAATAAATTATTTTGAAGCGATTTTTGCCAAAATTGTGCTAAAATTTTTTTGTCCCACACCCTGTAGCCCAGATGGTTTAAACTAAAAATCTGAAAAAATTCTAAGTAATGTACATTGGTGTGAACCGGAATAGTTCAACAGGAATTTTTAATCAGATTAGGTTTTTGGAAAAAAACGCATTTTTTGTGATTTTTTGCTAATAATGTACACAAGTTATAGCTTTGTAACACGCCACACTGGAACGTGTGTGCTGGTCTAGTGGTATTTCACGCTGATTTTTCATCCAAGTAACCCGATCCGAAAGGGATGGGATCGAACCCTGTGAGAAGAGACTAAATTATTTTTTGTTTTATTTTTTAAATTTTTATATTGTTTAAATTATTTTTTCAAAATTCTAGTTATATTTTGGCAAATGTTGCATTTAATTTTTAAAAGCGTAAATTTAATAGCCAGTGGAAATTGTTTAAATTATAATTTAATTCTGTTTCAATGTACACGAAATCAGAGGGGCGGAACTTATAACAACCAATGGAAGCCATAGGCGCAATTTTTAAAATTCTTAATGAACCTTGGTATATAAAAAAAAATACTGCACATATTTAGAAACCTAAATAATGGTATTAAGCGAATTAAAATTAACAAAAAAAATATTTTAATATAAAATTTGTTTTCGCATCCAAAATAATCATCATTCACTTACTAAATACCTGCAAAACCCTGAAATGTGTGAAAATTCACACTTCACATCAATTTTTATTGTTATTAATGATTTGGCATGTAGCCTTCGAAATATTTTTAGATTGAGATACAAAACTAGAATTGGCAAGAATTTTGACGGACTTTATTGCTGAACGGTATTCTGCTCTGAATTTGTTTCTTAGGGCCCGTGTATTTTCACTGGGCACTGATCTGAAGGCACGTTGAAGATGTTGTAGTTTGTCGCGCATGCTTTTGATCCGATTATCGAACCATTTTATGTTTATCTGGTTGGTGTGTGATGAGGGTTTAAGGCGGCGCACAACCCTATAGTTCTCAACAGTTTCTTATACAAAACTAATAATAGGAAATAAAATTAATAACAATTTATATATCAAAATTTGCAGCGAATTTTTATCTATCTAATAGAATATTTTTAATTGTAGAAAAAACTGTTATGTAATTGTAAATAAGCAAATTGCATTATAGACGGCATCTTGTAAGCAAATCGACGCATATTTGCGTACGATGCGGCAAATTGTAGCTAAAGCTTCATTCTACAAATTTGTTTGTAGTGATTTCGCTCTATAGTGAAAACTACTTATAGTTATTGTACTTGGTAGTATATTTTTGCCGCCATCTTGAATTTGTCGCCGTTTTCAAAATAGGTGTTACGGGTAAAAATCATTTAATTTTTGTCAAGAATACGTGTACCAAGTGGCATTCCATTATCATCAAGTATAATATTTTTCGACGCAGGCTCTAAACTATACCATATGGGGATGTGGAACCTCACTGAATGAACTATTTATTTTGCAAAAAAGAGCTCTTCGAGCAATAGAATCAGTAGGACCGAGAGAAACCTGCAAACCTTTATTTAAAAAACAAAGTATTTTTACAATCTATGCTGCGTATGTTCATGCTGTTGTAGTCAAAGTGCACGTAAACTCTCAAAAGTTAATTCTAAAAAAACAGTCTCACTCCCATAATACGCGATGTAATCACTACATAAAAATACCAACTCATCGGCTGGAAATAACAAAGAAAAATATTTATCTAAAATATGACATTTACAATAAAATTCCAGTTAATGTTCAAAAGCTGCCACATAATAAATTTAAAAATGTTATCCGAAACTTTCTTATTGAGCTAACTCCTTACAGCATTACAGAATGTATAAATTCAATGGAAAATTTACAGAGATATATGTAAATATCCTGCAGTTTTCCAATTAATGATCTTTTTAATATGTAATTATTTTTAATTTTGCATGTAAATGTTTTGAATTTTATTTTTCATATGTATATTTCATATAATGTCTAAGCTTTTAATACCTTCCATTTTGTAATTTGACTTGTACAAACATTTCCAATGTATGTGTACCAATAAATATTATTATTATTATTATTATTATTATAAGTAAGCAAGTCGAAAAAAATGTTGACGTATTATTTGAACATTTCTACACAAAACTATATAAATATAAAAGTGATTCGAAACCTACAAATAGATTTAAAAAATTACAGAACAATATCGCTGATGTATATTTTTGAGCGATAATATTTTTACAATAAATGTTTCTACAATTAAAAATATCCTATTAGATAGATACATATTCGGTGCAAAATTTGATGTATAAATTGATACATAATTTTATTTCAGATTGTTAGTTTTGTATAAGAAACTATTAACCTCTGGGGGTTATACGCAGCCTTAAAGGTTTTTATTGGGAAACTTGCTTCAAAAGCGTGAAGAAATTTGTCAAAAAATAATGTAAACGCTGTATTACCATCAGGGCCGGCCCGAGAAAAAGCGGGGCCCGGTGCAAGATATTCGTGCGGGGCCTTCTTCTTCTAAAAAAAAACAACACACATTCAAAATATCTGTATTTTGCAATATTGCACTTATTATTTGTACATATTAGTTACACTAATAATTTATGAAAAATTATAATTAATATTTAGCAAAATAATATAAATAGCTAAAAATATCTATAAATACCTATTTCATAACGACCACTGCCCATAGAAAACCTATTGTTATGAAATCTCATTCTGAAAACAGTACTGAAATCATGACGCGACCCAGATGCCCATAGAACGTTTTAGACCGTATACAAAAGTGTCTTATTGAGATACTGTTTAATCGGTATGAAGAAAAAAAATTAATTAAATCGACTGGAGCCAATGAAATAAACCATGTGCAAAGAGATTTTCGTATTGTGCCATTGTGCCAGTAGGTAGTAGAATTGAGGTAGACCAAAGCTTAGGTGGGTTGATTGTGTAACACAGGATGCTCGGTCTATCGGTGCACACAACAGAAGGACAATAACACAAAATCGGAAGGAATGGCGGAAGACGATTGAGACGGCTATGGCCTTCAAGGGCCTTGAAAACCGTACCAGTAATGATGACTAATTCCTTCTGGCATGTTTTATTGTAAAATTGTTAATTATCTCGTCATGATTTTGTTTTCTTGCCAACTCGGACTCTATTGACAAAATTGCCAATGAAGAGAATCGCTCCTGACTTATACAAGATCGTCAATAATTTTTTATTATTTTCAGTTTTGAAAACGATCTCTCTGCCGATGCAACTGTTACTAGAATTGTCAGTATTACTTTCAAAACAGGGATACAATTCAGATAAATTGTTCTTGTAAATATATTCTAAAATTTTTAAAATTGTATTTCTAGGCGACAGTACCCGACAACACATTTTAATTTCATAAAAAAAGGTCTGTACAATCAATGTCGTCTTTTAAACACAAATTTAAATCTTTGCAACATTTAAGCAGATCGTCTCCAGGCATCTTTTGTATATTGTCTGAAATGTACAAAAAGCCAAATAAATTTTCGTGGTGGTGATAAATTTCGTATCTTTTTCAAATGACAAAATTGCATTGTCGATTATAATTAAGAAGTATTTAATTCTGAAATGTTCTTCTGCAGATGAAATTGGTTCATCAGTTCCTTCGTAGGAAAACTGTTTTGTCTTCCGTCCACTACAATGTATTTTAAATTTTGCAAGTTTGTATTTCTAATTCTGCAGCAAGTTCCTTTGCGTTAATTACAGAAGATTTAAATCCAGAATCGCGTTAATCCTCAAAAAAATTTAATATATCTCTTAGATGGGAATTTGCTGTCCCTATATCCATATAAGAAGTTTGAAATAACATTATTAGTACATTTACTTCATTTAATAAATCACACCAGATGACTAAACTCACTACAAAGTCAAATGAAGTAAGTATATTTTCAAGTAAATGGATTTCCAATATCGTCTAAAAACACAAATGTCGGTAGGGGAGACTGGTGTCAATTGTTACAAAATTTATAAATTTTGCATTATATGACTTCTTATTTATTTCTATATAACGATTTTTTTTTAATAGTTAGAATGGTTAGTGAACTACACATTTTATTATTCAAATTAATAATAATTTTATATTTATATAATTTTTTTAGCTATAATGTAACACTGTGACACTTGTTTCAATTGACACCTTTATGGTGTCAGTTGTAACACTGTCAGTGTCAATAGTAACATAAACAAATATTGTTTCTTTATTGGTATAAATAAAATAAAACACAATTTTATATAATTATACGTAAATGTATATTTTGTAAGTAAACGTACAATAGAAACATCAAATTTTAAATATCTTCTTTACAAGTCATATTCAATTCAAAACTGTAATTAAACACAAAATAAATATTATGCTTATTTTCGAAAAAATAAATAATGAAACAAAATATTATTTGCAATAAGAATTTTAAAAGTATATGTATTTACGTAAACATAAAGTAGATACTCCATTTACAATAAAATTATGAATAGGAAAAAATATTTATTCAGATTCACATTTTTTGCAAACATAGAAAATATCATTGTTAGTGCAACTAACATGTGCACACATTTTGCAACTTGTGCACTGAACCCAGTCTTCTTTACTGATTATGTATAAATCCAAACATACTAAGGCATACAGGCAATTGAAAGAGAACGGCCCGAATTGAATAATAGGAAAGGTATTGTCTTTCATCATGACAACGCAAGACCACACACTTCTTTGATGACCCGTCAAAAATTGCAAGAACTTGGTTGGGAAATTTTGTTGCATCCACCGTATAGTCCAGACATAGCACCCTCTGACTATCACCTATTCCGATCTCTGCAGAATTCTCTCAATGGAATTAAGCTGGTTTCAAAACAATGTGTTTCTTCATCCGCGGATGAGCTTGAGCTTTCAGATTTTTTAGATATTGGTTTTCGTTTTTCATAGTATTGGAATTAAATTTTACAATCACTTTCTTTTTATTTCTTGCTTCTTCTAATATATTTTCTGGCGTGTCCGTCAATATTGCCGTTTTTCCCTTCCTTCTTCCGTTTTTCGGTTTTTGAATGTCACCTTTTGGAAATGGTCTTATTTGCTCTGGAGTTTTTACTATTAGATGAGCACTTCTTGGCTCTATATTTTATTCAGGTGTCAATTGTAACATGTTACAAACGACACCAAATATTATGTTACAACCGACACCAATTGCCATTTCTTATATTACACAGAATTTATTAACAAGCAGTTTATAAATTGCCAACAAAAAATAGGTGACAATATGCTAAAACCTCTATATATTTATAACAAACAATTGAGTTACAAATTATTTTACTATATTTTCAGAAATAAAAGAAATATCAGACAAAATAAATCTACTTTTCACACAAAAAACAAAAAACTTGTCGTTCATTCTTGTCAAAGGCGGCTATTTGCAATTTTGATTAGTATCGGTAATGCAGGGTACAATTCGCTTTTTGCATACACATATGATTTCACTATTGTCTCGTAGATGACAGAATAATTTGCCGTGTTACAATTAACACCTGATACATTTGACACCAGTCTCCCCTACTGGCTGCATTGTTTATAATTCGGTCAGGAAAGTAGCGGGAATTGTTAAATAAAGCACACAATTTTCATTTAATCGTCAAAATTTAAACTGTCGCCGTCAAAGTAGGCCCCATTTGATGCAATACACATTTTGCAGAGTTTTTTCCAGTTTTCGAAACACCTTATATAGGCGCTTTCCGGTATAGCCTTCAGCTCATTCCACGAATTTTCTTTTATGGCCTCGATCGACTCAAAACGGGTTCCACGTAGCGGCAATTTTAATTTCGGAAATAAAAAGATGTCACACTGGGCCAAATCTGGTGAATTCGGTGGTTGCTCGATGGCATTTGTCCCGTTTTTTGCCTTAAATTCAGTCACAATTGCTGCTCTATGCGATGGTGCATTATCATCATGTAAAATCCACGAATTGTTCTTCCACAGTTTTGGTCGTTTTGACGAATTTTTTCTGCCCTGTCGGGACGAATTCATGATGCACCAAATCACGAATATCAAAGAAAACTTCGACGATCTCTCGACCGCTTTTAAACGCTTTGTACCACTCGTGCGCCCGTGTTTTTGATAAAGCTGATTCACTATAACACTTTTCCAACATTTTTAACGAGTCGGCACACGTAATTCCATTCGCAACACAAAATTTAAGGCAAACTATTTGTTCAGTAGTCTTGTTCATGTAAAAATCGCGACGCACTACTGAAGTGTGTTAACTAAAACAGCCGACGTAATCAAACTGGTTGACAGATGGCGCTCATGCTTGACACAATAATTAGGGACAGTGCTGCATCTTATGAAAAAAAGATTTAAAAAAAAATTATTAGCGCGGGCTTTTTAAATCACAAATTCCCGCTACTTTTTTGACAGAGTAGAACATATTTAGTAGAAATAAGTCATTTCATATTTTGTATAAAGGTAAACTGCAACTATGAAAAGAACCGATTAAGTTATTCTATAAATAATTTAAAAAAACTCGGGTCGCGCAGGGCCTTCCGAAGCGCGGGGCTCTGTGCGGTCGCACCGTTCGCACCGTTCGCACCGCCCTCTGGCCGGCCCTGATTACCATGATTGATATTATTACGCATGTTGCAGTCTGTTGTTTGAAGAGTTTTATACAGTGCATAGCTGATATGAAATTACCGCACAATATTATCTACATCCGCAACAACTTCAGATTGACTGACAATGTTGGCAAATGATCAGAGAAAGCATTAGTCGGTAAAATGACTGACGGAAACGCTATGCGCGGATAGGATGCGCAAACGGTTCTTATTTAAAGAATGATCCTCGTACAATGAACTAAAAAATCAACACTGGTAACAGAGCACTTATTCAACTGAGACGTCATTTCATAGTTATCTTGAATAGACTTTATGAAGGTAGTGAACGCTAACGTACAGATACATATAACGATTTTTTTTTTATTTTTTTTTTTTTTAATTTACAATCTACTTCAATGCGAGTATTAAGCAAATTAGTTGAAAGTAGTCGACATATAAGGGAGACATCCAGTGACGTTTCTCCTTATAAATCACTGTCTTCAGTGTTGCCGTAGGTCGTTTAGCCAGTCTCTTTAACCTTCTGTTGTCAAGGTCATTTATTAAATTTCCCACAAGTTCATTTTCATGTCCAATGAGTCGGTCATGGTATTTGTTGACAACTTTATGAATTTCTTCCGTGATGAAAGAGATTTTGAGGTCTTCGTGCATCATTCTATTTGAGACGTACCAAGGTGCATTCACTAAAGCTCGAAGCGCTTTTGATTGGAATAGCTGTATTATTTTTAATCTAGTCGGCTTGGCACGTCCCCATAATTGAAGTCCATACGACCATATGGGCTTGAGTATACCCAATTTTCTTATAGAGCAAAATTTTATTTTATACTGATAATTTTGATTTTTTACCAAGAAGCCAGTACATTTGGCGAAATTTTAGCAAAATTTTAGGTCTGACTGCTTACGTTTGGCTTGTATATGTTTACTCCAGGTCAATCGTTGGTCTAAATGCAATCCAAGGTATTTTACTTCTGTTTTTATGGGAACTGGAATGTCGTTGATTGTTACTTGTTGGCAAGTACTGAGTCTGGTTGTAAACGTGACTTGGACAGATTTAGACTGATTTACTTTAGCTCTCCATTTATTATACCAATCGTTTATAAGATTTAAATGACTTTGAAGAATTGCAGAAGCTTCGTTAGGAGCATTGTTTGTTGATAGTCTAGTAACGTCATCAGCAAATGCAGCTATCATAGTATCGTCTGTCTCAGGTATATCTACAGTATAAAGTAGGTAAAAGAATGGCCCAAATACACTACCTTGGGGAACACCAGATGTTATGGGATAGTAAAATGGGATTATATTTAACTGAGAAGTTTCTATATAACGAACATTTATTATTTGTTTTCAGGTTAGATCTATTAGGCTTCCAGACGTCAAGCGACTGCGGAGCTAGAGCTGTGGCCGACTATTTTTCCATGCCTGACGCCACTATAGTAGTAAATGGACAGACTGGCAATATCGGTTCTAGGGTATGCGGTACTGCACCTTCAAATACAATCTTTCGAAGTAAGTTCTAACTTGAATCTGTTCAAAACGAGAGGATTATACATTTGACAAAATAATGGGTTAATGATCCGTATGATCCCACCAGCACCAACTGTTTAGAGAGAAAGCACAAACTCGTTAGAATGAGATTTGACCTTAGCGAATCGCCACCCGTTTCTTTCAAAACATAAAATTTACGATTCAACTGTTGATTCAAAAATTTTATTCACAACTAAAATTTAAATAATTATAGGTATTATTAATTCTTAAATCTAAGTATTTATTTGATAAGCAATTGTTAACATTTAGCTCGCATTAACGTATTTAAAGAAAAACTTGTTTAATGAAATTTCAGTATTTATACGGTTAAAGTCACATTTAAATGGTTTCAAGGCGCAAATTCCATACATATACTCACTAGAGCTCATAGTGAATGTACGTTATAAACACATGCACAATGATAAATAATTTTAATGGGGAAATGTGAGGGGAAAATAAAGTAATGTGGTTTAATTAGCAAAAAGTAAGGACAGAAAAAGCTGAAACTTGTCGTATATAAACGAGTACCCATAATATAAGGAATTTTTACCTGTTTTCAATGAGATTTATAGTATACATACGAGGGATATTCAATAATTAAAGAGACAAATTGATGTAGAAAAAAAAAAAAACTGTGTATTTTTACAAAATGAGACTTTTACTACTTCTCAACATAATCCCCACGAATATTAATACACTTGTCCCAACGATGAACTAGTTTTTTTATAACTACTGCAAAGAAATCATTATCTTGTTGTTTAAGCCAGTTTCCCACAAATTCTTTAACTTCCTCGTTGTCGCTGAACTTTTTTCCACGTAATACCTCCTTGAGTGGGCTAAACAAATGAAAATCAGAGGGAGCCAAATCTGGACTGAAGGAAGAATGAGGTAGTATCTCCCAACCCATTTTTTTCAATGGTTTCTTGGGTCAACTTGGCGGTATGAGGGCGAGCATTGTCGTGGAGCAATATCACGCCTTTTCTTTGAGATCCGCGATGTTTTTCTCTCATTGCTAGCTTTACTTTGTTCATCAGCATGTCTGAGTAGCAGGCACTGTTTATTGTACGCTGATCTTTCAAATAATCACAAAAGACGACACTTCGGGCACCCCAAAAGACGGTCAACATGACTTTTCCCTCTGATGCTTGCGTTCTGAATTTCTTTCGGTCTGGTGAGCTGGTGTGCTTCCATTCCATGCTTTGTCTTTTGGATTCTGGTTCAAAATGGTGAACCCAAGTTTCATCACACGTTAAAATCTTGTTTAGAAAAGGGTCACCGTCTCTTTCATAGCGTTCTTTCAACGCGTTTCTTGTTTCCTTGTGTTGTTGCGTTAACTGTTTCGGGACCCACCTTGCACTTGTTTTGCTGTACTTGAGCTTGTCAATGATAACGTGATGAACTGTGCCAACACTTATTGCAACTTATATTGCTATATCTTCAACAGTAATACGTCGGTCTTCACGAATAATGTCGTAAATATGGGTTTCAAGCGAAGGAGTTGACACTTCAACTGGCCGGCCAGGACGTTGCTCGTCAGTCACTGAGGTTCGACCATTTTTGAATTGTTCTACCCACTTATAAAAATTTCCGCGATTCATACAACTTTCACCACTCTGTAAAATCATTCGAGAAAAGATTTTAGCAGGTTTTTCACCATCAGAAAGCAAAAACCGGATCACTGAACGTTATTCAACTAATGTGGAAACTTCAAGCGGACACGCCATCGTTAGATGCAATTTTGAGTTTATAAACAAAACAATTTTTATCCGTCAGGTGTTCTCAGCTCATCCCAGTGATGCCAACCTAAAGTCATGAAAGTACCAAACTCCACCTACAACCGTTTTTTATTTCTACATCAATTTGTCTCTTTAATTATTGAAAGTACCTTGTATTTTGAAAAACATTAACGTATCGGCATATTAGAAACGCGTGTCATTTGAGAATTTGAGAATTTGAGAATTTGCCTGTCAGCTACAGATGCATGAATGATTGCTATTGGTTCCGTACTCTACGGCCACGCCTTCTCGTTTCTAACGTTACAATATACTCTATTCTAAACATACAGCCTAGTTCTAATTTAAGCTGATGGGATCATACGGATCATTAACGAAATAATTAGACTGGGAGCTCATGAGCTCGTTTTTGGTCTCCGATTTCATACAGCATGCCTTTTGGAGGAGAGAATATTTACCCTGTGACAACAAAAAAGAGATGGTACTAAACCCCTGCACGCTTTCCGGTCATAGGGAAAATTGCATTTCCACTTAAACACAAAATTTTTGTGCTTTTCTCTGATTTAATATTGCTTGCTCTTTTGTCAAAAGAAAGTTATAACAAATTTAAAGTCTGTATTTTATTCCATTCTCTTCCCTTCCAACCATTTCTTCACCCCTCCTCGTATCTCCCTTCCTTGCTCTCCATTTCCAGGTAACCTAAGCCCCCTTTCTTCCTTCCATTTCTCCCCTTCTGCTTCCCAACGGGCCTCTTCCTTCCTTCCTTTACCCCTTTCTATTATCCTTCCCCAATCTCAATCCTTCTTGCGTCTAATTCCCTCGCCCACCTCTCCCCCGTTCCATCATCGTGCAACAGGTCTAATGTGCTCCCCGATCACACTGTCATCTCTCTACACCTCTTCGCAATGTGCTCTATACCTTCTTCCTCCTCCCCGCACATCCTGCACATCTTATCCTCCTGTTTCCTCTAATATCTATTTCCTCTCTCATCATTCCCGTACCTTAGCCTCGCAATCCTCCTAATCCTCCCTCCTGACCTTCCTCTTTCTCCCTTCAAGTAGCTTGGTACCCCTATAGTTCTGACCTCCTTATATCTCCCTGCACTCCTTGATTTGTCTATTCTGACAGTCCTTTCTTGCTCTCCCACTTCCTTATCCCTCCTCCACAACTCCTCAATCACGCTTATCCCTTCTTTTTGTCATTTTGATATTAAAAAATGGTAAAAAATATCAATTTAACATATGTCATAATAAAAAATTATATCTTAATTATAATGATCATAACCAGTCTGAAGTCTGATTTATAGCACAAGGAAATTTTTTAAATGACATTTAAAGTGGGAATATTCACACATTTCAGGATTTCGCAGGTATATAATAAGTGAAGGCGGTATGCCATAAGGTATATAATAAGTAATCACGGCAAAATGAACGATATTTTTAAAATAATTTATCGTCTGTTAATCATATAATAAGACTGGTTATTAAATTTACGCTCTTAAAAATTAAATGCATCATTTGTCAAAATATAACTAGAATTTTGACAAAATAATTTCAACATAATAAAAATGCAAAATAAAAACAGAAAAAATAAAATTCACTCCGTACTCGAACGCGAAACCCTTCGTTTCACACCAGTGCTCTAACCCATTACGCTATCGTACGCCTTGCATGTGAGTGTCTTACATTAGTATAACTTTTGTACTTTGTGAACCAAAAATCACAAAAAATGCGTTATTTTCCGAAAACATAATCTGATCAAAAATTCCTGTTGTACTATTTCGGTTCACACCAATATACATTACTTAGAATTTTTTTAGATTTTTAGTTTAAACCATCTGAGCTACAGGGTGTGGGACAAAAATTTTTTTGCACTATATTAGCAAAAATCGCATCAAAATAATTTATTTTGATAAAATAAAAATTTGATCGTTAATCCACGTACCTAAGGGCTTTCATTTGATACCCTACTCAGAATTTAAAAAAAATATTTTTGTTTTCGATGAGCACATATTTGTTTATATTTTTAGGGGGGTATGTTTTTTAGATGTTTTAGTATTTTTCCTATGTGCGGGTCAAAGAGTTGTATAAGCATGCCAAATTTCAACTCTCTAGGTTTAGCCGTTTGGCTACAATTTTTACCGAACAGACAGACAGACAGACAGACAGACAAACAGACAGACAGACAGACAGACAGACCGACAGACAGACAGACAGACAGACG
The DNA here is from genome assembly GCA_963971575.1 of Liopterus haemorrhoidalis. Classification (NCBI taxonomy): domain Eukaryota; kingdom Metazoa; phylum Arthropoda; class Insecta; order Coleoptera; family Dytiscidae; genus Liopterus; species Liopterus haemorrhoidalis. Next base: position 9,581,621 of record OZ020617.1, read on the forward strand.
ACAAAATGACGGTATAAGGGTTTTTTGGTCATACCTACAAAACCCTAAAAAGTAACCAACATAACTAAATCTGGTTTGTCCTTACTAAAGTGAATAGCATATAAAGTCTATTCCAAACGATTAGGCGGAACTAGATTTTCAAATATAGTATTTTTTACAGAATGATTGAAGCTTTTGATCATTTTGTTCAGGAAGAGCCAACTCCGATACATAAAAAAATAGCTAATGACCACTTACAAAATGAAAATTCCAGTTAGTTCCGCCTAATTCCGCTAGTTACTCAGTGGTCGGCAACCTTTTTTCAATAAGGGCGCAATATAAATTCAAATATTATTGAGGGCGCATAAAAACGTTATATATGTAAACACTGGTGGTTCGCAAGGTCGTCTAATCTAGCGCTGATCGCTCAAGTCGAATCACAAATAAATGCGATGTGGATATTGGGCTCAGTATGTGTGTGTCTCGATAGCGAGGGCGCATAAAACCACACCGAGGGCGCCGTGTTGCCGATCCCTGGCCTAACTGTTTGGAATAACCTGTAATTCAGGCTATTCCAAACCTTTAGGCGGAATTAGACAAAAGTGAACAGCATATATGCTGTTCACTTTTGTAAGGACAAACCAGATCTAGTTATTTTGGTTACTTTATAGTGTATTACTGACTTTAAATGCCAATTTAAAATATTCCTTACGCTGTAAAACGGACTTTAAATTTATTGGTTATGATCACTATTAAGAAAGTGACATTTTTTATAATTTTTTAATACCAACATGACATACAATTTTAAATGTGCAAACTATTGAAATCAAAATTTCCTCTTAGTTTGTTTTTACAAAAGTGAACAGCATATATAATATTTTGCCAGTAGTTAAATTGTGTTATTGCGAATTCAGTAGTAAATGATTTAAAAAATATTTCCGTGTAATTTTCGTGTAATCTCGCCTGGGTTCGTGGGAAATGTGGGTTATATTACGTATGTCGGTGGATAATTTGCTGTTAAAGCAGTGCAGTGGCGAAACTACAAATTTTGAGCCTCCCCCCCATCCTGCAAAAAATTAGATTGGCCCCCCAACCGTATGTGATTTTTTTCTTTTCGTATCTAGCGTCCCATAATTTTCAAGAAATTTAACCTTGGATTCTTCTTACACAAAGAATCATTTTACTTTATAATACATATTTTATTATGAATATAAAAGAAAAACAATAATATCAAACAAATGAAACATAGACAAAACAAAACAAAACTAGATATAAATAAATAAACCAATTTAAAATTTTAAATCTTTCTTTCTGGATTTTAAATTAGCAAAATCTCTAATTAGCCTCAATGCTCAACAACGATATATTATGTAAGCGTTCTTCTCCAGTAGAATTTCGTAGATAGTTTTTTATTAGTTTCCATTTGGAAAAAAAAACACTGTGCCGTTGCCACAGTGACGGGAAGTGTTAAAAATAATAAAATTGCAGTAACTACGTCTGGAAAACTGACCGACAGGGAGGTATATTTAATTATTAAAAGTTCAGCAAATTCTTTCATTGTTGATATTTTAGAGATTTCCTCATTAAACATCGAAACTAACATTACTATTTGTAACGGAAAATTGCACGAAATATCACCTTTGTATTTTATATATATATATACTGGATTTACCAGTCGAAACGTCTCTTAATATTTTATAAATAAACTTTTGACGAGTATTCAAGAATTTTTATTTCCTCCTACATTTTTCGTCAAGAACAACAATCCAACTATATATATATACATTTTTTTGTAAGATTTCGGCAGAACTCAAAATTTCTGTTTCATCAATGTTGATATTTAGCGGTGACATGCGTAAAAACAAATTTACAACGTCGTTCATCTCTCTGAATCTATTATCAATTTGATTATTATTTTGGATTTCTATTTTAAATTGGCTGAGGTCTTACTAAACGTAAGTAAATTTATTATTTTTCAGTATAAAACGCGACTAATTTTCTCAAAATCTTCGGGCCCCTCAAAGCTTCGGGCCCCCCGCAGTACTGGCTGTTCTGGCGGTATGGTAGTTCCGCTACTGAAGCAGTGGCAACACTGCTTGTGACAATAAGTTGTTTTATAAAACTCGTATAATAATAAACTATTATTATACTGATCTAATCTGATCTTTTAACTGTTTTCAGATAAGGGATATTTCCCAGAATACGTGCGCTTCTTCACAGATACTGTAGCAGATACTCCCAACGTGGAAAGCGGCTGGATTGGAAAATTCCAAATGTTAACATCCGGCAGCTGCGTTTAGAAAACTACTATAATTACTGTATAAGCAGTGTTGTAATGTATCTAGTTACAAGTATCTAGATACAAATTAGATACTTTTTGAAATATGTATCTGTATCTAGATATTAAAATTTAAGTATCTTGTATCTGTATTTCAGATACTTTGATCGTTACTTCATTTTTATACCATGATACCGAGCTGATATAATAGTTTAATTATAAATTGTCATTTTAATTATTTTATTTTTACTATAAACAAAATTCAGAAAACAATTGAAATTCTGACGTTTACAAATTAAATTTATATGGAATGTAAAAAAAATCTCACTCGTTTTTCATAGCTTTTGAACGGCTGTAAAAATAGTAGTTATTTAGGTACCACAATAGTAGGTACAACACTTAAGGAAAATGGGTTATTATAAATGCAAAATAAGATTTTGAATAACTAGAGTTGCTATTCTGATGAGTAATTTACTAAAAATATATGAAAAATTATATCCAAAAAAGTGGTTTGCGAGTGAGACCGTGGTTTTGTGAAGCCTTGGGCAAGACAAATTAAGGCCCTTCAAAAGTATCCTGTGATTGCAAATACAGTTTGATAATTTTTTTTGAGAAATTTCATCACTTGATGCTTGATTCTAATCCGCCTCACCTAAGAGCCGGCCATGCTAGTGTGGATATTAAGTTCATTCCCTAATTGTATCAGTAAGATAAGTAGGTGTGTTTCCTAAAGGACGTAAAATTGAATAAATCATTAAACGTTCATATAAATTTAATTTGTAAGCGTAAGAATGTCAACTGAAATTTTGTTTATAAATTAAATTTGTATGGAATGAGAAAAAAATAATATATCACATATTTCTTATCAATAATTTTTTATTAGTGATAAAAATGATCGTGACATTACACGAATTCCACTTCAATTACGGTTAAAATTTGGTTGAAAGGAACATCCGCTTAACAAGAACATAGCTGCGTATCAATAAGACTAACATTAATCTTATAGATACGCAGCTCATACGTCAACACATATAGCTAACATAATACATAATTTATTAGTACATATTTAATCCGTATTTTACCTTGATATTAGTGGGATTTTTGTGACGTCACGGTATGTATAATACTGATTAACATGCACTGTTTTTTTGGTAAAAAATATAGTATTTTCATTTTTCAGTGTTTTTTTTTTAAGTATCTAGCTGTATCTAGATAAAAACATTTTTGCATGTGTATGTAGATATTTTTTATAATTCTGTATCAGTATCTGCATCTAGATACAATTTTTCTTAGGTATCTGTATCTAGATATTCTTTTAAATGTATCTATTACAACACTGTGTATAAGCTAGTATTTTAAATACACATAATGTAATTTATTTATTTATTTCAATAAACCAGTATCTTGTTTCTTTATATCTTCATTTACAAGTTTACAGGAGAACAAATAATTACATTTTAAATAAATTATTTTATCATCAGGGTAATTTTGTCTCACAGTCAAAAATTAAGTAGACAACACATATTCGGGTCTATTCTGTATCTTAAAAAGTTAAAAATTAACCTCAAGGTTGAAGTTAAAAAATTTTAGTCACGCTTTACAATATTTTGTTATTCTATAACTCTATGACGTTTAAATTTAAACCTCGATGTGGTTAATTCAGTAGGTTATAATCGGAATTTTAGCTCCAGCCAAATACATGGCGTTAACTTTTGACCAGCTGTAATTCTAACCTCTAAACGTCAAATAGCCATAAAAAATGCATTTTTAGAATTAATCATGGCAAGCCTGTTTATTTTAAACCAGTTATTACTAAAACAAATTAAACATCAAGAGGTTAATAAGTGAAAATTTAATATAGGTTGGAGAAAAATTTGTATAGGACATAATTTGATGTATTTTTGAAGATTTACCTAAATCATCTTTTAAATTTAATTTTTTTTTTTTAATATATTTTTTTATTATTTTTTTTTTTTTATGGGAGGGCAAATCTAGCGGAGGTGTCCCTTCGCCACTGGTTTACTAATATTTGGATATGGCCAGAGACAAGTGGTATTATTTAATGATTATTCATTGCAAAGGTATGTGGAAACATGTTCAATTTACCCTCTGATACCATTGGTAGCCAGAGATATAATTTATCACGCAGATATAAGATATAATTATTTCAGTTGAAGATAAAATATTTTCATTTTTACCTTGCATACCAGAATTTACATTATTTAAAAGTTCAAATATATCAACTAAATTTGCCAACTTACTGCTCCAATCATGATTTGAAAGTAGGTTTTTTCGGGTCCGAGTACCCGGACTTTTTTATAATATAAAAATTAGAAGAGCTATTAGATTATCTTGTAAATGGTACTATGCATTCAGAGAAAATACAACAGATTTAATGAAGAGATTAATTGATGAGGATGAGGAACAGCAAAACACAATGAGCAGGGACATTCAACTGAAAATAACCCCGAAAATACTATAGGAAACGCACGAACACTGGAAGAAGAACTCAATAAAATATTAGATAGTACGCAACGTCCAATTTATCCAAGTTCCGAAGATAAATTTGCTTATCTTCACAAAGAATTTCAATTATTTTCAAAACCAAGAAAAAAGAACTGCATATTTGGAAAAATTGTACCAAGCGTTAATGACAATGAAACCAACATCCACAAATTCCAAACGAAAATTTTCTGTAGCATCTAATTTCTGTACGAGAATTCGTTCTAGATTATCGGAAAATTCATTAAGTGCATTAGTTTTTTTAAAGTGTATTGTTTAAATAAAAAATAATTGCTTGGGTATGTATTAAATATTTTAGTTAAGTTATTTTTTTTTTGTTTTTTTATTATTATTTTTTTTTTCGGTACATTCACTGTAAACGTACTGAACTATATGTAAATGATTTACATACACCTTATTATACATGTATAATATGTCACATATAACCATTTCATAATTTTTCATAATTTCGTAAGTTCTAAATTTTGTATTTTTAATAAATGAAATATTTCTTTAACAAAAATTTTACTTTGCATTAGACTCGCACCTGATAAATAATTGACTCGATTCGGACTCGCCGAGTCTAAAAAGACCGGGTATTCTCAAACCCTATTTGAAAGCAATATGCAAAATTCTTGTTATCTTCCAAATTAAAAAAAGAATTCATTCATAGTAGCGTTTGAACCTTCGTAGAGTGCGGACGTGTTGAAATACCTGCGATAATATTGCTAAGTTGGCAAATATGCAATTATTATAATAGCATTATACATGTGCAACAATATTTAAGATGTCGATGGCGACATGTGTAAAATGCAAAGCAGATGTGAAGAGAACTGATAAGTTGGTGATTTGTTCTGGGATATGTGAACGCACATTTCATTCTAAGTGCGCGAGTCTTCCAGATAATGAATGGAAGTTCATAACGACGAATGCGTGCATTGGCTGGTTCTGCGGAGATTGCATCGAGCGTAAGGGACGGTCCATGAAAAACCTGTTGGAAGCAATTCACGACAAGATATGTCAACAGGAAGAAGCTCTTAAAGTTGTGGATAGAAAAGTACAGCGGACCGAGGAGAATTTGGACAGGAAAACTGAAGCGACGGAAAAACTCATCGCAAAAATATCTGAAGATGTTCAAGCAAACAACGAGATGCGAAGTGAAGCTGTGTCATATGCTGACAAACTAAAATCTAAAATTAAATCAAATCCTGTTCTAGTAATCAAACCGAAAAAATCCGACCAGAGAAGTGATATTACCAAAGAAGCCATTAGGAAAAACATTGACCCTCTATCAGCCTCAGTTCTAGGTGTAAGAAATATCAGCAAGGGTGGGATAGCAATTGAATGTAAGAACCAACAAGCAATAGACAACTTGAGAGAATCTGTCACCGAAAAGTTAGGCACAGACTATGTAGCAACCGTGCCAAAGAAGAAAGCTCCAAGGGTTAAAATATTCGGCCTATCTGAGAAACTAGAACCTGAAGACATAGAATACAAAATATTAGCTCAAAATGATTGTTTGGACAATAAAGCTACGGTAAAGGTTGTTCATATCGCTAAAGACAACCGAAACGATCATAAATTTATGGCGTACTTGGAAGTCGATGGTGAATCTTACTTCAGGCTGACCGAAGAAGGAAGAGTGAATATCGGCTGGGATAGATGCAGAGTATATGGCGCAATAAATATTGAAAGATGTTTTAAATGTAACAAGTATGGACACAAAGCCCAGGTTTGCAGAAGCGATACATCATGCCCGAAGTGTACTGGCAAGCATGAATTGTCCAACTGTCGTTGTGAAGATGCAGAAATTAAGTGCAGTAACTGCGTATATGTAGTTAACAAATTAAAGATGAGACTTGATGTCAACCACCCCGTCTGGAGCTCCGAGTGTTCAGTTTATAAAAAGAAGTTGGAAACAGAAATGAAAAAAATTGATTTTTAATTGGATTGAATTTGGAAACCCGGACACATCACTCATTGTACCCATTAATATGTGAAGATAAGTCTCATCCGGCCCTACATTTCAAAATTAAGTATAGTATTTCACAAGAAAAACTAACACGTAACAATTACAAATACAACTTCAAAATTGCTGACTGAAAAATTATATAGGGCACTTATTACAACTGACTGGAATGCGGAACTAACAAACCACAATACCGAAAATGCTGATGCAGGAGTTGACAACATTTATTGCATAATTTATACAATACTTGATGATTGTGTGCCAAAAACCAGGTCGCTGTCAACATCAAAATAAGACACCTAGATTACCTAAAAGAATGTGAGTCCAACATCTCCACAAACCCAAACCAGTTTTGGTCGTACTATCAACACACTAAAACCAAGATCCTCTATAGGGGAAGACCTTATTCCTAATATATAATCAAAGCCTGTGCACATGCCCTAGTGAAACCATTGCATTATTTATTCAATATATGTATATTACTATATAATAACATGTAATTATTATCATTGAGTCTGTTAATTTGTTCATTATTCTGTCCAGACATTGCGACAAGCTTCAGCTTAGTGATGCTGGACAGAATGATAAAAATAGTATATATAAATAAAATTGTCAATAAGTATAAAAATTAGGTCTAAGAAATTATAATAGGTTTTGGAAATAAATTTTCTTATTTACATTTATAACATAGGTCAATGTAAAAAATGTAAATAAAGTTATTATTATTATTATTATTATTCATTCATTCAGTAAATAGAAATTCGAACTAAAAACGTAATTAAAGCCATGATAATGCTCCACAAAAATAGTTTTTTATGTTACATATTTTATGTTTAGAAATTATGAGGCACAGGGCCGTACGTTTCCTATTTTCGGTATAAAATATTTTTTTTTTACTAATACATAAAAATATAAATTCTTAGATGGATTTAGTTGGGATAGTTTACAGTTTACACTGTACTTCGCGGCACCCCCAAACTGAGGTTGCGGCACCCCGGTTGAAAACCACTGGATTAAACCATCATGTTTTTCTACTTGAATGCAAGATCCATATGACTATCCGCGGATTAAGGCGCAAATAATCTGGCTTTTATGTGATCCGGCACATCATTAATAAAAAGTTTATTTAATAAAAGCATTGCTATACAAAAAAACTTACTGACCTAAAGAAAGCCCTCCAATAATCTGGAAATAATGAAAATCAACTTGGGTTTATTACCTATAATTTGCATTTTTGAACACATTAAAATCAACATTTAATTTATGCAAAATCTCACTTTTATCACCAGAAAGTGAATCATTCAAAAATTGGAAACAAAATAAAAAATCTTCCAATAAAGCTTCACTAACGAAATATAATAATTGATATACTTTTGCCGTTAGTTCGTCAATCATTACTCGATGTCTTAATAGTTAAGAAGTTCTAACAGTTAGGAAATTAAAAATACAACATATTTTTTCAGTTATTAATTTCGATCAGATAAGTGATTTGACCTGAGTATATATAGCGGCATGGTATGAACTGCGTAGAGTTTATTCGCCACAGTCGGACTAGGCATGTGGCACTATGTAATATTATTGGCCCTTATAAGCCCGATCTTTTGTAGTGTTTTTGAATATACGGAATTTGATGATCCGTTCAGTAATTTAAATGATATAAGTAGGAAAGTGCCACCCGCTCAAGCCAGAGGTAAGATATTATCCACATTTCTTGAATGTAAGAAGACCAGCACTGACTTTTTAATACTTACAATAGACCTAAGAATTGGACTTAACAGTAGGGTGACCAACTATTGATACAACAATGGGTGCGTTTTGTTGGTGGCTGGTTAGAATTACTAGAATTGATGCGCAAGAAAACGACAATTTTGTTCCTGAAGTAAATAAACATGGAATGACATTTGCATGGAGGTTAAGTCATATGGTTGTAGAACAAATAACGAACATATTTCACCTAAATGGATAAACTAAATAATAAATGCAGAATAAGAAAAGTTTATAATTGAAGCAAATATTCTAGAACGTAATGTTTTAGAACGAGTAATTGAATTGTACCTATATTTTAAGTTTAGATTTATCAATACTGTATTAAAATCATATAGGTATATATTTATGTTAGGACACAAAATGAAAAAATACCTAAAAGTGAAAATTATTTTGAAGCTGTAATACCAAAATTTAAAATTTTCAAATGAACTAGAATACTAGAACAATTAAAAACCAAATGAAAACAACTGCATTCAAATATTACTTTTCATCCCCACTACACTCATTCATTCCAGTCGTTCGACCTCGAGTCATCGAATGAGTAGAATGAATAGAATGAGAATACAGTCGCAACAAAACGCGTATTCTGATTAAACCGAAACCAGAATTGGCACAACAAAACGCACCCAATATCGGCCCGATATCCCAAACAGTTTCCGCCCAAAAAGTGGATTGTTGCTTAGTTTCCGGTTCATATGAATATATCCAAGTTTCGATATATATACCAGTAACGATGTTGTGTACGGATTTTGCAGTGCCTAGATTGAATGTTTTTAGCATTCCCTTACACCAATCAACACGAGTCTTTTTTGAGCTTCGGTCATATTATGCGGAATCCATCGGGAACAGATCTTTTTCACAGCTAAATGTTCATGCAAAATCGAATGTATTGCAGTCTGCGATATGTCAAAGAATGTCTCTATCTCACGGTAAGTCACATACCGATCTTCTTCAATCATTTTGCGCACATCATCGATGTTTTTTGAATCACAACGGATTATGGTCGACCTTCACGAGATTCATCACTGACGGACGCACGACCACGACCAAACACTGCAAACCAATTGTAAACTGTCTTTTCTGATGGTTCTTCATTACCAAAAGTTGAACGAAGCGAATCTATGCATTGTTGTTGAGTTAGGCCTTTACTAAAATCGTAAAAAATCACCCAACGAAAACCTTCACGAGTAATATTAATTTTTTCACAAACTTTTTTTTTAACCGCTCACTGTCAACAAACTACTTGGTCAATTTATAAGCTGCCACTGATTTCACAATAACAAATGTCAAATTTTACGTATTAAATAATGACACATTTCAATATTGCCATCTAGTGGTCGTTTGTAAAAACATAAAAGGTAACCCTCGTGTTTGATTAATTTAAAGGCGCCCCGGACGCCAAAACAGCTAGCGACGGCACCGGTACTTACCATGAGCCATATAGTCATAGTCGTTAGGGTAAATGTAAGTAAATCGGATTCATTTTCCAGATTACTACGCATGGTGGTACACGGGCAAATGCAATGGTACAACAGCTGGTGTTACGCAGTATGGCATGTGCCAGTCAAGTGCCACCTGTACTCTCGCTTCAGGAACCTCTGCAGGACAAGGTGGATGCAATAGCATTTATCAATGCTGTATCTGTAAGTATTTACCCCAATCATTATTTTCATTAAGCGTAACAACGTAACTAGTGTGAGAAGAGAGGGAAAATGACCTAAAATATACTTAAAAGGTATAAAGAGTTTTTCTCAACTTTATTTTAAAACTACTACAATCTACAGAACATAATATATTAAGAACGGACAGTGGTAGCAAGAAAAATGTGTACGTACCCTCTAGGAATGTACCAATGAACTAAACAACAACAACCGCCAAATTTAAATTTTACTATCTGATTTACGTTCATAGTTACCATTATTATTGTATTAAATATATTTTTTTATTTATATTATCAAAAGTTTTACAATTAACAATGAAATACATATATATTTAATAATCCATATAAAGTCTGTTCCAAACGGTTAGGCGGAACTAGATTTTGCAATCTACAGTCTGTTTCAAACGGTTAGGCGGAACTAAATGGGAATTTCGTTCTTTTAGGTTGTCACGAAAAGGGACCTTGCTTGGGTTATTTCATTTTTCACGTTGGAATGTCAAAATTTAAAATTCCAACAATGAAACCATGGAAACGATTGACATATGTCAAACTTAAATTAATTTTCTTACATATTTTAATGACAAAAAAATAAATAAATGGAATATTTGTATTAAGAATGACACAAAAAATTAAAATATAAAGAAAATGACATTTTAAAATGATATTAACCTTAACCAAAAAATGTTTGTTGCAAGTATGAATTACAAAGCTTAAACAAAACGGCCGAAAAGCATGATTTAAACGATGAAAGTAACTAGATTGCAAAATCTAGTTCCGCCTAACCGTTTGGAACAGACTTTAGTCACTTTCATCGTTTAAATCATGCTTTTCAGCCGTTTTGTTTAAGCTTTGTAAATCATACTTGCAACAAAATTTTTTGGTTAAGGTTAATATCATTTTAAAATGTCATTTTCTTTATATTTTGATTTTTTGTGTCATTCTTAATACAAATATCCCATTTATTTATTTTTTTGTCATTAAAATATGTAAGAAAAATAATTTAATTTTGACATATGTCATTCGTTTCCATGGTTTCATTGTTGGAATTTAAAATTTTGACATTCCAACGTGAAAAATGAAATAACCCAAGCAAGGTCCCTTTACGTGACAACCTAAAAGAACGAAATTCCCATTTAGTTCCGCCTAACCGTTTGAAACAGACTGTACATTAATATAACATACAGTCTGAACATCCGTACAAAGTCACAAAATCCGTAGGTTTATGGTCAAATGCGTCATGTACAGTCAGGACCGTAACAAGCTTTTTCTGGACCCTGGGCAAGATTTTCAAATTGGGCCCTCTTTTATTAAAAAAAAAATCAAACAAAAACTTACCATGCATATACGATAGTTCTGAAGCTCCAGTTCTTTCATTTTTGGTATAACAGTCTTAATAAATAAACACAAAATAATTATTCTTTCAATTGTTTATGTCCGTAATTTTAATTTCCTTTTATATTTATGAAAAAATAAATAAATTAAAACATAATAAATTTATTTAAATTGTATTTGTCTAGCTTTTTTCCCGCAAATTCGTTAATTAAATCATTAAAATCTATTTGTTGCACTATATCATATTCAATAGATATAATTGACAGATTAGATAAACGCTCTTGTGAGAGGGTCGATCTTAAGTAATTTTTAATTAACTTCAGTTTACTAAAACTCCTCTCACAAGAAGCGGTGGTCACTGGCAGGGTTAGAAATATTCTTAACGCAACAACGATGTTCTGGTACGATTCGACTAATTCGAAATCGTGTATGATCTGTAATAAATTTAGAGGAGTTGCATGTTTCAGATTTTGCATCAGTCCACATACTTGAAACTTGAAACTTTCAATCTCACAATTGAATTCATAACTATTCAAATCTTTATCATATTTGCTTGACAAATCGGCTGCCGCCTTTTGCAATTCAGTAACGCTCATTAATACTAAGGACGAGCCAAAAAGAAAAGAAAAATCTTCAAATATAATTTTCATTTGTTTATAACACCAGTCTGTTTCAGCAAGTAAAACGTCAAAAACGTTGGACATTTGCATTGCAAATAAATTTTCTGGACTTCTTACTTCTTTCTTCTTTAATTCGCCTAATTCGTTGTTTGGAAAATTCAGATTTCAATCTTTTCCAAAGCGACTATTTTTGCATCCACAAAAATTTGTTCAAACCCTGTATCCCGTAGACCTTGTAAAGTGCAACGCAGACCATCAATTAATTTTGTCGCATGGTCTATAGATATATTTTTTTGTTGTAATGCTTTATTTGTTGGGTCAATGCATTGTAATATCTTATTCCATACAGAAAGAGTGCAAATAAATTTGTAATTAATTTGAAATAATAAACTTTTTGCGTTTGATACTGTTCAGAGTTTGACAAATCAGTTTCAATTCTTTCAAGTTCTTTTTAGGGTTTTGTAGGTATGACCAAAAAACCCTTATACCGTCATTTTGTCGTCTGTCTGTCTGTCTGTCTGTCTGTCTGTCTGTCTGTCTGTCTGTCTGTCTGTCTGTCTGTCTGTCTGTCTGTCTGTCTGTCTGTCTGTCTGTCTGTCTGTCTGTCTGTCTGTCTGTCTGTCTGTCTGTCTGTCTGTCTGTCTGTCTGTCTGTCTGTCTGTCTGTCTGTCTGTCTGTCTGTTCGGTAAAAATTGTAGCCAAACGGCTAAACCTAGAGAGTTGAAATTTGGCATGCTTATACAACTCTTTGACCCGCACATAGGAAAAATACTAAAACATCTAAAAAACATACCCCCCTAAAAATATAAACAAATATGTGCTCATCGAAAACAAAAATACTTTTTTTAAATTCTGAGTAGGGTATCAAATGAAAGCCCTTAGTACGTGGATTAACGATCAAATTTTTATTTTTGCAAAATAAATTATTTTGATGCGATTTTTGTCAAAATTGTGCAAAAAAAAATTTGTCCCACACCCTGTAGCCCAGATGGTTTAAACTAAAAATCTAAAAAAATTCTAAGTAATGTATATTGGTGTGAACCGAAATAGTACAACAGGAATTTTTGATCAGATTATGTTTTCGGAAAATAACGCATTTTTTGTGGTTTTTGGTTCACAAAGTACAAAAGTTATACTAATGTAAGACAATCACATGCATGGCGTGCGATGGCGTAATGGGTTAGAGCACTGCTAGAAAACGAAGGGTTTCGAGTTCGAGTACGGAGTGAATTTAATTTTTCCTGTTTTTTTTTTTTGCATTTTTATAATGTAGAAATTATTTTATCAAAATTCTAGTTATATTTTAACAAATGTTGTATTTAATTTTTAAGAGCGTAAATTTAATAACCAGTCTTATTATATGATTAACAGACGATAAATTATTTTAAAAATATCGTTCATTTTGCCGTGATTACTACAAAGTAAAATTTGTCCTACACACTCAGCATACCGCCTTCACTTATTATATACCTGCGAAACCCTGAAATGTGTGATATTCACACTTCACATCAATTTTTTTACTTCTGGTAGTTGCAAACACAATGATTTTATAGCATTGGCCTTTGACGACCATCTAGTATCTTACAAACAAACTTAATACATAAACACAACTTATATACATCAAAATAAGCAAAGAAAATTACTGAGATGATTTTTTTTTTTTGAGAGGCCTTTCTGGGCCCTGGGCAAGTGCCCCTATTGCCCCTGCCTAGGTACGGCCCTGTGTTATCAAGAAATATTGTCTATCAAGAAATGTACATATAATCAACGAATTACTTAATAGGAGTAGAAAATAAAGTATTTACATGACAGATTCAGGAACCTGCGGTACAACCACTGATAAGATGGTTTCGTATTTCAATTATGACGGTTCAACGGCAAGTGCCACCTCATGTTCTTACACCGTTACAGCCAATAAGCCCAGCATATGCTATATTAGGTAAGTACAGACCAATGGTTCTTAATCTTTCGATGTCGCAGAATACTCTATATTTACATACAGGTGACAAACGGGAACCTGGTGTTTTTTTAATGGTTTTAACTCAGAAGAATTTCAACATATTATGGATTTATTTACAGCAAAATAAATGTCTAGATATGCCATTTCGTAAGTAATCAACAGTGAAAAATAATGTCAATAAACATTCAACATGGGTACCAATGGGATAAAAGAGGATGGTTAATAATGTATCAATGTTCAAGACATTAGGCGTAAGCAGTGTTCTAAATTAAAAACCAATGTGAATAATATTCACACCGAATTAAATAAATATCATGTTTCTCGCTGTTACTTTACGCGAAGCGTATTGCTACTCAATTCGGTGACTAAATCCTCCGCAGATTTAGTATAATTCAACCGATTTTGTCATTTGATTCTTATTCATTTTATACAGTCATTTAAAAGGCCGTAGAAGAAATATTCTGAAATTTTACTCATGTGATTTAGAAAACTCGTCTTCGCCTCGTTCCTTCCTTTCCTTACTCTTTGCAATTAAAGATATTATTTTACAGATTAGAATTTGAACTGTTTGAAACTGCAAATCCAACTCAAGCTGGTACAGGCACAGGTTTTCAATGTCAGTCAGATATGTTTTCAGTCACTACGCCAAATGGTTTTAATGTACCAATCATATGTGGTTACAACACCGGACAGCATAGTAAGTAAAAGTTTTATTTTTAAATTTTCCAGCTTTTGACAAGCATCCACTCAGGGTCAGCTCTAGTAAGCTCGGGCCCGACAAAAGAATAAAATACGAGTCCACATAAAAAAAAAATCAGAAGAAAACCAAGTTTTATGTATTACTAATTCAGAAATCCTTACTTTTTGAAACTTGATTTGAAATGAAAAATGAATTGTTTCATCATTCTATATAACTGTTTTATATACAGTGTATCACAGAGAAGCGGGACACCAGTAGTATTTTCTTTACAAATACATATATACAAATACCAAAAACACATCATATAATAGTACAATGCATTCACATATCACAAAAAAATAATTGTAGAAATAATTCTGCAGAAAAAATAAATAAATCAGGTAATAGATATACAATTATGAAGGTTTATGAAACATGTAAAAATCAAGACTGTTCTTAAAGCTGTTGATGGTCACAGAGTCTACCACATTGTTCGGAAAGGAATTCCACGCACTAAACACATTGTTAGTAAAAAAAATTGAACGCACAAATTTAACAAATCAACCTTTATTTAGTTTATATTTGTGTCCACGTAATCTACTATCGCAGTAAAGCATAAATAAGGATGACATGTCACAGGAAAATGAGTTTATTACAAGTCGAAAAATAGTAATCAAGTCTCCGCGTCTATAACAATCTTCCATCTTGATTAGCTTAAGTTGGCGTAGTCGATTTTCATATGATGGTCTGTTAATTCCATAAGGGATTCAAGTTGCTCTTCATGGCACACTTTCGATAAGTTTCATATATTTTGCAAGTTATGGAGACCAGATGGAAAACCAAACTCAAGTTGTGGACGAACATACGTTTTATATAGAGAACGAAATAACGTTAGAGATGGTTTATAAAACGATGAATATGCTCCATCGCAAGATACGTGTGAACGATGGTTTCGGCGTTTCAAAAGTGGTGACTTTAATCTTACAGACAAAGAACATGGAAAACCTCCAAAAAAATATGAAGATCCAAAATTGGAAACATTGCTACAGGAAGACGATAGTCAATAACAAAAACAACTAGCAGAGCAGTTAGGCGTTTGCACGATACAAAAGAAAGTCTTTTTTGCATCGTATCATTACTGGCGATGAAAAATGGATTTATTTTGAAAATCCCAAACGCAAAAAATCATGGGTGAACCCAGGCTCACCATCCACATAACTGCAAGACCGAATCGCTTTGGCAAAAAGACAATGCTCTGTACTTGGTGGGACCAAAAGGGTGTGGTCCATTATGAATTGTTAAAACCTGGTGAAATAGTTAATACCCAACACTACCAACAACAACTGATCGAATTGAACCATTCGCTGCTCATAAAACGACCAAAATACGAAAGAAGACAGCACAAGGTAATCTTTCTTCACGATAACGGTCCATCACATAAGGCAAAAGCAGTTTGCAACACATTGGAGGCACTCAAGTGGGAAGTGCTACCCCATGCCGCTTACTCACCAGACTTGGCCCCTTCAGATTATCACTTGTTCGCATCGATGGGTCACGCACTTGCCGAGCAGCACTTTTATTCATATGAAAATGTGAAAGAATGGCTCGATGAATGGTTTGCGGGGAAAGGGGAAGAGTTCTACTGGCGAGGTATTCACAAATTGCCTGAAAAATGGGAAAAATGTATAACTTCTAATGGAGCATACTTTGAATAAATAAACTTTTACTGTTCTTTTGAGTTTAATCTGTATTATTTAAAAAAAAAAAAAATCCGCATTTCATACTTGTAGACCTGGTAAGAAGAAAAATTTAATGAATGAACAACTAGAGCTTATTGGTTCTCCGCTTCTAACACCATTTAATCCTTTAGGGTTTTCTATTTTTTTTTGTAATATTGTTTATGTTTCCAGTGTTTATACCTATGAACGCAAGTAACAGTGAAAACTCCGTAACGCTTTCTTTCACTCTGGCTGCGAGATCAGCTTTAACTAGAACTCTAGGTACTCCAAAATGGCGAATCAGAGTCGAGCAGCTCGACTGTCCTAGCAGGAAGAAATATTGGGGATTCAATCAAAGAAGTGATTCCTGGATTATTCGTAAGTAAATACAATTGAGAGAAGGATAAACATCATCATTCTCACAAGCTTTTCATACAATAAACAATCTCAAATAAAATTAGTAATATTGCAAACAAATATTAAATATTCCTTATACTCGTTTTTATTATTTTATTATTTTTATATTTAAATATATTTCTAATTGAAATTATTATTCATAAAAATATGTACAGATATTCTAGACCAGGGTTTTACAAACTGTGCTCCGCGGTGCGTCTACTAGTGCTCCGCGAGCAGATTAGTCAGAAAAGTAAAATAAAGTAAAGTAAATCAGATGTGAAAATAGTGTTTTTTTTCAAAACAAACGTTTCACTCAGAAATTATACGTTACTGAAGATAACAAAAGTCAGTACAATCATATTTTTTGCCCCCAACAAATGTTAATAAAGACACTCGAATCTCAATAGTTCAACTGTGGTCATTGAAACAGTTTTAACCATTATGAAATACAAATATACAGCTGAGTGATAGTTCTATTATAGGGCTGATATATTACAAGAGCGGTATATAATACAGTACAAAGTCTTTAAAATTTGCCAAATAATAGATAATGGATGATGTGACGTTTCATGCAATGGGAATATGAATTACCTATATTCTTTATATCTCTTATAATTCAGACAAAAAGTTAATAAGTCATAGGGTGCAATGTTATTTATTTGTTTTTGCTGCATTTGTTTTTCGAAGGAGTGGGGAACGTGCTGCATTTACTAATCACTAACACGCCTGTAATGATACGTATATCTATATAGTCGTGGAAAAATTACATTTTACATCACTTTAACTTAAAATTTTTAAAATAAGTCTGATTTATAAAGCTAAATTAAAATAACAGCAAGATTTAAACGATAAAAATTCACTGTATCTGTATTTTATATTTCAGCTCCGATTGGGTGTCTGCAATACTGGACTGCAGAAACTGGAACAATTATGAACTTCGGTTATAATCCCGGTCTGCCTCTTAGAAGGAACAACTATATTATTAATATGGATTACTCGATTTGTTTTAAACGGCTGCCAAATATTTGTGGAATGAGGTAAGTATTAGGTTTGTATAAATAGATATAATAAAAAATATTGACGTGAAGTGTGAATTTTCAAACATTTCAGGTTTTTGTAGGTATATAATAAGTGTAAGAAGTCAACATGGATGTCTAAGAATATTTGTTCTATAATCAAATCAACAGTTTTGTTTATAATCGATAAGATATTGGTCGATAATTATTAGGTTCGTGTTTATCGCCTTTCTTGTGCAGTGGAATCACTTTTGCAATTTTTAATGCGTATTGCTTCTAATACAGCAGTTCATTACCTTGGTGAGCGGAAGGATAATGGTGTCCTTGATTGTTTTTAGGAGATCTACAGTAATACCGTAGGTGTCTTTAGATTTGCCGTTTTTGAGCGAGTCTACAATATATCTAACTGAATTGAAAGACACTTCATAAAAGGAAAATTTTAGCGCAGGAAATGGAAGATTTATAATAATAATAATAATAATATTTATAATATTTATTAAAATGTAATATACATTCTGTCAAAAATATTGATATGAATACATATGAAATTTAATACATAATTAATTAAATAGGTACATTTAATTATATTAAATTATAAATTTAGTTCATAGTAGTGGTTTCAGGCCGAATCAAAGCGGAAGTTAAGGAAATCTTCTATATTGTAAAAAGACATTTCCAATAAAAACTTCTTTAATATTTTCTTAAATCTCGGGAATGGCAGGTCAATCCATTCTTTTGGTAGCTTATTGAGAAATTTAACTCTGTAATTATATTTCGCAGTTGTCGTTAGTCTGTAACGATCCATTTCAAAATCTGTTTTGGCTCTTGTATCGTAATTATGGATATTAGATCTTCTTAAAAGTTCATTTTTAGGGTTTTGTAGGTATGACCAAAAAACCCTTATACCGTCATTTTGTCGTCTGTCTGTCTGTCTGTCTGTCTGTCTGTCTGTTCGGTAAAAATTGTAGCCAAACGGCTAAACCTAGAGAGTTGAAATTTGGCATGCTTATACAACTCTTTGACCCGCACATAGGAAAAATACTAAAACATCTAAAAAACATACCCCCCTAAAAATATAAACAAATATGTGCTCATCGAAAACAAAAATATTTTTTTTAAATTCTGAGTAGGGTATCAAATGAAAGCCCTTAGTACGTGGATTAACGATTAAATTTTTATTTTTGCAAAATAAATTATTTTGATGCGATTTTTGCCAAAAATGTGCAAAAAAAATTTTGTCCCACACCCTGTAGCCCATATGGTTTAAACTAAAAATCTAAAAAAATTCTAAGTAATGTATATTGGTGTGAACCGAAATAATGCAACAGGAATTTTTGATCAGATTATGTTTTTGGAAAATAACGCATTTTTTGTGGTTTTTGGTTCACAAAGTACAAAAGTTATACCAATGTAAGACACTCACATGCATGGCGTGCGATGGCTATATGCGTTAAAGCACTCTTAAACTGGCTGGAAAACGAAGGGTTTCGAATTCGAGTACACGGAGTGAATTTTATTTTTTCTGTTTTTTTTTGCATTTTTATTATGTTGAAATTATTTTGTCAAAATTCTAGTTATATTTTGACAAATGTTGTATTTAATTTTTATGAGCGTAAATTTAATAACCAGTATTATTATATGATTAACAGACGATAAATTATTTTAAAAATATCGTTCATTTTGCCGTGATTACTACAAAGTAAAATTTGTCCTACACACTCAGCATACCGCCTTCACTTATTATATACCTGCGAAACCCTGAAATGTGTAAATATTCACACTTCACATCAATTTTTTTGTTTGGCAGAAGCAAGTATTTGCGCCATAATATAACTACATGTTATGGTCAGTATTTCGAATTGTTGGAACAGTGGTTTACAGTGAGTAAGCTGTGGTTTACCCTCAATAGATCTTACAGCTTTTTTTTGTAAGATTAGCACTGAGTTCAGATGACTTGAACAACCCCAGATCTCGATGGCATATGTAGCACGGGAGTGGAACAGAGCATAGTATGCTTAACGCTGCTTTCTCTCCTACAGTTTTCGATATTCTTTTGACTGCATAGATTGCTGTTGATAATTTCTTGCAGAGGCTATCGATGTGAGTTTTCCACGTTAGTCTGGAATCCAAGTACACTCCAAGGAATTTTGCTGAACCGATAGTAGCATTCATATTAATCTTACTTGGTGTAAATATTAATGAGGCTGTCTTAGCATTGTTGATTAAAAGTTTGTTAACATTGAACCAATTTTCAGCCTCCTTCATGGATCTCTGCACTAAATCTCTGATTTAAATAGGCTATAGGCGATATGACGGTTTCTGGTAGAGATTCTACAAATTTTTTGGCAATATTTGTGAAGTATATATTGAACTGATTTGATGAAATGGATGTATCGGTCAAAGAAGACTTTCGTGGATTTTTATTGTTATTAATGATTTGCCATGTAGCCTTTGAAATATTTTTAGATTGAGATACAAAACTGGAATTGGCAAGAATTTTGAAGAACTTTATTGTTGAACGGTATTCTGCTCTGAATATGTTTCTTAAGGCTCGTGTATTTTCACTGGGCACTGATCTGAAGGCACATTGTAGATGTTGTAGTTTGTCGCGCATGCTTTTGATCCGATTATCGAACCATTTTATATTTATCTGGTTGGTGTGTGATGAAGGTTTAAAGGTTTTTAATGGAAAACTTGCTTCAAAAGCGTGAAGAAATTTGTCAAAAAATAATGTAAACGCTGTATTACCATCATGGCCGGCCCGAGAAAAAGCGGGGCCCAGTGCAAGATGCTCGTGCGGGGCTTGAGTATGGTCTTATAGAGCAAAATTTTATTTGAAACTGATAATTTTGATTTTCTACCAAGAAGTCAGTACATTTGGCGAAATTTTAGCTCTGACTGCTTACGTTTGGCTTGTATATGTTTACTCCAGGTCAATCGTTGGTCTAAATGCAATCCAAGGTATTTTACTTCAGTTTTTATGGGAACTGGAATGTCGTTGATTGTTACTTGTGGGCAAGTATTGAGTCTGGTTGTAAACGTGACTTGGACAGATTTAGACTGATTTACTTTAGCTCTCCATTTATTATACCAATCGTTTATAAGATTTAAATGACTTTGAAGAATTGCAGAAGCTTTGTTAGGATCATCGTTTGTTGATAGTTTAGTAACGTCATCAGCAAATGCAGCTATCATAGTGTCGTCTGTCTCAGGTATATCTACAGTATAAAGTAGGTAAAAGAATGGCCCAAGTACACTACCTTGGGGAACACCAGATGTTATGGGATAGTAAATTGATAGGACATCATTGTATTTAACTGAGAAGTTTCTATATAACGAACATTTATTATTTGTTTTCAGGATAGATATATTAGGCTTCCAGATGTCAGGTAATATTGGCGACTGCGGGATTAAAACTATGGGCGACTATGTTTTCATGCCTGAACTCACTATATATATTAATGCAAAGACTTTCAATACCGGTTCTAGGATATGCGATACTCTACCTTCAAATACATTCTTTCGAAGTAAGTTCGTTCAACTTGAATCTGTTCAAATTATACATTTATACATTTGACAAAATAATTGGTAATGTTCCGTATGATCCCACCAGCACCAACTGTTTAGAGAGAAAGCACAAACTAGTTAGAATGAGATTTGGCCTTAGCGAATCGCCACCCGTTTCTTTCAAAACATAAAATTTACGATTCAGTCTTATCTTTTTCAAAATTTTATTCACAAATGAAATTTAAATAAGTATAGGTATCATTAATTCTTAAATCTAAGTATTTATTTGATAAGCAATTTTTAACATTTAGCTCGCATTAACGTATTTAAAGAAAAACTTGATTAATGAAATTTCAGTAGTTATACGGTTAAAGTCACATTTAAATGGTTTCAAAGCTCAAATTCCATACATATACTCACTAGAGCTCATAGTGAATGTACGTTATAAACGCATGCACAATGATAAATGTGCACCTACATATAAACTAGATAATTAGGTTAGCTTTAGTTAGCAAAAAGTAAGGACAGAAAAAGCTGAAACTTGATAGACGTATATAAACGGGTACCCATACATTTTTTTTACCTGTTTTCAATGAGATTTACCTATAGTATACATACGAGGGACATTGACTAATTAAAGAGACAAATTGATGTAGAAAAAAAAACTGTGTATTTTTACAAAATGAGACCTTTACTACTTCTCAACATAATCCCCACGAATATTAATACACTTGTCCCAACGATGAACAAGTTTTTTTATACCTGATGCAAAGAAATCATTGTCTTGTTGTTTGAGCCAGTTTCCCACAAATTCTTTAACTTCCTCGTTGTCGCTGAACTTTTTCCACGTAATGCCTCCTTGAGTGGATTAAACAAATGAAAATCAGAGGGAGCCAAATCTGGACTGAAGGGAGGATGAGGTAGCATGTCCCAACTCATTTTTTCAATGGTTTCTTGGGTCAGCTTGGCGGTATGAGGGCGAGAATTGTCGTGGAGCAATATCACGCTTTTTCTTTGAGATCCGCGACGTTTTTCTCTCATTGCTGGCTTTACTTTGTTCATCAGCATGTTTGAGTAGCAGGCATTGTTTATTGTACGCTGATTTTTCAAATAATCACAAAAGACGACACTTCGGGCACCCCAAAAGACGGTCAACATGACTTTTCCCTCTGATGCTTGCGTTCTGAATTTCTTTCGGTCTGGTGAGCTGGTGTGCTTCCATTCCATGCTTTGTCTTTTGGATTCTGGTTCAAAATGGTGAACCCAAATTTCATCACACGTTAAAATCTTGTTTAGAAAAGGGTCACCTTCCCTTTCATAGCGTTTTTTCAAGTCTGTACACACTTTGAGTCTTGTTTCCTTGTGTTGTTGCGTTAACTGTTTCGGGACCCACCTTGCACTTGTTTTGCTGTACTTGAGCTTGTCAATGATATCGTGATGAACTGTACGAACACTTATTGCAACTTTTATTGCTATATCTTCAACAGTAATACGTTGGTCTTCACGAATAATGGCGTCAATACGGGTTTCAAGCGAAGGAGTTGACACTACAACTGGCCGGCCAGGACGTTGCTCGTCAGTCACTTCGACCATTTTTGAATTGTTCTACTCACTTATAAAAATTTCCGCGATTTATACAACTTTCACCACACTGTAAAATCATTCGAGAAAAGATTTTAGCTGGCAAAAACCGGATCACTGAGTGATGCCAACCTAAAGTCATGACCAAACTCCTCCTACAAACCGTTTATTTTCTACATCAATTTGTCTCTTTAATTATTGAATGTCACTCGTATTTTGAAAAACATTAACTACATAAAGAGTTCCAAAAATATCCGTTATATTCCGACTTATCGGCATGTTAGAAACGCGTATATGTCTGTGCTATAGATGCATGAATGATTGCTATTGGTTCCGTACTCTACGGCCACGCCTTCTCGTTTCTAACGTTACAATATACTCTATTCTAAACATACAGCCTAGTTTTAATTTAAGCTGATGGGATCATATGGATCATTAACCAAATAATGTATTAAGTCGTCAAGGATGAAATTTGTAGAAAAAAGGCAAAGTATGCACCCATATTGTCTATACACTTTTGCCATTTATACGGCAGGTTGTTCAGGCTGGTGGTATAAAACCTTGGCGGACGAGAGTCAATGAATTCCTGGAAGGCCAGTTTCACAGCATTGTCGGCATTAAACTGTTTTCCTATTAAAAAGTTGTCCAAATTGCGGAAGAAGTGGTAGTCAGTGAGGGCTAGGTGTGGTGAGTATGGAGGATGATAAAGTTCCAACAACAATTCTTGTAGTTTTGCCACAGTCATTTTTGCAGTGTGTGGTCTAGCGTTATCATGCAATAAGATAGGAGTCGATCTGTTGACCAATCTAGGCTGTTTTTCTTTAAGTTTTTGCATTATTTCGTCCAGTTGGTTGCAGTAAATTTCTGCTGTGATCAATGAACCAGGTTTTTTTTATTTTGTTTTTAAGTTACCTGTACGAAATTTGGCGAACCAATTTGATATTGCGTAGTAATGCTAGAGCCAAATACACTATTAATGTTTTGCGCGGTCTGCGATGCCGTAGTTCCACGTAAGAACTCATACTTCATAATACTGCGAATTTCCAACCGTTCCATTTTCAACAATTTTTTTTTTTTAATTTTTTTCATATTTTTTAGATCATACAATGATTTCTTTAAACATAGGAGAGGCGTAACTTTCCAAAAAAAAAAAAAAACGGTAAAATATTAAGCCAATGTCAAATAATAAGCTGTTAAAGTTGGCAATATTATTAACTACAAATTTAATCCTTGACGACCCTATATTATTAGGAAATGCTATGGTGATCGCATTACACGAAAGTTCCTAGACTGAATTCCGATATTTTTATAAAAAAAAAAAAAAAATAAAACTTTTATAAAATAAGTGATGAAAAGTTTAAAAAATAGTATATTATGCTGGTTTTATCCGACGTATTGTCACACTTGTTTCTTTGGAGCACTACAACTCGTGCGACCAGTGTTGTCAATCTGAGTGTAATTACAAGAAATGCGTGTAATTTCAATAGCCATGTGTAATTTGTCGGTAAAATATGTGTAATGTGGTCAGAGTACAAATAATTCTCTTTTTTTTTTAATTTTTTTTTTAAATCGTGTTGTTACTGGTATACAAACTGGTGTATATGCTGTTCACTTTTAAAAGGACAAACCAGATCTAGTTATTTTGGTTACTTTTATAGTGTACTAGCAGTGTACCCGATGCTTCGCTACCGGAAAAAATACAGCCATAGCCGGTTCAGACCGGGCCCATGTCGGAATGGGTTCAAATTAGATTTGGTGCGAATAGTTTTAGTATGGTCTAATTATATATTTTTTGTTTTACTCTACCATTGTATAAATATGTGTTTGTTCACAAATAATTTAAGTGAGATAATTATTTAGCGTTTTCAAGGCGAAATGTCATATTTCTGGAGGCCACAAACTGTTTTAAAGATGCCTATACTAATTCTCCCATCGGAGTGTCTCCCGATCTCCGTCATATCCCGTGAAATCTTAAAATTTTGGTAAAATAGTAGACAGAGTAGGTACTATTTTTTCTGTTGTATGCAGGTCTAATATAGTTCTCTATAAAACTCCTTTATCAAAATCGTCTATATTTCTTTTCGTATGATCCTTTTGTACACTTTTTCTAGGTGAAGAAAATTTCGAGGGTTCACCTTGAAAGATTTTGTTTTTTTATTTTTCAATTCTTGTTACACCTGTAGTAGCAGCCACTCAAGCAAAAACTGATTTGAAAGGAATAATAGGTTCCCCAGCCTCATAAAAGTCAAAATATAAGAAACTATTTCGCGACTTTGGCTAGTAAGAGCGCGACCATTTAACTTACTTGTAAAAGGCATATTTACTATTGCTAGATTTTCTACCGACTGTACTCAGAGCGATGTTGCCCGCACGAACTACCGAGATTAAATGCGTCCCCACTCCTACATATTTGAGCCATTTACGATTTTGACCGAACACTCCCGATCTCAATATAATTGTACAACCAACTATTGGAGGGAAATTCCCGTGTTCTCACTGACGGTTTAATAGATATTCTAATGGTCCAATATAATTAAAAACAAAATTATTAATTTCTCGTTTATAATGAGACTTTTTTGAGATTTTCGATTTTTTTAGTTATGATGAAGGCATTTTCTACCTGTATGCCAAATTTCAACTCGGTACCATATCTGGAAGTGGGTTAGAATTTCCGGACATATCCACAAATATTCTCTTTTATATATAAAGATTACTGACTTTAAATTAGTCATTTAAAAAATTACATTGCGCTGTAAATAAGACTTCATATTTGTTGGTTATGATCATTATAATTAAATTCTTCACTGTTTCGCTGTTCACTTTTGTAAGAACAAACTAAGAGGAAATTTTGATTTCAATAGTTTGCACCTTTGAAACTGCATGTCATGTTAATATTATATATAATCGTTTATTTCCCCTCGACCTTTCGGTGTTTGGGTATTTACTACAATGTCCTATTAAATATACATTACATTTCATTACTTTACATTACAATTAAAATTTATTTTATTCCATTCTCTTCCCTTCCAACCATTTTTTCACCCCTCCTTGTATCTCCCTTCCTTCCTCCTCATTTCCAGGTAACCTCAGCCCCCTTCCTTCCTTCCATTTCTCCCCTTCTGCTTCCCAACGGGCCTTTTCCTTCCTTCCTTTACCCCTTCCTATTATCCTTCCCCAATCTCAATCCTTCTTGCCTCTAATTCCCTCGCCCACCTCTCCCCCCTTCCATCATCGTGCAACAGGTCTAATGTGCTCCCCGACCACACTGTCATCTCTCTACACCTCTTCGCAATGTGCTCTATACCTTCTTCCTTCTCCCCGCACATCCTGCACATCTTATCCTCCTGTTTCCTCCAATATCTATTTCCTCTCTCTTCATTCCCGCACCTTAGCCGCGCAATCCTCCTAACCCTCCCTCCTGACCGTCCTCTTTCTCCCTTCAAGTAGCTTGGTACCCCTATAGTTCTGACCTCCTTATATCTCCCTGCACTCCTTGATTTGTCTATTCTGACTGTCCTTTCTTGCTCTCCCACTTCCTTATCCCTCCTCCACAACTCCTCAATCACGCTTATCCCATCCTTTTGTCATTTTGATATTAAAAAATGGTAAAAAATATCAATTTGACATATGTCATAATAAAAAATTATATCTTAATTATAATGATCATAACCAGTCTGAAGTCTGATTTATAGCACAAGAAATTTTTTTGGCCAATGTTTACAATATCCCCCTTCAAACTTTATACAGATGGCAGCACATAACGACTACACTAAATAATTCAAGAATTGTCAGTGGCTCTAAAACAATGGTTTCTAGAAGCGAGCTAACCATCTTCTAATTTAATGACAAAACACTATCTTAGGTTAGGTTAGGTTAGTAAGTGTTTGGTTAGAAGAAGCCGAGCGAAGCGAGCTACCGATCTTCTAGTTTAATGACATAAATAAAAGTTCTGCACAGTCCCACTTGTTTAGAATCTCTGTATATTAAACAAATGATATGTGTTTGACGTATGCGCAAGTGTGAAGTGGGATGTTGTAAACACTTACCAATTTTTTAAATGACATTTTAAGTCAGTTATATATTAAAAAAGTAACCAAAATAACTAAATCTGGTTTGTCCTTACTAAAGTGAATAGCATATAAAATCTATTCCAAACGATTAGGCGGAACTAGATTTTCAAATATAGTATTTTTTACAGAATGATTGAAGTTTTTGATCATTTTGTTTAGGAAGAGCCAACTCCAATATATAAAAAAATAGCTAATGACCACTTACAAAATGAAAATTCCGCTAGTTACTCAGGGGTCGGCAAACTTTTTGTCACTAAGGGCGCAATATAAATTCAAATATTATTGAGAGCGCATAAAAACGTTATATATGTAAACACTGGTGGTTCGCAAGGTCGTCTAATCTAGCGCTGATCGCTCAAGTCGAATCACAAATAGATGCGATGTGGATATTGGGCTCAGTATGTGTGTGTCTCGATAGCAAGGGCGCATAAAACCACACCGAGGGCGCCGTGTTGCCGATCCCTGGCCTAACTGTTTGGAATAACCTGTAATTCAGGCTATTCCAAACCTTTAGGCGGAATTAGACAAAAGTGAACAGTATATATGCTGTTCACTTTTGTAAGGACAAACCAGATCTAGTTATTTTGGTTACTTTATAGTGTATTACTGACTTTGAATGTCAATTTAAAATATTCCTTACGCTCTAAAACGGACTTTAAATTTATTGGTTATGATCACTATTAAGAAAGTGACATTTTTTATAATTTTTTAATACCAACATGACATACAATTTTAAATGTGCAAACTATTGAAATCAAAATTTCCTCTTAGTTTGTTTTTATAAAAGTGAACAGCATATATAATATTTTTCCAGTAGTTAAATTGTGTTATTGCGAATTCAGTAGTAAATGATTTAAAAAATATTTCCGTGTAATTTTCGTGTAATCTCGCCTAGGTTCATGGGTAATGTGGGTTATTTTACGTATGTCGGTGGGTAATTTGCTCTTAAAGCAGTGCAGTGGCGGAACTATAAATTTTGCCCCCCCCCCCGCAACAAAATTAGATCGGCCCCCCAACCTTATGTGATTTTTTCTTTTCGTTTCTAGTGTCCCATAATTTTCAAGAAATTTAACCTTGGATTCTTCTTACACAAAGAATCATTTTACTTTATAATACATATTTTATTATGAATATAAAAGAAAAACAATAATATCAAACAAATGAAACATAGACAAAAGAAAACAAAACTAGATATAAATAAATAAAACAATTTAAAATGTTAAATCTTTCTTTCTGGATTTTAAATTAGCAAAATCTCTAATTAAGTCTTTAATGCCCATTTATTGAGCAATTTCAGCCTCAATGCTCAACAACGATATATTATGTAAGCGTTCTTCTCCAGTAGAATTTCGTAGATAGTTTTTTATTAGTTTTCATTTGGAAAAAAAAAAAACGCTCTGCCGTTGCCACAGTGACGGGAAGTGTTAAAAATAATAAAATTGCAGTAACTACGTCTGGAAAACTGACCAACAGGGAGGTATATTTAATTATTAAAAGTTCAGCAAATTCTTTCATTGTTGATATTTTAGAGATTTCCTCATTAAACATCGAAACTAACATTACCATTTGTAACGGAAAATTGGACGAAATATCACCTTTGTATTTTTTTATTTATATATATATATACATTTTTTTGTAAGATTTCGGCAGAACTAAACATTTCTGTTTCATCAAAATTGATATTTAGCGGTGACATGAATAAAAACAAATTTACAACGTCGTTCATACCTCTGAATCTATTATCAATTTGATTATTATTTTGGATTACCATTTTAAATTGGCTGAGGTCTTACTAAACGTAAGTAAATTTATTATTTTTCAGTATAAAACGCGACTAATTTTCTCAAAATCTTCGGGTCCCTCAAATCTTCGGGCCCCTCAAAGCTTCGGGCCCCCCGCAGTACTGGCGGTTCTGGCGGTATGGTAGTTTCACTACTGAAGCAGTGGCAACACTGCATGTGACAATAATTCGTCTTATAAAACTCGTATAATAATAAACTATTATTATACTGATTTAATCTGATCTTCTAACTGTTTTCAGATAAGGGATATTTCCCAGCATACTTGCACTTCTTCACAGATACTGTAGCAGATACTCCCAACGTGGAAAGCGGCTGGATTGGAAAATTCCAAATGTTAACATCCGGCAGCTGCGTTTAGAAAACTACTATAATTACTGTATAAGCAGTGTTGTAATGTATCTAGTTACAAGTATCTAGATACAAATTAGATACTTTTTGAAATATGTATCTGTATCTAGATATTTAAATTTAACTATCTTGTATCTGTATTTCAGATACTTTGATCGTTACTTTTTTTATACCATGATACCGAGCTGATATAATAGTTTAATTATAAATTGTCATTTTAATTATTTTATTTTTACTATAAACAAATACAGAAAACAATTGAAATTCTGACGTTTACAAATTAAATTTCTATGGAATGTAAAAAAATCTCACTCGTTTTTCATAGCTTTTGAACGGCTGTAAAAATAGTAGTTATTTTGGTACCACAATAGTAGGTACAACACTTAAGGAAAATGGGTTATTATAAATGTAAAATAAGCTTTTGAATAACTAGAGTTGCTATTCTGATGAGTAATTTACTAAAAATATATGAAAAATTATATCCAAAAAAGTGGTTTGCGAGTGAGACCGTGGTTTTGTGAAGCCTTGGGCAAGACAAATTAAGGCCCTTCAAAAGTATCCTGTGATTGAAAATACAGTTTGATAATTTTTTTTTGAGGAATTTCATCATTTGAGGCTTGGCTCTAATCCGCCTCACCTAAGAGCCGGCCATGCTAGTGTGGATATTAGTGTGGAATATCAGTAAGATAAGTAGGTGTGTTTCCTAAAGAACGTAAAATTGAATAAATCATTAAACGTTCATATAAATTTAATTTGTAAGCGTGAGAATGTCAACTGAAAATTTGTTTATAAATTAAATTTATATGGAATGCGAAAAAAATAATAATCACATATCTTAACAGTAATTTTTTATTAGTGATAAAAAATGATCGTGACATTAAACGAATTCCACTTCAATTAGGGCTATAATTTGGTTGCAAGGAACATCCGACTAACAAGAACATAGCTGCGTATCTATAAGACTCATTACATTAGTCTTATAGATACGCAGCTCATACTCTAGCACATATAGCTAACATAATACATATGTTATTTAGTACAAATTTATTCCGTAGAATAGTGTTTTTCCTTGCATTTAGTGGGCGTTTTGTGAGGTCACGGTTATTTCGGATAACACTGATTAACATGCACTGTTTGTTTGGTGAAAAATATGGTATTGCCATTTTTCAGGTTTTTTTCAAAAGTATCTAGCTGTATCTAGATACAATTTTTCTTAGGTATCTGTATCTAGATATATTTTTAAATGTATCTATTACAACACTGTGTATAAACTATTATTTTAAATACACATAATGTAATTTATTTATTTATTTCAATACACAAGTATCTTGTTTCTATATATCTTCATTTTTAAAGTTTATAGGAGAACAAATAATGACATTTTAAATAAATTATTTTATCATCAGGGTAATTTTGTCTTACACTCAAAAGTTAAGTAGACAACACATATTTTCATGTAATAAACAAATGCTAATGCGGAGACTACACGATGCACATAAAAATTAACCTCGCTTGGATCTTGCATAAGATAAAAATAGACGGACATACAGATGGATATTGGTTGTTTAATATTAGATTTGCTAAATATTTTGTTGAAGCGGGAGTTCGTTAAGCGATGGACACCCGTAAATAGTATCCTATCATGCAAGTGGCAATATTATAGTCAGTGGCGTAGCCAAGGGGGGCTAAGGGGTTGTAGCTGAGCACCATGAGACATAATATTGCCAATCCCCCCTCCATAAAATTTCTTGGTATCCACGTTGATCCTCATCTTCGTTGGGATCAACACGTGGATATAATAAGCTGTAAACTACGCTCAACTGTGTATCAAATAAGGAATCTAAAGCATGAAGTCAGCTCAGATGTTGTTTTAAAAGCCTATTTTCCCTCTTTCAGTCCCACCTAACCTATGAGTTAATAATCTGGGGACATTCACCTGCAGCAAATAGAATTTTTGCATTACAACGAAAAGTTGTAAGAATAATTGCTGGTGCTCCTTTCAGAGCGGATTGTCGAGATCTTTTTGTGAAGCTCAAAATAATGTCTTTGCCTGCATTATTTATTTATCATTGTTTATTATTTATACGCAAAAATTTAACGAATTACAGTACATTTGGTGAGAACGTGGTAATATCCGTGGTAAATTTTTGCGTCTAAATAAATCAAAAAATTGCTCAAATTATTTTGCTGTTAAATTATATAATCTCTTGCCTGAGGGACTCTGTACACTACCACTAGACAAATTCAAATTTAACCTTAAGAACGTACTAACAAATAATCCAATCTATGTCATTGATGAGTTCCAAAATGTCAGCTTTGATTAAATTTTGTAAACATTGTATTATTGATATTATGTATATTTGACTGACTAAAAACATTATTTGTAATTGTAATTTGGTCAATAAATATTATTATAATAATAATTATTATTATTAGCCCCCCTTGGATATGTGGGGGCATTTCTAAGATCGGTCGAAACGTCAATGTTGGCTAAATGAATTTAAATAATTTCATTTGTAGTTCATGGTACTTACTTTGAAGGCCCTCCACATAGTGGATTCTAAGACTTGCGAGCGGTATCAAGTCTGAAAATCTAAAGGATCCGCCGGTTGGTTGCTTAGACTCTTTATGAGAGGAATAAGGGTGTTTGAATTAAAGTCTGCATTTTACTTAATCTACGTTTAATGTTTAGTTAGAATCGAAAGGTTATTAATTACATTTGCACTTACAATTTAATGCTGGCTATAAAATCCCATGAGAGACACTCAAACACAAAACCTCACAATCACCGTATTCACCTCACAAGCCGCTAAACACCTCACAACACTCACGGTGTTTAACCCGTTAACGAGGTTCGTTTATTTCATTAAACTGTCCTCAACACTTTCAGATTACTTCTGGTTTACCCACTACAAACTACCGGATTTCTCTACCAAAAATACTTGGGAGGTTCATTCACGATGACGGTTTGTTCATCACCGCCTTTGTCTCTCACAAGATTTTTCCAACTCTTTTCTTAAACTAATAATTTGATCTCTGACCCCATTTTTTGTCGTTGTAAAAATAATCAGCTCTCCACATTAACAACAAACCCTTTTATAAACTTATCTTTCTATGACCAATAAATTATAAACCCAAGTAATTAATTGACTCTAATTACTACGTGGTCCATATCACTGAAAATATATTGTCGCCTATCACCTACTGTGTAAACATTTGACCATTGCTATTTTGATCTAAACAATAACGTTCTTTCAAACTAATCATATAATATACGACCGTAACTCACTGCGTATCTCTTTAACACTTAACTAGAAAAATATGTGATAGCTCAACTAATCTTTGAGAATGTTTATCTTAAAATAGATTAGTTTTTATATTTGAATAATTTGAATACTTTTTAACTAATTGAATAATTTTATTTTAAATAATAATGAAATTTTATTTCCGAAATTACCACTCCCACAGATAGTAAACACACTCTCTCATGTATAACTAACATAATTTTCTATATCATTATAACAGTAAACTTCAAACCAAGAAAAATAGCAACAGACCCAAATATTTTAGAAAAGCATATCAATTTAAAATTTAAATATTGCCCGAAAATTTTAGTTCAACAACGAAAATTCAAGAGTCAAAAGCGAAGTGTATTTCACGTGAAACCCAGGAAACCTAAGTTCTCGCATGTTTGATGTTTGTAGATTTGTATTTTGTATGGTGTACAGTTCCGTAACTAGGTAGGTGCAACAGGTGCACAAACACAGGGCCCAAGTCGAAAGGGGGCCTGAGAAATCGTCAATGGGAGGCCAAGTCAGACTGTGGATAACCTTTTTTTGTAACTATGCACAGGGTCCAGAAAAAGCTAGTTACGGTTTTGATGGTATAAAATAAAAGAAGTTGACGTTCAATGTGATATATTAAGTACACGAAAATTCATTAATTAATTAAAATAATTCTATTTACGTTTACCATTAGTAATTCAATTAATTGAATTTGTGTTACGTGAAAGGAACAAATACTATATCCTAACATAGTGTGGAAGTAGATAGTACCCAGCAAACATTCAACCATCGGCCGAACGCCAGCAAACTGCTTTTTCTGTTGGTAAATTGCTGGCACTAAAAGTTTGTGCAACGCCAGTATTAATAATGTACTTCACATTTGTATTTCGCACTCCTCCTATACGAAGTACTTTACCAGCATTTTATGAGCACTCCTTATTTTTGATAACATGTTACATTTTACTTTTGTTTCACCACCGTTGAATAAATTTATTCAACAAATAAAGTTGACAATATCGCATCATTCTACTGACAGCAACGTTAATTTCTTCATTAATAGTTTAAAACCGATGCGATATTGCCAACTTTATTTGTTATATATTTATTCAACGATGGTGAAATGGCCAAATGAGTATTTATTTTGCACCTAACCATTAATTTATTTTAATACTGGGTAAGTATAAGGTAAGTATACATTTGAAATACTAGAGAGTGGGTATAATAAAAGTACTGCTCCGTCAGAAATAAATCTTGCAACTAATGCGATTATTTTGCACTTTACCGCTGCTGAGCAGGCAATTGATAAACCAATGGGCCAGCTAACGGCCACGGGGACACCGGGGTACTGGCCCATTACTCTCAATACCGGGGAGTATGTGCTTCAACAGTATTGGTCCGTATAAAAATGTTTGATGGGACTATTTCTCTTTTTAATATTACCTGACTGCATCTTAAATATGAAGTGATTTTTTAATGTGGGCCAAAGCAACGCCAAGCGAGGATCTTGGGGGTGCCAAGCACCCCAGCGACAGGCCCTGGGGAGCGGCAAATTAAATAAAACTATATTATTATTTGCTAAATTTGGCTTTTTACGGGGCGGCAATTTTTGTGTGGCACCTCGGCGCTATAGTACCTTGGCGCGGCTCTGATGTTGGCTAATCTGCGCAAATTACAACAGCAAATGCCAAATTTGATTATGTATTGACAAATTCATTAACAAGCTCTAATGAAACTGACATTTTAAGCTGATAAGCACCCGGGTGCCACTGGCATTTAATGACCTTGGCTCGAGTTTTAGTTTTCTGGAACATTGGTAGATGGCGACAGAGTGCAAATTAAATTACGAATATACCCGACTTCGAACAATCAGAAGCGTCATGTTCTAGCTGTAGATCAGCCGCCATTAGCTGTCAAACACATGACAGTTGGTATTGAAGTAATATGCATTTAAGCTTGTTAATTTTCAAATACGTGGTTCAAATAATAGAGTTTTATTTCCAATCTTGGTCATCTTATACTGTATTTGATACATAAATTGTACAACTCGGGAAGACGGACAAAAATTGATTTTTTGCGGATATTGTCTTATAATGATCTGAAATATGTAGAAACCAAATATGAGGCCGAAAAAATAAAAAAAAAAACAGGTATAGCCTCCAATTTTATTAATATTGTTTTTGTAATTAGTAATTATAATGTTGTGTATAATTTTGTGTTTAAAAAATAAATAGCTTACACCTTGTATTTAGATTTATTTATTTAAATTCCTTATTTATATGTTATATTAATTTATATGGATTATTAAATATATATATGTATTTCTTTGTTAATTGTAAAACTTTTGATAATATAAATAATAAAATATATTTAATACAATAATAATGGTAATTATGAACGTAAATCAGATAGGAAATTTAAATTAAAAACGGTTGTTGTTGTTTAGTTCATTGGTACATTCCTAGAGGGTACGTACTAATTTTTTTTGCTACCAGTGTCCGTTCTTAATATATTGTGTTCTGTGCTGTTAAGTTATCTTAACCTACAAATTTTATAAAATCCTGATTTACAATGTAAAAAAGAACTGGTCAAAAGTCCCATTCCATCGTTAAAAGTCACTATGGTCTATTTCAAAGTAGAAAAATGTGTGTAAGAAGATAGGAGCTGTTTGTCCTTGCTTCGGATTGGTTTAGATCGTCATCCCTATTACACTGTTAAAATATGTTTTGAGTCCAAGTTGACAGATGTTCAGTGTCGTACATTGGAATTATATATTATTTATATTATTTAATTTTTTTCATATATTTTGTTAATATTTACATATTTAGACTTTCATTTATATTCTTGGCGTTTATTATCTGACATATAAATATTTTTTGACACTTGA
This sequence comes from Liopterus haemorrhoidalis, assembly GCA_963971575.1. Taxonomy (NCBI): domain Eukaryota; kingdom Metazoa; phylum Arthropoda; class Insecta; order Coleoptera; family Dytiscidae; genus Liopterus; species Liopterus haemorrhoidalis. The sequence goes on from OZ020617.1 coordinate 9,616,976, forward strand.
CAATTAACAGATCAAGAGAGAGGACTAATGTGAGGCCAAAAGACAGCCCAGCTGATTGTGCCTAAAGAAGAAGTTATTGATATAATTTTTAGACATGCACTTCATATATATCTCTCTTTTTATACATAGTACATAATTTTTAAAATTAATATTTTTTTAACTTTTTCAAATTTCCCATTAAACTGAATTTATGTCGTATAAATAATGTAAGTGTATTATCTGCCTTGTTTATTTCAATATCTTATTAACTTATTTTTAACTGGCATTCTCTGTTTAAAAATGAAATGCTGAGCTGGCTTAGTGACTTGTATAAAAATTAGACCGTTCTACTTTCAGAGAAGTTTGATGCCACTAGATCGTCAGGTACAGAATAAGAGTCCCGTTATTTTATCACTCGTTAGTCGTTAGTCGATATTTTATCACTCGTAGTCTCTTAAATAGTATATACAGCACACATAATAAAATTAGGACACAACTGAAGGGGCAAGTGGATAAAGCTGTTATGTAGCATTTTTTGAAATTTTGAAATTTTCGTTAGAATGAGGTTGCATAAGCCTCTTTTATTCTAACCACAACAATCAGTTACCAATTATCTATATTTTAGAAGATACAGATAGATAAAGGTGTTATGTAATATAATGACCTCAAGTAGTTTTTTTAGGTATCACACAGTAGCGAAAGAAGAAAAAATGCAGTAATTTGTTGAAAAAATCTAATTCTCACAATATAATAAATTTGACACGCTTTCAACTGATGTGACAAGCGGAGAGATATCTGAAAATAAAAAACACAATAACTTACTAAATGTCAATTAACTCAGAACTTAAAATTTGTTACATAACGCCTTCATCTACTTGCCCCTTCAATTATTCTTTTTAAGAAACATGTTCAAACATTCATATCAATAGTCAAAATTTAAAATGTTAAGTATACAATTTTGTACAACTTGTTAAAAATACATGGTTACCGGTTATTAATAAAAACTTCGGATTTAAGTTTTGGTTCACTCACCTTGAAATATGAAACATTATGCAAGTTTATTCCTTAGATCAACGGTTCCCAACCTGGGGTACGCGGAAGACCGGTTGGGGGTACGCGAAAATAATATAGATAATGGCGAAAAACACTAGAATTTTACAGAGAAATTAAAGTTGTCGCTAGACCCGCCCACCACTGATTCTTTTTTTAAATCTGATTTCAAAAAAGAAATATCATTGACTTCTAGGCAGCAGTGAAAGAAGAGTACTAAGAACTCGGTGCAAAACAATGTTTATTATATAATATTTATTACCTTTCACGAACACAGAGCTAGTCGAAAGAGCATTCTCGTCTTCGTACATTAAGAATAAATATCGCAATAAGCTTGATGCAACTCCTGATTTCAGGTTATATCTGTCTTCATTTATGATCTATTTAAATCTATGATCCATGAAACAAGCTCAAGGATCGCATTAAAATTATTAAAAACCACGATTGAAGACTCTCACATCAAGATGAATAATTATTATTTAAATTTGACGAATACTTATTTTACTTTCCTCATAAGTTAATGTGGGTAAAAATTATTTTAATGATGTTTATATTTATTGTGAAATTCGCTAATATAAAAATGTTGAAGTTCGCTAGTAAAAAAAAAATGTAATATGTTATATATATATATATATATATATATATATATATATATATATATATATATATATATATATATATATGTTAGCATCTAGCCTTCTACGAAGCCCTGTTACGTCACCATAAAATGTTATCTAGATACAATCCTAATGATGACGACTCATTAACGATAATGATGACGGCTCATTACACTAATTGATTTTTATAAAACACACGTAGAATTTGATAGAGAGATCAGATGTTTTCTTACGTTGTAAGAGTGAATACCTAGAATAAAATAGTCTGTGAACAACTTGAGTTTTATTTAAACAATAAATCCCTTATTTGTTTACATATATATATATATAGATATAGATATATATATTAGGAAAATCTTCAGCCTTCCACATCTTTTGAGTCGCAGCCTTCCACTTTTTTTCAGTTAGCAACACCGACAAAAGATTTCTCTCCCGAATTTGTTAGACCTTTTCCCAAAGCTGGAAGTCGAAAAATTACAATTAGAAAACTTCGTAAGGCTGCCATTTTGACTGATACTCCTGAGAAAAACACCTTACTTTTAGAAAAACAAAAAGACAGTAAGCAAGTGACAAAGAAAAGGAATATCGAAAAAAGAAAACAAGTTAAAAGAAATATTATACAAGAGTCCAAACATGATAATTCGAGTTCTGAAGAAGAATACTTCTGTTTAATCTTCTGTGATTCATACTATGAGAGCGTTCCAGGAGAAGGCTGGATTTAGTGCACCGCTTGTAAGGGTTGGGCTCATGAAAAATGTTCCAGCAATTCCACAGCTCTTTACTATGTTTGTAATAATTGTAATTCCGATGAAGACAAATTATTTTACTAAGTAAAGTAATTATAAGAGATATCATTGAGAACAACAAGACACTGGCTTCTGCTCTAATCTGTGTAATAATAATAAAATAATAATAAAAATTGTTGTACTAATGCTTCGTTCAGAACCTCCAAATTATAAATTAGAATTAACGTGAAATTAGTACTTAACATAAAATTTCTACGTAGAAATTAAGCAGCATTCACAATAAAAATTAAGAAATTAAGCCACTGACAGATATTTTTATCGATTTCTACTTTATCGATAGATATTTGGCAGCTTTTTACATTTCCTAATGAGTTTTTGAGTGTTTCATGGTTCTGAAAAGAGTTGAAATAGAGGAAAAATTTATATTTGTACACATCCCAGCAAACATTTTTATACGGGCCAGTACTGGTAAAGCACATACTCCCCGGCATTGAACGTAATGAGCCAGTGCTGGCATTTCGTACTGGGCCAGTACCCCGGTGTCCCGTGGCCCTTATCTGGCCCATTGATGTATCAGTTGCTGGCCCAGCAACGGTAAAGTGCATTGAAAGTAATGGGTCAGTGCTGGCATTTCGCATTGGGCCAGTGCTGGCATTTCGCACTGGGTCAGTGCTGGCATTTTGCAAAATAAATACTCTTTTGGCCATTTTCACCATCGTTGAATAAATTTATTTAACAAATAAAGTTGACAATATCGCATCGGTTTTAAACTATTAATGAAGAAATTAACATTGCTGTCAATAGAATGGTGCGATATTGTTAACTTAAGTTGTTAAATAAATTTATTCAACGATGGTAAAACTGGCCGATTGTAAATTGTATTAACAGTTATAATTTATTGATTTATTTATAAATATTAAATATATATAATTTCAGGAATAACAGGAATTAGTTTATTTAATTTATTAATTTAATGAAGAATTTTAAGCAAAAGGTTCTCTGCCATTTCGGCCAAAAAAATGCATCCTAAAAATAAGTGGTGACTAATAATTTTCGCCAATATTCGGCTTGTATTATCTACCACATCTTTTCCCCCTGACTTGAAGAGTGCCAACCTAAAGAAATCATACTTGTTAAAATAAATTCAATTATCAAATTTTATAAGCATTAATGTTATAAGCTGTTCACTTTTGTAAGAACAAACTAGATCTGGTTATTTTGGTGATTTTTATAGTGTATTACTGACTTTTAGAAACTTGGTTATATTGTAAAAAAAGCTTTACAGTTTTGGATTAAGTTTGTATTATTTTAGGTTAGTATTATATTTACAAAATATTTAAGATGTCAATATTCAAAATAAAATATGACAAATTATATTTTTTAAATGACATATTTATAATCTTGTAACAGATTTATTAATAATTGAAAATTTTTTTACATGAAAAATTTAACTGATTTTAATGATTTAACTAAACTAAAAATTAAACAATTTAACATGAAACAGTTTGTGTAAACTACGTCCTTAAAGCTACTAAAACACACACAAATCACAATAAAAAAAACTGTATAATGTTCACAAAACAATAACTATTTAAATACACATCTTGACAAACTGTCCACCAACACGTTTCAACTTGTACTGGCCGTCGAAGGCCACGCGGTTAGGACGTTTTATGACTAAGAACAATCAGACTTTTCAAATTATTACATTCAAAAAAAGTTTAGTTTTAAGTAAAAAGTATGAGTGAAGAAGAGACGATAGCCCGTATAAAAATGTTTGCTTGGATTAATACAAATAAGGAGTGCTTATAAAATGCTGGTAAAGTACTTCGTATAGGCGGAATGCGAAATACAAATGTGAAGTACATTATTAATACTGGCGTTGCACTTACTTTTGGTGCCAGCAATTTACCAGCAGTAAAAGCAGTTTGCCGGCATTCGGCCGTTAGTTGAATGTTTGCTGGGCATTTATTCTGCTACATTGAAATGATACATTGCATAAATTTCTTTGGAAATGAATTTTTTTAAATCAGTGCTTGGGGCCCGGATTCAGTGCACTGTCTGCACCACCCATCGACCGGCTCTGGTTGGAACAATCAGCCCTTAGATAGATTAAAATTCGCTACAAATTTTGATGTATAGGTTGTTACAAAATTTGCTTCATATCGTTAGTTTTGTATAAGAAACTTGTAATGTGTGAGCGTTATACGCACTGTTAAATGTCTATGGCCTACATTTCGTGTTACATCCTGTATGTTGCTGTATTACTAAATTATAACTAAACTTTTTGAGGATCTCTGGTTTAACCTACTGAGTAAATAAATACGAGTTCGAATTTTGCAAAAGTATGCGCAAAATTAATATTTGTAGCCAAATCCGGCTGTATAAATTTAAAATTCAACTTTTCTGATATCGTATATAAAATAGAAACGCAAAAAATTTGGTATGCCCTACATTGATAAACGTGCCTAGCCGAAAAAAATTAACGGTAACTTGGACTCTAGCTCTTAATTATGGACATTTTACGATTTTATTGGATGTTTATTTAAATATTTCTTTACAAATGTTAGAAAAAAAGATATTTAAATTTTATGAATTTATAAGACGTTTATTTCATGTTGAGCAAGATTTAGGCAGGACCGTAATAGAAAAGTTTTTACCTATTTCTAACTACCCTTGAAGCCGGTCGCTATGGCGTAGTGGTCAGCTCATTTGACTGCTAACCGTGGGGACTCGGGTTCGAATCCCGGTGATGGCATGGATGTTTGTATTTGTCATAAAATTAATAAAGTATCCAAAATAAAAATAACAAAGTAGCTGGCTAAAGGTCCATATATATTAGGACTAAAGAGCCAAAATCATTAAAAAAAAAAACTACCCTTGAAGGCATTATTTTTACTGTTATTTATTATCACAATAGAGTTTAACAGATCTAGGCAAGTCCTTACAAAGGGCCGGTTCAATCAGTTTTGGTACCTGAGGCAAACCTTAAAAAATGCCTTTTTCAGAAATATTGGAAAAGTTATACCCTTTTCACACTAGATCTTTAAGATCGGATGTTAAAGTGAATGTATCTTTAAACGCTAATGTGAAACCGTATGGCCTCGTCTAAATACAAGCGATGTTTAAGACAGAGATCTGCGTCTTAAACTTCGTACGCATTGCCAACTTAATTTCTATTATAAAAAAATACTCCTTGAATTTGTACTGTCAACATTTTATATTATCATAAACAAGAATACTGTATTATATCGACGTTATAAGAAGTTTATACTTATTGTTATAATAAAATTATTTATTTTAATAATGTGTTTAATAAAATACAGAGCTACAATAATTGAGATAAAATGTATCGACTTACATGTTAATACAGGTGTAATATATTCTTTATTGTAGTGCCTTTATTGTAGAATGTAATAAAATATCCTTAATTGTTTATAATAATTCAAAATGTGCGTCTGCGCAGACAGTTCAAAACTGGTAATTTCATGACGGTAACTTAAGGACAAAATTACTGTAGCTGATGACAGCACCAGTGATTTAAATATCAAGTGTGAAAGCATACCGATCTTAAACATCGGTGAACTTTAAGTTCACTCGTCTTAAAGATCTAGTGTGAAAAGGGTATAAGGCAAACCTTAAAAAATGCCTTTTTTAGAAATATTGGAAAAGTTACTAATATTTATTTTATTTACGACCATCAAATAATAAATGCATAATGAGTCCACAATGGCGGCACTGTTTCTTAAAATTTGGAGGGGCCAGGAAATATTTGAGGATCATTTGAGATCATCATCTTTCATGATGTCTTAAATGGACAAGTGTGAAAATATTAGGTCGTTAAGGATGAAATTTGTAGAAAAAAAGGCAAAGTTGATTGATAACTTACAAATATAAGGAATTATTTTATTCATCAAAGTATGCACCCACATTGTCTATACACTTTTGCCATTTAAGCGGCAGGTTGTTCAGTCTTAAGTTATGTTTGGTTTTTATGTTACCTGTATGAAATTTGGCGAACCAATTTGATATTGTCTGCTGCGTAGTAACACTGGAGCCAGATACACTATTAATGTTTCGTGCGTTCTGCGATGTCGTAGTTCCACGTAAGAACTCATACTTCACAATAGTGCGAATTTTCGACCGTTCCATTTTCAAAAAAATTAATTTAAAAATAAGTTTTTGACAGTTTTTAGAGGATACAATGATTTCTTTACACAGGCGAGATGCGTAACCAACAAAAAAAAAAGAACGGTAAAATATTAAGCCAATGTCAAATAATAAGCTGTTAAAGTTGACAATATTATTAACTACAAATTTCATTCTTGACGGCCTGATGTAAGTGATGACCTAAAAAAAAATCATCTGTGGCCTCCATAGGACCGACCGCCATCACAAAGTACTTGCATAAAATACATTCTAGCAGCAGAGTAGAAATAACTTGGCCTAATATTTTCTAACAGAGATATTATTTATCATGACCATTGATACATTACATATAAGAATGGAAAAATAGATACTTAGAAACATTTCAAAAAATGTTTCAATAATTTTACGTTTTATCAAAAAATTTCTTAAATTGAAGTTATTAGTTATTGCTTTTATATCAACTTTTGTTCAATAAATTTTTCCAAAATATTGTTTTGTTGCTAAATATTCGCAAAAATCTTAAAATCGACACGAGTAAACTCCCATTTCTAGTTAACCGATTTTTATCAAAAGTTGATCAACTCGTGCCATTGATGTGAAAAGCTTAAATATGAAGTTTCATAAAAATTCTTTTAGACGAATTGGATCTGCACGTGTACACAGACAGACGGACGGACAGACAGACAGACAGACAGACGGACAGACAGACCGACAGACTAAAAATAGTCAAAACGTTATGTAGAGACCTCAATTCGTGGAGATCTATTGAAATCTCAAAATGTCAAAATCGGTAGGATCACAATACCTCCCTTATATATGTTGGCGGACGGTAAAAAATGTCCTAATCTCAAAACTACAAGTGATGAGCAAAAAAAAGATCTTCACCTATATATAAAATATCTGTGATATAATAAAGAATGTCTTCCTTTGGAAAAAAAAATCATTTTCATGAGCAATTCTGGGGGGGGGGGGAACTAGGAGCCAACTAGGGAGGCAACCCCGCCAGCGTCGTCACTGAGTATCCAACTGCTGTAAAAAATGCCTAAAAATAAAAAAAAATGTCTTATTATAAACTATTTTTGTCATATATAATTTTGCTGTTAAGTCTATAATAAGGGAGGTCTATGTAGAGTTTAGTTTTAGGGTGTCCTCCTCGTAACTCTCCAAATATTTATTAAATTGTAAAAATGCATTGAACAAAAAACATTTTATTTCTTATTATTTTTTATTAAACATTTTTATCATCGAAACACCCCCTAGGATAAGAATTATAAAATGCCTTATAGCCTATGTTCGAATTCCGATTTTACTCTATCAATGTCGGACGGACGGACGGACGGATGGACAGACAGACAGACAGACAGACAGACAGCGGATATGTCTTATAATCATCTGGCATGTGTAGAATCCAAACATGAGGCCGAAAAATTATTTTTTCTTCAAGCGGTTTATAATGCTAACTTTACATTGTTCAATACATTCGTTAGAAATGATACATTTTTTTACTAGTAAAATAATGTGAACATTATTATACTAGTAAACAGTTCATATAGTTATCAACAGATGGCACTGATGGCAGCAGTCGCCATAAACAAAACATCTGTCAATTTAATATGTTTCTAGCGTGGTTTGTAGTGAATTCAGAAATTAGGGTTACTTTATTAGTGAGTTACTTTATTATTATTCTGTGATCATTCTGTGATTAGTTACAAAATACACAATAAAATGATCAAAAATTAAAAAATGTCTCAACCAATTCAATGTACACTGCCGGAATTAGCAGCAATAGCATCTGAAACTATAAAGTCATAAGTATTTATGGTTGCAAATTTTTAATACCTACGCTTGAAGAAAAAATAGTATATGACACTCGGAGTAGAACGCCTTTTTTGTGCTTCGCTCAACATTTGAGCTCAGCACAAAAAAGAGCACGTTCTACTCCTAGTAACATAATATACTAATTTTTTTATATAATGTAGAATAATAGCACTATTAATATATAACAAAGACAACTATTAATATTAAGTATATTGAGAAATGACATTACCGTTGGCGGCGCTGTAATACAAGGCAATATGGCTGAATTGTCTAGTATTCAGCTGTGAATATGCTAACAGGGAACATGTTAATTTAAGCACAGCATATTTTTATTTCATGAAAATGTATCTATCGACCTTCTAACAAAAAATCAACACTAGAAAATAAGTAATAATTTCAAACAGTACTACAGTCGCGTAGTACAATATTTGACCACCAGACTGCGTATCCGAGCATGTCAATTCTCAATTGTAAGTGAAATTATTTTTGGCAAATCCAATTTCTCGCAAATATCTTAGTGTATTGACATCGAAGACCTGATGTAATTTTTGATTAATTTTAATTTAATCCTTTCTGATGTCACACTTACAGGCAAAGCTAAGAAAACTGTAGAAAAATTAGGAAATATAGATATTCATTGTCCATGTACTTAAAAGTAATTAAGGGTTTTGTAGAAGTGGGAAATATTACCCTAAAATTTAATATTTCGATAAATAATTCAAGTGCATTCAGGTCAATTACCACAACATAAACGGTCTGTAGCCGGTCCTCCTGGGTTCTGCCTCCCAGGTGTGGGGATAACCTTTTGCAGTGCCCGCCAATAATGGCTCTGATCCCAATATATTTTTATGGTTTAACTTTTAACATTTTTGGGCCCAGAAGCATAAAACTGTCTTGTATGTTGTCACGTGGTGTTCATAATGGAGGTCTAGAAACATCACTTCTTACCTTTTCTGTCCTTATTATTTCAGGAAACGCTTTAAGTAAATCTCAGTTAAACAGATGGACAGGTAGACATTTTCTGTGGATATCATCATATAATTCACCTGATACGTCGAGAAATGACGTATAGGGGAAACTTTTTAAGATCGCAGCGCCGTATGCGGCAAAGCTGGAACACTCGAAAGCCACATTAAACTGTTATTCCTGTATTTGTTTACATGGTGAAAATTAACACGAGTTGTATTTTTCCTGTTTTCCGAGCTTTTTCTTAATTTAAAGGTAATCTACGATTTACAAGATATGTAATAATATACTATTCTAAAGAAATTTCAAGGATATTTTTAGTTTTTCATTGTATTTTTAATTCTTTTTGATTGTCTGTCAATATAATAACAACTAAAATATGGTAAATATATTAGTAAAAATTAATATCTCTGCTTGAAAAAGTAGAAGGGCCTTTTAATATATCAACTGATGATTTAGGCAAATGCAACGGGCAAACCTGCATGCATGGGCTTGGATTTTTGCCCATTTTTAGTTTTTGAGTCCACAAAAACCTACGATCCACTTTCTCTCTGCCTCCAAACGTCGTTTCAATTGATATTTTTTTCGATTTAGGTTAGGTTAGGTAAATTATGAAATGTTTAAGAAGGATTCTTCATTATTCACGATTTACATTGCGGCACACAACAAAATTGATTGTTTTTTTTTCCATGATACACAAAAATAAAACACAAACAACAAAAAAACACGTATTTCTCCATTGAACAAAACAAAACGATGTGGCTTTCGTATCTTTCACAAATTGCCAACAGATGTCAGGGCGCTTAGGAACTTTCCCCTATGGGAATGAAAAAATAAGAAAACAGTGCAGTCAATTCTGGGGTCGACTCAGCCTAAAGTACAAATGTACGGCAAATGTAAATATTCATGGACCAAGGAGTAATTGCAAGTTTTAAAAAATATTATCTGAAATACACTTTTCAATAAATGTTTGATAAGTTGGAGGTGGATAAATAAATAACATTGTGCACATTTGGCGCATTTATAACATCGCTGATGCTATCGAAAATATAATGTAATGGAGGAAAGATTCCAAAAACACAACCATGCTGTCTGGAAAAATCTTTGGCAAGATTGAGTTCCAGCTTAATAGAAGATTCCAGTGATTCGGTAACTATTGGTCCCAGACATTTGATCTCTCGACAATTGATCCCCGCAAATTGATCCCCGGGACAGTTGATCCCTCGGCCAGTTGATCCCTTACTCATTAATACCCTCAAAAATTGATCCCCCAGACATTTAATCCCTACAATATCTAAAAGTATTTATATTCATATTTATATGCAAATATTACAAATTGATAGAAGCTTTATGTTCACACAATATTGGGATGCTGTATATCAATAACAATAGGACACAACAATGTTATGTGTAACTATATCAACACGCTAATTACCACAAGTACAATGTAGTAAGTATTTAAAATTTCTAGTTTTCCTAACGAATTCAATTTATGAAAACACTTCTTAATTATGTGGAATTATATGTAATTTCATACGAAAACAATTTTTGTATAAATTTGCACCCGCCCTATTTAAATATAATTTATTTATCACTTTCACGATATATGTAAAAATGAATATAAATATTTTTAGATATTGTGGGGATTAATTTTTGAAGGTATTAATGAGTAAGGGATCAACTGTCCCAGGGACCAATAGTTGGTGTACCGATTCCAGTTTATTAGAAACTTTTGACACCGGAATTGCCAAGATATTGGCAATAGGATAACAATTGGAATCTGAAGGATTTATTGATTATGATGCTTCTGATATTTAAGAATAATTTTACAGTCATACAATTGAAAACTAATGATCTTATTGAACTAAACCAAGCAGAGAACAGCGAAGAAGAAGAGCAAGAAGCTGACGAAGAAGAAGCACCTTACCGATTTACAACCCAAAAAATTAAGGATTCCATATCTATGGGTCAAAAGACTATTGATTTTATTGAAAATATAGATGCTGATGGCGAAAGAAGTGGCTCAATCTGCAGGGGATTAAAAGCTCAAATGGCATCGTATGAACTTCTACAGGAAAGAAAACGAGCAAGTAAGCAGCAGGCTCTGGAGAGGTTCTTTATGCCATCAACATCGACAAAAGAGGGAATTTAAGTGATTTAAAATTTGATTATTACAATTTTAAATTTTATTACATTACATTTACATTATTTACATTTACATTTACATTACTTTTGAAAACCACAACACAACAGTAATTTGATAGATGCGAAACAACAAACTTTCTTTTTGAATTTTCTTAATAATAATGTTATAAAATAATTATCTGACATAGAAATACTTACAAATTGTATTAAATAAGCATTTTAAAATATTTGAGGTTATCAATGACACGCCGTAGACAAGTAATACTGCCAATCTATCAAAATAATGTCACCAAAAAGTCACCAAAAACAAGTTAACAATAGCTTTTATTGTTAAACTGTTTTCAGTGTAACAATGATATTATTGTGAGCGCAAAGTATAAAAATAGTATATTATGTTACTAGGAGTAGAACGCGCTCTTTTTTGTGCTGAGCTCAGATGTTGCTGCCGAGCCGCAGCCGAGGCTTGCATATTGAGCGAAGCACAAAAAAGGTGTTTTACTCCGAGTGACATATACTATTTTTTCTTCAAGCGTAGGTATTAAAAATTTGCAACCATAAATACTTACGACTTTATAGTTTCAGATGCTATTGCTGCTAATTCCGGCGGTGTACATTGAATTGGTTGAGATATTTTTTAATTTTTGATCTTTATATTGTGTATTTTGTAACTAATCACAGAATGATCACAGAATAATAATAAAGTAACTCACTAATAAAGTAACCCTAATTTCTGAATTCACTACAAACCACGCTAGAAACATATTAAATTGACAGATGTTTTGTTGATGGTGACTGCTGCCATCAGTGCCATCTGTTGATAACTATATGAACTATTTACTAGTATAATAATGTTCACATTATTTTACTAGTAAAAAAATGTATCATTTCTAACGAATGTATTGAACAATGTAATGTTAGCATTATAAACCGCTTGAAGAAAAAATAATTTAACTAACTTTTGAATTCACTACAAACCACGCTACAAACATATTAAATTGACAGATGTTTTGTTTATGGCGACTGCTGCCATCAGTGCCATCTGTTGATAACTATATGAACTATTTACTAGTATAAAAATGTTCACATTTTGTTACTAGTAAAAAAATGTATCATTTCTACCGAATGTATTGAACAATGTAATGTTAGCATTATAATCCGCTTGAAGAAAAATAATATTTTTTAGTCTCTCTATTAGTAGTATTTCACCCAAATAAAAACTTGGAGCAGACTATTTAATACCATACACATTTTATTTTTATTCTGATATAGAAATCTTTATTTATATATTTTTTTTTCTATTTTATTTTATTTGTATTTTAAAACGAATTTACAGACATAATCCTTGATGTACCTATTTATTTCAGTTCTAGATTATGTATTTTAAAATATTTCTCTTTTTGGATAAATCAAATATTTGTGCAATTCCAAATTTTTTAGTATTTGAAATTATTCTAGTATTTTAAATACATTTAAAGTATTTTAAATACATTATTGCAAATATTTTTTATCAGTGATGACTAATAGTATTTATTAATTCAAATACTTTGATCGGTATTTAATACTGTCGGTTTAATAAAGTTTTTAAAAAATCTTTCTTAGTAGATGCTTACGTCATGTAAGGAATATACTACTCGAATTTCATGTTTCTAAGTCCACGGGACGTTTCATCGAATAAAAAAATACCAACAATGTTTCAAATTTGATTGCACAACCTGTAATTATTAAATTTCTTTTCATTGAAGCTGTAAAATCGAGAGATACATTGGGAACTTCAAAAATAGTTCGAAGAAGATATAGCATCACAAAATAATTAATATCTCTTTGAAACAAGAGTGCTATGAATAATAACAGTTGAATATTCTTATTTTATTTCATAATTTTGTTATTTGTCGGTGCTGATGTATGGTGCGCCATTTTAAATAATAAAATGGTCATACACATGTACTCTGGTACCCTAACTGGTAATACCCTTTTCACACTAGATCTTTAAGATGAGTGAACTTAAAGTTCACCGATGTTTAAAATAGGTATGCTTTCACACTTGATGTTTAAATCTCTGGTGCTGTCATCAGCTACAGTAATTTTGTCCTTAAGTTATCGTCATGAAATTACCAGTTTTGAACTGTCTGCGCAGACGCACATTTTGAATTATTATAAACAATTAAGGATATTTCATTTCATTCTACAATAAAGGCACTACAATAAAGAATATATTACACCTGTATTAACAACATGTAAGTCGATACATTTTATCTCAATTATTGTAGCTCTGTATTTTATTAAACACATTATTAAAATAAATAATTTTATTATAACAATAAATATAAACTTCTTATAACGTCGATATAATACAGTATTCTTGTTTATGATAATATAAAATGTTGACAGCACAAATTCAAGGAGTATTTTTTTATAATAGAAATTAAGTTGGCAAAGCGGGCGAAGTTTAAGACGCAGATCTCTGTCTTAAACATCGCTTGTGTTTAAACGAGGCCGTACGGTTTCACATTAGCGTTTAAAGATACATTCACTTTAACATCCGATCTTAAAGATCTAGTGTGAAAAGGGTATAATAGATATGTGGAATTTTGATATTTTAGACGATCTGCTTTTAGTAGTTGTTAGAGATGTATACTTTCAACAGGATGGAGCCCCAGCTTACAATTCTTGTCAAGTAGCAGAGTACCATAAAGAAAAATTTCCAGACCAATAGGCCTATTGCATGGCCTGCAAGGTCTCCGGATTTAAGTCATTTGGATCTTATGGGATTTTGTCAAAGACAAAGTGCACAACATTGTGCATCCAAATGTACAACATTTAAAAAATAGTATCCAAGACAGTATTGCTAATATCGACGGGAGAATATTAAAAAAATTTAAGTGAAGTGTGAATTTTCACACATTTCAGGGTTTTGTAGGTATTTAATAGGTATAAGAAGCCAACATAATACTGGATGTCTAGATATATTTATTACATCAAAATCAACAGTTTTTTTAATAATCACTTTTATTCGTTATTTGAGAACTAAGAGCTTCCATTTAATTTTTTTAAATAAAATTTAAATAATTTGCAAAATATCCCAACGTTTTTTCTGCATTTGCTTCGTATGCAAGTCTTCATTAGATCAATAAGAAATATTTTACAGTGTAGAGTGTAGTGTGGTGTGGTGTGAGTAACTCAGTTCGCAACTATTAAAAAAATATATTATTTTGTACTATTTTTAATTCCAAAAAAATACACGCACTATCTTAGCTATAAATACAAAAAAATCTGTAACATTATTAGCAATAAATTAACCATGAATTAAAAAAAAAAAGATTAATTTGTTTCAAAAACACAAAAACTGCCATATTTTCCATAAACACAATTTGATCAAAAATTCCTCTCGTACGTTTCCGGCTCAGATCAATATACATTACCTATAATTTTTTCAGATTTTTAGTTTAACCCTTTTTGGTAAAAGGGTGCGGGACAAGAACTTTGGCACATTTTTGTCTAAACTCGTGTTAAAAGAAACGAATTTCAAAAAACTATCTATCGTTCTGCAATCTACGTCTTAAGAGCTTTTTTTTGATACCACACAATACATTTAAAAAAAAACATTTTTTTTTATCAACGCCACAAAAAAATCGACATTTTTCCAAAAATGTATCTGATCAAAAATTCTTGTTGAACTATTTCGGTTCCCATCAATGTTCATTACGGAGATTTTTTTAGATTTTTAGATACACCTTTGGGAGATAGGGTGAGGGAGAAAAGTTTTTTGACACATTTTTGGCAAAAATCTAATTAAAAAAAATTATTTTTCAAAAATAAAAATTTGTTTCTTGATCCACGCAATAAGAGGTTTCATATGGTATGCCACTTAAAATTTTAAAAAAATATTAATTTTTTTATTAAATACATATTTGTTTATATTTATCCCGCGCTGTATTTTTTTGAACTCTCTATAGTTTTCCTATACGTGGGTCAAAAATTTGAACATGTATGCCAAATTTCAACTTTCTATGTTCAGCCGTTTGGCTACAATTTCTACCGTACAGACAGACAGACAAACACAGGAGTGACGTTATACGAGTTTTTTGGTGGTAATACCTACAAAACCCTAAAAAGTTAAGAATAATTTATTTAAAAGAGTGCAATTAGCATAAATGAGAATGGGAATAATTTTGAACAGTATTTGTAAGTTCATAATAATTCATTTCAATAAAAATTTTCTCGATTATTTTATGATGTTATAACTTGCTATATGATGAAATCGTTGAAATCAGAATAGAATACTCTATCAAATAAAAAATAAATAAAAAAATGTGTGTTCCTATTTAAAATAAGAAAGTTGCACAACGTACTTTGAGAACCACTGATCGAATTAAAAAATTGCTTCACTCATTGATATTTTACTGTAAAATAATATTTGTTGTCTAATTTAAGCAACCTCATAGCTCTTATAGTTATCGAGATAGCAATAGTGAGAAATTTAAAATGAACACCCTGTATATAAAGACAAATGTCCTAGCTTCCTGACTGACTGACTCAACAACGCCCAACCCAAACCCCTGGTACGGATTGCCCAACCAAAATTTTGGTCATCAATTTTTTTCCCTGCTTGTTTACACCTCGCGTTTTCATGTAAAATTGTATGTCCTCTATAATGCTACACCCTATATATATATAGAATAACGACCAGCAATATTTTATATAGTAAAATTTTTTTATATCTAGCATGAAAAAAGATATTTTTAAGATAAAGCAAATGAATTTTTCTGAATACATCTCTGCAACACAAACTACAACATCTCCAGGAACAACTATTTGAACATATATAACGAATTTCCAAATTCAGTCAAAACAAAGTTAATGACCCAGGTATATAAGGATGGAAAACTAGTGGTGACCGACAGTTTTGCTTGTAAAACTTAAGAATGTGGCAATATCTTCTGTTAGCAGTCGCTCTGCTTCACCAGAGTAACTGCGGTATTGTGTCCGACAATGTGAGCAATAATAGAGAGAAAGCAATATCAATTAATGTTAATGGTGCCCAAATAGATACTTCAAGTGTTGGCGGTAAGTACCTCATCATTATTTAACCCCAACTTCACGAAAGGATTAATATTTGGTTAATATATTTTAAAAGAAATTAAGGCTGAGTTTCATG
Source organism: Liopterus haemorrhoidalis (assembly GCA_963971575.1). Classification (NCBI taxonomy): domain Eukaryota; kingdom Metazoa; phylum Arthropoda; class Insecta; order Coleoptera; family Dytiscidae; genus Liopterus; species Liopterus haemorrhoidalis. The sequence continues at coordinate 9,633,601 of OZ020617.1, forward strand.
CAGTAATAGCACTCTTTACTTAGTTTAACTCTCAGTTTCGCCACGAAATAGATATAAGCAATAAGAAAGTAGCAAATAAACTGTGTTGCTGGGTGTTTCACAAATATGTACAATTCTTGTCTTCAAGTTTTGCATAATATATTAAAAATCGCATACATAACCGTTTACATATCAGTCAATAGCAAATAACATTCAGTAAATAACATTTAAAAAAATAAAATTATCACAATCTTTTCAATGGGATATTTGGGCCTGATAACTTTTACAAATATTTTCAATATCTAGTCTTATGTGCGAAATAGCTACTCTGATTTCCTCTTCTATATTTGTCAGGCTTTCACGTTTCTTTGTCTTAATATCCATTAATGTTGGAAAACCAAGCTCGCGTCTATACGATGTTGAAAAGTGTAATAAAATTTTAATCGCTCTTTCAGAAATAGTTTTAAACCCAGTTTCAACAGAAATCCAAAATTCTTCAACTGTTAGTTCGGAAAATTTTATTTTGAGAGTACGATCCGTTATAGAAATTGATAAAAGCTAACATAAGTACATAAAGACAAGTGAAGACGAGAAAACTAAAAACAATTACTTTTGCTTTTTCGTTTTCATTTTGTTTTTTTTTTCGTCTTAATAACCGATCTAATAATTCATTGATTTTCAAATTTTGGCGGATCATCTATAAGTTCTATAAACACCAGTGTTCCGCGGAACACCGGTTAAGAACCACTGCTTTAGATATTCGCTTATGAAGCAAAAATAATGGATTTTAATGTCCCTATTGCACGGAATTTTCACCTATAGTGCAATCAGCTTGTGAGGTCGTTTCAGCTTCGAATATTAAAATGTCGAAAATTATAAATAATAGCTGGACATTTTTATAACCCCGGCTATTATACAAAGTATCCAATTTATCAGACAAACTAAGTTTTTATGAATATATTAATTAAAAAGGAATACCACATGTTATAAACTTTCGTGAAGCTGGATGATTTTTACTTCTTTTTTGCGAATGCATGCATATTTCTTAGGGATGGTTTTTTTATGGCTTTCTATTTATTATTTAACACAAAAAAACAGAAATATTTATATTATAGTTATCAATCTTTTGGTTTCATTTACAATCTTTTATTAGAATTGAACTTTTTTGTGTAAAATTTATTACTATCTATCTGTCACTAGAGGCTTTAAAGAAGCAAGATTATTTATTCTATTTTTTTTTTTTTTATTTATTTTTTTTTTTGTTTAGAATACTTTTATACAGGTCCAGATTTATGAATAATCATTCTTCTTGGAATTCAGTTAAATCTGTATTATTAATAATTTGCTACAATTGTATATAATTTTTTATAATTTTCACTGTGTAATACTTTTATGTCGATTCGTAATATATGTAAAGATAAAACAATAAATTAATATTAAAATAATGCAACATATGTCGTAGATGCTGTAATTACATTGCTTTAAAAATTTTGTAAATTTTTTTTACCTTAAATATTTGTTTTGTTTAGCACACTTTAATAAACCTACAAGTGGCATAGATTCAGATCTACCATACGTCTTAAGAGTTAAACATAAACTAAAACGTAAGGATTAACACTTTGGGGGTAAGGTTGTTATTTTCATCTTTATAAGTTGTTGGAAACTGGTGTAAGAAAGACGACTTATTTAAAAACCAATAAATTTTGCCAAATTTTGAATTGAAGAAGAATATAAACTTAGGTACAACCAGTGGCGATGCTAGCTTTTAAAATCTGGGGGGAGCAGGAAATATTTCACGGGGGCACCATTATTTATCGTTATAAATACTTATGAAAATATGATAGTTTTGAATTTTCAAAAGATGAAAGCGGGTCTAATTTGATATATTCGCAAACTGAACCGGGTAGGTACTTAATTTACTCTAAAATTTTTAATTTTCTCCGAGCACAACTGGGGGCAGCTGGACACAATTCTTAGCCTCCCAGATTTGTAGTCCGTTAGATAAATTACCAATAGTATAGGGTGACCATTCGTCCCGCATTTTAATTTGGTGTCCCCAGGGCCTAATTTTGCTCTGTACTTATATTTGGGAGGTGAAGACCTTATTTTTGCTTTTTACTTATATTTGGGAGGTGAGGACCTTTTTTTTGTTTGCTCTTCACTTATATTTCGGAAGTGACGATCTTTTCTTTGCTCCATCCCGCATTGCCGTCTCCAAGAAAATGGTCACCCTACAATAGTAGGAAGAAACAACCACCGCGATCGCTTGAACGAACAGCAAGTTCGTCGACGAAATAATCCTATGGCGAGATAGCTCGCGGGAAATTAGCGGCGGAGAGTTCATTTCGAGCCAACTAATCAATATAGTATCAGTACGACAGTGATAACTACAGCTCGGTGAGATTGATTAGCAACATTTATGGGATAATAATAATAAATGGTACACGATATTAACTTGGCAAGGGCGAGCAATGAAAAGTTGTCTTTCTAAATCAGTTTCTAATAAATATTACTAATATATACTCTTATATTAATTAACAACCTTGGTCTATGTGTTTCCAAATTTGAGATATCAAGACTATTAACTATTTCTAAGGTATATTTTCTTTCCTACTATGCTACTTTTTTAGCGAATGTGAAAACTGCCATCGTGTAGTTTTTAACACGCAGTTTTATTAATGCCATGATTTGCCGCGGCAGCAAAACCGCTCTTATAGCATAAACCTAAGGTCCAACAACAAGGCCTAAAAAGTAATCTTTGCTTAACCCTTTCGCTTCGAGGAACATAGAGGAGAGGAATGGAAAAGCTATTTCCATTCTCCATTTAGACTAGTAAATCATTTTATTAGTAAAATCCCAATAAAAGAAGGAAAGCATGTGCGTGTAAGAAGTTGTGTGGTATGTTCAAGATATAACATAAAAAATACAGTTGTACTACGTACGAGAAGCATGCGTATAAGCTAATGACAAACAACGAATGTCACAAGCATCAAATCTGCCGTACGACGAGCACGTAATTTGAAATACGTAGTCTCGTAGCGAAAGGGTTAATAAAGAAAAACATATCGGTTTACCCATAGTACCTGTAGATCTTAAATGTATACTTTGTATATAACTTAGTAGTAAATTTTTTAAAGATTTTTAAGATTCTACAATAAGGACGATTCTATTACAGACATTATCAGGACAAATCGCCAAGATCCTCCCAAAGACGACAATCCCATCAGTACAATAAGAGGTAGTCTCCCCTTTATTTAATCTAAAATATTTTTATATCGTCCAAACTCAAAAACCTTGTAAGTCAGAATTAATTTATTTTGCAGAAAACACAAAAAACATATTTACAATAAAATGTGTGCCATTAAATTAATAATGCCGAAATAACATAAGTGAAATTTGATTTTGGCAACAGATGAATTTTTTTTAAAATAGATTTTTGTCTAAATTTTATCCAACATATCGACGATGCGCGTGCAGTACCATAACTAACATTTTTTGATAAACTCCGTTTTTGATAAATCTGGACAAATAACATAAATATCTATAGTAGAAAGTAATTTAACGTCCAAATTTTGAATATAGGTAGAAGTAGGAAATAATTTCACTCAGCTTTTTGGACAAGAAGCGTTTATTTTAACAAAACACAACGTTTCGCCAACAACAATGTTGGCTTCTTCAGGTGCTATAAACAATAACATCATGATAGAAAACAATATTGTACAATTAATAACAAAATTTACCTATGTTAGTTAAACGTAGTCATAACAGACTGTACATCAATCATCTCCAAGGATGGTGAAATTGCATAATACATAGACATAATGTGTACTTGAAGAAAACAGACCATAGAAAAAAACAGGTGTAAATTTCAATTAAATATTGAAATATAGTGATCAAAATAAGAAACTATTGTTTGAATTTAACAGTGCAAAATGAGACAAATAAACTATATAACTGTCCAATATTAACTTATACATAAATATAATGATAACAAGTTTTATCGATGCATCAATATGACAGGCTGCGACACAATCTCCCCTAATTACCTGGTACGCACAAATCGACAGAGTTGACAGTGTCCCACCCTGTACAACATAATGCAACGATAACCCCCGGAATCATGAAATTTTCCCCACTACCAACTCAGTGGAAAGAACCAGAATGAATTAATTGAGTTTTGGAGCAATCATACAATTCTACGTACTAATCCCTCAAAACAATGGTACGTACAAAGTAGGAGATAAAGGTACCTCAAACGGTATATCAAGTCCAAACCCCAAAAAACCCTTAAAGGTTTTTTTTTTCATGATTCCGGGGGTTATCGTTGCATTATGTTGTACAGGGTGGGACACTGTCAACTCTGTCGATTTGTGCGTACCAAGTAGTTAGGGGGGATAGTGTCGCAGCCTGTCATATTGATGCATCGATAAAACTTGTTATCATTATATTTATGTATAAGTTAATATTGGACAGTTATATAGTTTATTTGTCTCATTTTGCACTGTTAAATTCAAACAATAGTTTCTTATTTTGATCACTATATTTCAATATTTAATTGAAATTTACTCCTGTTTTTTCCTATGGTCTGTTTTCTTCAAGTACACATTATGTCTATGTATTCTGCAATTTCACCATCCTTGGAGATGATTGATGTACAGTCTGTTATGACTACGTTTAACTAACATAGGTAAATTTTGTTATTAATTGTACAATATTGTTTTCTATCATGATGTTATTGTTTATAGCACCTGAAGAAGCCAACATTGTTGTTGGCGAAACGTTGTGTTTTGTTAAAATAAACGCTTCTTGTCCAAAAAGCTGAGTGAAATTATTTCCTACTTCTACCTATAAATATCTATCTAATGGCAAGTTATCTTAGCCAGAAAAAAAATCTAAATGCTTTATATTTAATATTTTCAATAGTTCCTATAAAATGAGGCTAATTTCTGTTTTGTATATGATATATTATTTTCTAATAGTTAGTTAAAATTTTTGGCGTACACCAACGATGTCTATTTGCGCCTAACAAGGCCAATCTAAATAACTAGAATATATTCTAAAAAGATTAAATTAATTGGTATGCAAGTAAAACAGTTTTTGTTGTTTTCTGACAAACTATGTCTATGTCACTTAAGTTAGTTTTACACAGTTCAATTAATTGATCAACAAAATGATCAAGTTTTTTTGTCAATTAATTGAAAAATTTATTAACCTTGGGAACAAAAACTTCACTTTACACACATCAATTTATCTATCATTTTTTTTGAAAATTTTTACATTACCAACTGTAAAACATGTTGACATATTTATCAAAATAAAAATATTGAAAAATTTTCACAAAATTACAAGCTGTGAACAAAAACAAATGAAATAACCTATGGTCTATTTCAAAGTAGAAAAAAGTAGATAGCGCTGCGAACCGAGTACGATTTACACTGATCAAATACAGTATAGCGGGAAATTTAAAATAAGTTACAACTAGGGCATGGGCGTAGCAACTGGGTTAGCAAGTGATTTTTTTTTTAAATATAAAAAAGGTTAATAAGATATTGAAATAAACAAGGCAGATAATACACTTACGTTATTTATACGACATAAATTCAGTTTAATGGGAAATTTGAAAAAGTTAAAAAAATATTAATTTTAAAAATTATGTACTCTATATAAAAAGAGAGATTTGGCTAAAAGAGTTTCAATAAAGCAATAAAACAAATAATATATCTTCAGAGCTATAGTTTCTTATTTAAATAATTATTTTAAATAAAAATTTAAAATATATGTATATATGAAGGTCTAAAAATTATATCAATAACATCTTCTTTGGGCACAATCAGCTGGGCTGTCTTTTGGCCTCACATTAGTCCTCTCTCTTGATCCGATAATTGTCAAGTGTCAAAAAATATTTATATGTCAGATAACCTAAAAAATATTAACTGCGTAAAAACAAATTACATGGATAATTTTCTCCATAAAATCTACGCCAAGAATATAAATAAAAGTCTAAATAAGTAAATAATAACAAAATATATTTGAAAAATTAAATAATATAAATAATATATATTTCCAATGTACGACACTGAACATCTGTCAACTTGCACTAAAAACAATATTTTTACAGTGTAATAGGGATGACGATCTAGACCAATCCGAAGCAAGGACAAACAGCTCCTATCTTTTACACACATTTTTCTACTTTGAAATAGACCATAGATGATGATAAATTAGAACGTTTGAGGCTATGTTAGATTTGAAACTGAAACACAAATAATATGTTTCGAGGTTATGCTACAACTAAACAGTTGGCAATATCTTAACAAATAAAAATATACCTAGAATTCCCTAAAAAATTGGTGAAAAATTGACGAAAAATAGAACTTGTTCTATTCGTGTAAAACTCACTTTAGGATATATTCCATGCGCGTCGTCGATATGCCGAAAATAAAGCTTCGAAAATTAAATGATGCATTTCTTGGTTTCTATAAGATCTTTCCTTTCATATACTATTACTTCAAATATACTCGGTGATTTTAATTTATAATTCTGTCTTACCTGTTTGAAAAATCTTATTTCTTAATCTTCCTGGTGCAGGAAACTTCCTGTAACAAAAATAAAAGTATTATTTATAGGTATATTATTAAGCTCTTTTAAAATTGACGGGCTCAGTGGAAAAGTAGTATAAGTAACATTGAGATATGTGTATAATTGTGTCAATAAAATTTTGTTAGTGCCAAAGAAAAACAGTACAGATAGCCTTCGATTTACAATAGTTTGATTTACGCCGATTCACAATAATAGATCGAAATAAATAGCCGACTGGGACAAACGAGAACATGTCGACCCATTCTACAAAGATCGTCGTAACTCAATATTTTAATTTTTTAACTTATGTAATTTAAATATTAAAATACGATACGAATTTTTTCATGGAAATATTACACGAAATTCAAATATTTAACTTGATAATTTAAAAAATTAAAATAAGGAGTTACGACGATCTTCGTAAGACGGGTCGATGTATTAAACAGCTAAACCCAGTTTTCTGGAATCAAAACTCACAAAAAGGACAAAATCTGCGGTATACAAAGCGTCGTAAGCATTATGACATACGTAGCAGAGAACTGAGTTGTGAAAAAGAGGATTCGAAATTCAGGTATTCTCTATGGTAACAGACAATACCTGAACCAGGCAATTAGGATAAAACTATGCGACTCCCTTGTATTGAGTCTGTTTACTTATGTTAGTGTAATTTACGGACCCTGTCTGCTTGCAGCTGATATAAAAAAAATTCAGAAGGTCCAAAATTCATGTTTGCGTTTTATCTATGGTGTACAATCAACTACGTAATTACCTAAATAACAACAACTTACTACCACCTTTTCAGTCGGGTTTTAGACCTAATTTTAGCTGTACAACTGCACTTGTGCATATTACTGACGAAATTCTACGTGCTACTGACTCAGGACTATTAACGGTATTAATCCTGCTTGACTTTTCCAAAGCCTTTGATAGCATCAATCATGAAATCCTCTTGTCAATCTTAAATTTCATTGGCCTTGGTAAAGATGTGATTAATTTTTTTTCCAGTTACCTTTCGAACAGAAGTCAAGTTGTAGTAATTAACAATATAAGCTCTAAGAAACTATTCCTCCACCTTGGAGTACCTCAAGGTAGTATTTTGGGACCCTTACTTTACATAATTTATACCATTAATCTCTCACAGTATATTAAACATTGCCAAGTTCACTATTTTGCTGATGATACCCAAATCTTTTATTCGTTTCCTCTTAATAACCACTTAGCTGCTATTTCAAATATTAACGAAGACCTTCAGTCATTGCATAACGCATCTGCGGACCATAATCTAATTATTAACCCTACAAAATCAAAAGTTTTAATCTTTGGTCCAAAGAACGATCAGAATTTAATTAAGCCAGCTTGCAAACTGATTCTTGACGGGTCTGCTCTGACAATATCCGACAGTGCGAAGAATTTGGGATTGATTTTTGATGATAAATTAAAGTTCTCAAAGCATATCAGTTTCATAGTAAGAACAGCCTACTTTAAGTTAAAGATCCTCTATGGTAACAGACATTACCTGAACCAGGCAATTAGGATAAAACTATGCGACTCCCTTGTATTGAGTCTGTTTACTTATGGTAGTGTAGTTTACGGACACTGTATGCTTGCGGTTGATATAAAAAAAATTCAGAAGGTCCAAAATTCATGTTTGCGATTTATCTATGGTGTACCAAGGCGCTCGCATATCTCCTCTTACCTTCACTTGTCTACATAGCTTAACATGAAACAAAGAAGACTTTCGCAATCTCTTGTATCTTGTATTGTTGATTCTCAAAACTCCCCCTTATTTGTACAACAAAATCACCTTTAGATCTGACGTGCATAATGTTAATATAAGATTTAAAGGTACTCTTTCTCCACCTTCTTACAAAACTGCAACATTTAAACATAGCTTCTCTTTTGACATTTGCGCTAAATACAATATTATTCCCGAAAACCTTAAATCTTTTAGCTTAATCTCTTTTAAAACACAAATAAAGAAGCTCATCTGGGATAAAAGTTTATAAATGTTTATAAAAATTTATAATAATTTATTAAAGTTTAAAAAGTCTTAACAAAGTCAAATCTACTAATATGTTCATCTTGCCCTTTTAATTTCATGTCTTTTTCAATGTTCTTTTCAGCCTTAATTTTGCCCAAGTTAGAGAATGTTACATATTTACATGCTTCAACGCTGGCTATAACAACTGTGGTATTGTCAATAGCAAAGAACCCTGGTTATTTAAGTTAATGTGCTATATTTATATTTTTTATACCTTCTAAGGGCTCATGAGGAAGAACAGTCTCTGTATTCTTACAATGACTGATCATGGGCCTTTATCCAATGTACAAACTGCTATTATTTCTATTATTTGTAAAAAATCTAATTATTTTATTGTACCTTGGATATAAATAAACAAATTAAATTAAATTAAATTAAATTAAATCACGGCTACAGAAATAGAATACTGGAGAAGATGTTGTAGAGTCACAAGAATGGATAGGATCAGAAATGAAGAAATAAAAAGAATAATGGATGTAGAAAAGATCATTTTAATATACGTAGAAGAAAAGAGACTCATCTGGTACGGTCATGTTAGGAGAGCAAATGAAGGAAGATGGATAAATAGAGTGAAAGATTGGAGCCCAATAGGACAACCAATGTAGATCGTAGTGGGATGAAGCGGATAAGGGCATGGAGAAGAGAGAGACCTGAAAAATAGAGAATGAGAGGATAAAAGTAACTGGAAAATCTGGTTGAGAGTGCGGAAACGGCGCCAGCCGTAGAAAACCCTCATATATATGTACACAATACTGTGGATACAGTTGTTGTGGGTGTTTAGTTCTTAAATTCTTATTCTGAAATACTTAAAGATAGCAAAAGAAAATCTAGGCAATTAACACCGAATGTTCTTTTCGAAAAGGGGAAAGTAAATCCTCAGTCACCGTACTGAATTCCAATAGCTCAGTAGCTCTTGAGTTCAATCACTTGTCTACCTCTACGCTGATGTTGAATGCATAAAATTGACTTATTGACAACCTTAACTGCCCCACTGAACTGACTCAACAGCTAGAATTAGACTGACTTGACTAACTGCTCCAAAGGTTGTTTCATATTATACTTTTTACTTTACTTTCAAACTTCTGACGTCATTCAAACTTTTAAAACTACCTTCTGAAGTAAAAAGCGACAGAAATAGCCATTCCACACCATCTGTCTTTTGTTACTTTCAACTGCCAACTTAACATTTTAAAGTGACAGATAAAAGTTTGATTATTTATTTATTTATTTCAAAATAACGACACAACAGACATAAGTCCTATATGTGTCTGTATACAGAGAAAAATAAAATAAAAAAAAGAGAAATACAAGTATTACAATCAAATTATCCTTATCACATACAATTTACATAAACATAAAGATAAGATAAAGATATACAAATATAAGATACCAAAAGCAATAAAAATAAATAAAAATTATAATAACCAATTTATAAATATCGTTGAATTATGCTAGTTTATATTTAATTAAAGTAACCATTAGCCAGTATAGTTTTTATTTATAAGATCAGAACTCAATCAGGATTATTAGAAATATCAGAAAAAGTAAAATAAAAGTTGCTATGCCTCACAAAGTATTGGTACTTCCAGTGCCGCAACAACATAAATTGGCGCTTGGTACGTAAAATTTTTATAAAAACATAACTTTATTCATAAAAATCACAAAATTGCCAGAAAAGGAACACCTACTCCTAATAAAGGAACTATCTTAATACCAGTAAAGGAACATACAAAAATATATATTATAAAGTCATTTTTTTAACAATAAATGTATAAAAAAAAAAAAATTAAAAACATTAGTTTATTAAAAAAAAATTATTCGGGTATTATTGTTTAGTTTAGTTTTAACCTTTTTCTTTGGTTTGGTTTAAATTGTAATATTAACGATTATATTAACAAATTATGTTACAAATCTTTTAATAAACTCAAAAATCATGATAATCAACTAGTATAAAAAGGGACAAAATATAAAGTCTTGGTCAATAAAACACAAAATGAAAAACACCTAAAATGAAACACAAAAGGGCTAAAGAAATATTATATTACATAATTGAATAACAAAATAAATAAAAAAATATATATTTAATGACAAGATAAAAGGGATATTTGCACAAAAAATAATAAATATTTAGGTATTTTAATAATATATTATATAATCACTTTAACGGAATGGAAAATTAAATAAATTGAACTTTTCTGGCTTTTAACCAGTGACGGATCTTTGCATGAGACAAAAAATTTGTCTTGGGCCCGTAATTTTCAAGGGCCCGGATTTGGGAGGTGAGGTCTTTTTTTTTTGCTCTTCACTTGGATTTGGGAGGTGAGGACCTTTTTTTTTGCTCTTCACATAGATTCAGGGCCCGTCAATCATAGGTTGGTGGCCCGAAAATCAAAAATGTCTTGGGCCCGGCGAAGGCTTGATCCGCCACTGCTTTTAACTGTTAAAATTCGTTAATTAAGTCTTTATAATTTAATGGATGCGTTGTAGTATTTTCTATTGATACTAAAGCTAAATTTTACAAGCTCTTGGCCCATTGTAGAACGCAAATAATTTTTTTTAACTTTAATTTACTAAAACTGCGTTAATTCGAAGCAACAGTTACAGGGAGCGTTAAAAATATGCGCAGTGCAATGCCAATATTAGGGTACACATATTTTCAATCGTAAGTGTGGATCACTTCTAATAATTGCATTGCAGTGGCAGTTGTACAGTCATCAATTAATGATCTTGCCTGCCATTTGAAACTTTCGATTATGAAATCAAATTTGTGTTGATTATAGTTCATTAATATAAAAGATAATAATTAAAAAAATTAAATTTGGCCATTCGGCGCCCCTATGAATCCGGCGCCTGGTGCGGCGGCACCTGTCGCACCACCCTTGTTGCGGCACTGGGTATTTTACACAAAAGTCTGAATCTAGTTTGAGAAGTTGGGTAGTAAGTCGGATTATATTATACATTATACTTTTTACGTTAATTCTACGCAAAAAATCTGTAGTGCAAAATTATAATGTAGAACAGACTCGCTGAGCTTCACTGTTTGAATACTACTTCACCTCCAACTGCAGGTTGAACGCCTTATAAGCGGACCTTAAAAGGTTCCATAGATTTCTAGAGCCTTCGGAGAACTCAATGTTAAAGTTTCGCTGTCCGCTTCAAGGCTATTGTATTCTTTGGCAAGGCCGAATTCTTAATAATATTATATATATTACATTTATATACCATATATATGCAAGATGTGGAAACTCAATGAATTCAGTTATAATGGGAGTACCCGTAAACCGTGGGCTATCTGTATTTAAAGTAATTTGTGCTATGTAACAGCAATTACTTTTTTTAACTGGTATAAATGTACCCGTTATTAAATAGAATTAAAATGTCACATGTCTTATTTTTCTGCTGAGCAATTCAATTGTCATTATTTTATAATATGCCAATATTTTGTAACTAATTATATTACTACAATGTACTTTTTTTTAGATGCAATTAATCGTCTAATCCCAAATCCGAATTCAATATGTACCGTTGACAACGTCCAGGGCTACTGTGATTTGTCTAGTCTAAACTGTAAGCTCAACAAAGGCGGCAAAGTCTTAGGAAGCTCATTCATTGGCAACACTGGAGGATGTGGAGGAGGCGCTTGTTGCGAAAGTAAGTTCCACTTATCTTAAGATAGAAGTAATACAGGTTCTCCAGGAAAATTGACGATTTTAAAATATTCGTCGTATAATACAGGCTGTATCAGACCACCCGTCCAGCCCACTTTTTCTAGAAAAGACATATCTATACTTCCCTCATAGTATATCATTAAGGTGACCAGTATTGAAAATCATAAACCGGGACAAATAAAAAGAATCGTTTTATCGAATTATTTATTCATAAGCCACAGACAAAAAAATATTAATATTACAAGAAAGAAATTTTACTTATACGAATACTTTTCGGATTTGTGAATTTTTTCCAGCAAAACTTGATTCTTGGATATTTTATCGTAGAAATCGAAACAACTTTCGAATTTATCTTTCGAATTTACTTTTATTGAGATGACTGCTTTTTATGTATTGACATGCATCCTACTTTTTTCTTTTGTCCAAGAAGAATTTACAAGACTGGATACTCTTTCAATTGGACTATTGGTTGCTGGAACACTGAAAGCAAATTCGACGATTAACTTTGTATACTGACAAGATATACAATTCTCATCAAAATGACATTTGTTGCGCTGTCAGTTTTAAATTCATCCTCATTTGATTTTTCTTCCAAAAATTTCTTTATCCTCGTTATTTCCGTAAATAGCAATTCTTCATCAATTGCGGAGAATTTATGCGCTGAAATATCCAGATATTTATTCACCAAGCCTCTTGATTTTGTAACATACCATGTTGATATTGCTTTCAGTAAAACCCATTGAAATGTGGATCTAAATTGGAAACAGTTTGTCCATTCTTCTAAATAATTTAAAGATATGCCAAAGAATTCATTAACCGTTTGATAGAATGTGTTTGAATCTAGTAAACCCTCCTGATGATCGATCATATCTGATAGTTTAGAACCGATATATATCACTTCTCTACATGCAGTCAGTTGATTTTTTAAATCATTTATAGTCGTATGAGAATCCATTACCGAAACATATTCTCCTTCAATATTTCATACAGGATTTAGTGAAAAATGTATACATAATTCTGATGTAGAGTCCTCAAAAAACTTGCGGATAACAACTGGGCATGCATTTTCGGAGAGAAAAAAGGATTTAAGTCCTGTATAAACTACAATAATTCTTTTAACAGCGGGCAAAAGAGCCAGCCAACGAGTAGAACTATATCCGAATAACTGTTGATATTCTGTTTCGGCAAAGAGACAAAATTCCTTCAGTCTTTCTACTCGAACAGTATAAATATGAAAATATTTATAAATTTTGAATACAGGAGCCTCCAAGTCAAAAGAAAATTGAAGTTAAATCGTAAGAATTATCATTTATTTAATCTTGATATTTAAATATCTTTGTTTTTATTTGAAAATTCGTTTATCTAGCTTGTAAAATATTTGATAGACATATTTGTAAATAGAGCAATATTTTGAGGGCTTGCGGGTTATTAGAAAAAATTGGGTTCGTGAAGTTTACTTTTTTAGAATTCTAAACCGGCACACAAAGGGAACTTTCGGGACGCCGGGACAAGTGATGCAAAACCGGGACGTCTGGTCACCTTATACAAAGTGTCTCAAAAGAAATTTTATATTTAGTGGATCGATTAAAAAAAAAGTAAGCCGTATATAGAATAAAAGTTTATTAATTATTAAAATACACTTTTTGGGGATTTATTTCTACATTTGGGGATATATCGTCTACATTTAGACGATATTATTTTTAAGAAATAGACGATATGACTCGCGTTCTCGGTACTCATTTAATCGAACAGTAAAATTACTTATGACGTCTCGGAAGGTGGACTCAGAGATGGCCATTTCGTGACGGATATTTTCTTTCAAATGCGCCAGTGAAGTCGATTTATTGGCGTAAACTTTAGATTTAAGATAACCCCATAGGAAAAAGTCCATAGGGGTTAAATCTGGACTGCGTGGAGGCCAATTTATGTCACCTCTCCGGGAGATCAATTTGCCTGAGAAAATTTCACGAACACGTGGCAGAGACATATTGGACGTGTGTGAAGTTGCTCCGTCCTGTTGGAACCATGTTCTTTGGTTATAGCCAGAAAAGTTTTGCAGTTCAGGTACCAAGAAGTTGTCTAACATCTCCACATAACGCTCTGAATTCACTGTAACTGCATGCCCCCTTTCGTCTTCAAAAAAGTAAGGGCCGATAATTCCTCGCGCCGACATCGCAGCCCATACGATCACTTTAGGCGAATGTAGGGGTTTCTGATGTTTGCGTTTCGGATTCGTTGCACTCCAGTAGCGGCATTTCTGCTTATTTACGTGGCCATTAAGATGAAAATGAGCTTCATCCAAAAACAAAATGTTGGTAAACGTTGAAAATCGCTCAATCACCTGATTTACAAAATTAAGCCTCTGACTGGCATCTTGGGGCTTTAATTCTTGCACCAATTGAATTTTGTAGGGGTGCAGCTTTAGGTCTTTGTGCATAATGCGATGTAATGATGATCTATGCACATTTAAAGCACTTGCGCGCTTCCGAATTGAAAGGTTCGGGTCGTCACGAACAGACTGATTAACATTCTCCACGTTTTCTACCGTTCTTGATGACCTAGGTCGCCCGGATTTTGATTTATCCAGCGTTGTACCAGTCTCTTCAAACTTTTTAACCCAATGTCGAATGAGAGGAATGCTTGGCGCATCATTTAAGTGGCGAAAACCTCGAATACTACAGAATTTTCTACGCGCTACAGTCGCCGAATCACCGTTTTTGTAAAACTCTCGCACGCATAACGCGCGGTCTGCTCCCGAGAAACGCTCCATAGCGACTCAATTCCCAAGAGCCAGGCTACCGATTGACATAACCCCCGCGCCCCTCGGATACGTTGCGTTCACGTAGTAAGCTAAATAAATATAAAATTTCTTTTGAGACACCTTGTATATATATATATGTATATAGTGTCATATTAAAAGGGTTAAATATATTTTTATCAGCGCAATCATAACATTGTTAATTTTTTTTTTGTCGTTAATTGTATTATAACTTACTTTTTATTATTTTCAGTAACTGGGCTGTGCAGAGATCAAACTAATAAGAGAATATCATATTTCAAGAACGATCCACGTTTCACAAATCAGAACCAAAACAGTAATCCAAGTCTCTGTGAATTTACTATTAATGCTATGAACGAAAACGTTTGTCAGATCAGGTAAGCAGAATATACGTATAAGATTAAGATCCATCATCAGCACGAGTAGGCCTTAAGGCCTGTTTCTACCCTTATCCCTCTCACCTCATCTCTTTCTTGGTCTACCCACACTTCTTTTCTTAGGTCTATAGTTGTAGGCAGTGGCGAAGCTTCAAAGTTTGACTTAGTTATGCTAATAAACTTAAGCAGTCCTGTATCAATAACGTCCCTAAGAAATATTTAATAATTTTCAATTTCGAAAATGACCTCTCCACCTTCACTACTGTCTTTTTAGAGACTCCTTAAAACACTCTTTTTAGATACACCCAGTGGCGGACTAAGTCTTCGCCGGGCCCAAGACATTTTTGGTTTACGGGCCCTCAACTTTTTTAAAAAAGGTCCTTACCTCCCAAAACCAAGTGAAGAGCAAAAAAAAGGTCCTCACCTCTTAAATCCAAGTGAAGAGCAAAAAAAAAGTCACCTCCCAAATACAGGTAAAGAGCAAAAACAAAAAAGGTTCTCACCTCCCAAATTCGAGTAAAGAGCAAAAACAAAAAAAAAGGTCCTCATCTCCCAAATTCAAGTGAAGAGCAAAACAAAAATGTCCTCACCTCCCAAATCCGGGCCCTTGAAAATTACGGGCCCAAGACAAATATCTTTTTTGTCTAAGGGGATAATCCGTCACTGGATACACCTTGTACCTATGTACAAGGTGTCTCAAAAGCAATTTTATATTTAGTGGATCGATTAAAAAAAAAGTAAGCCGTATATAGAAAAAATGTTTATTAATTATTAAAATACACTTTTTGGGGATTTATTTCTTAAAAATAATATCGTCTAAATGTAGACCCTCGCGTTCTCGGCACTCATTTAATCGAACAGTAAAATTACTTATGACGTCTCGGCAGGTGGACTCAGGGATGGCTGCCATTTCGTGACGGATATTTTCTTTCAAATGCGCCAGTGAAGTCGGTTTATTCGCGTAAACTGTAGATTTAAGATAACCCCATAGGAAAAAGTCCATAGGGGTTAAATCTGGACTGCGTGGAGGCCAATTTATGTCACCTCTCCGGGAGAACAATTTGCCTGAGAAAATTTCAGGAACACGTGGCAGAGACATATTGGACGTGTGTGAAGTTGCTCCGTCCTGTTGGAACCATGTTCTTTGGTTAAAGGCAGGAAAGTTTTGCAGTTCAGGTACCAAGAAGTTGTCTAACATCTCCACATAACGCTCTGAATTCACTGTAACTGCACGCCCCCTTTCGTCTTCAAAAAAGTAAGGGCCGATAATTCCTCGCGCCGACATCGCAGCCCATACGGTCACTTTAGGCGAATGTAGGGGTTTCTGATGTTTGCGTTTCGGATTCGTTGCACTCCAGTAGCGGCAGTTCTGCTTATTTACGTGGCCATTAAGATGAAAATGAGCTTCATCCGAAAACAAAATGTTGGTAAACGTTGAAAATCGCTCAATCACCTGATTTACGAAATTAAGCCTCTGACTGGCATCTTGGGGCTTTAATTCTTGCACCAATTGAATTTTGTAGGGGTACAGCTTTAGGTCTTTGTGCATAATGCGATGTAATGATGATCTATGCACATTTAAAGCACTTGCGCGCTTCCGAATTGAAAGATTCGGGTCGTCACGAACAGACTGATTAACATTCTCCACGTTTTCTACCGTTCTTGATGACCTAGGTCGCCCGGATTTTGATTTATCCAGCGTTGTACCAGTCTCTTTAAACTTTTTAACCCAATGTCGAATGAGAGGAATGCTTGGCGCATCATTTAAGTGGCGAAAACCTCGAATACTGCAGAATTTTCTACGCGCTACAGTCGCCGAATCACCGTTTTTGTAAAACTCTCGCATGTATAACGCGAGGTCTGCTCCCGAGAAACGCTCCATAGCGACTAAATTCCCAAGAGCCAGGCTACCGATTGACATAACCCCCGCGCCCCTCGGATACGTTGCGTTCACGCAGTAAGCTAAATAAATATAAAAATTCTTTTGAGGCACCTTGTATAATTATTCACCTCCAAATTTCAAGGTTTTCGTCTTATTAGTCTGTAATATTGTTTAGGTTGGACTTCATAGAATTCGAATTGTCTCCAGCAACACAAGCAGCAAATGCACCAACTTCAGCCATAATTTGTAGAAATGATTTTATGCAAATCAATATGCCAAACAATTTCCAGGCACCAACATTGTGTGGACATCAGGACTCCCATAGTAAGTAGAAACAAAACACAATGAATAATAAAAAAAACTCTAATAATTTTACTTAAGAGCGTAATGTACTAAACCCGTACGTCACTTGTTCCTTGCGGTGTGTGGTGACGGGTAGCTTATAGGCGTGGACTATTTATAATGGTGGGGGGAACGCAAGATGTAAATCAACATGTACTGTCCGACAGATATATCGTGGCCGGGCGTGAAAAATGCGCGTGAAATTTGTAGTGGGGATTACAACTTTGGCGAATTGCATTATTTCCTACACACGCTATTACAGTCAAGTGCATAAGTGCAACATTCAAAATATATTAAATATTTAAAATCATGTAGACAAAAAACAAACTAGGTGGACGTGCTATTAATAGTCAAAAATTTAACATTGACATGGGTTCGAATCCCGTCACCTCGGATTTTTATCTTCCGAAATTGGGCAGTCAGTTCTAGGGTTGATTCAGCCTTAAGTGTTTAATACCTAAAACAAGTATCTGTTTATACCGGGCTAATAGGACCAGTTGAAGGGTCACACTAACCACGTGGCTTTTTATATCTATAGTCTGCGGTCTAGAAACAGAGAACTTACCTTTTCTGCCCCTTATACGCATCTGTAGGTGTTGGGATCCTATTATTTTTATTAATTCAATTAATTAATTAATTAATTAATTTATTTATTATTTATTTATTTATGTATTTATGTATTTATGTATTTATGTATTTATGTATTTATGTATTTATGTATTTATTTATTTATTTATTTATTTATATATGTATGTATTTATTTATTTATTTATTTATTTATTTATTTATTTATTTATTTATTTATTTATTTATTTATTTATTTATTTATTTATTTATTTATTTATTTATTTATTTATTTATTTATTTATTTATTTATTTATTTATTTATTTATTTATTTATTTATTTATTTATTTATTTATTTATTTATTTATTTATTTATTTATTTATTTATTTATTTATTTATTTATTTATTTATTTATTTATTTATTTATTTATTTATTTATTTATTTATTTATTTATTTATTTATTTATTTATTTATTTATTTATTTACTTATTTATTTATTTCAACAGTGTACTTGCCAATGAATGCCAGTAATCGTGAAACAACCATCAGATTAAGTATGAATTTGGTGCAAAGAAATGCTGCCAATGCTGGTGTACTCAATACTGCCAGATGGAACATAAGAGTACGTCAGCTTGAATGTCCATTCAAAAAAGAAAAAATGTTCCCGGCTGCCGAAGAAGACTTCCCACTTCTTGGTAAGTTTCAACAATAGAAATACCCATAGTGCTATACTGATTTATTGAAGAAAAATACATTTTTTCTACGACTACTTTAGAATATCAATATTCCTGCTTCATTTTTAGTTATAGAATACTCACATTCTGTAACACACCTTTTGTTTATCTCTCCAATAATCTTTTAAAATTTTATTTTCTATAATCTGCATTTTTACCGACCGGCATAATTTTTAAGGCAGCATGGTGACGTAGAATGCAATCGATTTTTCCAAATCCCGAAAATGCAATCCCGAAAGTTGAATTTTTTTAAATAACTCTTTTATTTTTTAGAGTTATTTATTGTCGTACTAGGACTTTTCCTTATATATTACAACTATTTATTTTATGATGATAATCTTTTTTTTTATCAAGCCGATTTCTTGTTTTACAGTACGGGTTTAGCCTGACCCGATTTTGGGACTTGTTAGTAATGTCTTACATCAATACGTAATGCGTAATTACACACCTGCAATAATGCAAGTTTTGACAAGTTTATTAGTTTCACAGTTGCTTTTTCATCATATCTCAGTCGATCGAGCTAAGATACTGTTCTGTTTGTATTATAATATTATTATTATTAATATTACAAAAGATCCGAGCAGTTCAGGAAATAAACGAGGCCGTTGTTTTTGTTGCCATGGAAATGATAACAAATATGCAAAGAAATGTGACAATTGCAATAAATTTGTTTGTCCAAAACATTCAACTGTAATAGCAGTAAAACAAATTACTTGCAATTACTGCCAAAAAGATGAAGATGGAGGATAATTAAAATTCTTCTGATATGTTATATGTAATTATATTTTTGTGTCTATGTAATTATTATATTTTGATATATATTACATTTATGAATTCTGTTTGATTTGGCAATGTCATAAATAATTTTTTTTATAATGCTTTACTCACTTTTATTATTCAAAATTAAATTATTTAGACCCTATTCTGTGATTTTTGACATGGTGTTAAATTGACAGGTTACTATGAAAACATACTATGTACAAGTAAAATTAACATCTTGAGATCTTGTTAAAAGTTACAGAATAGGCCCCTTAAGTGGACATAAATATAAAACTTGAAATATGGGTCTTAAACACATTTTGAAAAGTGGGTCACGTATGACCCATTTTTGGTAACAAAAAAATCAAAATTATTTTGGTCGGGCTAGGGTTAAACACAGTCGTATTCTTTTTTTAAGGTTTTGTAGGTATGACCAAAAAACCCTTATACCGTCATTTTGTCGTCTGTCTGTCTGTCTGTCTGTCTGTCTGTTCGGTAAAAATTGTAGCCAAACGGCTAAACCTAGAGAGTTGAA
This sequence comes from Liopterus haemorrhoidalis, assembly GCA_963971575.1. NCBI lineage: Eukaryota > Metazoa > Arthropoda > Insecta > Coleoptera > Dytiscidae > Liopterus > Liopterus haemorrhoidalis. The sequence continues at coordinate 9,653,843 of OZ020617.1, forward strand.
ATTTGGCGTGCTTGTACAACTTTTTGACCCGCACATAGGAAAAATACTAAAACATCTAAAAAACATATCCCCCTAAAAATATAAACAAATATGTGCTCATCAAAAAAAAATATATATTTTTTTAAAATTCTGAGTAGGGTATTAAATGAAAGCTCTTAGTACGTGGATTAACGATCAAAATTTTATTTTTGCAAAATAAATTATTTTGAAGCGATTTTTGCCAAAATTATGCTCTAAAATTTTTGTCCCACACCCTGTAGCCCAGGTGGTTTAAACTAAAAATCTGAAAAAATTCGAAGTAATGTACATTGGTGTGAACCGGAATAGTACAACAGGAATTTTTGATCAGATTATGTTTTCGGAAAATAATGCATTTTTTGTGTTTTTAACCAAAATATGTTAAATATTTAATTTGCTATGTAACCCAGTAGATACGTCAGTGCTCATAGCTATGTGCGTTTCGTCATTGGTTTTCTAATTTACCAAACAGGTAACTTGCAAACTAGAGTTCGAATCCTGTCAATTTCGTTTTTTTTTTTGCAGTTTTCTTTTGTTTAAATTATTTTGTCAAAATTCTAGTTATATTTTGGTAAATGTTGCATTTAATTTTTAAAAGCGTAAATTTAATAACCAGTGGAAGTGTTGAAATTATAATTTAATTCTATGTTTGATGTATAAGAAATTAGAGGGCGGGGCTAATGATTTAAGCAACCAATAGAAGCCATAGGCGCAATTTTCTAAATATTAATGAACCTTGCTATGTAAAAAAAATACTGCACATATTTAGAAACTTAAATAATGGTATTAGGCATTCGAATTAAAATTCATAAAAAAATATTTTGACATAAAATTTGTTTTGGCATCCCAAATAATCATCATTCAGTTACTAAATACCTGCAAAACCCTGAAATGTGTTAAAATTCACACTTCACATCAATTTTTTTTATGTTTCGCATTACATTACGTAACATATTTTTAGAAATTTTGCATGTGTATTTTCTCGTAAAATATTTCTTACTTGCAGCAAAATTATAGAGTATATAGGGATGGCTAATGGATTTAAAATGGTTCATGCTTCTATTTTTAGCTCCTCCAGGATGTCTTCAGTGGTACCCAGAAAGAACAGGAACCATTTGCAATCTCTTCTACAATCGTAACCAGCCATTGGCCAGCAACTTATACCCAAGCAATTTGAATTATGCTGCTTGCATAAATCGCCCACCAAATGCTTGTGGTATTAGGTAAGTTGAAAACTTGAAATTAGAAATTTATGCGATTAATAGGCCTTGACGTTTTATTTCCCATCACATTTAGCGATTCAAATTATTACCGGAACTTCTGAAAAACCTCGAAAACCGTGCAAATATCTCCACGACCTCCATTGATCCGGTTCCGCAAACTGAGCCGAAATTCCCATCTCTATTTGTGACGTTTCTATTAACTTCGAAAACTGTATTGCGTTTGTAAACACAGCATAAAAATAATTATATACACCGTGCATAAAATTAACATGAAATAAACAGGGTTATGTTCTATTTGTAAATGCATAGGAGCTCTCAATGTTGGCAAGGTAACATAATGCTATCATAAGCTGTTCCTCGAGTTTTGTTTCGGGATTTCTCCCTAGTCCCAGATAAAGTTCGTCTGGCACTGCTTGCAGTTTTCCAAGAACATTCTCGAAAACTGTAGAAGAAACTGGAAATGTGATTTGAATTGACGATCTGTAAAATTTAGCACCGTATTTTCTGCAAACCTCCACACTTTTACTAAAATTACTTGTTCAGATTCATTATTGAATAATAATTCAACGGCAAACCGAAGTAGATAATTTTAATTCATGACTGACGTGAACTACTGACAGTAGACACTGTCAGATAGACCTGACGGTAAAAACAACACCTAAAATTGTAGGGTTAGATTTTATAAGGTTTTCGCCACGATCCAAGCTCGCTCCGTGTTAGAGTTGCTGCGCTCCGTCAGTGTTCTATTCATGACGCCACCATCAACTGTTCGCTAAGTGCTCGCTCTACCCTGTACAACTCGAATGTACCCATCATGTATCTAGAGAGTAAAGTGATGTATTAATCAAAAGAATATAAGCAATGCCCCAGATGACCGAAGAGAGTCAAGGGTATTTTCATTTGAAGTGCGGTGACACCTTTTGCAACTCCGCCAGGAACGAGCCTGGTTTCGTCATCCTATAATAATAATAATAATAATAATAATAATAAATCTCTTTATTGGCAAGGTTCAGTTTACACTGCTCTATCACCTAACCTTAAGGTTATTTTACAATCGAGTACATACAATGTTTTAATATTAACAAATAATAGTATTGTTTATTAAGTGCAATATGCAGTCTAATAATAATAATAATAATAATAATAATAATAATAATAATAAACTTTATTGTAGGCGAAGTTTCAGCCAGGGCTGGTCTTCCAACTTAACCTTTTTCATCGTGTAAATACAATAATACATTTTTTATATATAAATTACATTCTTACATTTTATATAAATTAGCATAAGAAGTTTAGCGAACTTTAATTCAGCGAAATTCAGTAGACGTGCGGGTGAAAATATATGACCTGGGAAAATAAAAAGTATATTCGCGAAACAGGATTACTTGGTGTGATTTCTTGTCTGCAACCATGTTTTATATTTTACTTTGAAAGATTGCACAGAGATAGATTTTAGGCACTTGGGTATTTGATTATACATTGATGGGGCGCAATAGGAAAAGGAACGCTCGAAAAATGAACTTTTATGGGCTGGAACTTCTAGGCTATAGAAGTCCCTAAGAGTAAGGCTATGAAGGGAAGTTCTCGAAACTAGTTTGCAGCTTAAATAGGTAGGCGTTTAATTGATTACTAATTTATGAATAAACGAAGCAAAGTGTAAATTTCGACGCTGTTCCATAGATAGCCAATTTAATGAACTCAACCCTTTGGACGTCGGAGTTCTACTACGAAGTGACAGTACAAATCTTACACAGTAGTTTTGAATTTTTTGAATTCTGAGTTTGTCAACGTGAGGGATACAGGAGTGGTATATAATATCACCCTAATTAAAAATAGATAAAACTAAACTATCAGCAAGAGATTTTCTTAAATTGCGAGATAGACAAAATCTATTCATATATAAGTTTTTTAAGGCGAGAAAGGCCCTTCTTAAAAGTGAACTAATATATGAGTTAAATCTCAACTGTGTGTCTAGAACAATGCCTAGATTCTTATATTCATGCACTAATGGTAGAATATTATTGTTTAGTTCAATTCTAACTTCGCCGTGATCCAAACTATCAGTAGGGCTAGATTTATTCCCAAAGATCATAACTGCTGATTTTTTAGCATTAACCATTAAACAGTGGTTGTTACAATAATGTATAAGAGAAACCAGATCTTTATTCACGTTTTTAACAGCTTCAGCTATGGACTCTGGTCGGTAATTGAACACGGATCGATTCATTCAGCACATATTGGGACCATTTGCTGGCGGAGTCGCTTTTTGGGCAATTTTGGGCAATTTTAATTAATAGAAAAGTTACAATATATTAGAGAAGTTACTTTTTATAATAAATTTTTTTTAATAGATACAAAGTTGGAAATTTCATGATGTCTGGAACCAACAACAGGTGTTCATATACTACTGACTCCCTAACCATACCAGGAGGAGATCTGATTACTGGAAACACCATCACACCAACCAGTACCAAATTTTGTGGTACCATGATAACTACAACCGCTGATGTCATTAGTAAGTATATTAATAATGATAATAATAATATATTTATTGACTTAGTTACATGAATTCTGTTTTAAGTCAGTCAAGACTAGGGTTTCCAATTATCCGATATTAAAGAATATCCGGATATCGACTACAGAAAATTCAAAATAATAATTATTTTATTAAGAATTTTATTTATATACATTAATAATTCCCAAAATTATAAAAAAAAATATATAATTAAATTGATTTCATTTCTAAAAATGCGTATTTTAAAAAAATAATTGCGTTGAAAGTTTCAAAATTCAAGCGAGTTCTAATTTTTGTTCTAATCAACAGTGCAGTTGCGTCACTTGAAACGTCACAAAAAAAATGTGACGTCAGGTTTAGTACGTTTACATTCATCTATGTAACTATTCAACGAATGTAATATTTGTACGCTGTCACTTGTATCGAAATGAAATGAAAATATAAGAATAAGAACAGAACAAAAACAAATAAACTATTCTAATAGGCAAAATAGTCCTACAAAGGACTGATGTGATCCAAAAATATGATCAAAGAAAGTAAAATTAAAATAAGTTGAATATACCAGGTCTACAAGTATGAAATGCGGATTTTTTTCAAACTTGCCGCGCAAACAGAGTGTATAGTTCAAAGTTTCAACACATATGGCGTTTTGTTAAGTTATCATTAAGTGTCAAATGCGTATAGGTTATAATTTGAAAAGTGATCATATAGTTTTGTTTTACTGTGTTAAAAATGTCAAATTTTGTGCCAAATAAAGAGCATTCGCGCACAGTACTACTGTTTTGTTTTCATTTGAAAAAAACTGCTGCTGAATCATACCGACTGCTTCGAGAAGCTTATGATCCATCGCAAGATACGTGTGAACGATGGTTTCGGCGTTTCAAAAGTGGTGACTTTGATCTTACAGACAAAGAACATGAAAAACCTCCAAAAAAATATGTTTTTTTGTATATGATACAAAATTGGAAACATTGCTACAGGAAGACGATAGTCAATCACAAAAGCAACTAGCAGAGCAGTTAGGCGTTAGTCAAAATGCTATTTCCAATCGCCTACGAGAGATGGGTAAGATCCAGAAAGTCGCAGATGGGTTCCACATGCATTGAATGAGAGGCTGATGGAAAAACGCAAAAACACTTGCTTGCACGTGAAAATTTGCTTGCACGATACAAAAGAAAATATTTTTTGCATCGTATCATTACTTGCGATGAAAAATGGATTTATTTTGAAAATCCCAAACGCAAAAAATCATGGGTGAACCCAGGCTCACCATCCACATCAACTGCAAGACCGAATCGCTTTGGCAAAAAGACAATGCTCTGTACTTGGTGGGACCAAAAGGGTGTGGTCTATTATGAATTGTTAAAACCTGGTGGAACAGTTAATACCCAATGCTACCAACAACAACTGATCGAATTGAACCATTCGCTGCTCATAAAACGACCAGAATACGAAAGAAGACAGCACAAGGTAATCTTTCTTCATGATAACGCTCCATCACATAAGGCAAAAGCAGTTTGCAACACATTGGAGGCACTCAAGTGGGAAGTGCTACCCCATGCCGCTTACTCACCAGACTTGGCCCCTTCAGATTACCACTTGTTCGCATCGATGGGTCACGCACTTGCCGAGCAGCACTTTTGTTCATATGAAAATGTGAAAGAATGGCTAGATGAATGGTTTGCGGGGAAAGGGGAAGAGTTCTACTGGCGAGGTATTCACAAATTGCCTGAAAGATGGGAAAAATGTATAACTTCTAATGGAGCATACTTTGAATAAATAAACTTTTACTGTTCTCTTGAGTTTAATGTGTTTTATTTAAAAAAAAAATCCGCATTTCATACTTGTAGACCTGGTAACCTAAAAACTATGCAGTAGACACAAAATCAAATAAGAAAATCTATAACTAAATACAAAACTGCTAAGTAAACAATAAACTAAATAAAAAAGGTTTTTAGAAATTACTATAAGTTAAATATTTGAACACAAGTCAGTCATGTATAATACTTCTAGTATATCAAATACTTTTTAAAAGTATTAGTTATTTCAAATACTTACATTACAAATACACTTATTACAAATACAGATAGGTACTTGGTATTTGTAATACTTTTGCTAAGTATTTAGCACAACTCTGGTGACAATATCATACTGCAAGGATTGTCTAAGGATATGTTATTAATAATTTTTTGTTTTAGGTACCTTAGCAGGCCCGTGGTCTATGACTTTCAAAACAGACAACGCTGGAGCCACTTCAGAAAATGGATACTGTTTAATATACAGTATCCCTTCGTCTTGCGTTTAATACTCATTTGAGAAATTTAATATTTAAAATATTTTATGTCAAATATTTATTGAATATTTATTGCAACTGTGTACCTTCATATTAACTTAATAAAGTTTTACTGATAATATTATAGTTTATTATACAATGATCTTTGTAAAGTAGGCTGACCAGATTTTTTTTACAGAAAAAGTATATACTAAAAAAAAAGGTCATTCTCCAAAAATACAAGTGATGAGCAAAAAACAGAGGTCCTCAGTAAAAAATACTAGTGACGAGCAAAAACAAAAAAGGTCTTCACTCCCAAAATAGAAGTAATGAGCAAAAAAAAAGGGGCCTCACACTTCCAAAATACAAGTGATGAGCAAACAAAAAAAGTCCTCACCTCACTTCCAAAATAGAAGTGATAAAAACAAGTGACCAGCAAAAAAGAGTATATTCAGGGTTTTTTTACAAAAAGTAAGAGTATAATAACAATAATAATAATAATAATAATAATAATAATAATAATCGCCAGGGTTTGGGATGCAGTCGTGTGTATTTAGCTCCACTAGTCTCTAGTATGACGCGGCTCAAAAGGTTGCTGAAGTTTGAGATTAGTGGACGCTTGTCAAGACCTGACAAACCCAATAATAATAATAATAATACTAATAATAATAATAATTGGTTTTGTGTTTGCGTGTCAGGATGGTGTTATAAATACTTTGGCGTACAGGGCCCGCATATTCCAAATAGCGGAGTCCACACTCTGTAGGTTGTGCCACCACCATTCTGAAACGATTATGCACATTCTGTCTGCTTGTCCATCTCTTGCAGCGTCGAGCTACGTGTCTCGACATAATGCTGCTCTCCGCGTGCTCTACTATCATCTTAGACATGCCTATGGTATTGACCAAATACCGGTTATACCATACGTCCCTTCTGACATAGAATCGGTGGTGGAAAATTCCAAGTGCCGAATTTATTGGAATTACTCCTTCCCCACCTCGAGGTTACTGACAGCCATTAAGCCGGACATAACCCTCCTGGATATCGAGACCAAACAGATGTTTGTGATCGAATTCCCAAGTCCAGCTGAGAAGAATATCTCTCAAGGAGGAGGAAAAGAGCTCTAAGTATATGGACCTCTTGTCCGAGCTTAGAAAGCTGTATCCCGGGTATAAAGTTAAAATTGTAGTCCTGATAGTTGGTGTTTTGGGTGGCATGAAAGCCTCCTATCGAAGGGAAATCGAGTCCATTCCCACCTGTAGATCTTCTGCCAACTCTTTGATCTGCAGGATGCAGAAAGCAGTGCTGCTCGGGTCGCTCCGCATTGTGCGGGCACTGGATCTGGCGTAATTTCCGCGGCTGCATATCGCCAGGGTTTGGGATGCAGTCGTGTGTATTTAGCTCCACTAGTCTGTAGTATGACGCGGCTCAAAAGGTTGCTGAAGTTTGAGATTAGTGGACGCTTGTCAAGACCTGACAAACCCCATAATAATAATAATTGGTTTTATTTCACTATAAATAGAAATAGAGGATATTACTCAAAAAATATATATATAATACTCTAAAAAAGAGTAAGTCTGGTACCCTATTGTAAAGTATGGTCTAATAATAATCAAAGAACGGAATTTGTTAGGTTAGTGGAAGTTAATAACAGCGGTAAATAATCAAACGCATTTATTGCATTTCATGGGCTTACTGCAAAAAGTGATCCTGTCCAAATTTTACGATTTTGGGATTTTTAGGGTTTTGTATGTGTGATCAAAAAACCCTTATACCGTTATTTTATCATCTGTGTGTCTGCCATTTATTTGGAAAAGAAAATATTCCCGATTTATAAAATTCCTGAATTTTTGAAGGAAACAATTGTTCAAGGCTCATTTTAACATGGTTTATATCTCTTATGGCGGGTTGCTAACGTAAGAGTTGTCTCTAACTCAAGTTAAAATCATTTGTTTTTGTATGCTACAACATACAAAAACAAATGATTTTAGCTTGAGTTAGGGATAATTCTTACTTTAGCAACCGGCCATAAGTGTCTTGTTTCTTAAAAAGTGTTCCAGCGACCGAAATAAGTGATAGTCGGAGGGTGAAATGTCTGGTGACTAGGGTGGGTGTGTTAGAACTTCCCAATCAAGCTCGGAAATTTTTTCACGTGTCTTTTTTGCTGAATGAGGTCAGACATTGTCGCCTTGAAGAATAACTCCTCTTCTATTCACAATTTCTGGCCGATTTCTGGTCAAGTTCTGATTCAGTCGATCCAATTGTTCACAGTAGAGATCAGAATTAACACTTTGCCCCGGTTTTAACATTTCATAATAAATTATTCCTTTTGGAAGGCCCTATCTTCCAGATCGAAGCTCATCATCCAATCATAAATTTTCTGATTTAATTTGTTTAAACCACATGTGCGTACACTTAGTTTATCACCATAAACAGTGCAAATGTTTTATGTAGCAACTGTAGCAGATTTTTTTTTATGGTACTCATAGCATAACGCATAACATTAAACAGCATAAAAAATGTTTTGATGAAAATTCTTCCGCTTTTTAAAATGCAAGAGTTTAAAGTGAAACGAAAACAATAATTAGGTACTCAAGATTACAGAGTTTAAACAAAACGCAAAAGACGTCTGTTTAATTCAGCGAATAAGTCGTGACTAGTTCGCATCCTGCACTAATAATAAAAACGAAAAAACTTTCCAGTACACCTAATATTTACTCTCTAAAGTGGCAGATTTACGCATTATATATTTGACCCACGATTTGAATCTACAAAATTTCAAATTCAATTTTGTCTGCGGAAAAAGGTTCTCCATCGTTGTACTAGTCTATAAATCAGGTTGTTAAACAAAAATTATTTGAAGTGTGAATTTTCACACATTTCAGGGTTTCGCAGGTATTTAGTAAGTGAATGATGATTATTTGGGATGCGAAAATAAATTTTACGTTAAAATATTTTTTTTGTTAATTTTAATTCGAATGGCTAATACCATTATTTAGGTTTCTAAATATGTGCAGTATTTTATATATATAGCAAGGTTCATTAAGATTTTAAAAATGGCGCCTATGGCTTCCATTGGTTGTTTTAAGTAATAATTTCGTGTAACTCTGATTTCGTGTATTCAATTTCAACAATTTCCACTGGTTATTAAATTTATGCTTTTAAATATTAAATGCAATTTTTGTCCAAATATAACTAGAATTTTGAAGAAATAATTTAAACAAAATAAAAATGCAAAAAAAACAGAAAAAATAAAATTGCCAATAATAAAAGAGCGGAGCGAACTTAAGTTTGCAAATTAGAACGCGAGCATGCTAGCCATTACACTATCAAAGCATATTGATTCAGTGTATTAGATAAGTTATTAAATATTTTACGTAGTCAAGCAAAAAAAAACAAAAAAAGGATTATTTTCCGAAAACATAATCTGATCAAAAATTCTTGTTGTACTATACCGGTTCACACAAATGTACATTACTTAAAATTTTTTCAGATTTTTAGTTTAAACCATCTGGGCTACAGGGTATGGGACAATTATTTTTTTTGCACAATTTTGGCAAAAATCGCCTCAAAATAATATATTTTGCAAAAATAAATTATTTTGCAACAATAAAATTTTGATCGTTAATCCATGTACTATGGGCTTTCATTTGATACCTACTCAGAATTTTATTTTTCGATGAGCAGATTAATCCGTCTCAATTTGTAATACGAAACTAGATCTGGTTACTTTGGTGACTGTTGTGGTGTAAACAGACTTTGGCGTATCCGTGTGAACCAATACTATGACAATATTATAAATGTATTGTTAATATACAACATAAAAAATGAACTTTCACTGTTAGTTCCGTATTATAAAATGAGACAGATAATATTTGTTTATATTTTTAAGGGGTGTGTTTTTTAGATGATTTAGTATTTTTCCCATGTGCGGGTCAAAGAATTGTATAAGCATGCCAAATTTCAACTCTCTAGGTTTAGCCGTTTGGCTACAATTTTTACCGAACAGACAGACATACAGACAGACAGACAGACAGAAGGACAGACAGACAGACAGACAGACAGACAAAAGGACAGACAGACAGACAGACAGACAGACAGACAGACAGACACACACACAGACAGACAGACAGACATACAGACAGTCGGACAGACAGACAGACAGACAGACAGACAGACAGACAGACAGACAGATAGACGACAAATTTTTTTGGTTATACCTACAAAATCCTAAAAATGGGTGGGCAAATACTTATGAGTGGTAGTGTAGGTAGATATAATTCGTTTCTTAGTTTTGTGCGGAATTAAATGACATTTTTATTTTTTTAAGTTGTCACGAGCTCACGTTTAAACGATTAAAGTGGGGTTTTGCTAAATAAAATGATCAAAATCCTCAATCAAACGTTAAAAGTTACCAGATTACAAAATCCAGCTCCGCTGTTTACACGCCACTGGAAAAAAGAACTAAAATTTTAGCACACACCTAAAATGAACGTAGTGTAATTTGTATTAATCTTAAGTATGGTTGTTTTTGTGATATTATACTTAATAGCTAACGTTGTCTCTGGTGAACTAAGGATCGTGGACCTAACCTAATTTGAAACATTGTTGTTATTGGATACCAATATTCTAGTCCAATGTAAACGTAGTGATAGCCCAAACATATTCAGCTGTTCTTATTGAATGGCTATGTAAGCATATAAGAAAAACAACTGTGGCCAGCCGCCTAGGATATTAGTTCAACATGGAGACATGGGCCATAGTGTACACTCAACGACAAAATCAATGGAAACTTATTCCACATTGAATTACAGCTTTTCCCCGCCAATATTAATTGTACTTATTATAAAAATAGCATTCTAAATGGGATTTTTATTTAATTTAATTTTTGAGTTTATGTTTTGAATAATTTGCACGTCTATTTTGTAGGAATCTACAAATATAATTACTTATAGAAATGTCTAGGGTTTTGTAGGCATAAACAAGTAACACTAGACACTCCTACATCCTTTAACCGATATGAACAATATTTTCCAGATTTATTCTCTAAGAATCTACGAATATAACTACATACAGAAATATCTAGAGTATCATAGGCATAAACGAAAAATTCTTGACACTCCTATATGCTTTGACCGATATTAACAATATTTCGTAGATTTATTCTGTAAGAATCTACGAATATAATTACATATATAAATGTCTAGGATTTCGTAGGCATAAACAAGTAACTCTAGACAGTCCTATATCGTTTGACCGATATGAACAATATTTTGCAGGTTTGTTCTGTAGGAATCTACAAATATAATTACATATAGAAATTTCTAGGGTTTCGTAGGCATAAACAAGTAACTCTAGACACTCCTATATCCTTTGACCGATATGAACAATATGTTGCAGATTTGTTTTCTAAGAAACTTCGGATAAAATAACATATAGAAATGTCTAGGGTTTCGTAGGCTTACACAAGAAACATTAGACACTCCTATATGCTTATACAGATATGAACAATATTTTGCAAATTTATTCTCTAAGAAACTGCGGATAAAATAACATATAGAAATGTCTAGGGTTTCGTAGGAATAAACAAGAAACTCTAGACATTCCTATATGCTTATACCGATTTGAACAATATTTTGCAAATTTATTCTCTAAGAAACTGCGGATAAAATAACATATAGAAATTTCTAGGGTTTCGTAGGCATAAACAAGAAACTCTAGACATTCCTATATCCTATGATCTATATAAAAAATATTTTGCAGATTTATTCTCTAAGAAACTGCGGATAAAATAAAATAGAAATGTCTAGGGTTACGTAGGCATAAACAAGAAACTCTAGAAATTCTTATATGCTTTGACCGGTATAAACAATATTTTGCAGATTTATTCTCCAAGAATTAACGAATATATTAACAGATAAAATGGTCTAGGGTTTCGTAAGCATAAACAAAAAACTCTAAATACTCCTATATTATTCCACCGATATGAACAATATTTTGCAGATTTATTCTCTAAGAAACTGCGGATAAAATAATATATAGAAATGTCTAGGGTTTCGTAGGCATAAATAAGAAACTCTAGATACTCCTATATGCTTTGACCGATATGAACAATATTTTGCAGATTTATTCTCTAAGAAACTGCGGATAAAACAACATAAAGAAATGTGTAGGGTTTCGTAGGCATAAACGAGAAACTCTGGACGCTCTTATATCCTTTAACTGATGCGAATAATATTGTCAGGTTTATCACTATATAATACTGACTTTATTTTATATTTTCACGATTATTTAAACTGATTTGAGATTTATTTATTTATTTTATTTATTTTAAAGGTTATAATGTGTTTGCCAACGTTGGCAACGGGTGCACTAGTTCTTTTGTAATATTATTATTAAGAAAATTCAAAAAAAAAGTTTGTTGTTGTGCATATGTCAAAATACTGTTGTGTTGTGTTATCACAGAAATTGTTTTATTATACATTGTTGCTATGGTGACCGCATTTCACAATAATCCCTATAGTCGGATTGTTGATAGGTGACCGTTACATGTATGTATCAAGTAGTGCATTCATATAATAATCTAGTTACCATTTTTCAGCGATTTTACAAATGTTTTTTGTTATTTGTATTATCTGTCAGTGTCTGGTATTCCGAAATTCAAAATTGCCTGATACATAATAACATAACTTTTTCAAAAAATGACTTAAATTGTGATCTTTTAAAAATTGTTAAGAAAGAAAAGTCTGAACCAGTTTATATTATTGATACATTGGCACAAACATATGAAGTTTTTAAAATGTGGCAAGTAGCCTGTGATCAAATTAGTTGTGAAACTTGGGCAAAATTTGTTAAAAAAATCGAAAATTTAATAAATGAATGGTGGGAAAGGGAAAGAATTGTTGATATTAATCCAATAATAATAAATAAAGGAAATGACAGTGGTAGTTTAGATGACGACGATATCATTCATTACAGTGACTAATTGTTTAAAAATTAAAATAAACATTTAAATACAACTTGTAGCAATATATTATATGAATAAATATATTTTTACTTAATATTTTATTACTTTGTACTTCAGGGAAACATAAAAATTTAAAAATGCTGTAAATTTATTTTCGCGCTCTTTAGTAAAGATATCTTCGAATCATGCCATTTCTTTCTAATGCTTTGTTTTTTATTCAAATAATTTGGAAGGTTAGTTGTCAACTTGCGTCACTGTACGTTACTATGGGTATGTCAATAATTATAATGATATAGACAGAGAAAGCATATAGTATTGAATATCGATACTTGTAGCAACGAACATTCACCTATCAGCAATCCGACTATAGTTTGTATTCCGATATTTATTATAAATGAATTTTTAAAATTTCTATAAAATAAGTGATGCATATAAAATAGTATATTATGCTCGTTTTATACGACGTATTGTCACACTTGTTACTTTGGATCACTCCTCGCTTCGCTCGTCGTACGTCAAACAACTCGTTTGACAATGCATCCTCTTATAAAACTCGTATAATAATATACTATTTTCCTATTTAGATTAATATGAAAAAAGTAGTATTATTTTGCAAACTATGATTTTAAAATAAATTTTATTAATAAAGGTTTTTAATCGTATCCGTATCCGTATCCGCGGATATTCTAGAAAATAATCCGTATCCATACCGGAATCCTCGGATATGTTGTTTTTATGATCCGACACATCCTTATTTAGTAAGCACATGGTTCAAGGCAATAAAGCAACGTGTTTCTCTATTTTATTTTGTTCTACTGTACTTAATAACTTGTTACCGTTTAAGTCGGATAATCGAGACTGAAATAACAATATTAATAAAATATTCTAAATTAAAATGGTCTCTTAGAATTAGTCTACAGCAGCCAATTATTGCTACTAACGTTTAGACCAGGGTTTACCAAACTGTGCTCCACGAGCAGAATAGACAGAAAAGTAAATAAAATACATGTTATCAGATGTGAAAAAACTTTTTGTTTTTTCTTTTTTCAAAACAACGTTGAACTCAGAAATGATACACTACTGAAGATAACAAAAGCCAGTACAATAATATTTTATTGCCCCCAATAAATGTTAATAAAGACACTCGTATCTCAATAGTTCAACTGGTCATTGAAAAAGTTTTAACCATTATGAAATACAAATATACAGCCGAGTGACTGTTCTATTACAGGGCTGATATAAGAGCGGCATATAATACAATACAAATTCCTTAAAATTTGCCAAATAATAGATAATGGATGTTGTGACGTTTCATATAATGGAAATATGAATTACCTTTATTCTTTATATCGCTTACAATTCAGATAGGAAGTTAGTAAGTCATAGTGGTGCAGTGTTATTTATTTGTTTTTGCTTCGATTATTTTTCGATGGACCGTTGGCTTAAAGTACAGATTGTTAAAAAAAAAGCTGCCAAAGTCTCCGTCTCAGAACGGCCAGTAGACGACAACTGTGTTCAAATATTATAAAGATAGTATTTCAATAATTTTTTCTTACGCTTAAGACTTACAAGTTTTTACCAACCGCTATACATATAAGGGAGGTATTGTGATCGTACCAATTTTGACATTTTAAAATTTCGATGGATGTCCACGGATTGAGGTTCCTACATAATGTTTTCACTATTTTTAGCATGATGTCTGTCGGTTTGTCTGTATGTCTGACTGTCGGTCTTTGGACACGTGTAAAGCGAATTTGGCTACACAGATTTTTATGAAACTTCATTTTTAAGCTTCTCGCACCAATGACATCAGTTAATCAACTTTTGGTAAAAAGCAATCATCTAGAAATGGAAGATTTTTGGCGGCCAGTCCTTTGTGGTCACAGCTGATTTAAAAAAAAAATATTTTTACGTTATTTTTAATTTATTTTTATTATAGTATATTATAGTATATTATAATATAATACTTATTAAGTATTTATTTTGTCATACGTATATGTAATGTTTCCACGATTATGGTAAATAATTTCTGTGTCAGAGAGTATTTTGTTTAAGTACCTATTTTGTGATGGCGTTCGGTCTTGTGGTGGCCACAGCTGATTTTTTATTAATATTTAGGACAAGATTTACAATATCCCACTTCAAATTCTATACAGATGGCAGCACATAACGACTACACAAAATAATTCAAAAATTATCAGTGGCTCTAAAACAATGGTTTCTGGAAGCGAGCTACCCATCTTCTAGTTTAATGACAAAACACTATCTTAAGATAGGTTAGGTTAGTAAGTGTTTGGTTAGAAGAAGCCGAGCGAAGCGAGCTACCCATCTTCTAGTTTAATGACATAAATAAAAGCATAGTCCCACCTGTTTGGAATCTCTGTATATTGAACAAATGACGTGTGTGTGGCGCATGCACAGTGTGCAGTGGGATGTTGTAAATCTACACCAATATTTTTGCTTTTAACTAACAAAACATTCTTACATTTTGCTCAGTTTATAGTCCGTTCTAGAAAACTTTTCAAGATCGGTATAAAACAATTATCCTGTATCGATCAAATGAGAAATTTCCAGAACATATCACACATCAAGATCCACTAAAATATATATAAATATATAGCCAGTGGTGACGCATAGGGGGAATTAGGGGGATAAATCCCCTCCCCCCGAAAATTCGAAAAGAACTAAAATTATAATTACCCCATTTCAAGATTGCTCGCATTCTTAATACGTATAAATTCCGATGTTGTGAAAAATCCCCCCCTCCACCAAAATATTTTACTGCGTACGCCACTGTATGTAGTAACGATAGTGCTCCGCGACGAATTATTGTCGTGAAAAGTGCTCTGCGGCTCAAACAGATTGGGAAACTCTGGTCTAGATGTTACAACGCGAATATTTCGCATCACGATAACGCACCACCTTACGCTTCACTTCCAGTTCAACTGCATTTTGGCAAAGAATACCTTCATTCTCCAGCCACCATACTTACTTAACTTTCAGAAAATTCACTTGAAAACAGTGAGTATTACTAAACCCATGTTCCTGATCTGTGGCAATTTCTTGGTTGAAATGATGCGGAAACAAAATATATGTTCTACATACAAGCCACAGAGTAATTTTTGTGTGAGTGTACTTCCCTTCACCTGTGTTCATATTCACCCCCCAGAATTTTTATTCCTTAAAAATATTCAAATATAGAATAAGAAATACAGCCAAAAGTTGGAATGCAGTACCGTAATGGGAAAATTTGAATTTTATATTACATTTGAACAATGTCATCAACGTTATTGGTTTGTTTGTATATTTGTGATGTTTGCTACTTCAAATCATTTTTTAAAATATTCATTTTATTAACTCTTATATTTTTTAACAAGTAACTGAAAACACAATTGTTTTTCGATTATTTGAGTGATAATTTTATTCTGAATTCAACGATAAAAATAAATCAATCTAACAGCATAAAATGACTGCGAAAAGTGCAATTTAAAATTATATTAATTTTTTGAAAACACGTAATAAGA
Source organism: Liopterus haemorrhoidalis (assembly GCA_963971575.1). Classification (NCBI taxonomy): domain Eukaryota; kingdom Metazoa; phylum Arthropoda; class Insecta; order Coleoptera; family Dytiscidae; genus Liopterus; species Liopterus haemorrhoidalis. Next base: position 9,670,362 of record OZ020617.1, read on the forward strand.
TTACTATACATGATAACAGTCAGTGAAATTTCTTTATACAAGGTGTCTCAAAAGAAATTTTATATTTAGTTGATCGTTAAAAAAAAAAGTAAGCCGTATATAGAAAAAATGTTTATTAATTATTAAAATACACTTTTTGGGGATTTATTTCTTAAAAATAATATCGTCTAAATGTAGACCCTCGCGTTCTCGGCACTCATTTAATCGAACAGTAAAATTACTTATGACGTCTCGGCAGGTGGACTCAGGGATGGCTGCCATTTCGTGACGGATATTTTCTTTCAAATGCGCCAGTGAAGTCGGTTTATTCGCGTAAACTGTAGATTTAAGATAACCCCATAGGAAAAAGTCCATAGGGGTTAAATCTGGACTGCGTGGAGGCCAATTTATGTCACCTCTCCGGGAGAACAATTTGCCTGAGAAAATTTCAGGAACACGTGGCAGAGACATATTGGACGTGTGTGAAGTTGCTCCGTCCTGTTGGAACCATGTTCTTTGGTTAAAGGCAGGAAAGTTTTGCAGTTCAGGTACCAAGAAGTTGTCTAACATCTCCACATAACGCTCTGAATTCACTGTAACTGCACGCCCCCTTTCGTCTTCAAAAAAGTAAGGGCCGATAATTCCTCGCGCCGACATCGCAGCCCATACGGTCACTTTAGGCGAATGTAGGGGTTTCTGATGTTTGCGTTTCGGATTCGTTGCACTCCAGTAGCGGCAGTTCTGCTTATTTACGTGGCCATTAAGATGAAAATGAGCTTCATCCGAAAACAAAATGTTGGTAAACGTTGAAAATCGCTCAATCACCTGATTTACGAAATTAAGCCTCTGACTGGCATCTTGGGGCTTTAATTCTTGCACCAATTGAATTTTGTAGGGGTACAGCTTTAGGTCTTTGTGCATAATGCGATGTAATGATGATCTATGCACATTTAAAGCACTTGCGCGCTTCCGAATTGAAAGATTCGGGTCGTCACGAACAGACTGATTAACATTCTCCACGTTTTCTACCGTTCTTGATGACCTAGGTCGCCCGGATTTTGATTTATCCAGCGTTGTACCAGTCTCTTTAAACTTTTTAACCCAATGTCGAATGAGAGGAATGCTTGGCGCATCATTTAAGTGGCGAAAACCTCGAATACTGCAGAATTTTCTACGCGCTACAGTCGCCGAATCACCGTTTTTGTAAAACTCTCGCATGTATAACGCGAGGTCTGCTCCCGAGAAACGCTCCATAGCGACTAAATTCCCAAGAGCCAGGCTACCGATTGACATAACCCCCGCGCCCCTCGGATACGTTGCGTTCACGCAGTAAGCTAAATAAATATAAAAATTCTTTTGAGGCACCTTGTATAATTATTCACCTCCAAATTTCAAGGTTTTCGTCTTATTAGTCTGTAATATTGTTTAGGTTGGACTTCATAGAATTCGAATTGTCTCCAGCAACACAAGCAGCAAATGCACCAACTTCAGCCATAATTTGTAGAAATGATTTTATGCAAATCAATATGCCAAACAATTTCCAGGCACCAACATTGTGTGGACATCAGGACTCCCATAGTAAGTAGAAACAAAACACAATGAATAATAAAAAAAACTCTAATAATTTTACTTAAGAGCGTAATGTACTAAACCCGTACGTCACTTGTTCCTTGCGGTGTGTGGTGACGGGTAGCTTATAGGCGTGGACTATTTATAATGGTGGGGGGAACGCAAGATGTAAATCAACATGTACTGTCCGACAGATATATCGTGGCCGGGCGTGAAAAATGCGCGTGAAATTTGTAGTGGGGATTACAACTTTGGCGAATTGCATTATTTCCTACACACGCTATTACAGTCAAGTGCATAAGTGCAACATTCAAAATATATTAAATATTTAAAATCATGTAGACAAAAAACAAACTAGGTGGACGTGCTATTAATAGTCAAAAATTTAACATTGACATGGGTTCGAATCCCGTCACCTCGGATTTTTATCTTCCGAAATTGGGCAGTCAGTTCTAGGGTTGATTCAGCCTTAAGTGTTTAATACCTAAAACAAGTATCTGTTTATACCGGGCTAATAGGACCAGTTGAAGGGTCACACTAACCACGTGGCTTTTTATATCTATAGTCTGCGGTCTAGAAACAGAGAACTTACCTTTTCTGCCCCTTATACGCATCTGTAGGTGTTGGGATCCTATTATTTTTATTAATTCAATTAATTAATTAATTAATTAATTTATTTATTATTTATTTATTTATGTATTTATGTATTTATGTATTTATGTATTTATGTATTTATGTATTTATGTATTTATTTATTTATTTATTTATTTATATATGTATGTATTTATTTATTTATTTATTTATTTATTTATTTATTTATTTATTTATTTATTTATTTATTTATTTATTTATTTATTTATTTATTTATTTATTTATTTATTTATTTATTTATTTATTTATTTATTTATTTATTTATTTATTTATTTATTTATTTATTTATTTATTTATTTATTTATTTATTTATTTATTTACTTATTTATTTATTTCAACAGTGTACTTGCCAATGAATGCCAGTAATCGTGAAACAACCATCAGATTAAGTATGAATTTGGTGCAAAGAAATGCTGCCAATGCTGGTGTACTCAATACTGCCAGATGGAACATAAGAGTACGTCAGCTTGAATGTCCATTCAAAAAAGAAAAAATGTTCCCGGCTGCCGAAGAAGACTTCCCACTTCTTGGTAAGTTTCAACAATAGAAATACCCATAGTGCTATACTGATTTATTGAAGAAAAATACATTTTTTCTACGACTACTTTAGAATATCAATATTCCTGCTTCATTTTTAGTTATAGAATACTCACATTCTGTAACACACCTTTTGTTTATCTCTCCAATAATCTTTTAAAATTTTATTTTCTATAATCTGCATTTTTACCGACCGGCATAATTTTTAAGGCAGCATGGTGACGTAGAATGCAATCGATTTTTCCAAATCCCGAAAATGCAATCCCGAAAGTTGAATTTTTTTAAATAACTCTTTTATTTTTTAGAGTTATTTATTGTCGTACTAGGACTTTTCCTTATATATTACAACTATTTATTTTATGATGATAATCTTTTTTTTTATCAAGCCGATTTCTTGTTTTACAGTACGGGTTTAGCCTGACCCGATTTTGGGACTTGTTAGTAATGTCTTACATCAATACGTAATGCGTAATTACACACCTGCAATAATGCAAGTTTTGACAAGTTTATTAGTTTCACAGTTGCTTTTTCATCATATCTCAGTCGATCGAGCTAAGATACTGTTCTGTTTGTATTATAATATTATTATTATTAATATTACAAAAGATCCGAGCAGTTCAGGAAATAAACGAGGCCGTTGTTTTTGTTGCCATGGAAATGATAACAAATATGCAAAGAAATGTGACAATTGCAATAAATTTGTTTGTCCAAAACATTCAACTGTAATAGCAGTAAAACAAATTACTTGCAATTACTGCCAAAAAGATGAAGATGGAGGATAATTAAAATTCTTCTGATATGTTATATGTAATTATATTTTTGTGTCTATGTAATTATTATATTTTGATATATATTACATTTATGAATTCTGTTTGATTTGGCAATGTCATAAATAATTTTTTTTATAATGCTTTACTCACTTTTATTATTCAAAATTAAATTATTTAGACCCTATTCTGTGATTTTTGACATGGTGTTAAATTGACAGGTTACTATGAAAACATACTATGTACAAGTAAAATTAACATCTTGAGATCTTGTTAAAAGTTACAGAATAGGCCCCTTAAGTGGACATAAATATAAAACTTGAAATATGGGTCTTAAACACATTTTGAAAAGTGGGTCACGTATGACCCATTTTTGGTAACAAAAAAATCAAAATTATTTTGGTCGGGCTAGGGTTAAACACAGTCGTATTCTTTTTTTAAGGTTTTGTAGGTATGACCAAAAAACCCTTATACCGTCATTTTGTCGTCTGTCTGTCTGTCTGTCTGTCTGTCTGTTCGGTAAAAATTGTAGCCAAACGGCTAAACCTAGAGAGTTGAAATTTGGCGTGCTTGTACAACTTTTTGACCCGCACATAGGAAAAATACTAAAACATCTAAAAAACATATCCCCCTAAAAATATAAACAAATATGTGCTCATCAAAAAAAAATATATATTTTTTTAAAATTCTGAGTAGGGTATTAAATGAAAGCTCTTAGTACGTGGATTAACGATCAAAATTTTATTTTTGCAAAATAAATTATTTTGAAGCGATTTTTGCCAAAATTATGCTCTAAAATTTTTGTCCCACACCCTGTAGCCCAGGTGGTTTAAACTAAAAATCTGAAAAAATTCGAAGTAATGTACATTGGTGTGAACCGGAATAGTACAACAGGAATTTTTGATCAGATTATGTTTTCGGAAAATAATGCATTTTTTGTGTTTTTAACCAAAATATGTTAAATATTTAATTTGCTATGTAACCCAGTAGATACGTCAGTGCTCATAGCTATGTGCGTTTCGTCATTGGTTTTCTAATTTACCAAACAGGTAACTTGCAAACTAGAGTTCGAATCCTGTCAATTTCGTTTTTTTTTTTGCAGTTTTCTTTTGTTTAAATTATTTTGTCAAAATTCTAGTTATATTTTGGTAAATGTTGCATTTAATTTTTAAAAGCGTAAATTTAATAACCAGTGGAAGTGTTGAAATTATAATTTAATTCTATGTTTGATGTATAAGAAATTAGAGGGCGGGGCTAATGATTTAAGCAACCAATAGAAGCCATAGGCGCAATTTTCTAAATATTAATGAACCTTGCTATGTAAAAAAAATACTGCACATATTTAGAAACTTAAATAATGGTATTAGGCATTCGAATTAAAATTCATAAAAAAATATTTTGACATAAAATTTGTTTTGGCATCCCAAATAATCATCATTCAGTTACTAAATACCTGCAAAACCCTGAAATGTGTTAAAATTCACACTTCACATCAATTTTTTTTATGTTTCGCATTACATTACGTAACATATTTTTAGAAATTTTGCATGTGTATTTTCTCGTAAAATATTTCTTACTTGCAGCAAAATTATAGAGTATATAGGGATGGCTAATGGATTTAAAATGGTTCATGCTTCTATTTTTAGCTCCTCCAGGATGTCTTCAGTGGTACCCAGAAAGAACAGGAACCATTTGCAATCTCTTCTACAATCGTAACCAGCCATTGGCCAGCAACTTATACCCAAGCAATTTGAATTATGCTGCTTGCATAAATCGCCCACCAAATGCTTGTGGTATTAGGTAAGTTGAAAACTTGAAATTAGAAATTTATGCGATTAATAGGCCTTGACGTTTTATTTCCCATCACATTTAGCGATTCAAATTATTACCGGAACTTCTGAAAAACCTCGAAAACCGTGCAAATATCTCCACGACCTCCATTGATCCGGTTCCGCAAACTGAGCCGAAATTCCCATCTCTATTTGTGACGTTTCTATTAACTTCGAAAACTGTATTGCGTTTGTAAACACAGCATAAAAATAATTATATACACCGTGCATAAAATTAACATGAAATAAACAGGGTTATGTTCTATTTGTAAATGCATAGGAGCTCTCAATGTTGGCAAGGTAACATAATGCTATCATAAGCTGTTCCTCGAGTTTTGTTTCGGGATTTCTCCCTAGTCCCAGATAAAGTTCGTCTGGCACTGCTTGCAGTTTTCCAAGAACATTCTCGAAAACTGTAGAAGAAACTGGAAATGTGATTTGAATTGACGATCTGTAAAATTTAGCACCGTATTTTCTGCAAACCTCCACACTTTTACTAAAATTACTTGTTCAGATTCATTATTGAATAATAATTCAACGGCAAACCGAAGTAGATAATTTTAATTCATGACTGACGTGAACTACTGACAGTAGACACTGTCAGATAGACCTGACGGTAAAAACAACACCTAAAATTGTAGGGTTAGATTTTATAAGGTTTTCGCCACGATCCAAGCTCGCTCCGTGTTAGAGTTGCTGCGCTCCGTCAGTGTTCTATTCATGACGCCACCATCAACTGTTCGCTAAGTGCTCGCTCTACCCTGTACAACTCGAATGTACCCATCATGTATCTAGAGAGTAAAGTGATGTATTAATCAAAAGAATATAAGCAATGCCCCAGATGACCGAAGAGAGTCAAGGGTATTTTCATTTGAAGTGCGGTGACACCTTTTGCAACTCCGCCAGGAACGAGCCTGGTTTCGTCATCCTATAATAATAATAATAATAATAATAATAATAAATCTCTTTATTGGCAAGGTTCAGTTTACACTGCTCTATCACCTAACCTTAAGGTTATTTTACAATCGAGTACATACAATGTTTTAATATTAACAAATAATAGTATTGTTTATTAAGTGCAATATGCAGTCTAATAATAATAATAATAATAATAATAATAATAATAATAATAAACTTTATTGTAGGCGAAGTTTCAGCCAGGGCTGGTCTTCCAACTTAACCTTTTTCATCGTGTAAATACAATAATACATTTTTTATATATAAATTACATTCTTACATTTTATATAAATTAGCATAAGAAGTTTAGCGAACTTTAATTCAGCGAAATTCAGTAGACGTGCGGGTGAAAATATATGACCTGGGAAAATAAAAAGTATATTCGCGAAACAGGATTACTTGGTGTGATTTCTTGTCTGCAACCATGTTTTATATTTTACTTTGAAAGATTGCACAGAGATAGATTTTAGGCACTTGGGTATTTGATTATACATTGATGGGGCGCAATAGGAAAAGGAACGCTCGAAAAATGAACTTTTATGGGCTGGAACTTCTAGGCTATAGAAGTCCCTAAGAGTAAGGCTATGAAGGGAAGTTCTCGAAACTAGTTTGCAGCTTAAATAGGTAGGCGTTTAATTGATTACTAATTTATGAATAAACGAAGCAAAGTGTAAATTTCGACGCTGTTCCATAGATAGCCAATTTAATGAACTCAACCCTTTGGACGTCGGAGTTCTACTACGAAGTGACAGTACAAATCTTACACAGTAGTTTTGAATTTTTTGAATTCTGAGTTTGTCAACGTGAGGGATACAGGAGTGGTATATAATATCACCCTAATTAAAAATAGATAAAACTAAACTATCAGCAAGAGATTTTCTTAAATTGCGAGATAGACAAAATCTATTCATATATAAGTTTTTTAAGGCGAGAAAGGCCCTTCTTAAAAGTGAACTAATATATGAGTTAAATCTCAACTGTGTGTCTAGAACAATGCCTAGATTCTTATATTCATGCACTAATGGTAGAATATTATTGTTTAGTTCAATTCTAACTTCGCCGTGATCCAAACTATCAGTAGGGCTAGATTTATTCCCAAAGATCATAACTGCTGATTTTTTAGCATTAACCATTAAACAGTGGTTGTTACAATAATGTATAAGAGAAACCAGATCTTTATTCACGTTTTTAACAGCTTCAGCTATGGACTCTGGTCGGTAATTGAACACGGATCGATTCATTCAGCACATATTGGGACCATTTGCTGGCGGAGTCGCTTTTTGGGCAATTTTGGGCAATTTTAATTAATAGAAAAGTTACAATATATTAGAGAAGTTACTTTTTATAATAAATTTTTTTTAATAGATACAAAGTTGGAAATTTCATGATGTCTGGAACCAACAACAGGTGTTCATATACTACTGACTCCCTAACCATACCAGGAGGAGATCTGATTACTGGAAACACCATCACACCAACCAGTACCAAATTTTGTGGTACCATGATAACTACAACCGCTGATGTCATTAGTAAGTATATTAATAATGATAATAATAATATATTTATTGACTTAGTTACATGAATTCTGTTTTAAGTCAGTCAAGACTAGGGTTTCCAATTATCCGATATTAAAGAATATCCGGATATCGACTACAGAAAATTCAAAATAATAATTATTTTATTAAGAATTTTATTTATATACATTAATAATTCCCAAAATTATAAAAAAAAATATATAATTAAATTGATTTCATTTCTAAAAATGCGTATTTTAAAAAAATAATTGCGTTGAAAGTTTCAAAATTCAAGCGAGTTCTAATTTTTGTTCTAATCAACAGTGCAGTTGCGTCACTTGAAACGTCACAAAAAAAATGTGACGTCAGGTTTAGTACGTTTACATTCATCTATGTAACTATTCAACGAATGTAATATTTGTACGCTGTCACTTGTATCGAAATGAAATGAAAATATAAGAATAAGAACAGAACAAAAACAAATAAACTATTCTAATAGGCAAAATAGTCCTACAAAGGACTGATGTGATCCAAAAATATGATCAAAGAAAGTAAAATTAAAATAAGTTGAATATACCAGGTCTACAAGTATGAAATGCGGATTTTTTTCAAACTTGCCGCGCAAACAGAGTGTATAGTTCAAAGTTTCAACACATATGGCGTTTTGTTAAGTTATCATTAAGTGTCAAATGCGTATAGGTTATAATTTGAAAAGTGATCATATAGTTTTGTTTTACTGTGTTAAAAATGTCAAATTTTGTGCCAAATAAAGAGCATTCGCGCACAGTACTACTGTTTTGTTTTCATTTGAAAAAAACTGCTGCTGAATCATACCGACTGCTTCGAGAAGCTTATGATCCATCGCAAGATACGTGTGAACGATGGTTTCGGCGTTTCAAAAGTGGTGACTTTGATCTTACAGACAAAGAACATGAAAAACCTCCAAAAAAATATGTTTTTTTGTATATGATACAAAATTGGAAACATTGCTACAGGAAGACGATAGTCAATCACAAAAGCAACTAGCAGAGCAGTTAGGCGTTAGTCAAAATGCTATTTCCAATCGCCTACGAGAGATGGGTAAGATCCAGAAAGTCGCAGATGGGTTCCACATGCATTGAATGAGAGGCTGATGGAAAAACGCAAAAACACTTGCTTGCACGTGAAAATTTGCTTGCACGATACAAAAGAAAATATTTTTTGCATCGTATCATTACTTGCGATGAAAAATGGATTTATTTTGAAAATCCCAAACGCAAAAAATCATGGGTGAACCCAGGCTCACCATCCACATCAACTGCAAGACCGAATCGCTTTGGCAAAAAGACAATGCTCTGTACTTGGTGGGACCAAAAGGGTGTGGTCTATTATGAATTGTTAAAACCTGGTGGAACAGTTAATACCCAATGCTACCAACAACAACTGATCGAATTGAACCATTCGCTGCTCATAAAACGACCAGAATACGAAAGAAGACAGCACAAGGTAATCTTTCTTCATGATAACGCTCCATCACATAAGGCAAAAGCAGTTTGCAACACATTGGAGGCACTCAAGTGGGAAGTGCTACCCCATGCCGCTTACTCACCAGACTTGGCCCCTTCAGATTACCACTTGTTCGCATCGATGGGTCACGCACTTGCCGAGCAGCACTTTTGTTCATATGAAAATGTGAAAGAATGGCTAGATGAATGGTTTGCGGGGAAAGGGGAAGAGTTCTACTGGCGAGGTATTCACAAATTGCCTGAAAGATGGGAAAAATGTATAACTTCTAATGGAGCATACTTTGAATAAATAAACTTTTACTGTTCTCTTGAGTTTAATGTGTTTTATTTAAAAAAAAAATCCGCATTTCATACTTGTAGACCTGGTAACCTAAAAACTATGCAGTAGACACAAAATCAAATAAGAAAATCTATAACTAAATACAAAACTGCTAAGTAAACAATAAACTAAATAAAAAAGGTTTTTAGAAATTACTATAAGTTAAATATTTGAACACAAGTCAGTCATGTATAATACTTCTAGTATATCAAATACTTTTTAAAAGTATTAGTTATTTCAAATACTTACATTACAAATACACTTATTACAAATACAGATAGGTACTTGGTATTTGTAATACTTTTGCTAAGTATTTAGCACAACTCTGGTGACAATATCATACTGCAAGGATTGTCTAAGGATATGTTATTAATAATTTTTTGTTTTAGGTACCTTAGCAGGCCCGTGGTCTATGACTTTCAAAACAGACAACGCTGGAGCCACTTCAGAAAATGGATACTGTTTAATATACAGTATCCCTTCGTCTTGCGTTTAATACTCATTTGAGAAATTTAATATTTAAAATATTTTATGTCAAATATTTATTGAATATTTATTGCAACTGTGTACCTTCATATTAACTTAATAAAGTTTTACTGATAATATTATAGTTTATTATACAATGATCTTTGTAAAGTAGGCTGACCAGATTTTTTTTACAGAAAAAGTATATACTAAAAAAAAAGGTCATTCTCCAAAAATACAAGTGATGAGCAAAAAACAGAGGTCCTCAGTAAAAAATACTAGTGACGAGCAAAAACAAAAAAGGTCTTCACTCCCAAAATAGAAGTAATGAGCAAAAAAAAAGGGGCCTCACACTTCCAAAATACAAGTGATGAGCAAACAAAAAAAGTCCTCACCTCACTTCCAAAATAGAAGTGATAAAAACAAGTGACCAGCAAAAAAGAGTATATTCAGGGTTTTTTTACAAAAAGTAAGAGTATAATAACAATAATAATAATAATAATAATAATAATAATAATAATCGCCAGGGTTTGGGATGCAGTCGTGTGTATTTAGCTCCACTAGTCTCTAGTATGACGCGGCTCAAAAGGTTGCTGAAGTTTGAGATTAGTGGACGCTTGTCAAGACCTGACAAACCCAATAATAATAATAATAATACTAATAATAATAATAATTGGTTTTGTGTTTGCGTGTCAGGATGGTGTTATAAATACTTTGGCGTACAGGGCCCGCATATTCCAAATAGCGGAGTCCACACTCTGTAGGTTGTGCCACCACCATTCTGAAACGATTATGCACATTCTGTCTGCTTGTCCATCTCTTGCAGCGTCGAGCTACGTGTCTCGACATAATGCTGCTCTCCGCGTGCTCTACTATCATCTTAGACATGCCTATGGTATTGACCAAATACCGGTTATACCATACGTCCCTTCTGACATAGAATCGGTGGTGGAAAATTCCAAGTGCCGAATTTATTGGAATTACTCCTTCCCCACCTCGAGGTTACTGACAGCCATTAAGCCGGACATAACCTCCTGGATATCGAGACCAAACAGATGTTTGTGATCGAATTCCCAAGTCCAGCTGAGAAGAATATCTCTCAAGGAGGAGGAAAAGAGCTCTAAGTATATGGACCTCTTGTCCGAGCTTAGAAAGCTGTATCCCGGGTATAAAGTTAAAATTGTAGTCCTGATAGTTGGTGTTTTGGGTGGCATGAAAGCCTCCTATCGAAGGGAAATCGAGTCCATTCCCACCTGTAGATCTTCTGCCAACTCTTTGATCTGCAGGATGCAGAAAGCAGTGCTGCTCGGGTCGCTCCGCATTGTGCGGGCACTGGATCTGGCGTAATTTCCGCGGCTGCATATCGCCAGGGTTTGGGATGCAGTCGTGTGTATTTAGCTCCACTAGTCTGTAGTATGACGCGGCTCAAAAGGTTGCTGAAGTTTGAGATTAGTGGACGCTTGTCAAGACCTGACAAACCCCATAATAATAATAATTGGTTTTATTTCACTATAAATAGAAATAGAGGATATTACTCAAAAAATATATATATAATACTCTAAAAAAGAGTAAGTCTGGTACCCTATTGTAAAGTATGGTCTAATAATAATCAAAGAACGGAATTTGTTAGGTTAGTGGAAGTTAATAACAGCGGTAAATAATCAAACGCATTTATTGCATTTCATGGGCTTACTGCAAAAAGTGATCCTGTCCAAATTTTACGATTTTGGGATTTTTAGGGTTTTGTATGTGTGATCAAAAAACCCTTATACCGTTATTTTATCATCTGTGTGTCTGCCATTTATTTGGAAAAGAAAATATTCCCGATTTATAAAATTCCTGAATTTTTGAAGGAAACAATTGTTCAAGGCTCATTTTAACATGGTTTATATCTCTTATGGCGGGTTGCTAACGTAAGAGTTGTCTCTAACTCAAGTTAAAATCATTTGTTTTTGTATGCTACAACATACAAAAACAAATGATTTTAGCTTGAGTTAGGGATAATTCTTACTTTAGCAACCGGCCATAAGTGTCTTGTTTCTTAAAAAGTGTTCCAGCGACCGAAATAAGTGATAGTCGGAGGGTGAAATGTCTGGTGACTAGGGTGGGTGTGTTAGAACTTCCCAATCAAGCTCGGAAATTTTTTCACGTGTCTTTTTTGCTGAATGAGGTCAGACATTGTCGCCTTGAAGAATAACTCCTCTTCTATTCACAATTTCTGGCCGATTTCTGGTCAAGTTCTGATTCAGTCGATCCAATTGTTCACAGTAGAGATCAGAATTAACACTTTGCCCCGGTTTTAACATTTCATAATAAATTATTCCTTTTGGAAGGCCCTATCTTCCAGATCGAAGCTCATCATCCAATCATAAATTTTCTGATTTAATTTGTTTAAACCACATGTGCGTACACTTAGTTTATCACCATAAACAGTGCAAATGTTTTATGTAGCAACTGTAGCAGATTTTTTTTTATGGTACTCATAGCATAACGCATAACATTAAACAGCATAAAAAATGTTTTGATGAAAATTCTTCCGCTTTTTAAAATGCAAGAGTTTAAAGTGAAACGAAAACAATAATTAGGTACTCAAGATTACAGAGTTTAAACAAAACGCAAAAGACGTCTGTTTAATTCAGCGAATAAGTCGTGACTAGTTCGCATCCTGCACTAATAATAAAAACGAAAAAACTTTCCAGTACACCTAATATTTACTCTCTAAAGTGGCAGATTTACGCATTATATATTTGACCCACGATTTGAATCTACAAAATTTCAAATTCAATTTTGTCTGCGGAAAAAGGTTCTCCATCGTTGTACTAGTCTATAAATCAGGTTGTTAAACAAAAATTATTTGAAGTGTGAATTTTCACACATTTCAGGGTTTCGCAGGTATTTAGTAAGTGAATGATGATTATTTGGGATGCGAAAATAAATTTTACGTTAAAATATTTTTTTTGTTAATTTTAATTCGAATGGCTAATACCATTATTTAGGTTTCTAAATATGTGCAGTATTTTATATATATAGCAAGGTTCATTAAGATTTTAAAAATGGCGCCTATGGCTTCCATTGGTTGTTTTAAGTAATAATTTCGTGTAACTCTGATTTCGTGTATTCAATTTCAACAATTTCCACTGGTTATTAAATTTATGCTTTTAAATATTAAATGCAATTTTTGTCCAAATATAACTAGAATTTTGAAGAAATAATTTAAACAAAATAAAAATGCAAAAAAAACAGAAAAAATAAAATTGCCAATAATAAAAGAGCGGAGCGAACTTAAGTTTGCAAATTAGAACGCGAGCATGCTAGCCATTACACTATCAAAGCATATTGATTCAGTGTATTAGATAAGTTATTAAATATTTTACGTAGTCAAGCAAAAAAAAACAAAAAAAGGATTATTTTCCGAAAACATAATCTGATCAAAAATTCTTGTTGTACTATACCGGTTCACACAAATGTACATTACTTAAAATTTTTTCAGATTTTTAGTTTAAACCATCTGGGCTACAGGGTATGGGACAATTATTTTTTTTGCACAATTTTGGCAAAAATCGCCTCAAAATAATATATTTTGCAAAAATAAATTATTTTGCAACAATAAAATTTTGATCGTTAATCCATGTACTATGGGCTTTCATTTGATACCTACTCAGAATTTTATTTTTCGATGAGCAGATTAATCCGTCTCAATTTGTAATACGAAACTAGATCTGGTTACTTTGGTGACTGTTGTGGTGTAAACAGACTTTGGCGTATCCGTGTGAACCAATACTATGACAATATTATAAATGTATTGTTAATATACAACATAAAAAATGAACTTTCACTGTTAGTTCCGTATTATAAAATGAGACAGATAATATTTGTTTATATTTTTAAGGGGTGTGTTTTTTAGATGATTTAGTATTTTTCCCATGTGCGGGTCAAAGAATTGTATAAGCATGCCAAATTTCAACTCTCTAGGTTTAGCCGTTTGGCTACAATTTTTACCGAACAGACAGACATACAGACAGACAGACAGACAGAAGGACAGACAGACAGACAGACAGACAGACAAAAGGACAGACAGACAGACAGACAGACAGACAGACAGACAGACACACACACAGACAGACAGACAGACATACAGACAGTCGGACAGACAGACAGACAGACAGACAGACAGACAGACAGACAGACAGATAGACGACAAATTTTTTTGGTTATACCTACAAAATCCTAAAAATGGGTGGGCAAATACTTATGAGTGGTAGTGTAGGTAGATATAATTCGTTTCTTAGTTTTGTGCGGAATTAAATGACATTTTTATTTTTTTAAGTTGTCACGAGCTCACGTTTAAACGATTAAAGTGGGGTTTTGCTAAATAAAATGATCAAAATCCTCAATCAAACGTTAAAAGTTACCAGATTACAAAATCCAGCTCCGCTGTTTACACGCCACTGGAAAAAAGAACTAAAATTTTAGCACACACCTAAAATGAACGTAGTGTAATTTGTATTAATCTTAAGTATGGTTGTTTTTGTGATATTATACTTAATAGCTAACGTTGTCTCTGGTGAACTAAGGATCGTGGACCTAACCTAATTTGAAACATTGTTGTTATTGGATACCAATATTCTAGTCCAATGTAAACGTAGTGATAGCCCAAACATATTCAGCTGTTCTTATTGAATGGCTATGTAAGCATATAAGAAAAACAACTGTGGCCAGCCGCCTAGGATATTAGTTCAACATGGAGACATGGGCCATAGTGTACACTCAACGACAAAATCAATGGAAACTTATTCCACATTGAATTACAGCTTTTCCCCGCCAATATTAATTGTACTTATTATAAAAATAGCATTCTAAATGGGATTTTTATTTAATTTAATTTTTGAGTTTATGTTTTGAATAATTTGCACGTCTATTTTGTAGGAATCTACAAATATAATTACTTATAGAAATGTCTAGGGTTTTGTAGGCATAAACAAGTAACACTAGACACTCCTACATCCTTTAACCGATATGAACAATATTTTCCAGATTTATTCTCTAAGAATCTACGAATATAACTACATACAGAAATATCTAGAGTATCATAGGCATAAACGAAAAATTCTTGACACTCCTATATGCTTTGACCGATATTAACAATATTTCGTAGATTTATTCTGTAAGAATCTACGAATATAATTACATATATAAATGTCTAGGATTTCGTAGGCATAAACAAGTAACTCTAGACAGTCCTATATCGTTTGACCGATATGAACAATATTTTGCAGGTTTGTTCTGTAGGAATCTACAAATATAATTACATATAGAAATTTCTAGGGTTTCGTAGGCATAAACAAGTAACTCTAGACACTCCTATATCCTTTGACCGATATGAACAATATGTTGCAGATTTGTTTTCTAAGAAACTTCGGATAAAATAACATATAGAAATGTCTAGGGTTTCGTAGGCTTACACAAGAAACATTAGACACTCCTATATGCTTATACAGATATGAACAATATTTTGCAAATTTATTCTCTAAGAAACTGCGGATAAAATAACATATAGAAATGTCTAGGGTTTCGTAGGAATAAACAAGAAACTCTAGACATTCCTATATGCTTATACCGATTTGAACAATATTTTGCAAATTTATTCTCTAAGAAACTGCGGATAAAATAACATATAGAAATTTCTAGGGTTTCGTAGGCATAAACAAGAAACTCTAGACATTCCTATATCCTATGATCTATATAAAAAATATTTTGCAGATTTATTCTCTAAGAAACTGCGGATAAAATAAAATAGAAATGTCTAGGGTTACGTAGGCATAAACAAGAAACTCTAGAAATTCTTATATGCTTTGACCGGTATAAACAATATTTTGCAGATTTATTCTCCAAGAATTAACGAATATATTAACAGATAAAATGGTCTAGGGTTTCGTAAGCATAAACAAAAAACTCTAAATACTCCTATATTATTCCACCGATATGAACAATATTTTGCAGATTTATTCTCTAAGAAACTGCGGATAAAATAATATATAGAAATGTCTAGGGTTTCGTAGGCATAAATAAGAAACTCTAGATACTCCTATATGCTTTGACCGATATGAACAATATTTTGCAGATTTATTCTCTAAGAAACTGCGGATAAAACAACATAAAGAAATGTGTAGGGTTTCGTAGGCATAAACGAGAAACTCTGGACGCTCTTATATCCTTTAACTGATGCGAATAATATTGTCAGGTTTATCACTATATAATACTGACTTTATTTTATATTTTCACGATTATTTAAACTGATTTGAGATTTATTTATTTATTTTATTTATTTTAAAGGTTATAATGTGTTTGCCAACGTTGGCAACGGGTGCACTAGTTCTTTTATAATATTATTATTAAGAAAATTCAAAAAAAAAGTTTGTTGTTGTGCATATGTCAAAATACTGTTGTGTTGTGTTATCACAGAAATTGTTTTATTATACATTGTTGCTATGGTGACCGCATTTCACAATAATCCCTATAGTCGGATTGTTGATAGGTGACCGTTACATGTATGTATCAAGTAGTGCATTCATATAATAATCTAGTTACCATTTTTCAGCGATTTTACAAATGTTTTTTGTTATTTGTATTATCTGTCAGTGTCTGGTATTCCGAAATTCAAAATTGCCTGATACATAATAACATAACTTTTTCAAAAAATGACTTAAATTGTGATCTTTTAAAAATTGTTAAGAAAGAAAAGTCTGAACCAGTTTATATTATTGATACATTGGCACAAACATATGAAGTTTTTAAAATGTGGCAAGTAGCCTGTGATCAAATTAGTTGTGAAACTTGGGCAAAATTTGTTAAAAAAATCGAAAATTTAATAAATGAATGGTGGGAAAGGGAAAGAATTGTTGATATTAATCCAATAATAATAAATAAAGGAAATGACAGTGGTAGTTTAGATGACGACGATATCATTCATTACAGTGACTAATTGTTTAAAAATTAAAATAAACATTTAAATACAACTTGTAGCAATATATTATATGAATAAATATATTTTTACTTAATATTTTATTACTTTGTACTTCAGGGAAACATAAAAATTTAAAAATGCTGTAAATTTATTTTCGCGCTCTTTAGTAAAGATATCTTCGAATCATGCCATTTCTTTCTAATGCTTTGTTTTTTATTCAAATAATTTGGAAGGTTAGTTGTCAACTTGCGTCACTGTACGTTACTATGGGTATGTCAATAATTATAATGATATAGACAGAGAAAGCATATAGTATTGAATATCGATACTTGTAGCAACGAACATTCACCTATCAGCAATCCGACTATAGTTTGTATTCCGATATTTATTATAAATGAATTTTTAAAATTTCTATAAAATAAGTGATGCATATAAAATAGTATATTATGCTCGTTTTATACGACGTATTGTCACACTTGTTACTTTGGATCACTCCTCGCTTCGCTCGTCGTACGTCAAACAACTCGTTTGACAATGCATCCTCTTATAAAACTCGTATAATAATATACTATTTTCCTATTTAGATTAATATGAAAAAAGTAGTATTATTTTGCAAACTATGATTTTAAAATAAATTTTATTAATAAAGGTTTTTAATCGTATCCGTATCCGTATCCGCGGATATTCTAGAAAATAATCCGTATCCATACCGGAATCCTCGGATATGTTGTTTTTATGATCCGACACATCCTTATTTAGTAAGCACATGGTTCAAGGCAATAAAGCAACGTGTTTCTCTATTTTATTTTGTTCTACTGTACTTAATAACTTGTTACCGTTTAAGTCGGATAATCGAGACTGAAATAACAATATTAATAAAATATTCTAAATTAAAATGGTCTCTTAGAATTAGTCTACAGCAGCCAATTATTGCTACTAACGTTTAGACCAGGGTTTACCAAACTGTGCTCCACGAGCAGAATAGACAGAAAAGTAAATAAAATACATGTTATCAGATGTGAAAAAACTTTTTGTTTTTTCTTTTTTCAAAACAACGTTGAACTCAGAAATGATACACTACTGAAGATAACAAAAGCCAGTACAATAATATTTTATTGCCCCCAATAAATGTTAATAAAGACACTCGTATCTCAATAGTTCAACTGGTCATTGAAAAAGTTTTAACCATTATGAAATACAAATATACAGCCGAGTGACTGTTCTATTACAGGGCTGATATAAGAGCGGCATATAATACAATACAAATTCCTTAAAATTTGCCAAATAATAGATAATGGATGTTGTGACGTTTCATATAATGGAAATATGAATTACCTTTATTCTTTATATCGCTTACAATTCAGATAGGAAGTTAGTAAGTCATAGTGGTGCAGTGTTATTTATTTGTTTTTGCTTCGATTATTTTTCGATGGACCGTTGGCTTAAAGTACAGATTGTTAAAAAAAAAGCTGCCAAAGTCTCCGTCTCAGAACGGCCAGTAGACGACAACTGTGTTCAAATATTATAAAGATAGTATTTCAATAATTTTTTCTTACGCTTAAGACTTACAAGTTTTTACCAACCGCTATACATATAAGGGAGGTATTGTGATCGTACCAATTTTGACATTTTAAAATTTCGATGGATGTCCACGGATTGAGGTTCCTACATAATGTTTTCACTATTTTTAGCATGATGTCTGTCGGTTTGTCTGTATGTCTGACTGTCGGTCTTTGGACACGTGTAAAGCGAATTTGGCTACACAGATTTTTATGAAACTTCATTTTTAAGCTTCTCGCACCAATGACATCAGTTAATCAACTTTTGGTAAAAAGCAATCATCTAGAAATGGAAGATTTTTGGCGGCCAGTCCTTTGTGGTCACAGCTGATTTAAAAAAAAAATATTTTTACGTTATTTTTAATTTATTTTTATTATAGTATATTATAGTATATTATAATATAATACTTATTAAGTATTTATTTTGTCATACGTATATGTAATGTTTCCACGATTATGGTAAATAATTTCTGTGTCAGAGAGTATTTTGTTTAAGTACCTATTTTGTGATGGCGTTCGGTCTTGTGGTGGCCACAGCTGATTTTTTATTAATATTTAGGACAAGATTTACAATATCCCACTTCAAATTCTATACAGATGGCAGCACATAACGACTACACAAAATAATTCAAAAATTATCAGTGGCTCTAAAACAATGGTTTCTGGAAGCGAGCTACCCATCTTCTAGTTTAATGACAAAACACTATCTTAAGATAGGTTAGGTTAGTAAGTGTTTGGTTAGAAGAAGCCGAGCGAAGCGAGCTACCCATCTTCTAGTTTAATGACATAAATAAAAGCATAGTCCCACCTGTTTGGAATCTCTGTATATTGAACAAATGACGTGTGTGTGGCGCATGCACAGTGTGCAGTGGGATGTTGTAAATCTACACCAATATTTTTGCTTTTAACTAACAAAACATTCTTACATTTTGCTCAGTTTATAGTCCGTTCTAGAAAACTTTTCAAGATCGGTATAAAACAATTATCCTGTATCGATCAAATGAGAAATTTCCAGAACATATCACACATCAAGATCCACTAAAATATATATAAATATATAGCCAGTGGTGACGCATAGGGGGAATTAGGGGGATAAATCCCCTCCCCCCGAAAATTCGAAAAGAACTAAAATTATAATTACCCCATTTCAAGATTGCTCGCATTCTTAATACGTATAAATTCCGATGTTGTGAAAAATCCCCCCCTCCACCAAAATATTTTACTGCGTACGCCACTGTATGTAGTAACGATAGTGCTCCGCGACGAATTATTGTCGTGAAAAGTGCTCTGCGGCTCAAACAGATTGGGAAACTCTGGTCTAGATGTTACAACGCGAATATTTCGCATCACGATAACGCACCACCTTACGCTTCACTTCCAGTTCAACTGCATTTTGGCAAAGAATACCTTCATTCTCCAGCCACCATACTTACTTAACTTTCAGAAAATTCACTTGAAAACAGTGAGTATTACTAAACCCATGTTCCTGATCTGTGGCAATTTCTTGGTTGAAATGATGCGGAAACAAAATATATGTTCTACATACAAGCCACAGAGTAATTTTTGTGTGAGTGTACTTCCCTTCACCTGTGTTCATATTCACCCCCCAGAATTTTTATTCCTTAAAAATATTCAAATATAGAATAAGAAATACAGCCAAAAGTTGGAATGCAGTACCGTAATGGGAAAATTTGAATTTTATATTACATTTGAACAATGTCATCAACGTTATTGGTTTGTTTGTATATTTGTGATGTTTGCTACTTCAAATCATTTTTTAAAATATTCATTTTATTAACTCTTATATTTTTTAACAAGTAACTGAAAACACAATTGTTTTTCGATTATTTGAGTGATAATTTTATTCTGAATTCAACGATAAAAATAAATCAATCTAACAGCATAAAATGACTGCGAAAAGTGCAATTTAAAATTATATTAATTTTTTGAAAACACGTAATAAGATTACTATACATGATAACAGTCAGTGAAATTTCTTTATACAAGGTGTCTCAAAAGAAATTTTATATTTAGTTGATCGTTAAAAAAAAAAGTAAGCCGTATATAGAAAAAATGTTTATTAATTATTAAAATACACTTTTTGGGGATTTATTTCTTAAAAATAATATCGTCTAAATGTAGACCCTCGCGTTCTCGGCACTCATTTAATCGAACAGTAAAATTACTTATGACGTCTCGGCAGGTGGACTCAGGGATGGCTGCCATTTCGTGACGGATATTTTCTTTCAAATGCGCCAGTGAAGTCGGTTTATTGGCGTAAACTTTAGATTTAAGATAACCCCATAGGAAAAAGTCCATAGGGGTTAAATCTGGACTGCGTGGAGGCCAATTTATGTCACCTCTCCGGGAGATCAATTTGCCTGAGAAAATTTCACGAACACGTGGCACAGACATATTGGACGTGTGTGAAGTTGCTCCGTCCTGTTGGAACCATGTTCTTTGGTTATAGCCAGGAAAGTTTTGCAGTTCAGGTACCAAGAAGTTGTTTAACATCTCCACATAACGCTCTGAATTCACTGTAACTGCACGCCCCCTTTCGTCTTCAAAAAAGTAAGAGCCGATAATTCCTCGCGCCGACATCGCAGCCCATACGGTCACTTTAGGTGAATGTAGGGGTTTCTGATGTTTGCGTTTCGGATTCGTTGCACTCCAGTAGCGGCAGTTCTGCTTATTTACGTGGCCATTAAGATGAAAATGAGCTTCATCCGAAAACAAAATGTTGGTAGACGTTGAAAATCGCTCAATCACCTGATTTACGAAATTAATCCTCTGACTGGCATCTTGGGGCTTTAATTCTTGCACCAATTGAATTTTGTAGGGGTGCAGCTTTAGGTCTCTGTGCATATTGCGATGTAATGATGATCTATGCACATTTAAAGCACTTGCGCGCTTCCGAATTGAAAGGTTCGAGTCGTCACGAACAGACTGATTAACATTCTCCACGTTTTCTACCGTTCTTGATGACCTAGGTCGCCCGGATTTTGATTTATCCAGCGTTGTACCAGACTCTTCAAACTTTTTAACCCAATGTCGAATGAGAGGAATGCTTGGCGCATCATTTAAGTGGCGAAAACCTCGAATACTGCAGAATTTTCTACGCACTACAGTCGCCGAATCACCGTTTTTGTAAAACTCTCGCACGCATAACGCGCGGTCTGCTCCCGAGAAACGCTCCATAGCGAGTGAATTCCCAAGAGCCAGCCTACCGATTGACATAACCCCCGCGCCCCTCGGATACGTTGCGTTCACGCAGTAAACTAAATAAATATAAAATTTCTTTTGAGACACCTTGTATATAATTCTTTTTTTCCCCTAAGCCTTGCGGCGTTTTAGGTTTTAGCTGCTACTAGCTAGTATTGGAAGTTTTAGCTAGTATTGGACAATGGGGTACGCTGATGATCTGACTCTGATGGCAGAGAATGAGCTAGGATTAAAGAGGATGATGGTCAGAGTGGACAAGTACTTTAAAAGGAAAAAACTGGAGCTTAACAGAGATAAGACGAAGGTGATGGTGTTTGGAAAGGGGGGATGAAAGAGAAAGAAAATAAGATGGGAATGGGCAGTGACAGAAATTGAAGAACTGAAAAGTATGAAGTACCTCGGATACGTTCTAACGAGGAACAACAGGGCAGAGCAGCATGTTAGGAAAAGTGAAGAAAGCAAGAATGGTTATGGGGAAGCTATGGAGCGTAGGAGAGAGGAGGTTTAACGACGATATTAAGTGGAGGATGAAATTATTTGACGTGATAGTGAAGAGCATACTCATGTATGGAGTAGAGATCTGGGGATAGAAGGAATGGGAGATAGTAGAAAGGGTATAAGAGAGATATATGAGATAGATTATGGGTCTAGACAGAACGACACCAGCATATATAGTGAGGGAGGAAATGAAGAGGGAAAAGCTGAGAATGGGTGCCAGGGCGAGGGCGGCAAAGAACGAGGAGAAAATCAGAAAGGACGAAAGAAGGAAGATATTAAGAGAATGCTGGGAAGAAAGAATGAATGGTTTTGTCATGTGTTTTGTCAAGGACACAGATTTTTTGGTGGTTTAAGGCATTTTCAGAAGGAAGAGAGTTGATTGAAGATGAATCCGCTGCGTGAGCGGAAGGCCTTCATCTTCAAGAACCGATGAAAATGTCGACAGAATCCGGGATCTTGTGCGTTCAGATCGTCAGTTGACAGTCAGAATGATCGGGGAAGACTTGAATTTGACTCACACTGCCGTTCATTAGATTTTCACCAATGAATTAGGAATGAGAAAAATCACACAGCAATTTCAATACACGAGTTTTTGGCCAGTAAAAACATTCCTGTGACTCCTCAGTCTACTTATTCGCCTGACTTGAGTCCTTGTGACTTTTTCTTCTTCCCAAGATTGAAACATCACCTCAAGGGACGTTATTTTGGGATACTCAAAAACATTCAAACGTCCGTAACCGACCAGCTGAAAACTATTTCTTTTTTTTAATTTTATTTATTTGATATAGGACAGTCAACAGATTTGTTTGAACAAATCCAATTACAGGTTGTCACAAAAGTATTACAACAAGAATTATTTCAAAGTATTAGAGAATTATAGAATTTTAGAATATAGCAGAAACATTAACATTTTACAGAAATTTTTACAAAAATAAAAATAATAGAAACAATTATATATATAAAAGCCCTAATTTCTGTGTGTTCCACGTAAGGCTAAGTTTCGTGGTGTGAATGGGTTTTGCGGGTTGTTGGCGGTAACGAAGTTAGTAGTAGGGGGCGACGTATACGACGAAACAGCTAGCTTACCAGACACTAGAGCAGAGCATTGCAGTACATACGGTGACTCGAGTGTAGGTTGTTGTGTCAGGGACATGTTTTGAATTGATGTTACGCAACGTATAAACCCGCGGGCCGTCTCCAGCCCGATATTAAATTTTTAAACTTTAAACGACATGCATTGAGCGGCTTTTTAGGATTTCCTAGGTATAATCAGAAACAGCTATACCATTGATGTCCAGCATATGGCCCGCGGGCCGTATCCTGCCCGATACAAATTTTTAAACTTTAAACAACATACATTGATCGGCTTTTTTGGATTTCCTAGGTATAATCAGAAACAGCTATACCATTGATGTCCAGCATATGGCCCGCGGGCCTTATACAGCCCGATACTAATTTTTAAACTTTAAACGACACGCATTAAACGGCTTTTTTGGATTTCCTAGGTATAATCAGAAACAGCTATACCATTGATGTCCAGCATATGGCCCGCGGGCCTTATACAGCCCGATACTAATTTTTAAACTTTAAACGACACGCATTAAACGGCTTTTTAGGATTTCGTAGGTATAATCAGTAACAGCTATAACATTGATGTCCAGCATATGGCTCGCGGGCCGTATCCAGCTCGATACTAATTTTTAAACTTTAAACGACATGCATTGAGCGGCTTTTTAGGATTTCCTAGGAATAATCAGAAACAGATATACCATTGATGTCCAGTATATGAGCCGCGGGCCGTATCCAGCCCGATACTAATTTTTAAACGACACGCATTAAGCGGTTTTTAGGATTTCCTAGGTATAATCAGAAACAGCTATAACATTGATATCCAGTATATGGGCCGCGGGCCGTATCTAGCCCGATACTAACACGCATTAAGCGGTTTTTAGGATTTCCTAGGTATAATCAAGAAACGTTTTTGTTTTGTTAATATACGCAGAATCATGCAAATTTTAATAACTAATTCCTGCTTATATTGATTTTTATTCGATATCAGTTTGCCAACGTTGTTGGCAACGGGGTCTGCTAGTGCTTTTAAGATTTTCTTATTTATTTATTAATTTTCAACTATTCAGTATCCGAGTTCCAGCACTGCTATGAGGATTGGAAGAACCATCTCCAGTGCTTTGTGGCTTCCCAAGGAAGTTATTTTGAAGGAGACAATTGTAATTCTCCTCGAATAAAAAAAAAATTAAATCAGTCCGATTACTTAATTTACACACCTCGTATGCTTGTTAAATAAAATACTATTCTTCTGAAAGCTTTTCCAGCTGAAGCATTTTATTTACATGATCACTTGCTTGAGATATATTAAATCTTTGACTACTTGATATGATTCGCATATGTAAGCCAGCTTTTCGCATATTTTCTAACAAATCATTTAAATACCCTCATCAATATCCAAAATATGATAATAAATGTGATCCTGTTTTAAATGTGAGATAAATATAATCAAAAAATCTATGCAGTGATAACTATGTGCGATAGTGCCGTGAGCGCCACACAAAGGAAGTGACAGCGGAGGATATTAAACGGACGTCGGCTTGACGAATCCATCGCGGCATTTCCGCTAACACGTCATTTCCCTCTCGCTGCTGCTGTCATCTAGCGACATACTTAAAAACTCGTTTGATTATGTTTGTACCTACATTTTGTACATAGATTAAATGTGACGGTTTAAAATGTTTTGGAAAATTTTAGCGACTGTGAAGTTAGTGAGGGAAATTGTTATACTGAATTTCAAGAGATGGAATGGATAACATACACTACAAATGAATGCGTATGTGTAAGGTATATATCGATTTACTCCGATGCCTACCATTATCTTTTAGACAATTTTAATGACATGTAAGTTCTGTTAGGTGTGTGAATTAATTCACATTACCGCCGATCTTCTCTTCATACTCTGCCGAACTATACGCTATCAAAGAAGCAATAACACCGGTCAACAGGAATTTTGAGTCGGAGTTCTGCATATCTGATTTTTATTTCTTCCACATTATTAATTAAAGAAAAAATAGTTTTACCCGAAAAAGTTTGCTTTTGTAGCTATCAGAATCAAATTACGGATTTTAAGAAAATTTCCCTTTTTTCAGACCTTTATTGTATGTAAAAATAATACAAACTTTTGTTTTGAATTTGAATCAGTTTTATTTACAAGAAAACCATTCGAAACAAACAACTACTGTAACAGAATATATAAAAAAGTTTAGAAATGATTATTTTTCGTATTTCTTCTGTGATTGTATGGACTTTCTCGTATTAGCCCCCAAATATAGCCTCCCATCATACTCTCATTGTATTGCCCCTGATAACGACGTTCAAAGTCCATCACGTCTTGATGAAAACGTTCACCTTGTTCTTCTGAATAGGCTCCCATGTTACCTTTAAATTAGTCCAAGTACGCATGTAACATATGCACTTTAAGGGACATTCTGCAACCCATGAGTTTAAAGTTATCAAGCATAGTTGCAATAAGCTCTTTGTAATTGTCTGCTCTGTTGTTTCAGAGAAAACCATGAACCACTGCTTTCAGGGTTTCCTTTCATGAATATTGAGATCTGTGAAAATTCGTCACTGGCCATTATTTTCTTTATTTGTGGTCCGACAAAAATAAAGGTAGCAAGGATATTTAGTATAACCGCCTATGCAAAGCGGTCGGAATCTCATGCATTCTTTCTGACTGGCATCTTTTCATAGACAGTTCTACAAAAAGTTTAAAAGCTAGCCTTCTTCACAATGAAAATAAATTTCCAACTCTTCCTTTGGCTCATTCCGTAATGTTCAAAGAAAATTACGAAAGTGTGAAAATGGTGCTTGAGAGTTTAAAGTATGATGGGTATACCTGGCCCGTGATAGGGGATTTTAAGATGGTTGGATTTCTGATGGGATGCATTCCCTCCAGAAATCCAACCACTCTTTTTTTTGATAAATTCGCCGCAAATATAGAAGGATGAGTCTACCTCGTGTTTACAACTTTTTGACGCCATTTTTGGATCTGCCGCCACACAAAATGCGTTGTATCGTTGCAATGCGCATGTGCATATCGACTATGAACCACGTAAGTGAAATGCCACTTGCTTTCCACCCGCTCGTCCCCCCCCCTCCTTACTTAATATAACGCGCTTCTCCTTATATGTTCATAAAAATAAATAAATATATATTGATCGTTGCAAAATGTACAAAAGCAAAGTTTTTCAAAAATAAACGAAGGTTTTAGTTATTTTTCGATATAAAGAATCATTAAAATAAAGACTCAAAAAAAAAAATATTTTTTTTGTTGACCTGTGTAATCTATACAATACAGAACAACGGAACAAAAAATCTCCTAATAGTCAGTGACTGTCTAAGTGCTCTTAAAACAATAGAAAACATCCAATCGCACCCTAGAGATTACGAAATTCAAGAGATAGGACAGCTATTACAAACAGCACAGGACGACAAAATAAACATAAAATTCATGTGGATCAAAGCCCATCAGGGCATAGCTGAGGGGAATGACAGCTGACCAGTCCAAAAACTCATAAAATACCTAAAAGAGACTTATACAATTTTATACAGAAGAACATAAACACAGAATGGGAAAATGAATGAAAAACAGTATCTAATTATAAAGGAAGATTTTATGCCGCCATAGAAAGAACACTAGCAAAGAAACCATGGATCCACTATGTAGCCATACAGCGCAGCTCCATTGTTACCCTCTATAGATTAAGAACAGGACACGCCAAATACCCAGAACGCCTACACAAGATTGGTATAACTCAGTCGGCACTCTGCACCTGTGACAATAGAACCGTAGAAATCCTAAACCATATTTTTTTTTCAGTGTACCTCACACACAAACAATAGATTACGATTCATCTAACAAATTACCGAGCAACTAAAGAAAGAACCTGTAGACATAAAGGATATTTTAAGGAACCCAAATACCAACAAATACATAACGATTTATATCAATGAATCCGAAATAGAAATTTAAGTTTACCTTTGGTTGTCATAATCAAAGTTTTGTATACTAATTGTAAATTTTTGTTATCTGGCTAATATGGCTGTACAGGCTAAGGCCAAATAAATAATTAAATATATATATATATATATATATATATATATAAGGTTCCTTTCGCTCCTATGTGAAACATAGGGCCTCAATAAACTTCCGCCATTTGGATCTGTCTTGCTCTAGATGTTTTAGCTCCCTCCATGTTTTACCGCTTTCGCTGGTTTCCTTCATGATTAGTCTACGCCATGTGTCCGTTGGTCTGCCACATCTACGGCTCCCTTATGGGTTTCAATCATGAGCCGTTTTACTGATGGACAAAGGGTTGTTCCTTAAGGTATAGCCTATCCACCTCCACTTCCGCTGATTTATCAGGCTGTCTATGAAGCTTTGGTAGGTTCTTTCCCAAAGGCTAGCGTTGGTAATAACGTCAGGCCAAAATAAATAAATAAAATAAATTAATTCAGTCCATCTGGCGGTCATTTGCTGTACTATGTAATTTTCTAACCTCTAATGTCTGCAACCGGCTTTATGTTTTAGTGTTGATATATGGCAATAATATTCAGTTGATAAACGTTTGGGTTTGTAACAATAACATCGTGTTTATCTGATTCGAAAATGTCGAAATTCAAGCCAAAAACTATCATTTCCGGGAAGTTCTCATTTTCTGTTTTCATTTGAAGAAATCTGCCGCTGAAGCTCATCGAATGCTCGTAGAAGCTTATGGTTAGAGCCCTGCAAATCCGCGGGTATCCGCGGATTATCCGCGGATATCCGCAACTTTTCTGCGGATGCGGATAAATTATCATTTAAACCATGCGGATGCGGATTAAATGTCATATCCGCTTATCCGCAATATCCGCTTGAACATTAAATCTTCGGTTACTTTCGGAGAAACAAGCAATTGTGTTCTGACTACGCAGTTCTCGGTTATTTTCGGTTTTCTGTATATACATGATATTTTGTAGCATTCAATCTCACTTTATGTTATTTTTATTAAGACAATTGTCCATGATCAAGACTGAGTTGAGACAATCAACTTAACTTTCTTTTTATTATTGAATATATTATAGAAAATAATATTTTGGACAAAAGTTTCCTGGTACACTTTCGACGTAATTCTTCCTACCTCTGCTCTAATTCTGGCTTTTAAATCTGATAAAGGTTTTTTTTACATAAATTAAAGTAAAGTAAAGTTAGTAAGTTTTATTTAAATACCAAAATTTACCTACATAATTTTTTCTCGAAAATTTTATTATGTAACCTGCCAATTTTTTTATACTACCCGAAGTAAAACGTCTTGCAGATCCCAAAAATTTGAAAAATGACACATGTTGCTATTTGAAAAAGTTGCAACGCCATGCGCGAAATGGCGTAAGAGAATTACTTGATCCTAAAAATATGAAGCACCTTCTATCAAGTAACTTCGCTGATTTTTTTTTTAAATTCAATATTAAAAAAAGCAGCTCGCCACTTACTCCCTACGAAAAAGAACGCTTAGGCCCCCCAAAATTGTTATCTCTCTCTAGATTTAAATAAGTTATTAGCGCATCTAGGCCTTAAAACTTTTGGGCTCCCTTAGGTTAGGTTAGTAATAAATAATCTGGTAAATCCAAAAATTTTCAGTAGCGTTTTAGAGCAGAGATTACCTAAACAGGCGAAATATGTTAGTTCTTTCCAAACTGACAGCAAAACCTGTAGTGCGGATAGTGCGGATATTTTTGCGGATGCGGATCGGATGCGGATTTGTTATTTACAAAAGCTGCGGATGCGGATCGGATGCGGATCATGGATGTGCGGATGCGGATCCGCACATCCATTTCCGAAAAAGTGATGAAGAAGTTCGAGGACGAGGAATTGCAGGCGCTAATTGATGAAGATCCGTGTCAATCGCAACATTAGCTCGCGCAATTGTTGAATATTGATCGATCAACAATTTTTGTGCGTTTGGCAGTCATGGGAAAGATTTACAAAGATGGAAGATGGGTTTCGTACGAACTGAAAGAAAGAGACATCGAAAAGCGCAAAACTATGTCTGAAATCTTGCTTGCCAGGCAAAAAAGAAAAGGTTTTTTGCACCGTATTGTGACTGGAGACGAAAAGTGGATATATTTCAATAATCTCAAACGAAGGAAATCCATTTGCGACCCAGGAAAACCATCCGCATCGAGACCAAAGCGGAATATTCACGGCAAGAAAGTTATGCTCTATATATGGTGGGACCAGAAGGGTGTTGTGTATTATGAGCTATTAAAGAACAGCCAAACCGTCACTGCCGAACTATACCAACAACAATTGCTCCGTATAAGCAACGCATTGAAGAATAAGCGACCGGAATATGCAAGACACGACAAAGTGATCCTCCAGCATGATAACGGTACACCACATGTTGGAAAGATTGTGAAGGCCATCTTGAAAGCACTTGGCTGGGACGTTTTACCTCACCTGCCGTATTCACCAGACATTGCTCCATCAGATTATCACTCGTTCTGATCGATGACACACGAGCTTTCGAGTCAGCACTTAAACAATTATGAAGAAATAGAGAAATGGCTCAATGAATGGATCGCTTTGAAGGACAAGTCGTTTTTCCATCACGGAATACCATATAATAGCAAGCGATGGCAAATTCTTTGTATAGTGTATTTTTTCATATTTTTTTACAATAAAGTCTTTTCTGGAAAAAAAAAACGGACTGAATTAATTCACACACCTAATATTAGGTTGTGTAATAAATTCCCGCGTATTTTGTATTTTATCTTTTTCCCGCAATTTTGTGTTTTGTTAGGTTAAGTTTATGTATGCATTCTTAAGTATTTTTCGTGCTCTACAAACTTATCTGCTTTAATTTTCGGAATTAATTAATTTGAATTGAATTTGAGGCTTTTGAAATGGAAGTTCCAGGAGGTAAAAAAAGTCATTTTCGACATCTGCACTATTTTGCCTTTCGTCGTGGTCAAAAAGCTACGGAAGCAGCTTGCGACATTTGTGACGTAAATGGAGTAGATGCTATAGCTCCGAGGACCGCGTAAGATTGGTCTTCCAAGTTGGTGATGCACCTCACTCCGGTCGACCTCTCGACTTCGACGATGATCGTCTCAAGATGTTTTTGAAGACAGATGGTCGTCAAACAACACGAGAGTTGGCCGAAAGGTGGAATGTACCTTTACGACCATCGTTAAGCATCTTTACTCCATGGGCTTTACTCAATAACTTGGAAATTGGGTGCCACATAACTTGAGAGATGGCCACAAGATCTCAATGATCTCAAATGGGAGGTTCTATCGCATCCGCCATACACTCCGGACCTTGCGCCAACGGATTATTACCTTTTCCGCTCCATGTCGAACCAAATGAGGGACGTACCCTTCGCTAACGATGAAGACCTCAAAACCTGGCTCACAAACTTCTTCAAAACAAAATCAAAAGATTTTTGGCGAGACGGCATCAACAAGTTGGTCGATAGGTGGGAACAGGTTGTAAATAATGATGGAGAATATATTATTGATTAATTTGTTACTATAATTATTGTTTTCTTCAATAAATCTTATAAACAAAAAAACGCGGGAATTTATTACACAACCCAATACATAAGGGGTGCATTCGAGTTGTACAGAGTAGAGCGAGCGCTGAGCGAACAGTTGATGGTGACGTCATGAATAGAGCACGAACGGAGCGAGCGTTCTTGTGACGTAATGTTCATAAAATCTAACCCTACAATTTTAGGCGGCGTTTTTACTGTCAGATTAGTTCACGTCAGTCATGAATCAAAATAATATACCTCGGTTTTTCCTTGATTTTTTCAATGATGAAGAAATAAAATTAATTAAAAATTAAATAATAATTAATGAATTAATTTAATGAATTTTTTTCCGTTTTAATTTTATGCACGGGGTATTTTAATA
Organism: Liopterus haemorrhoidalis; assembly: GCA_963971575.1. Classification (NCBI taxonomy): domain Eukaryota; kingdom Metazoa; phylum Arthropoda; class Insecta; order Coleoptera; family Dytiscidae; genus Liopterus; species Liopterus haemorrhoidalis. The sequence continues at coordinate 9,701,664 of OZ020617.1, forward strand.
TTTTTTTGCTGTTTACAGAACGTCACAAATACATAAAATGGCCGTACTCTGTAGCCATAGACAAATAACAATATTATTTGTCTAAGGCTATTATTTTTATTTTATTTATAATTTAATTTTAAACTTTCATTTCTTTCCCGCCGTTCCTCCACTTTTTTACGTCATACTCCATATGCTCGGTCTTAAAACCCCGAACACATAGAGCGCACTCTAAATGCTCGCTCGATCGCAAAACGAATGCAATTGAGTGTACTCCGAGCGTCAAATCGAACACGTTTGAGTGTACAGAGCGTGCTCGGAACGCTCGGAGCGTCAAATCGAATGTACCCAAGATGAACGTAACTAAGCAGTGCGAGTTTTTTAAATATATTTATCTTCCATATGTTGTGATTGTATCTACGATTTTTTTTATCGTGTCCATGAAAAATTCTCTTTTTTATTACTTTTAATTTATTCTTCTGCATCCTTTTGATTGAAGAGTAAAATTCCCTGCGACGCTTATCTTGGAACTTGACCCAATTTTTCAAATCCTTCTGTACATATCTTACACTGCGTCTACATTATTGATATAGTAAGCTATGGGCTGTCTTCAGTAAACTGATTACAGCCATCTCAATACATTTACTGTTGAATATTTTACACTCCTTAAGCCTACACTGCTCTAAGATGATAAAAAATTACACTCTACACTAAGCACACGACTGTTCGATCAAAATTCGCCTTTACTCAATGTGTATATGGTAATTCTGAGTCATTTTGTAATAAAGCTTGCAAAGTTTTTATACGGGAAGAGATTTTTAGGTTAAAGTTCATGGTATGGAAATTATTTGCTACAGTTTTTGGTTTATATGTTTATAAACAAGTACTTTTATTGACAGCAGCAATTAAACTGGTCAATAAGTCGCTTTCTTTCGTTCGACTTTCGATTTTTTTTTTGGTCTCACCCCTGAAATTCACTCGCCAACAAAAAATTGATGTGAAGTGGGAATTTTCACACATTGCAGGGTTTCGCAGGTATATAATAAGTGAAGGCGGCATGCTGAGTGTGTAGGACAAATTTTGCTTTGTAGTAACCACGGCAAAATGAACGATCTTTTTAAAATAATTTATCGTCTGTTAATCTCAGAGCTTTAAAATTAAATTTTTTGTTAAAATATTTTTTTGTTAATTTTAATTCGAATACCTAATATCATTATTTAGGTTTCTAAATAAGTGCAGTATTTTTTTTATATAACAAGGTTCATTAAGATTTTGAAAATTGGGCCTATGGCTTTCATTGGTTGTCTCAAATCATACGCTCCGCCCCTCTGGCTTCGTATAAATGACACAGAATGAAAATATAATTCCAATTGGTTATTAAATTTACGCTCTTGAAAATTAAATTCAAAATGTGCTAAAATATAACTAGAATTTTAACAAATTAATTTAAACATAATAAATATGAAAAAAAAAAACAAAAAATAAAATTGACTCCACAAGCCAGGAACGAACCTGTGTAGTGAATAACGATCCTGTGTGGTTGTCGAGCAACTGAGCCACTAGACCACCAAACGCTTTTCAACTTAGTGTGTTATAAGAGTATAACATGTATGCATCGTCAACCAAAAAAACACAAAAAATGCGTTATTTTCCGAAAACATAATCTGATCAAAAATTCCTGTTGTACTATTCCGGTTCACACCATTATACATTACTTAGAATTTTTTCACATTTTTAGTTTAAACCATCTGGGCTACAGGGTGTGGGACAAAAATTTTTTTGCACAATTTTGGCAAAAATCGCCTCAAAATAATTTATTTTGCAAAAATTAAATTTTGATCGTTAATCCACGTACTAAGGGCTTTCATTTGATACCCTACTCAGAATTTTAAAAAAATATTTTTTTTTTCGATGAGCTCATATTTGTTTATATTTTTAGGGGGATATGTTTTTTAGATGTTTTAGTATTTTTCCTATGTGCGGGTCAAAAAGTGTACAAGCATGCCAATTTTCAACTCTCTAGGTTTAGCCGTTTGGCTACAATTTTTACCGAACAGACAGACAGACAGACAGACAGACTGACAGACAGACAGACAGACAGACAGACAGACAGACAGACAGACAGACAGACGACAAAATGACGGTATAAGGGTTTTTTGGTCATACCTACAAAACCCTAAAAAATGGGTCTTACGACTAAATTTTAAAAGCTGGTACAAAGTATTTAACCATTTTAATAAGAAACTATAAGTGTCGGGAGGTAATTCAATGTGTATACAGGATGACTCAGCCAGTAATAATAATAATAATAATAATAATAATAATAATAATAATAATGTTTATTGACAAAAATTACACGTACAGAGCATATTTTTCGTCAGTCAGGTACAATCAGAGCTTCGAACCGTTATTTTTTTCGTTTCGGTTTTCGTTCCGGTTCAATTTAAAAAATATATATCGGTTCGGTTCCGGTTTTCGTTCCGGCAAAAATAACGGTTTTTTTCGGTTTTCGGTTTTCGGTTCAGTTCCGAGTGATAAATTTGTAAATGCTTTTATTTGTATTAGAAATTTATTTTCTACTATAAATTAGATGAACATTTTATTCCTTATTTTGTAATAATCATACCAAGGCCGCTGCCAGGGGGGGATACTTGGCGTTCACCCCCCCCCCTTGAAATAATAGAAGCGCATTTTTTTTTTACTTATCAGTTTAAAAAAAAATCGATTTTATTCTGCTCATCAGTTTAAAAAAAAATCAGCTGTGACCACCACAGGACCGACCGCCATCGTAAAGTTCTTATATAAAATAATGTATTTTTTTAGCAGCAGAGTAGAAATAACTTGGCCTAATATTTTCTAACAGTGTTATTATTTATCATGACCATGGAAACGTTACATATAAGTATGAAAAAATTGAGACAAAAAAATGTTTAAAAATTTTACAAATATTTGTCGAAATTTTCGTTTTATCAAAAAACGTCTCAAATAAAAGTTATTAATTATTGCTTTTATAGCAACTTTTGTTCAATAATTTTTTTCGAAATATTTTTCTGTTGTGAAATATTTACAAAAATCTTAAAATCTACACGAGTAAACTATCATTTTTAGTCAACCAATTTTTACCAAAAATTGATCAACTCGTGCCATTGATAGCAGAAGCTTAAATATGAAGTTTCAGAAAAATCATTTCAGCCTAATTTGCTCTGCACGTGTACACAGACGGACAGACGGACAGACAGACAGACAGACAGACAGACAAACAGACAGACAGACAGACAGACAGACAGACAAACAGACAGACAGACAGACAGACAGACAGACGGACGGACAGACAGACCGACAGACATCATGCTAAAAATAGTCAAAACGTTATGGGGGGACCTCAATTCGTGGAGATCCATCGAAATCTCGAAATGTCAAAATCGGTATGATCACAATACCTCCCTTAAATGTTTGCACTCGGTATTAATCTTAAAAAAAATGTATTTTATATTTACTCACATAAACATTATCTGAACCGAAATAAACCGATATTTTTTTTCGGTTCAGTTCCGGTTTTCATTCCGACAAAAATAACGGTTTTTTTTTGGTTTTCGGTTTTCGGTTCAGTTCCGGTTCGAAGCCCTGGGTACAATATATAAATAGTAACTTAATGCTAGTGAAATTAGAGCAATGTAAAATATTATAAAATAAGAAAAAAATAGAAAAAAATACATAAAATGAAAAATATAAAATACTGGAGTCAACAGTTCCAATTAACACTATTTATATCAAAATTTAAAAACTCTTCAAATGTATAAAATGGACTAGATTCCACGAAATCCTTGACTTTAGCCTAAAAATTGTTTAATGTGAGAGATTTAACATTATCGGCCAATACATTTAAAAATTTAACTGCAAAGAAGTTACAATACAGTTCAGATTACAGTTCAGTAATCTTGTAAAACCTAAATAGAAATTAGTTTTATTACGAGTGTCATACGTATATATTTCTTCCACAATTTTATAATGCTCCTTATTTTTGTGTCCGAAAATTAAACACTGGAAAATATAAAGCGAAGGCAAAGTCATAATTTTTAAATCTCGGAATGCATGCTTACAATCCGCTCTGTAAGTTGTCCCAGAAATGATTAATAAATTCAGAATTCTTTAAAGCAATAAATAATTTATTTGTTTTATCAATGTTCAAGCATAGTTTGTTTGATGAAAACCAGATATGTGAATCATGAATTAACTCATCATTTTTTAAAAAAAGATCGTTTTGAGATTTTGATCTGATTAGCAACGTGGTATCATCAGCGTACATAAAATGGGAGCAGTCTTTAATATATGAAGAAAAGTCATTGACAAAAATTAAAAATAAAAGAGGTCCTAAAGTTGATCCTTGTGGAACTCCACAGGTAATAGGCAAGGGTGTTGAATCTATGTCTTTAAACTTAACATACTGCAATCTATTGAAATTGCTGTGCGACAAGGCGCATTTCTCATCCCCAATTCATTGGTCAAAACTGAAACTAAACTCTGACTGTCAACCGATGATCTAAACGCACAAGATCCAGGATTCTGTCGACATTTTCATCAGTTCTTGAAGATGAAGGCCTTCCGCTGCGTGATTCATCTTAAATCAACTCTCTTCCTTCTGAAAATGCCTTAAACCACCAAAAAACCTGAGTCCTTGACAAAACACTGTCTTCGTAGGCCTGCTGAAGTTTCTGTTGCACTGTGCCCAAGTCTGAAGCAAAAGCTGATAGCACACCGTTGCTCGAAATGAATGTCATTCATTTTTAAAACGCACTAGAAAAACTTCACGAAAAAAATTGTTACGGACAACAAAATTACTGTAGCGAGTTAAAACTCGTACTGAAGGCGTATCACATGTTCACCTGTCGCCACTCCAAGTCCCACGTCAAAAATGTTGCTAGATCAAACGCTATGTTGCCAGTCCCGTTACTTAATTTACACACCTCGTATATATATTTGAAAAATTTCATATCATAACAAGCTTCTGGCATTCATTTTGCCAGTTCTAGAGCCCTTTTTTTGCCAGTAAAGGTACGGCAAGTGGCTCACTCGTCTCACCGTCAGCAAGGCCCTGATTCTAGTTTAGAACTATTCAAGTTCTTTTAGCCATGCGCTACAGCTAGCATTAAGCTTTAGCTAAGGTGACCATACGTCCCAAATTCGCAGGGACAGTCCCGAATTTCCGCCTTGCGTCCCGAATTTTTCTGAGCCAATATTTGTCCCGAATTCGGGTTTTTTGTCCCGAATTGTCCCAAATTTTAGAAAAGGTACTTATTTTTAATATATATTTTCAATATATTTCAACTAAAATTATTTTTACAAAACTTGAACTAGAAACAAATCTACCGAAAGGCTATTTTCCTTGTTGAACAGCTTTTGGACAAGTGACAAGACTCAACTTGATGTAGACACATTAAAAGCAATATTAATGATTGAAGTAAATTATGAAGAAAACTGTGCGGATTTTTATAAAATGCTTCAAAGCAAAAAAGACCATAGTTCGGAAACATATTTAAAAAATTCTACTGAGTAATTTTAATGAATAAGTTTTGAATTCATTTAATAAAAATACTGTGATTTTTAATAACATAAGTTAATTATCTGTTATTGGAAATTTTTATTTATTATAAATTATACCAGGTCTGCAAGTATGAAATGCGGATTTTCTTTTTAATAAAACACATTAAACTCAAAAGAACAGTAAAAGTTTATTTATTCAAAGTATTCTCCATTAGAAGTTATACATTTTCCCCATCTTTCAGGCAATTTGTGAATACCTCGCCAGTAGAACTCTTCCCCTTTCCCCGCAAACCATTCATCTGGCCATTCTTTCATATTTTCATATGAACAAAGGTGCTGCTCGGCAAGTGCGTGACCCATCGATGCGAACAAGTGGTAATCTGAAGGGGCCAAGTCTGGTGAGTAAGCGGCATGAGGTAGCACTTCCCACTTGAGTGCCTCCAATGTGTTGCAAACTAATTTTGCCTTATGTGATGAAGCGTTATCGTGAAGAAAGATTACCTTGTGCTGTCTTCTTTCGTATTCTGGTCGTTTTATGAGCAGCGAATGGTTCAATTTGATCAGTTGTTGTTGGTAGCGTTGGGTATTAACTGTTTCACCAGGTTTTAACAATTCATAATAGACCACACCCTTTTGGTCCCACCAAGTACAGAGCATTGTCTTTTTGCCAAAGCGATTCGGTTTTGCAGTTGATGTGGATGGTGAGTCTGGGTTTATCCATGATTTTTTGCGTTTGGGATTTTCAAAATAAATCCATTTTTCATCGCCAGTAATGATACGATGCAAAAAAGACTTTCTTTTATATCGTGCAAGTAAAATTTCACAGGTGTTTTTGCGTTTTTCCATCTGCCTCTCATTCAATGCATGTGGAACCCATCTGCCGACTTTTTGGATCATACCCATCTCTCGTAGGCGATTGGAAACAGCTTGTTGACTAACGCGTAACTGCTCTGATAGTTGTTTTTGTGATTGACTATCGTCTTCCTGTAGCAATGTTTCCAATTTTGTATCTTCATATTTTTTTGGAGGTTTTCCATGTTCTTTGTCTGTAAGATCAAAGTCACCACTTTTGAAACGCCGAAACCATCGTTCACACGTATCTTGCGATGGAGCATATTCACCATAAGCTTTTCGAAGCAGTCGGTATGATTCAGCAGCAGTTTTTTTCAAATGAAAACAAAACAGAAGTACTGTCCGCGAATGCTCTTTATTTGGCACAAAATTTGACATTTTTAACACAGTAAAACAAAACTATATGATCACTTTTCAAATTATAACCTATACGCATTTGACACTTAATGATAACTTAATAAAACGCCATATGTGTTGAAACTTTGAACAATACACTCAATACAAGTTTGAAAAAAATATTCATACTTGTAGACCTGATATATATTAATTGTATATTATTTGTATTAAGATATGAATTTAACAATTATATTTTTATAATAACCCCCCCCCCCCTTCGATCTATGAGTTCCCGTCCCGAATTTTGAACTAAAAAATATGGTCACCTTACTTTAGCAGAACATTTGTTCTAGGTTATCATGAATATTTTCAGTTCGAGAATATTCGAACAAATATAAGCGTTTACCTTTGTTATTAGGTGTAGTAATATTCCCTATTACGGTACTGTTAGAAATTGTTTAGCATCGTTCACACAGGATAGCTGCTTTGAACGAAATTATTCCATCCTCTTTGAACTGAAAGTTAAACTATTTGCGAGGGCGCGTTGTGGCTATACAGTTTGTTAGTATCAGAATGACGTTAACTCGCCTGATCTTTTGTTAAAACAACTAAATACATATTTCAACAATGACAATTTGCTAAGTGAAAGTAACTAAATACTACCGCCAAATTAATTTAACCTACATGATATTATTAAACATGTAACTAGATATTTGTTAAACTTAATTTAAATGTTTTCAAAAAGATTCTACGGACTTGTTTTATTTATAATGTTATTTTTAAATAAAAGTGTTCTTAAGTGTTCTAAAGAGAGAATTTTTGTGTTTTAATGTTTTTAGATCTTACTACAAAACAGACATACCTACCAGCCCAGCAAACATTTTTATACGGGCCAGTACTGTTGAAGCACATACTCCCCGGCATTGAAAGTAATGGGCTAGTACCCCGGTGTCCCCGTGGGTGTTAGCTGGCCCATTGGTGTATCAAATGCCGGCCCTACCGCTGTTGGGCAAATTAAAGTGCAAATTAATCGCATTAGTTCCAAGATTTACTTCTGACGGACCAGTGCTTATATTAAACCCACTCTCTAGTATTTCAAATGTAACATATGTACATTTACCTTATACTTACCCAGTATTCAAATAAATTAATGGTTAGGTGCAAAATAAATACTCATTTGGCCATTTCACCATCGTTGAATAAATTTATTTAACAAATAAAGTTAGACAAGACAATATCGTATCGGTTTTAAACTATTAATGAAGAAATTAACGTTGCTGTCAATAAAATGATGCGATATTGTCAACTTTATTCGTTGAATAAATTTATTCAACGATGGTGAAACAAAAGGAAAATGTAACATATTAACAAAAATAAGGAGTGCTCATAAAATGCTGGTAAAGTACTTCGTATAGGAGGAGTGCGAAATACAAATGTGAAGTATATTATTAATACTGGCGTTGCACAAACTTTTAGTGCCAGCAATTTACCAACAGAAAAAGCAGTTTGTCGTCATTCGGCCGATGGTTGAATATTTGCTGGGATGGCTACCTTTTAAGTTCTTTTTTTTTTTGAATAAACTGTTATATTGCATTTGAAAAAATTTTCCTTTAAGATTTATACACTTTTGCATGCGTTCAAATCAATTCTCGAAACATTTTTTCCAATCTGTAGTTGGTATCACAAAAACATAGTTTTCGAAGGCTTCAACAGCTTCTTGAGATGATGAAAATCGCTGTCCACGCATTTTTTGTTTGACATTGGGGAACAAAAACAAGCCGTTAGAGGATAAATCAGGTTAATACGGTCAATGAGACATTAATTTGATGTTTTTCGCCTTCAAATAATCAATAGGGGATACGCATAAAATTTGTATTTCCTTAAAACTACATTATTTTGATATGTTAATGTTAGTTATATCACCTAACAAAACAAAAATTACATTTTAATTAATATTATAGCCAAATTTTTGAATTAAAATATTGTAAATTTGAAATAAGCCGACCACGGAGCGAAGGTTGCCGAATAAAAACGACTGAGTATGACATCAAACGATAGGGGTTTCACGTCACAGATACAACTACAACATAATCTTTACACGTGTGTATATTGTATTGTTCGAGAGTTTTGTATTTGTTTTTAAACAATTTTTCACGCATTTATTATTAAAATGGCAGATAAAGATTTTGTTAGGGCTCAGAGTGATAATTTACCCAACATTGATGCATTTATGTTCATGGAATATATGAAAAATAATTAATGCTACAGTGCTGAAGAAATACGTGGTGTCAAAGCAGACCTGTAAGTAATTTTTATTTTATATTCTATAACTTTATGTAAACAAACGCTGCAACTCTGTAAAATGTAAATATTTATGTAATTTAGATGTCAGAATTTTACTACATTGTTTACATGAAGTTACAAAACGTTAGAGGCATAATTGAAATACTGCAATATAAGTTATCTATTTTAATATAAAATTTAATTCGGTAAACATGTATAAATTGTTTTTATAGAATTAAACTTTATTTTAATTAAAATCACTCTAACTTTACATAACCTATAAAAGTTATACAAACAAATAAGTTCACAACAGACTACATATGTACGCCGGTAAGCTAGTAGTGTCTTGTGTCAGTTAGAAGGGGTATGACGTCACACATCGTTTTCGCGCGCTACATACATTTATAATTTTTTTAAGCCTTCAAATTACAAAAAAAAAAAAAAAAAACTGTTTTTTATGTTTATATGCAACAAGAGGAATATAATAAAAAAAATTAAAAAAATCATGCCTGTCCCCTATTGTCTGACGTGCTGTGTGGGAGCTTGTATTGTCATGATGAAAAATGATGCGACGTTTTTGGTTGTTTTTAACATAAACTGTTTTTAACAATAAAATTTTTGAAATAATATTTTAAATGTTCTTAATAATTTATTGTTTAATATTTAAGTTTATTGTAATTTTAAATCAAAAACTGGTAAAAATTAAATTTTTTATTTTAATTTCGGGATCCCCTAAGGTCTTTTTGGAACTCCTCTGGGAACCCCCCCTGTTAAGAATCGTTGCTCTAAAGGAATGGTTGCGACCTCTCCAGTACAACCGAAGAAACAAGCAATCATTTTCTTGGAAGTGTTTCGTGAACGAACAACTTTTGTGGGTTTCAATTCACCTTGGAAGACCCAAACAGTGGATTGTTGCTTAGTTTCCGGTTCATATGAATAAATCCAAGTTTCGTCACCTGTAACGATGTTTTATACGGATTTTGCAGTGTCTAGATGGATTTTTTTAGCATTCCCTTACACCAATCAATACGAGCTTTTTTTAAGCTTCGGTCAAATTATGCGGAATCCATTGGAAACAGATCTATTTCACAGCTAAATGATCATGCAAAATCGAATGTATTGCAGTCTGCGATATGCCAAAGGATGCCTCTATCTCACGGTAAGTCACATGCCGATCTTCTTCAATCATTTTGCGCACAGCATCGATGGTTTTTTGAATCACAACCGATTTTGGTCGACCTTCATGAGACTCATCACTGACGGATGCACGACCACGACGAAATCCTGCAAACCAATTGTAAACAGTCTTTTCTAATGGTGCTTCATTACCAAAAGTTGAACAAAGCGAATCTATGCCTTATTGTTGAGTTAGGCCTTTACTAAAATCGTAAAAAATCATCCAACGAAAACCTTCACGAGTAATATCCATTTTTTCATAAACTTGTCTTTTTTAAACGTTCACTGTCAACAAAGTACTCGGTCAATTTATAAGCTGGCACTGATTTCACAATAACAAATGTAAAATTTTACGAATGTAGTCCGAAAAAATCCATAATTAGTTTATCTATTGTATATTAAACAATATATATTCATTATTGGTCGACCTTCACGATATTCATCACTGACGGACGCACGACCACGACGAAATTCTGCAAACCAATTGTAAGCAGTATTTTCTGATGGTGCTTCATTACTAAAAGTTGAACGAAGCGAACCTATGCATTGTTGTTGAGTTAGGTCTTTACTAAAATCGTAAAAAAAATCATTCAACGAAAACCTTCAAGAGTAACATCCATTTTTTCTTGTTTTTTAAACGCTCACTGTCAACAAACGACTTGGTCAATTTATAAGCTGTTACTAATTTCACAATAAAAAATGTAAAATTTTACGAATATAGTAATGACACATTTCAATATTGCCATCTAGTGGTCGTTTGTAAAAACATAAAAGGTAACCCTCGAGGGTGTATGAGGCTCACGCTCAGAATTCCTTCCTCGTTCAAATTCTTAGAAATACCAGCGATAAATAGTAGTCAAAGAAGGAGCTTGTTCACTAAAAACTGAACCTAAATTTTCTTTGAACTTAAAGTGCTTCAACATTTTTTCAAATCACAATAAACCATGATTGGAAAATGCTGTTGGGTCTGCAAATTCTCAAAGCTGCCCCCCCCCTCCCCCAACCTTACATCAATTGTAATACTTTTTTCCGCCGAGTTCTTCAATGAACAATAACAATAATTGCATTGTTGAACATGTTGACCATCTCTGATTTAAATATCACATCTCGCATCTGAATATTAAGATATTTGAAGTGAGTAACATGTTTAGAACTGTTGTCTCCGCGAGTGGAGTGAAGCAAAAGACAAAGGACCTTCATTATCAGCTTAACACGAGTAATGCCATCTGTGAGACTGAGATACAATTAATTAAAACCAGACAATAAAAGTGACGATAGACTTCACCCTCTTCAGCTTACAATACTTCATTTTAGAATAATAGCACTACGTACAAAATATAAATATCGAAGGAACAATAATTACAGTACGTTTCTCTTTCTCAATTTCACTGTATTTTAATATCAAGGAACAAATACAATATATATGTTTATTACTCCGAAACATGAATATTATTTCATATTTTTACTTATGGTAAGAGAAAACCATTGTTAACTTCCTCAGGTGCTATTCTAATGTTACGTTAAACTACGTTATCATAAACATCATCCATCACAGAAGGTAGGGCGGTTGCAATGACTAACCATTAGATATTGTCACGGGGTGGATTCAAGAACGGACATCTTTTCTACAAAATTTATTATATTATAATAATATTACAATACAATACAATTAATTGTCAGAATGGCTGCTGTGTTGACTGTTAGTAGCTGATGTCAGTCCCGTTCTTGCCCCGGCTTCTCCAGGATCGGTCGAACCACACCATGTATCCGCACGAGGCGGACACGTGGAGAAGCCCTGTAGACGGCACTCACATCTCGGGTTGGTGACTTGACAGCTGGGCTGGTCCTCGGGTAGCGTGCTCACAAAAAATGGTCGAATGAATAACTAACTGACTCTCAATCAATAACAGACTGACGACTCTATTCCCTAACACCATTTTATAACTGTTAACCAGGACACTATGACGTCAAGTCCTACCTCAATTGTTTTGGAAACATTATTCATTTGTGTAATTGTTGGCAGCAATTAAAGACCATAGTCGGCACAATTGAAAAATGTTTATCAACACATCAGAAAGTAGTTCAAAACTTACGTTGACAAACACGCAACACTTTGCACATTCTTTAATTCCCAAAACTGCAAGTCAGCAACCGCGACCTACACGGCCCAAAGGCCGCTCAAGGAATTGGGACATTAACATACAATTATATCATAATTGTGACAATATAATGGATTGACAATCTTAGCAGATAGGAAAAGAATAATAGTTTTAAGTTGGTTTAACGGAATGTTACATGAATTTAAATTACAAAAAACCAAAATCTACAAACAGGAACTCTTCACTGTAAACAGGTTACATTTCCTTATGGGTATCCTTAGCAGAAAATCCTTTTGCCCATAAAAAACGCACAACAGCAAGTTGCTCTTCCGCAGTATACTCTTCGAGCACGATAGCCATTTTCACTCTCCCTGCGCTCACGGCAAATGTCACTTAAGTGTTATCAAGCTGGATTGTGCTGTCAGCTAATGACACTTTTGGAAATAGCTCACTGCTATTTTTAGCTTCCCAACATCGGTTTGTGACTTAATTACTGACTTCCTCTCGTAGCAATAAAAAAAATCCTTTTCTGATAATAAATACACTGGAAATTGTCAATGTAGGATAGCTGTCAATGCAAATAATATTCATATCCCCGTTTATGGTTAAATCCATCATGTACAGCTACGGTATAAACAAAAGGTGCCTTTGGCACAAGCTAATATACATATTATGCATAATTTACACAAGAAACGTTCAGTATAAGGTTTCTGTGTGCTCCGTGCCGCACGAGGATCGTTCGGCAAATATCGTGCAGTGCAGTTTTTGCTGCACATTCGTCCCAAGATTAAAGCGTGCGGCAATCTGTGCAATAGTGTTTTTCGCGGTAAAATTATAAGTTATTATTTTTTCTACAAAACAAAATGAGTGAAAACAATCAAGATATCATCGTTAATGCCTGCAGAGTTTGCCAAATAAATAGTACAGACATAATAATCATTAATTCTTTCCCTAAAGGAACTGGTTCTTGTCCTTTATAATAATGTTTTATTTTAAAAGCTTAACATAAGTGCTTTTCTTATATAAATTAAGGAATTAGTTTCCTTACAAACTGCTACCGTTTATAAGAACCACTTTAAGTCTTTGGACACCAGAACACCAAGATATATTGAATAATAATCGACCAAGGACGCTCCCTTGAGGAACCCCAAGGCCAAAATATTAGAACTTGAATAAGAAATCCAATAAAAAATATTCCTCCTATGCCATTATATTTAAGTTGATTAATTAATATTTTAACAAATACAGCAACAGTACAGTAATATTCAACGATTTTTTATACAACAAAAGGAAGCACAGATAGCAAGACCTAGAAAATACGGATTGAAAGAATCCGAAAAGAGAACAGATGAGAACTGCACGAAGAGCAATGTCAGGATAACCAGCAGTAGAGTTTGTAACTTCGGAAGATGACGAAGATCGTTATAAACTGATAATAATTTTAAATCACGTGTCAAAGTATACAAATCATAACATACTTCCGTTTTTTTCTGTTTATCTGAGGTAGGAGATAAAAATAACCAACATCAATATGCAAAATAAAAAATTCTCTTTTACAACGTAAAAATAATGTGACAGAACAGTCTTTTAACTGGGTCATTGATTTTAAATTCAATAATAACGTAAGCTTATTTAACGTTCTGGAAATTTTATTAAGAATTTTTTGCCAATATATTATTAGGAAATCGGAAATTAAATCAGCCTTGTCACTATGCAATCCTGCGTAACTTTAAAGTAACGTGGGTTGCTGCAAATCAGGAGAAAAAGTTTACTGTTTTTACATGTAAATGGAAGAATACTGATGATCTTTTATTTTTATTGACTGAACAAATCACATTCGTGAATGCTTTTTTTAACCAATATGTTACTGTTCAACGTACTACATTAGTTTCAGCGTTTTTTTCTTTATTTAAATTACGTCAACAGTCGTAAAACATGTCTAACTCCGTCCAGTTTCTGTATTTGTTGGCAGAAACAATGATTAATCTGGAAACAAGTACGGTAAGAACAAAACTACCCACCTAAAGCAAATACAATTACTACTAAAGATTTTATCAACTTCCGTTTTTAGTGAACTGTATTGTAAAATATTTATATACAGGGCCGAGCGGTGATATTTTGGTGCCTGGAGCGGAGCTTACAAGGAGCCTTTATACCAGTGGCGCAGTCAGGCGGCGGGGGGGCGGGGGGGGGGCGACGGACCTGGGACCCTCCCAGAACCAGCAGATTACACGGTGTTGCTCGGGAAGTTGAAGATAAAATTTGTTAACCACAACAGTAGTTAATTTTTAAATTACTTCATTGTAAACAATATTGGCATTTTTTTTTCTTCTTATAAATAAACATTTTTTTAAGATTGCCTACTCTTGATAAAGTGACATAATTATTGTTCAAGTGAAAATACATTTACATGTTATTTTTAGGTTTTCGTAGGCATAATCAAGAAATCCTTATTCTGTCCCATGAGTGTTCGTTCGGTACAAATTGTGGTCAAGCGGCTGATTTAGAGAACTGAACATAAGTAAGAGAAATATTGAGACCAAAAAATAATATTTTTATGTTAACCATTTCAAAATGGCGACCATTTATTTACAAAATAATAATCAACATAAGTTTTACAAAGTTGAACGTAGCAAGCTTTGAAAACAATAAAAAAAGAAAAAAAATATCTGTTAAATAAATTATTATTATTATTATTATATTATTTACTTTACATCGGCCTTTATTTCTGCAACGAGGCTAATCGCCGATGCCAGGGGGCGAGCTCCTACACCTGGATGAAGGGTGAATGATTGTGAAAATGAGAGTAATGTAAACATATTATTCTCGCCCGAATAATATCACCAACGAAGCAGGCTCGAAGCACCGACCGGACAGTCGTACTGGGTTTCCACCAGTACAAACCGCACGACTAAATGCGCTCGGCCACCACGTTGGCTTCTCTTGAATAAACTGTTATAACTAGTTAATATATGAAATAACATGAAATAACTTAAATTTTATTATTTTTTTTTTTTTTGTAAAATAATTGCAAAAAGTAATAGTTTTTTCTTTTTCTAAATAATCGAATGGTTTATTTTAGAGATATATTGTTTCTTTTTTTCTTGTTTTCAAAGCTTGCTACGTCCAACTTTGTAAAACTTATGTTGATTATTATTTTGTAAATAAATGGTCGCCATTTTATGGTCGCCATTTTGAAATGGTTAACATAAAAATATGATTTTTTGTTGTCATTGTAAAGCTAATTTAATGTACTTTTAGTAAAAAAATATAAAATTATCGATTCCCTATGCTAGATCAAAAGTTGACATCATTTCCAGTGAAACCGGAAGTGCCTCAGAATTCTTATAGTAACCTTCAGATGGGCCTTTTTGTCTAGTTTAACTTTTGTTCGGAAGATTTTTTGTATCTTTACAAATAAAGGAGATTTTCGGGGTGCCCCGTTTCAAACAAACACCCTGTATATATATATATATATATATATGTATGTATGTGTGTGTGTGTGTGTGTGTGTGTGTGTGTGTGTGTGTGTGTGTGTGTGTGTGTGTGTGTGTGTGTGTGTGTGTGTGTGTGTGTGTGTGTGTGTGTGTGTGTGTGTGTGTGTGTGTGTGTGTGTGTGTGTGTGTGTGTGTGTGTGTGTGTGTGTGTGTGTGTGTGTGTGTGTGTGTGTGTGTGTGTGTGTGTGTGTGTGTGTGTGTGTGTGTGTGTGTGTGTGTGTGTGTGTGTGTGTGTGTGTGTGTGTGTGTGTGTGTGTGTGTGTGTGTGTGTGTGTGTGTGTGTGTGTGTGTGTGTGTGTGTGTGTGTGTGTGTGTGTGTGTGTGTGTGTGTGTGTGTGTGTGTGTGTGTGTGTGTGTGTGTGTGTGTGTGTGTGTGTGTGTGTGTGTGTGTGTGTGTGTGTGTGTGTGTGTGTGTGTGTGTGTGTGTGTGTGTGTGTGTGTGTGTGTGTGTGTGTGTGTGTGTGTGTGTGTGTGTGTGTGTGTGTGTGTGTGTGTGTGTGTGTGTGTGTGTGTGTGTGTGTGTGTGTGTGTGTGTGTGTGTGTGTGTGTGTGTGTGTGTGTGTGTGTGTGTGTGTGTGTGTGTGTGTGTGTGTGTGTGTGTGTGTGTGTGTGTGTGTGTGTGTGTGTGTGTGTGTGTGTGTGTGTGTGTGTGTGTGTGTGTGTGTGTGTGTGTGTGTGTGTGTGTGTGTGTGTGTGTGTGTGTGTGTGTGTGTGTGTGTGTGTGTGTGTGTGTGTGTCTGTGTGTGTGTGTGTGTGTGTGTGTAGGGGGGGCCGCAGACAATATTGATATAATTTCGGGGGGTCCCATGAAAGAAAAGGTTGAAAAACACTGCCATAAAGAATATTTAACTATAGTAACAATCTTATAAATGTAATACAAAATCTTTACCTATACTAATGTTACGTTATTCAAACATCATAAACATCATCCATCACAGAGATTGGTGTAGTTGTGGAACTGACATTCAAAAATTTGACTTGAAAATCCAAAAAGGATAGGAAAACAGGGAAAAAAATGTTTTTTTTTTTAGCGAAACGTTGTGATATTAAAGTATTCGTTCTGTCCAAAAAAGCTGAGTGAATATTTTTCCTATTTCAATTATAATATATTATAATATATATATTATAATATATTTAGAAACCTAAATAATGGTATTAGGTATTCGAATTAAAATTTATAAAAAAATATTTTAACATAAAATTTGTTTTTGAAGCTCTTAGATTAACAAATGATAAATTATTATTTTAAAAATATCGTTCTTTTTGCCGTGATTACTACAAAGCAAAATTTGTCCTACACACTCAGCCTTCACTTATTAAATACCTGCGAAACCCTGCAATGAGTGAAAATTCACACTTCGCATCAATTTTTTTAATTAATTTTCAGGCCTACTTATTATGATATGTCTATTAATGATTTTAGTTTCTTTTTCGTTTGTGCTGCACAATTTGTTATTAAGCAGATATCATTCGCAAACTCCAAGTTTTCAAGTATTTCGTTGAATCCCCAGTCGATGCCAGTTTTCTTTTTTTTTGTATTCAACTTTCTTCATCACCCAGTCAATCACTAGTAGGAATAGTATAGGCAATCTCGCCGATGACGGGTTCGTAAAAAATCAAATAAATGCATTTATTTCTACGTAGTTGGTCTGAAAACACATAGATGTCACAATATTCGTTACGTATTAATTTTCATAGCTGTGAAAGCTGTGATTAAACGTTAAAACTGTCTATAAAATCTATCCACAACGCATACTAATTTTGAAGCTGTGAACGTAGCTTATAGAATCAGTGGCGTAGCTAGGGTCATCTGCGCCCGGGGACATGACAAAGTCTGCGCTCCTTCCCGGACCGACAGAGTCTGGGGGCTTACCAAGCCCCCAAGAAAATTTTGAAATTTTACGGTTTATATGGTTCATTTTCGAAGCATCTGGTTTTTTAATGAAATAGAATACAGACTAATAATTCTCTATACGATTGTAAACAATTTATTTGAAAATATATATATATATATATATATATATACTCTACTAATTATACATGACTGGAATAGACATAGTCTACACCAAATTGATCCTTCTTGATTTGACTGTCGCAAACTCGTCAATCACGTTGTCAAAATTAATATTCTCAAGTGTTTCTCTTTCGATGCTAAGGAGTGCAAGATCACTCAGACGATCTTGTCCCATTGGAGCACGTAAATAAGACAAAATAAGCTTCAGTTTGCTGAAAGACCGCTCACAGCTTGCAATTGAAACAGCAATTGTTAGAGGTATTTGCAGTGAAATGCGCAGATTCGGAAATACGTCATCTCCATATAAAACAATAAAACCAAGAAGATCCAAAGGAGTTTCCGGCAGAACTTCAGTCCGAGTACTGAGCAGCATTTTGCAGTCTCCGATTTCTGTGCACAATTCGTGACCATTGACGTCAGTGTCGTAGAAATTTCCAAAATCTAAGCAATTTTGACGAAGTGTATCGACATTTTTCTCAGCGAGAAGAGTTTTGACGTCTAGTAAAAATCCAAATTTGGTGTTTAGGTTTTTTAGACGTAAATACCGTATTGATATCTCCTGTTGGAGACTATCAATTACGCTTGTTGGAGTCTATCATAACACGTGCAATTTCTTCTTCTGCAGAAAATCCTGCATCTCTTGCTAATTCTCCAGGCATCCTCCGATGTCGTCTAATCCTTCTGTCAACCTCGATTCCCCAAGTTGTGCATCTTGTTTTTCCATTGTCTACCGCAACCTGGCTCAAATTATCACGAATGTTGACAAGTTCTTGTTCCAGCGATTCAAGATCAGATGCTGCTTCCTTGAAATTCATAGTAGGATAAAAATATTATTTTATAATAAAATGTATATTTTATTCACTAGGTTCAATTACTACTTACGAGAAGAACCTACAAGAAACTTGTAAGAGATGTACAGTTAAAAGTTATAAAATAATGTTATGTCTATACTTTACTAAAAAAAGTCATAAAAATTCATAAATACTGCGACCAAAGTAAGATTAACATACGACAGATATTTTAAATATTTTTAGTAATAATTGTTATTAACTTCATAAAATATTATAATTTGAAGCCAATATTATTAAAAAAAATATTTAATAAAATCTTGACTAAGTATGAAAGGCAAATACAAGTAAAATAAAATATAGTTACCGAAAAATTAGCTAGATTTAAAATATTATTTAAAATAACAAGTTATTGGCTACATTTATATGTAATAACAAATTAATAAGTTAAGTATAAACCAGTGGTGTAATTCTGATGGATCGAAACGACAGTTATCGTTTTTATTTTTTCGTCTTTCAGTATATGAAGAATAATATTTGAAACCGAACTGATCTTTGTTTAAAAAAAAACGACATCAGCAATCATCTATTGTGGATGTGTCATTTATTTATAAGTAGAATGGCGCCCCTTAACGCTCAATGGGGGCGCCAAAAACATGCTTGCCAACTGGTTTGTAATAAAGATATTTGTGAAGCTCCAAAATTCAATCTTGCAAACGTATTTGGGATACATTAGTTAACATCAAAATAAAATTAAATAATTAGTTTTAATACTCATTTTGGCGCCCCCTAACGTGGCGCCCGGGGACATATGTCTCCCTCTGAACCCCTAGCTACGCCACTGTATAGAATGCCAGTGCCCAAAGAAGAACATAAGTTCAGATATAAACATTATTCAATTTAAACATTGTTGTTAACTAAAAATTCTTTAAGCCGTCAAAATTTCTAAGCTTCTTTGTCTAAAGGTGAAAGGTAACACAAATAATTATATTAAAATGTGATAAAAGTTTTTCCAATGCACTTAAAAAAGTTGTGAAAAAGTTAAATGCACATAAAAAGGAGGATTGAAAGTTTAGTTGGTATCAAATAGTGCCGTTAGTGGCGCTAGTGGTAACGATCAAGAGATCAAACAACCATGACTACAAATCTTATTCATTTTTCACCACGATTACCCGGGCCGGCACGGAGAATAATGTTTACCACATTGCCTCTTTATTTCTCGTTTATATGTTGGCACTGCTTTACTACAAACAGACGACTTAATATTTCATTTTTGAACCACGAATCTCAGTCCAATTTTTCATATAAAATTAGTTTTTCGGTTATTTTAAAAACAAAATACTGTGAAATGTACGAGAGTTATCTTTTATGTTTTTACTACCACAAGATGGCAATATTGAAATGTATCATTACTATATTCGTAAAATTTGACATTTGTTATTGTAAAATTAGTGGCAGCTTATAAATTGACCGAGCAGTTTGTAAAGCAAAATAGTTAATCAGGAGTAGATAATAAATACATATATATAGAAATACAATAAAATACCTACAATTATACAAATCAAATGGAGATACAAATAGGCGAGGCAATGAAGCACAAAAATCAGCCCAACTTCCGATTTTTGGCGCAGTAAGATGGATTTACATGCGGTTTGGTGCATTCGACTCGTTAGAGCCTTAGGAAATTTTGTGAACCAACGCGATCAATGCAAAATGAAAAACTGCATTTATGCATTAGAAAAATCCATTGGAAAAGTGCATTTTCCAGAGTTGCAAAATCAAAAATTTATAACTCGGTATAAATTCACTAAAATAAGTCAAATATTGATACTCGGGGATTTCTGGGGTCGCTGAACACGAATATCGGGACGAGAGAAATGTCCGAGGCACCTGAGACATTTGCTATTGCGATATTCGGATTTAGCGACCCCAAAAACCCCCGAGTAACGTGTTTCAACTACTTTTGTATCGAATTCGCATAAAACTCTAGGAGACGATGTACGTAGTGTCCACCCTGGGCACCAGGTACCTCGGACACTTCTCTCGTCCCGATATACGTGTTCAGCGACCCCAAAAACCCCCGAGTATCAAAATTTGACTTATTTTAGTGAATTTATACCGAGTTATAAATTTTTGATTTTGCAACTCTGGAAAATACACTTTTCCAATGCATTTTTCTTATGCACAAATGCAGTTTTTCATTTTGCATTGATCGCGTTGGTTCACAAAACTTCCTGAGGCTCTAACGAGTCGAATGCACCAAACCGCATGTAAATCCATCTTACTGCGCCAAAAATCGGAAGTTCACTGCTTCGTTTCCTCGCCTAAAATAAAATCAGAAATATTAATAAAATTACAAGGTATTAAACATTTTTAACCTAGAATCGCTAGCCAATGAAGATAACCACCGTTTGGCATGTCCAATATAATAAGATTGACTATGTTGATATAAAAGATCTTTTAGTTGTAGTGGAAACGCATTATACAGATTTTGTCCCATTATTGGTAAAGTTGTAGAAGCAATTTTTGATTACAATATTTTACAAAATTTATTAGTTCTGCCTCTTGTACTGTAAACATGATTCGATGGAAGCAATAAGTCTTTCATGAGCAACCTCTCTTTAAAGACAAATTGGGCCAAAGATAATAAAAACAACACAGAGAGATCGAGTACAATATGTACGTTAGATTATTATTACGTTATCATCAGGTTAAATATTGATGATTGATTTACAACTCTTTCCTCACAAGATTCAACTGGTCCAACCACTTAACCAAGAAATAATTCAGCTTCTTTAATATGCAATTGGATTCCAAAGAAAGGCAAACCCCATGCTCTATGCAAATTATGAAATAATAATAAACATATTCCATTAAACAATAAAATGATATTTTACTCCCACTTAATGTAATAAAACATTCATTTAAACGCAATAAAACTAATGAATATTTAAAGGTCAAATGTACATATAAAATTTTCTCTTCAGCAAAAAAACCTGGCCTGAAATGAATCCGTAAAAAAAAACACCTTGATTTCCACCTCTTTCAATACTCAAAATCAATAATTACCATTGCATACGCCAGATGGCAACATGCAACGCTTTTAGATTATTTATCATCGGTGCGCCGTATACACAAGTACAGGCATCCCTCTTCTACCACCGAAACTGTTCTACTCACCACCGTATACAGGGTGAGAGGGATCTGTCGATAAATTATTATATTACACGCAATTTTTGTTCGCAATAATTTCATCAGTCCAGTTTTTACTTTCTAGTTACGATAGGGAAAGTATTTTAATATTAATAGCTATCCAACATCCAAATAGCGTGTAGAACAGAGAAAATAAATTGCCTGTTTCTTGGCTTAGAAAGTATATTAAATACAGTATTATTGAGATGGTAAAATTTTCTTGAATAAAAGTATTTTTATACAAATTTCTTGAACCAGTATCGGTAGCGAATCTGCTTCATATCCAAAGATTTCAGTTATAATTCCGGCTAGGGCATGATTGGTAGCTCATCTTTATTAAAATAAACAAAGTAAAAAGAAAATAGAAAATCGAGACATCTTATATTAATTTCTTATAGCTTCCTAGCTGGTTTGAGTTACCTTCTTTATGCATACATTCTTTTTACTGGCGATGAAAACCATAAAATCTACTTTTAATTTGGAGATTGCTCGAAATAAATCTCTAGATGAACATCCAGACCAACGACGTAAATTTTTAAGCCTCGAAATTCTTCGTTCTTATATACTTACATACTACTCTTGCCCAAGATTATCTGTTGTAGTTCACAGGGCCCTCTTAGACATGCAAGGGCCCTTCAGCACACAGAGTTTGGTGCCCTTTTCGAGAGTAAACAAAAAATGTGAATGAAAACATCAGAATGTACTTTTATTTAGTGACTTTATGGGTTATTATGGTTAGCTTTATACAAATCAAACATAAGTGAAGTGATTACTATTTTAAGAATTGGACTTACGTTAATGATGATGGTTTCTTCCGAGATATTTGTTGTGCTAAATCTTCTATTATGTCCTCAAAGTCTAATTTTTGAAGGTCACTTTCTATGCACATGATTGACAAATTAGTAAGTCGTTCTTGTAACATAACAAGGAATATCCTTGAATTTCGTCATCTAATAAAACAGTTACGTGAAGATGAGGTTAAATTAAAGAATATTTTCGAATGAATAATAACCATTTTGAAATTTGGTGGCTACATGCAGATGAACTGCATACGTCCGTCGTCTGTAACGCTTAAAAATATACCTACAAATCAGATAGCGACGTAGCTAAACAACGAATATAGCATGTACGCTGTGTATAGCGTACGCAGTTATATGTGGTCCCTTATGTTGTTTATAAATGGAATTATTTTTCAACGCATAGCAAACTTAGAGTATACAGCGTGCATTGCGCTCTCTGTGACATCAGCATAAACCCACATTCAAAGGTATCCAGATTGTTATTGTATTCTTAGTTTAAGTCTAAGCTTCTATTTATGATTATTATTATATTAGCCTCCTTATTCGCCTGACTTTATGACTTTTTCCTTTTCCCAAGATTGAAAAATCACCTCAAGGGACATCATTTTGGGACACTCGAAAACATTCAAACGTCCGTAATCGACCAGCTGAAAGCTATTCCAGTATCTGAGTTTCAGCTCTGCTATGAGGATTAGAAGAACCATCTCCAGTGCTGTGTGGCTTCCCAAGGAAGTTATTTTGAGGGAGACAATATTGAATTGTAATTCTATTCGAACAAATATTTTTTTTAAAATCAGGCCGATTACTTTATTTACACGCCTCGTATTTTCTTATGTGTAGCATGTAAAAATTTTATTTTAATATTTTTCTTACACGTATATACATTGAATTATATTTAGACGGCACCGAATTATGTCTTGCCTAGGGGCGCCAAAAATCCTGACGCCAGTCGTGCCAATATTTCCAACTATTGTTTATTCAAATGCCAAGATATTTGTATTGGGAGAATGTGTGCACTGTGTGGTTATTTAAAACTAAATTATTGGTTGCGAAGGTAGATTTTGTTACAAAGACGGCTGCAAATATTGCGCCGACCTGTGCAAGTGATCGTTGACTGAACTTCATCTTTGCGGCACGTCGTGCAAGTGGACATTAACTGTACTTCATTAATCATTTTGTATTGTGTAATGAGCGAATACGGAGCCTCAGCATTCTTCAATTATTTCTATCTTCCCATTCTTTATCTTACAGCCATGATCATCTTGCTCTACCTATCTTGCTTCATACTAGTGGTCTCCAGTCTGTCACTCTATCCATCTTCCTTCATATGCTCTCCTAACATGTCGGTACCAGATGAGTATCTTTTCTTCTATGTGTGATAAAATCTTTTCTACATCCATTCTTCTTTTTATTTCTTCATTTCTGATCCTATTTATTTTTGTGACCCTACATCTTTCCTAGTATTCCATTTGCGTAGCTGTGATTTTATTTTGAATCCTCTTATTCATAACCCAGTTCTCTACTCCATATGTCATAATGCTTTGGACTATAGTTTTGTGTATCGTAGTTTTTGTCATTTTTGTGAGTTTTCTGTTCCAGAGAACTGGGTTTAGTTGCTCAATGTACCCAACAAACATTCAACTAACGGCCGAATGCCGGCAAACTGCTTTTACTGCTGGTAAATTGCTGGCACCAAAAGTAAGTGTAACGCCAGTATTAATAATATACTTCACATTTGTATTTCACACTCCGCCTATACGAAGTACTTTACCAGCATTTTATAAGCACTCCTTATTTGTATTAATCCAAGCAAACATTTTTATACGGGCCAGTCTCTTCTTCACTCATACTTTTTACTTAAAACTAAACTTTTTTTGAATGTAATAATTTCAAAAGTCTGATTGTTCTTAGTCATAAAACGTCCTAACCGCGTGGCCTTCGAGGGCCAGTACAAGTTGATACGTGTTGGTGGACAGTTTGTCAAGATGTGTATTTAAATAGTTATTGTTTTGTGAACATTATACAGTTTTTTATTGTGATTTGTGTGTGTTTTGTTAGATTTAAGGACGTAGTTTACACAAACTGTTTCATGTTAAATGGTTTAATTTTTAGTTTAGTTAAATCATAGTTTTTTTCATGTAATAAAATTTTCAATTATTATTAAATCTGTTACAAGATTATAAATATGTCATTTAAAAAATATAATTTGTCATATTTTATTTTGAATAGTAACATCTTAAATATTTTGCAAATATAATACTAACCTAAAATAATACATACTTAATCCAAAACTGTAAAGCTTTTTTTACAATATAACCAAGTTTCTAAAATCAGTAATATACTATAAAAATCACCAAAATAACCAGATCTAGTTTGTTCTTACAAAAGTGAACAGCTTATAGCATTAATGCTTATAAAATTTGATTATTGAATTTATTTCAACAAGTATGATTTCTTTAGGTTGGCACTCTTCAAGTCAGGGGGAAAAGATGTGGTAGATAATACAAGCCGAATATTGGCGAAAATTATTAGTCACCACTTATCTTTAGGATGCAATTTTTTGGCCGAAATGGCAGAAAACCATTTTCTTAAAATTCTTCATTAAATTAATAAATTAAATTAACTAATTCCTGTTATTCCTGAAATTATATTTATTTAATATTTATAAATAAATCAATAAATTATAAATGTTAATACAATTTACAATCGGCCAGTTTTACCATCGTTGAATAAATTTATTTAACAACTTAAGTTAACAATATCGCATCATTCTATTGACAGCAATGTTAATTTCTTCATTAATAGTTTAAAACCGATGCGACATTGTCAACTTTATTTGTTAAATAAATTTATTCAACGATGGTGAAAATGGCCAAATGAGTATTTATTTTGCACCTAACCATTAAGTTATTTTAATACTGGGTAACTACACATATGTTACATTTGAAACACTAAAGAGTGGGTATAATATCAGCACTGGTTCGTCAGAAATAAATATTGCAACTAATGCGATTATTTTGCACTTTAACGTTGCTGGGCCAGCAACTGATACATCAATGGGCCAGCTAACGGCCACGGGGACACCGGGGTACTGGCCCAGTGCGAAATGCCAGCACTGGCCCATTACTTTCAATGCACTTTACCGTTGCTGAGCCGGCAACTGATACATTAATGGGCCAATAACGGCCACGGGGACACCGGGGTACTGGCCCAGTACGAAATGCTAGCACTGGTCCATTACTTTCAATGCCGGGGAGTATGTGCTTTACCAGTACTGGCCCGTATAAAAATGTTTGCTGGGTATGTTCTTGTTTGTTCCAGTCGGCTATTTATTTCTTGTTCCGTGGATCGAGAGTCATTCTCTGCTACCTCGTCAAAAAATATTCTAATTTAAATAATTAAATATAAAATTAAATATTGTAATTAAAATATTGGCTAAAGAGCACATCACCTTTCTAAGCCTTATTTTTAATGAGTAGACTTCGCCATTGGTAAATTTAGTAACTAAATAGTAATGGAAATTTTTGAGCAATTGCAATACTTCCCTTGACTAAAATTTAGATAAAACAATTAAGTTATTTATTAAAAAAATGTATATTAAACTCAAAAACCTGCAATTTTACTGGGTACCATTTAATAAACCAGACAACAAGATTTTGACGTCAATCAAGTTATATTAGGTCTTAGTTTCCCTCCGCAAAATCCAAATATTTAAATCAGAAAATTAATAAAAGTGCAAGAATCATTTGTTCTGACTTAATTCAACTTAACCAACCCCTAAGATTTTTAAATAAAATGTCCATTACAGGAATTACAATAATTATTCCATACTTTTCCAACACCCTGTACAGCATCCCTCTTCTGCCACCAAACTGTTCTACGCTGTACGATATATTAATGGATATACGCGTCGACTGATGAGAATAGCAGTGTACAGGGCCTGTGCCAGACGGAGAGCGAGACACTGAGGAGAGTGAGAGAGACGAGATGTGGCTGAGAGGGTTGCCATGGCAACCACTAGACAGGCCAGCCATCAGTCGATAGTGGTCGAGGCCACCTTTGCGAAATGTTTTTACACAAAATTATTAAGCGTTTTGTACTATTGTTTTATAGATAATTAATTTATTCAGTGTTTAACTTGATGAACCAAGGGATTGTATCATGGGATCTAGTACCTTCCATGTTCTTTACTCGTTTTTGTCTGCACGATTTCTAATATGATCTCAGCTCAGCTTTTGATTCCGTTAACAAACATAGCCACATATTTAGCCACGATTGTAACAAAAATATGCATCCTTCTTTAATATGCTGTTAAATATTATTTAAGATAACTAGATGGGAAAAGTTTCGTGCCATGTGTTGCATTTTTAAAGCAACCAACAGTTAACAAAGACGAACGGTTAACCTATATATATGTGGAAAGGTGTGCGGAAAAAAGCTCTCGCTCTTTTAACTGCCAGTTGGTCAACCCTCTCGGAAATATTCAGTTCTTTAACAAGACTACTTTCAATACTCATTATTGGCGCGACAGCCCGAGTTGAACTTAGGCCTCCTCTTACCAGCTTTCATGACCACATTTTCAATATGTGTATATTCAGGTGTAATATGGTCAGTACTAGAGATGGGTCGTTCATGAACGAACCGGCTCACTGAGCCGACTGAGTACACTGACCGAAGTGACACGGTTCACCAAAATTGAAATGAGCCGGCTCACGGCTCACTGTGTAGTTTCAAGTTTCAAGGATACGATTGGTTGGGCGATTGTGAGCAGTGACCGGAGTGATCCAGATCTGGATAGATGTCATGTTGAACTTCGGGAGAACTCGGCTTGTAATGTGTTATCATAAAGTGTATTATTAATTGTCATCAATTTGTAGGGCAGTTTATTTGAAACTAATAGGCTTAGTCTGTATTTTCTTACAACCATACTATACAAAAATATTGACCAAATCCCAGATGTCCGATTTATAAGGGCAATAAACATCGTCATAAACTTAACACATCTGGTTTAAAATACAGTAGCTACATAAAGTGAATTGTTTGTTTCAAAAATGTTAGATAAGAACCGGGGCTAAGCGACGTTCTACCTACGAGCGAACGACCGACAACTGAGCGGGTCTAAGCGACGTTCTACCTACGAGCGAACGACCGACAACTGACCGGATCTAAGGAAGAGCCGGCTCTAAGCGACGTCTACCTACGAGCGAACGACCGACAACTGACCGGGTCTAAGGAAGAGTCGGTTCTAAGCGATATCTACCTACGAGCGAACGACCGACAACTGACCGGGTCTAAGCAAGAGCCGGCTCTAAGCGACGTTCTACCTACGAACGAACGACTGACTGACCTGTGTCTCGGGATCATGTTTACAGTTCATATATTGTAAGAACCGGCTCTAAGCGACGTTCTACCTACGAACTAACGACCGACCTGTGACTCGAAAACATGTTTACTTAACCGGATCACTGAGCCGGATCAATGAACCGGCTCAACAAACCGGGTTAACAGAAATTAGGTGTTTTCGATTAAGAAATGTCATAATTCAAGAAAAACAAAACGTTGTCAACGAACCTTTGGTTGCGAGAGATATAATTATATTTCCACCCTTACATATCAAGTTTGGGCTTATGTAGCAATTTTTGAAGGCTTTAAATCGAGTTGGACTTTGTGTAGGCTACTTGATACGTAAATTTCCTGGGATTAACTCTGAAAAATTGAAAGCCAGAATATCGGATGGTCCTCAGATAAGGCAACCTACTGAAGACTCACAATCCAATCCAACCGCATCAGTGAACGAGATTGACTAATTCTTGGTGTTCATTTATTCAAGTTGTACAAAACTTATATAAAATATGCTTTCCAACTTTAATATTCTCGGTTGTATTATGACCACTTACCAGAAAACCTAGGTGATTTTAGTGAAGAACCGGGGGAAAGATTCCATTAGGACATAAAACTATGGAAGATAGATATCAAGGAAGATAAGATAGCCACATAATGGCCTACTACTGTTGGAGTCTTCAGAAAGACTGTTCTGGTAAACTCCATGCTAGAAAGTCATACAAAAGAACATTTTTAAGTGATAAGTGATGAATGTATATTTATCTACTTTGTGAAATAAATACCTTACTTTGTCTCTTTTGTGTTTGTAACTGGCAGTTGGAGCAAATAGTAACAGTAATAATTTTTACATTTTATTAATTTACAAAAACATAGGGACAATAACAATCTTATTAAAACAATTTTTTTGCACAAACTATTGTTAACATGCAATAAGCTTTTGGAGAAAGATTTAAAGAGTTTAGAAAATATAAAGCTACACTAGCTTTTTTGACAAAAACAAATGAAGCAGATATGCAGCAATTATATACATTTATCACCATTCCCATTGATTAATCAGGTACAATTTGAACTTCAATTATTGGATTTGAAATGCAAAGATTTGTGGAATAATATATTCTTAAAATTTAATTCTGAACTGGAAAGTTTAGAAAGAGAAAAGTGCATTTTATCTTCCCAGTGTCTTCAAAATGTAGATAAAATTGTTTTCGAAGCTTGGAACCATCTTCCAAAATCGGCCAATCATTTAAAAAATTATGCTTTTGGACTACTGACAATTTTCGGATCCATATATATATATATATTACTGTGAGCAGGTCTTTCAGTTCTTTTCACATATAAAATTAATAAAGAGCCAGTTAAGAAGTAATCTTACTGACCTGAAACTTGAGTGCTGCCTTAAGTTAAAGATACTGAATATTCACCAAATATTGAAGTCATATCGAACACTATGCAGGAGCAATCGTCCCATTAAAAAAATATATTATATTGTAATATACTGGCAAGTGCAATAGGTATAACAAACTAAATGTATAAATAAATATTAATTTATTGTAATACTTGATTATTTTAAAACAAATAAACAATTTTTACGTTTTTATTTTTTTCTTAAATATATCATATATTTTTTAGCGGTTCTTTCATGTTATTGTTTTTATTTTCAATATAGATTTGGCTCTTTGTCACCGAAAGGTTGCCGACCCCTAACCTAGGTGAAAGGGCTGGAGCTAGATATATTTTTACTGTAAAATAAAACTTTTTTCGTTGGATTATGGATCAAATTTTATATATCCCAAAAAAATATTTATTTTTAAATCGGCAAAAATCAATCAACTTTACTTCCTTATTTCAAAAACAATATTGTCTTGCAGAGGAACATTTAGGTTATTCAGTTAGCTAACTGCATATTTTTTCTATCGAAGAAAATCTGTTTGGAAACCTTAAGATTCTATCTCACCTCGTTTGTCGTTTCCCATTTTCACATTCTCTATATAAAATCTATAAGTACATCGTTCAGTTCTTAACCCATGTTCTTCGAAGGGGCGTTAAAGTTGATAACTCCAAGTAGAAGTTTAGAAGTTATGCTTAGTTTAGTCAAATACTACGTTATGTGCATCCAGGGACATCTGATGACTAATTTAACAGTTAAACTGAGGTTGATTGTGGCAAATATTGTCAGCAGACAAACCCAACAACGCTCACTACTACCCCCAGGGAAACAATAACTTCACATTTACTATATGTTCAACAAAAACTGACTGACACTTCATGGGACAACTTGAATTTTACTTCGCGAGGATTCCGAGTCATAAATTAACTTCATTTGTAATACCTGTCAAGTAATGATACGTGTTACAATATTTTCTATTTGCAAGTTTTAAGGTTCTAGTTATTCCCTAGTTTCTCTCAGATATCTTTTAGTTTATCAGACAAATGGGGGAGAAAAATATTATAAATTGAATTAACATAGGGTAGGCGATTCCAATGTATAAGGGGATGCTGCTATCGCGAGATGTTAGTATTAAAGACAATGAATCTGTTGATGTAGCTGCAAAAGCCGCCTGCCACAGACTTATGATTGATGTAAGTTTCATATCTTCAGATGACGCATAATCATCTGAAACACTCGTTGGCTCAGAGATGGGCAAATTACTTACAAAAAGTAATTAATTACAATTACTAATTACTCTGACAAAAAAGTAATTAAAATACTTTTGAAATAATTACTGCTAGGAAAAACGTAATTCAATTACCAATTACAATTGTAATTGTAGTAAGTAATTTTAAAGACTTTTCCAATTACTTTATTTTAAAAAAAATACATTAATATATAAATTAAAAAATTGATGTGAAGTGTGAATTTTCACACATTTCAGGGTTTTGCAGGTATTTAGTAAGTGAATGATGATTATTTTGGATGCGAAAACAAATTTTATATTAAAATATTTTTTTTGTTAATTTTAATTCGAACGCCTAATACCATTATTTAGGTTTCTAAATATGTGCAGTATTTTTGTTATATAGCAAGGTTCATTAAAAATTTTAAAAATTGCGCCTATGGCTTACATTGCTTGTTATAAGTTCCGCCCCTCTGATTTCGTGTACATTGAAACAGAATTAAATTATAATTTAAACAATTTCCACTGGCTATTAAATTTACGCTTTTAAAAATTAAATGCAACATTTGCCAAAATATAATTAGAATTTTGAAAAAATAATTTAAACAATATAGAAATTAAAAATATATATATATATATATATATATATAGTCTCTTCTCCAGGGTTCGATCCCTATCGGATCGGGTTACATGGGTGAAACGTCAGGTATTTATTAACTGTGTGATGATTATTTGGGATGCCAAAACAAATTTTATGTCAAAATATTTTTTTATGAATTTTAATTCGAAGGCCTAATACCATTATTTAAGTTTCTAAATATGTGCAGTATTTTTTTTTTTTTTTTATATAGCAAGGTTCATTAAGATTTTGAAAATTGCGCCTATGGCTTCCATTGGTTGCTTAAATCATAAGCCTCGCCCTCTGATACCTTCAAATATAGAATTAAATTATAATTTCAACACTTACCACTGGTTATTAAATTAACGCTTTTAAAAATTAAATGCAACATTTTCCAAAATATAACTAGAATTTTGACAAAATAATTTAAACAAAATAAAAATGCAAAAAAAAAATAAATAAAAAATAAAAATTCACGAGATTCGAACACAGTTTCTTACAGGAGTTTCAACTCACTAAGCGAGAACGCTACTACTGTGCTATACAGGATCACTCGTATAATACGTTAAATAGCGGATTAAATATATTAGATATTTTACTTAAAAACACAAAAAATGCGTTATTTTCCGAAAACATAATCTGATCAAAAATTCCTGTTGTACTATTCCGGTTGACACCAATGTACATTACTGAGAATTTTTTCAGATTTTTAGTTTAAACCATCTGGGCTACAGGTGTATAAAATTTTGATCGTTAATTCACGTACCAAGGGCTTTCATTTGATACCCCACACAGAAAAAAATATATTTTTTTTCGATGAGCATATATTTGTTTATATTTTTAGGGGGGTATGTTTTTTAGATGTTTTAGTATTTTTCCTATGTGCGAGTCAAAGAGTTGTATAAGCATGCCAAATTTCAACTCTCTAGGTTTAGCCGTTTGGCTACAATTATTACCGAACAGACAGACAGACATACAGACAGACAGACAGACAGACAGACAGACAGACAGACAGACAGACGACAAAATGACGGTATAAGGGTTTTTTGGTCATACCTACAAAATCCTAAAAACAGATTATTATAATGTTAAATAAAAGATATAATTAAATAACATTTCTATTTCTCATTTTTAACAAGGATTAACAAATACAATTAAAACATTGTTAATTTATATTTTTATTTCCTTTTAATACCACCAATTGCTCAAACATTTAGCCAGCGTAATTTTATTGTTTGTGTGACAGCTGCTGCTATTATAGCATCCTTAAGTGGGGAACAGAATGCAACGAGTTCTACGGCGCGTTGACGGCATTTGGACGGCGCTATCTGTCAGAGGAAAGTTAAAATCAAGCTGTCGTACGCAAGTGCACAGAATGAACAACGTCCTAACGGCGTTCTAACGCGGTTGATACTGAATGTTCGTCAACTTCCAACTTTTGACGCCGTTGAACGTTGACTAGAACACCTAACCTCAGTTTTTACTGGATGGTAAAGTGTTTGTATGTATAAATAACTTGCTTACAACATAACTAACATCACACACAAGTCTTCATCATCCATTATAATTTTAATAAAAGAAAGCACACCTATAAACACAGATATAGGTTGTCACTTGTTACTTTGACAGCGTTAAAAATTATTGCATTCTGTGCAGGCGAAAATTCAACGCCGTTCTCAACGGCGCTGTGCATTCTGTTCCAGGCTTTAAGCTTGGAACAGAATGCACTGCGCGCTACGCCGTCAGCGCGCCGTCATTTGCGACGGCGTTGCTTTAGCGGCGTTGAGAACGGCGTTAAATTTCGTACCATTTATCTCTGGTACGAAAAATTCCAGTCCGGAGATTTTGATTTAAAAAATGGATCCCATAGCAGAAGACCATCTGGTGTTGATGAAGACATGTTATGAAGTAAATTATTGGCAAAAATCCGCGCTAAACTAGATGAGTGTTCAAGACTAAATGTGAATGAAACGACGTCATTTGAAATTTGAAATACATGGCGTAGTTTCAAACTACCATATTATATTACACCAGGATCATGCCCGTCCACATGTTGAGATGAATACGCAACAAAAATTACATAAATTTGTATGGGATATTTCGACACAACTACCATACTCCCCGAATATAGCGCTTATTGAATATTGCTTAATTCGGTCATTGCAAGCTTTTCTTATCCACAAATAATTTAAATAATGTTGATGAACTTAAGGGTCCTTTTTGCCTCTAAAACTGTCAGTTTTTAAAGTGAAGAATTTTTAAAGTTATTGACAGGTGGCAGCAAGTTGTGAACAAGAATGGCAACTTCACTACTAACTAAATAAAATAATAAACTAAATAATATGTTTTACGGGCACAGCGTTTTATTAATGAAATTCCAATATTTCCATTACTTTCGCACCAACTCAATTATTCAATTAAATGTCCATGAAATCTTAAGTGATCTAGAATATTCTCCAATTATCAGTTGGTCGGTAACTTTTGTACGATAACCTGGATAACGACAGAGCTTGGTGGTATACTTTATGACGTATTCGATTCAAAACGACTCCCCCAACGATCATCTCAAGCACTCCATATATCTTCCCGAGCACTCTGTATAAAAGGATTCTCTTTTTAACTTTCCAGTAAAATACTATTTATTATTTATATAGAATATAAATAATAACTGAAATATTTAAAAGTCTCACTTCATTTTATTCACCTCATTCATTTTAGAGTATAAAAAAGGGAATTTTTATATAAATTGCTATTTAAAAATAACACTTACATTAGTTACTTTTTAAGATTGTTATTAATAGGGTGACCATTCGTCCCGGTTTTCCGGGATTGTCCCGGTTTTATGTAAATTATCCCGGTGTATTTATCCCGGCGGAAAAATATTTTCGGGACGGTCGATTGTCCCGGTTTTTACATAATTCTGCATTTGTAACAATTTTATGAACACATTTTAACAAAAAAATTGATGTGAAGTGTGAATTTTCACACATTTCAGGGTTTCGCAGGTATTTATTAACTGTGTGGGATTATTTGGGATGCCAAAACAAATTTTATGTCAAAATATATTTTTATGAATTTTAATTCGAATGCCTAATACCATTATTTAAGTTTCTAAATATGTGCAGTATTTTTTTTAAATAGCAAGGTTCATTAAGATTTTGAAAATTGCGCCTATGGCTTCCATTGGTTGCTTAAATCATAAGCCTCGCCCTCTGATACCTTCAAATATAGAATTAAATTATAATTTCAACACTTCCCACTGGTTATTAAATTTACGCTTTTAAAAATTAAATGCAACATTTACCAAAATATAACTAGAATTTTGACAAAATAATTTAAACAAAATAAAAATGCAAAAAAAACTGAAAAAATTAAAATTGACGGGATTCGAACACAGTTTCTTACAGTAATTTCAACTCACTAAGCGAGAACGCTACCACTGTGCTATACAGAATCACTCGTTTACTATAGCGGATAAAATATATTACATATTTTACTTAAAAACACAAAAAATGCGTTATTTTCCGAAAAAATAATCTGATCAAAAATTCCTGTTGTACTATTCCGGTTCACACCAATGTACATTACTGAGAATTTTTTCAGATTTTTAGTTTAAACCATCTGGGCTACAGGGTGTGGGACAAAATTTTTTTTGCACAATTTTGGCTAAAATCGCCTCAAAATAATTTATTTTGCAAAAATACAATTTTGATCGTTAATCCACGTACCAAGGGCTTTAATTTGATACCCTACACAGAATTGTAAAAAAATATATTTTTTTTTGATGAGCATATATTTGTTTATATTTTTAGGGGGATATGTTTTTTAGATGTTTTAGTATTTTTCCTATGTGCGGGTCAAAGAGTTGTATAAGCGTGCCAAATTTAAACTCTCTAGGTTTAGCCGTTTGGCTACAATTTTTACCGAACAGACAGACAGACAGACAGACAGACAGACAGACAGACGACAAAATGACGGTATAAGGGTTTTTTGGTCATACCTACAAAACCCTAAAAAGAAATATTACAACAAGTCAGCTCAACCAAAAAATATCAATAATAAGACATTTAAATGAAAGTGCTTCTGATGACAATTCTATTCATTTACATTGCTTATATTTATATTTAAGATTATTTAAGATATTAATATCGAATTATATTCACTAGAAAAAGGCAGTTTTTTTTTTTATATTCTTGTTTTGTAAGTGATCATGATGTGATTGACATTTCATTTAATAAATGACACTGAAATTAAAATAGGATGGAGCCAAATTTTTATCGTTTTTTTGAATAGTAACCTTGGAAACCAGACCAAAACTTAACCCTGTTATTTTAATTTTATATTCATTCCGTTTTTTACTGATCGCCAACATATATAAGGGAGGTATTGTGATCATACCGATTTTGACAGTTCGAGATTTCGATGGATCTCCACGAAATGAGGTCCCTGCATAACGTTTTGACTATTTTTAGCATTCTGTCTGTCCGTCCGTCCGTCTGTCTGTCTGTCGATCGAATAACTTAAATCTGAGGATGCTACTAATTTCGTAATCACCATTTTCGTCATCAGTCATATTTATTCCAAATTAGCTAATTTTACTTTACAGTTTACTGACAGTTCAAATTTGTTGAGTAGTGATTATTATTTACTTCTTATACATCTACCATTTAAATATGTACTTTGTACTGTATTACTGGATTTTATGTTTATAAATTACTATTTTACTTTGATTTTATGTTTATAATGATTGCTAATAAATGTTTATAATAAATAAATAAGTAAGATTCAAACCAGATTATCGCAAATTATTAGATTCAATTTTTACCGACCGTCAACATATATAAGGGAGGTATTATGATTATACCGATTTTGACATTTCGAGATTTCGATTAATTGAGGTCCCTATATAACGTTTTGACTATTTTTAGCATGATGTTGGTCTGTCTGTCTGTCTGTCTGTCTGTCTGTCTGTGTGTCTGTCTGTCTGTCTGTCTGTCTATCTGTCTATCTGTCTGTCGGTCCGTGTACACGTGCAGAGCAAATACGGCTAAAAGGATTTTTATGAAACTGCATACTTAAGCTTTTGACATCAATGGCACGAGTTGATCAACTTTTGGTAAAAATCGTTTGACTAGAAATGGGAGTTTATTCGTGTCGATTTTAAGATTTTTGCGAATATTTAGCAACAGAAAAATATTTCGAAAAAATTTATTTGCAAAAGTTGCTACAAATGCAATAACTAATAACTTTTATTTGGGACGTTATTTTCTAAGTATCTATTTTTTCATACTTATATGTAACGTTTCCATGGTCACGATAAATAATATCTCTGTTAGAAAATATTAGGCCAAGTTATTTCTGCTGCTGGAATGTATTTTATACAAGAACTTTGTGATGGCGGTCGGTTCTGTGGTGGCCACAGCTGATTTTTTACTCTGTCCCGGTTTCCCTTCACTGAAATCTGGTCACCCTAGTTATTAATGGATCATACAGTCCATGGTTTTGGCTTTCAACCTTTTTTTAATCGTGAAACCATAAACAGTGGTCCGATTACTTACTTTTTACATATCACAAAAAAATAGAATTACGAATAGGAAAAACCACAGGACCACAGATAAAAAAATAAATAAATAAACAATAAATAATCAAAAAATAAGAACAATACACAAAAAATAAATAAAGATATCTCCATGAATATGGTGTGACCGAGACAGCAGTATTTCTGCAGAAGAAATCAGAAAATTTGCAAATGAACTTGCAGAGACCTGATAGGGGATGAATAACTTTCGATAACCGTGGATTTTATTTTTTTTTGCAGCTCAACCTTCTTGATATCCTGTAAATCCCGTTTGTTCCGAAAAACTCTGGTCATTAAATTTTTTTCTTGCTCACACATCTAGTTTTCAAGAAAAATCGTGTTTCCTCTAACTGTTTACATCCTATATACACATGAATTAATTGCACTGTAAACTCTGTTTGCGCGGCAAGTTTGAAAAATATCCGCATTTCATACTTGTAGACCTGGTAGGTTGTATAATTATTCCAGAAAGTGTTAATTATTGTCTTTAACACTTCTCCATAATATGATATAGGTATTGAAATTATTGTAGAAACAAAAAGACATCCTTACGACAAATTTCCATGCGAACGATTTTTTAATAGTCCAATAACGTCAGGAAATAAAGTAGTTTTCATTGTGGATGTAAAATAAAGTCATATTTCAAACAATGCGTTTCGAATGACTATTGAAACATTGTATCCGTTTTAAATCGCTCCCTTAAATGGCAGCCATAATATTTACAATCATTTCTCTTAAACAGCACTTACTAACAGTGTTTTAGACTGCAAACTATCTCTAGAACAATGGAACGGACTCGGTAGAATTGTTAAATTGGCACAATTTCCTTCAGCACATTTCAAAACGAATCCCTTTCTCTTAGACTTCGTTCTAACTTTATAAACACAATTCTCTTTGATAAAGCTCAAAATAAGAGTTATCAATCATAAAACAGCCAGATTTTTTATACGAAATATTTTGGTTTTCTTTTTTGATGCTTAGCGTAACAAGTGTTTTTAGTTGTTAAAATAAAAATGTTCTTTCTCTTCTACGCCATTTATTTTAAGAAATAGACGAACAACAAGTATTTTGGTATTGTAGGTATAACCATTAAAAAACCCTTATAACTTCACTCATGTATCTGTCTGTCTGTCTGTCTGTACGGTACAAATTACAGACATAAGTTGAAATTTGGCATGCTTGTGCAACTCTTTGACCAACATATAGAAAAAATTCTGAGAGTTCAAAAAATCATATCCCGAAATAAATTAAAGAAATATGTATTAAAAAAATTTATATTTTTTTTAAATTTTGAGTGGCGTACCAAATGAAACCTCTTAATATGTCGATTAACAGGCAAATTTTAATTTTTGAAAAATCATTTTTTTATGTGACTTTTGCCAAAAATATTTTAAAAAACTTTTGTCCACCATCCTATCTCTCAGAGAAGTGATCAAAAATATGAAAAAAATCTTGTACATGGATGGGAACCGGAATAGTTCAACAAGAATTTATATAATTTTTTGTTATAATTTTGAGTGGCGCCAATCAAATGAAAACCTCTTAATATGTGGATTAACAGGCAAATTTGAATTTTTGATTTTTTTTTAATGGGATTTTCTCTAAAAATATTTAAAAACTTTTGTCCCCCTCCCTATCCTCCAAAGAAGTAGAATCTGAAAAAAAATCTCTATAATGTACATTGATGGGAACCGGCATAGTTCAACAGGAATTTTTGATCAAATTAGTTATTCGATTTTTTTGTCTCGTTGAAAAAAATTATTAGGTTTTTAAAATGTATTGTGTGATATCAAAAGAAAGCACTTAAGACGAAGTTATTCAGACGTAGATTATGGAACGGAACGCAGTTTTAAATTATTCTTTTTTTTTATTTAACACGATTTTTTTCAAAAATGTATTAGAAATATTAGTGTACCGCACACTTTGTGGGGAGCTACGATATATAAAATATGAAATGTCACGGTTGGCTGATTTATTTATTTCATTTGTACTTACTCTGTACATCCCTCACATTATGGGTTCCAAGACCTGCGAGCGGATCAAGTCTGGACCACCCCCTATTAGTCCGCTAGCTGGTTGCTATGATTCTTGGAAGGATTTAAAGGTTGTTCAATTAAACTCAATATTTTAACTAGCCTACTTTAATTACGATTACGGTTTAAATATTTACACTTATTACAATAGACTTACAATTACGTCGATACAGCTAAATCCAAATGAGACACACATTCGCACACACTAGACACACTTTACACCAAACACTAATTTAACCACTACATGTTTCTAAATATTGTCTCTCCACTTTTTAGCTGGTCACTACACTAACGTTCATACGGAATTACATTGTTACTTTATTTCGACTCGAATGTCTAAAACTCTCACTCTAAATGTCTCTAACACTCTAAATGTCTCTAACTCATGGCTCTTAAAAACCAACTCCAAAACATGGTCTTAACCATA
The DNA here is from genome assembly GCA_963971575.1 of Liopterus haemorrhoidalis. Classification (NCBI taxonomy): domain Eukaryota; kingdom Metazoa; phylum Arthropoda; class Insecta; order Coleoptera; family Dytiscidae; genus Liopterus; species Liopterus haemorrhoidalis. The sequence continues at coordinate 9,740,836 of OZ020617.1, forward strand.
CGACGGGTCAAAATTCTCTACTGTTAACATCTTAACGTTATGATGGTTTAACATCAACTCCCCTTAAAATATGATTGCTCTAAAATGCTTATATCGCCTAACTGTTAAATGTCATTTCACACCTCTTGATTATCTGTCTTATACTATCTTAAATTCATAATTTATTGGTGATAACTCAGATAAATATCCCATTAGAAAATAGCCGAATCATAATATTTATACCTCAGACCAAAATTAATTATTATTTATGTGCTTATGGTTGACGTATATTTTTAACACAATAATTTACGATTCACTTTTCATGTTACATTGACAAAAGTGTCAAGTTGCAATAATAAACAATCTACCGTTATCTTAAATGCCCTTTCTAAGCAATAGATTATTTTTGTATCGTTTAACAGATTAAATATTTTACTCTAATTGAATGATTATAATGAATTTATTTATGAAATTTTATTTATGAAATAATACCAAAATTACCTCCCTTACAACTTTAACGCAAAGGGGTTAAACTAAAATTTGAAAAAATCTAAGTAATGTGCAATGATCTAAACCGGAAACGTACGAGAGGAATTTTTAATCAGATTTTTTTTTTTTGGAAAATATTGCAGTTTTTGTGTTTTTGACAAAATAAATAATTTTTTTAATTCATGTCTAAATTATGGCTAATAATGTTATGGATTGTTTGTATTTATGGCTAAGGTGTGCATGTTTTTTTTTAAATAAAAAATACAATAAAAAAAAAAAACTAACAGCAGAGAATCGAGTTCATGTGTGTAGACTGTAGTGTGTAGTATGCAGTAAGCTCCGCCTACTATGATACGTCATGATTCAGTAAATTTTTTGAATTACTTTAGTTTTTCCTGTTGAAGGTGTCTAAGAATAAATCATTTATAGCAGTGTTCTTCAACCTTTTTGTCCCCGCGGACCTGTGAAAATAGGATAAATATTTCGCGGACCGACTGAAAACTAAGACAAATAAAAACCAATATAGATAGTATTTTATTATTATATAGGTATATGTTATACAGTTATATAATTACAATTTTTAGTGCGACATCTGCTGCTAAAAAATGACTAATAATTTGATAGCTTTATAACTCAAAGATGGATATTCTTTTTCTAGCGATTTCCAAAATTGAGACAATGATTGAATTGTATGTCTGGACATCAGAGTGACATCAGAAGACTACTCGATCAGCTTTTCTTTTTCACGAGGATCAAGTGCACATGACTTTATATCTTTCAAGAATGGATTATTAATCCAGAGGTTACCATTACGAGGTTCCTCATTTTCAGGGAAATAATTATTAAAATTTTCAGCTAATGCTCTTAAATGTTGACTTATTGTTGAATATGACTTTCTGGTTGACATCAGCAGCAATCAAAAATTCTTCCAAAAGTGAAAACATTTCTACATCTTCCTCTTATAAGCGACTATTCCAAAGAGCTAGCTTCTTCAGAAGTATAAAAAATAGCCACGAGAGGCGTTGTATTGTTGCTAGTAAATATTAAATAAATCATGGTTCGAACCAAAGTTAGCTTCTGAGTCGATTAAAAAAATATGCTATATACTCGTGAATCTACATGATTCGGTTGAAATATTTCGCGGACTGGCAGAAATTTTCTGCGGACCACGGGTTTATAAACACTTATTTATAGTACTGAAATACTTATAACACATTGTTATTTACAAGGCCGAGGCGTAGCCGAGGACTTTAAACAGATAAGGACGAAAAAGATCTTTTTGGCCAAGGTGCACATTATATTTTTTGGGGGACCAAAAGAAATTTTTATTAGAAAAGTTATATTTATTTACTTACATTGGATAATTTATGATTACTGAACAATTACTGCAATTATAAATGTTCGACTGTCAATAGACCATATTAGTAACTACGTCACAAAATGAGATTCAGTGCTGCCGTCTCGCGGTTGGATTCCTTTTATTTGAATTTAGCATGTTGTTTTTTTGTTAAATTGTATTTTGGAAATATAAATTAAGTTTTCAAAGTAAGAGAGTGCTTCACATCGAAACTACAAGTCAGTATTTATTTATTAAAATTCTTATTTTATGCATTATAATTTAATATGTCATTATTTTTGCAGAACAATATTATTTTGCAGGTTAATTTTGAAACATTTACGTTAATAATCGTTATTATGGCAAGTAACATAGCAATAATTGTGTGTACCATATCTAAATGGTTTAAAGGAATAATATGTTGTTTTTAATTTTCCATTATTGTTTTTCATTTTCATCTGTCAAAAAACGAAAAAATTTGCAATTAATAATGTAGATGTAATTGTTACAATTCGGAGCAAAACAATACACCAATATGCATTCTAAAACAAAATATTAATGATTACTTAGTGTTAATTAAATAAATACTAAAGATATTCCGATTTTCATATTATTTAAAAACGTAACCTATAAATATATCTTCGAATCCTTATTTATATATTTATAAAATCATTATTCAATAATATAAAGTGTCTGGACTGTATATATTAGTATATATTTATCAAAAATACATATTCTTTGCTCCAAAATTGAAAATATTTATAAAATTAAGGTAACAAAAGTAATGTCCCATGTATTTTAAACTTCAAAAGGACTCAGCACTCAGATGGCAGCACATGTATGTGACGACACACTAATACGGTCTATTGTTTCAATGTAACCATGGAGATCTTGTAACTTGAGAAATTACACATAGATGGCTCTAGCATCCAGAGGCCAAAAAAATAAGTGAATTGGCCTAGGCCAAAAAAAGTTTAGTTTACGGCAGGGCTATGAAACTCATATACACGGCCTTGAAACGGTTTTAAGTTATATTCCATCCACCGACAGCGCTAAAATCGTTTTTTTTTTAACCAACATTTTGAGAACACTTCATTATCGGCAATTTGCGGCAATTGTTTTTGACGTTGTAACGATAGGTGACAGTAAATTGTGATTGTGACAGTGATGAATTTTATAAGAAATTTTAAATATTTTTTATTTTCAAATGGTTTAGTGTAATTAATAATATTTTAAATGGTAAATGCAAAATAAATATAAATAGTGTAATAAAAAAAAATGGCACAGACTAAATTTAATATGTACAATAAAAGTAAATATAAAAGTAAAAAATAAATACTTGTTTATTTATTTCATACGCTTGCTTGCAAATAAAATAATAAAACTTAATGCTTACTGAAGTATTAACTTTTAAGAATTGTAATTAATTTTAATTTTAGGAAATTAATTAGGAGAGTTGTAAATAAATTAATCATAATTTTCGGTTCAAGGCAATCTTTAATTTTTTACCAAAATTACATTTTATTTTTCAATTTTGGTAGAAAATTAATGATCGCGCGATTCATAGCAATTTAAAATATAAAAATATATTTGTGTGCACTGCGGGTTGCATACTATCTAATCCTAGTTCATATTACAACCACGAATGTCGCAACTATCGCTGTCCAAAGCCGTAACGTTGGAGTCCGCTATCTTCCTTGTTTTATATTTTGTGGTTTACGGCTAATACTAGATGAACAAAAAGAACTGTTATTGATATGGTTGCTCAAAACAAAATAAAATAAAAATAAACTAGACATCCAGTGTTAGCTCCTTACACTTATTAAATAGCTATAAAACTTTGAAATGTGTGAAAATTCACACTTCACATCAATTTTTTTCTATTTATTGATTCTTTTTGTTGTTGTTATGGAACTCACGTGCTCTGTTTTCATTCCATTGTATTTAATAATAATAAGTATATAATAAATATATTGGGGTATTGAAATATTGTTTATTTGTTGATTGGGCAAGTCCAGTCCTGTGTACGACCTGTCTACATCAATTCGGCAATGTCCTCAACAACGGCCACTTCTCATTCCATTTTCCTCTGCCATTTGTGTGGTCGAATCGTTGCGTTCTGTGCCATTGCTTCTGAAATTGCTTTCATTTTTTGATAACTACTCGAATTGGGGGTTGTTTCACTCCTCACCTCTCGTTCCCCTTCGTCTTTCCCCGCTTCACCCCGCATCCACAATCCACTGCTCTCCAGAGAAATGTCGCGAATTTTTCACCCGATTTCACTTAAAAAGATTCTTCTATACTGAAGTGAAAATAAAGTTTTGAAATTTTAATTTTTATTAACTAAAGTCAGGTTTAGGAGTTCGTGTCTTGTTTAGATTGAATCATAAATTTAATAAGTAAAGTTGCTTTAGTATTTTTGACTGTCATTGTAGAAACTTTATTGTATTATATGTGTTTAATTTGGAGTTTCAAGCCACAGACTTTTTACTTCTGTACAGTTAATTTACAATTGCTTACATATTTGAAAAAATATCGTAAATAATCAAATAAATATAGTAAAATTATAAAAAATAATCGCGTTTATTTATTTTATAAACATAGATTCACATCTATTAGAAAAAATTAGAATACGAAACTGAATCCCATTAAAAGGCATTTATTTGACTACAAACAAAATTGATGTGAAGTGTATATTTTCACACATTTCAGGATTTTGTAGGTGTTGCGACCGCTTGAGTCGCAAAATAATTAAAAATTACCGCTCCTGGTAATTTTTTTTCATCGTTTTTACTTGCCCGACCTTAATATATAAGGGGCAAGTATTGTAATCGCGAAAATTTTCGATGTCGAGATTTTGACGGATGACCACGTTTCATGGTCCAGGGAATCCAAAAAACCTATTTTCGAAGTGCCGTCCGTATGTGTGTGTGTGTGTGTGTGTTGCTGTGTGTCTGTGTGTGTGTCTGTGTGTCTGTGTGTATACACGATAACTCAAAAACGGTTTAACTTAAAGAATTCGTTCTGGTACTAAAAAATTCTCCTATTAAATGGGAAGAACCCTATTGTTTTTTATGAAAATCGGTTGACTAGAAATGGGAGTTTACTCGTGTCGATTTTAAGATTTTTGCGAATATTTAGCAACAGAAAAATATTTCGAAAAAATTTATTGAACAAAAGTTACTATAAATGCAATAACTCATAACTTTTATTTGAGACGTTTTTTGATAAAACGAAAAATTTCGAAAAATTTTTGTAAAATTATTTAAAATTTTTCCAAGTCTCAATTTTTTCATACTTATATGTAACGTTTCCATGGTCATGATAATTAATTCGTAACTAGTAAAGCAAGCCTTGGACAAAAATTTGTATAGAACATAATTTGATGTATTTTTGAAGATTTATCTAAATATTTAATTTTTTATTTTTTTTAAATTTACATTTTTTTTAAATATTTTTTTTATGGGAGGGCAAGTCTAGCTGAGGTTTCCCTTCGCCACTGGTTTTGTTTCTTCATCGAATTTTTTTTCATCGTTTATATCAATGGCCTCCCAAATTTGCTGCCTGAAAGTGTCAAAGTTATACTTTACGCCGATGACACTACTGTCCTGGCTAATCATACCTCTGTTAACGATGTGGTAGGTAATACAGAACAGGAAATGGTGAAAGTTAAAGATTGGTTCACTTCAAACCGTCTTACTCTTAATAATAATAAAACCCAACAAATTATTTTTTCACTGAACCGCAATATTGATATTAATATTCAGTTCGGGGGGGCAATCAAATTTCTTGGGATTTATATCGATAGTACACTTAGCTGGCACGATCACTTAACTAAAAAATAGTTTTGTTTCTCTAGTTATAGCCGATAGTGTATGCATGTATCTGTTTTTATTTTGTCCATAGAAGCACATTCTACATAACAATGACTTACATTATAAAATTAACAAAAATTTCTACAAATACCTTTCCAGTCGCTCCAATTTTGCTCTGCATGGTGTCCAAACTCTAAAGTCCACACTATAGCACACTATTTCAAGTATTTTCTGCACTTTTATCACTTAAAAATAACCTAAAACGTCAGAAAAAAATTAAGACGCCACTTGCAAAAATCACGTATCACTACATATCAAGATGGTTAATCATGATAAAGCTCATTAAGGAATATAGTCATTAATAATTAATAAATAAGGAACAGAATTGCTTAAAATAATTCTTTATGAGAATAAACACATGTATTAGAATTTTATCAATAGTATACAGGTGGTTGAAATTGAACTACCGGACCCAATACACAATTTTTTTATTATTGAATATGAGGTATAGTGAACGTAAAATTTGGACGTTACTTGGTACTACATGATCTAAAATAGTTTATATTTTGTTACTTTGTATCTTTATATAAAAAGTTATACATTTTGATTAAGGATTTATTAAACTTTCAGAGCTATAGCGTTGGAGACACGGCCTATATGGTAAAATGGGAGGACAGAGGTGATAATAGAATGACTTTTGGGCTATCAATGATAATTCTGAGATCTCAGAAAGGGATGAAAATTTACTATTGGAAGTATAATGGAGTTATCTCTCGAGAATTTTATACAGGTTATTTGTTTAATTTACGGGTTCATTTGGCGGGCTAAGGTGTCCCCCCCCCGGGTATTATGACCTTAAGGCCCGGTCTTTCCACCTTCATTTAAACCACTAGGTAACTATCCGACAGATAATGTAATCTGGAACTTTATCTTCTGAATAAATGTCATTACCAAGCAGTGAATTCAATACATCAGTCTCATTATCCGTTAGATATCTATCCGATAGATACATTTGTATTGAAAGACGGGATGACATTTATTCAGCACAGAAAGTATCATATAACTTTATCTGTCAGATAGTTACCTGGAGCAGTGTTTCCCAACCGCCGGTCCTGTAGATATATACATATATATATATATATATATATATATATATATATATATAACGGGTGTTTTTTTAGAGGTATAGAACTTTAAATTGCAATAAAACAACGATGGATTATTCGATTGACATTTTTTTTTATTCGAAAGATAATCTTGTGGCATTACATTAAATCATACCAACAAGACGGCGCAACATGTCACACAGCTCGTGCCACAATCGATTTATTGAAAGACACGTTTGGTGACCGCCTAATTTCACGTTTTGGACCTGTGAATTGGCCTCCAAGATCTTGTGATTTAACACCGCTGGACTACTTTCTGTGGGGCTATGTAAAGTCATTGGTCTATGCGGATAAGCTACAAACGCTTGACCATTTGGAAGACAACATTCGCCGTGTTATTGCCGATATACGGCCACAAATGTTGGAAAAAGTCATCGAAAATTGGACGTCCAGATTGGACTACATCCGAGCCAGCCGTGGCGGTCATATGCCAGAAATCATATTTAAAATGTAATGCCACAAGATTATCTTTCGAATAAAAAAAAATTCATGTCAATCGAATAATCCATCGTTGTTTTATTGCAATTTAAAGTTCTATACCTCTAAAAAAAACACCCATTATATATATGTATATATATGTATGTATGTATGTGTATATATATATATATATATATCAATGTGTGAAAAAATTTGGTGACCAGAGTTTAAATTTTCGGAATAAACCGGAAGTACAGGATATCAAGGACAACTTCGATTTTTTAAATAGGAACGTGTTGGGTATAATTGGATAAAACTTTTGAAAAAAAACAACTTTTACATAAACATGTATTTAATATCTGTTACGATTACCTATAATGGCTTGCAAGTATTTTTATTTACAAGTGTTCCATTGTTCCAAGTTGCTTTCCATTTTGAACACTTTCGCATCCTTATTCTTTAGCTAACAGTAGCTCGGAGCATAACAAAAAATATTGCAAGTACAAGTCGTACCTACTTGAAAGTACTTAAAGTACCTCCAACGCGAACCGTTTTAATTAGTTTAAATTAGTTGTCAAAATAAGTATAATTTATTTTATTTAAGTTTAAAAGGTATATTTTAATGAATATAAATGTCATATATTTATGAATATATCTTGCAAAATTGAATGTTTTTCTATTATAATTTCATGCTTCGATTTTATATGACTTCGCGGCCCCCCGACGAATTTTTCACGGCCCCCCGGTTGAGAAACGCTGGTTTAAATGATTTTATAAAACAAATGTGAAATCAGTTTAGTTTTTTTTTTTTTTTTAATTCCATGTTTATGCCAATAGGCGATTATTAAGTTAAGCGTCTTATAATTTATATCCCCACTTCTCCAAGCTGGCACACAATTTCAAGTCATTTACTGTTTCAAAATTACATTCTTTTAAAATGTATGTATTAATTAATACTCGTTAGACCTTCCGTCAACTGATCTAGAAATCTATTGCGAGGCCTTGCTAATGTTCAACTGATTTTTATTAATCCAGTTCTTTATCATTATGTCCTCTAGCGCAGCGTTTCTCAACCGGGGGGCCGCGAATTCATACAAGATCGAAGCATGAAAATATAATAGAATGCACTCAATTTTGCTCAAATGTGTTCAATTCATAAGTATATTACATTTATATTCATACAAATATACCTTCCATGACATAAAATAAATTATACTTATTTTGATAACTAATTTAAATAATATCAATGTCAAATTAAGTGTCGGCTGATGCGTTTCTGTGATAACGGTTCACGTTGGAGGTACTTCAAGCACTAGTAAGCTGTAGTTTCAAATGGGCACGACTTGAAAGTGCAATATTATTATTATTTATTATATGCCGAGCTACAGATAACTCAAGAATAACGAAGCAAAAGTGTTTAAATCAAAATGGAAAGCACTTTGAATACTTGTAAATTAAAATACTTTACTTTCAAGTCATTATAGGGAATACAACTTTTCGTCAACCATAAAAGATATTTAAAAAATTGTTTCTTTTAAAAAATTCTATCCAAGGTTAATATAGGTTCCCATTTAAAAAATTGTCCTTGTTAATTTCGGAGAATTTCAATAGGTACTACCATTCAATTCTTTGGATAAGCTTTGGTCATCAAATATTTTTCCCAATTAGCTCACACATCGCATATTTTACTGTGCCGTCTTACAAACATCATTTTATAAAACTTACTGATGTAAATATTTATTTATGGTATGCCGTCTGTTAATGAAAAAGAACTGAACTTTTAAAAACCACATTTTTTCATCGCGTTGTTTACAAGTGTTTTTGTGTCGAGCTTGCTTTTATTTCTGAGTATCTGTTTTTTTTTTAGTATTTCTACAAATATATAATCGTGTTATAAGCGTTTAAACTATGGCACAGACACAATAAAAACGCTGATGCCACGGTTCACCCTGTATATATGTATATATAGGGGAGCCGCAGACAATGTTTAAATAATTTTGGGGGGTCCCATGCCAGAAAAGGTTGAGAAACGCTGCTCTAGCGTAGACAATGGATAGTATGGATTTAACAATTTATTCCAAATGGAAAAGTTGATTAGAAATAACGAAAAGAAAATTTCTTTTTTCACATTTAACAGACTGTTCAGATATAGAAAAGTCTTGTGCTTTAAAGAAAATAGTATAAATATGACGTCTGGGTTATCGTTTTGGGTTCTATTAAAAAACTTGGAGAGCTGTGACCGAAATCTATCCTATTACATGATATGTATGTGGTCGGCTACTGTCAACATACCCGGTCCTGCTATGATTTACCGCAGTCATTTCTGGCCGAGTTCAATTCTCCGTTATCACCACACTACCAGATAACAAATGAATCAATTTCCAACTTTGTTTTTTACCGAGAATCACTATAACCATGAACAGACTTGGTCCTTGCTCGCGGACTTGCTTGGTTAATGCTCTTACTAAGTAACAGTGTTTTTAGTGGTGATTTGCTAAATCGTAAACTATAGAATATAATTAGATCGTTACAACTGTACTAGCAACTGCTTGTAGTACTTTAAGAAATTGTTATTTAACCAGAAGGCTGGAAAACATACTCAAGAATTTCTAGAACTGTAATAATTTTTGTATTATTTTTAAAAGCTTGAAACCCTTGTCGACTATCTAGGACAATATTTTTGCTGTAATCATATTGTCACAATTATGATATAATTGTATGCTAATGTCCCAATTCCTTGAGCGGCCTTTAGGCCGTGTAGGTCGCGGTTGCTGACTTGCGGTTTTGGGAATTAATGTGTTACGTGTTTGTCAACATAAGTTTTGAACTACTTTCTAATGTGTTGATAAACATTATTCAATTGTGCCGACTATGGTCTTTAATTCCTGCCAACAATTACACAAATGAATAATGTTTCCAAAACAATTGAGGTAGGACTTGACGTCATAGTGTCCTGGTTAACAGTTATAAAATGGTCTTAGGGAATATAGTGGTTAGTCGGTTATTCATTGGGAGTCAGTTATTCATTGAGTCAGTCATTGAAGTAGTTAGTTATTCATTCGATCATTTTTGTGAGCACGCTACCCGAGAACCAACCCAGCTGTTCAAGTCACCAACCCGAGATGTGAGTGCCGTCTACAGGGCTTCTCCACGTGTCCGCCTCGTGCGGATAAATGGGGTGGTTCGACCGATCCTGGAGAAGCCGGGGCAAGAACGGGACTGTCATCAGCTACTAACAGTCAACACCAGCAGCTATTCTGACAATTAATTGCATTGTGTTGTAAAATTATTATAATATAATAAATTTTGTAGAAAAGATGTCCGTTCTTGAATACACCCCGTGACAATATAAAAATAAACAATAACCAATTTGCGAAAACCTCGTAACGAGTAATATAAGGCACGTAAAACCCTAGAAACGTGAAAATAAAATATGGTGCTAATATCGCAAATTTTCTGTTATTAGGTGAATGAATTAATTCGGTCCGACTTTATTGTGAAAAATCATGAAAAAATACACTATACACAGTATTTGCAATTGCTTGCTATTATTTTTTCCCATCAGTCTGGCAGTTGTTTTATTCCGTGACGGAAAAACGCCTAGTCCTTCGAAGCGATCCATTCATTGAGCCATTTCCCTATTTCTTCATAATTGTTCAAGTGCTGACCCGAAAGCCCGTGTGCCATCGATCTGAACATGTGATAATCTGATGAAGCAATGTCTGGTGAATACGGCGGGTGAAGTAAAACGTCCCAGTCAAGTGCTTCGAAGGTGGCCTTCACAATCTTTTCAACATGTGGTCTAGCGTTATCATGCTGGAGGATCACTTTTTCATGTCTCTTTCCATATTCCGACCGCTTATTCTTCAATGCGTTGCTTAAACGGAGTAATTGTTGTTGGTAAAGTTCGGCAGTGATGGTTTGGCTCTGCTTTAATAGTTCATGATACACTACACCCTTCTGGTCCAATCATATACAGAGCATTACTTTCTTGTCGTGAATATTCCGCTTTGGTCTCGATGCGGATGGTTTTCCTGGGTCGCAAACGGATTTCCTTCGTTTGGGATTATCGAAATATATTCACTTTTCGTCTCCGGTTACAAAACGATGCAAAAACCTTTTCTTTTTTGCCTGGCAAGCAAGATTTCAGACATGGTTTTGCTCCTGTCGGTGTCTCTTTTTTTCAGGTCGTACGGTATCCATCTTCATTCTTTGTAAATATTTCCATGACTGCTAAATGCACAGAAATTGTTGATCGATCAACATTTAACAATTGCGCGAGCTCATGTTGTGATTGACACGGATCTTCATCGATTAACGCATGCAATTCCTCGTCCTCGAACTTCTTTGGCTGACCTGCGAGATTTGTCATCGACACTGAAATCATCACTTTTGAAACGTCGAAACCATTCTCTGCATGATTTATCGATGGGGGCACTTTCACCATAAGCTTCTACGAGCATTCGATAAGCTTCAGCGGCTGATTTTTACAAATGAAAACAGAAAATGAGAACTTTCCAGAAATGATGTTTTTTTGGCTCGTATTTCGAAATTTTCGAATCAGATAAACATCTGGTGGTGTCCCCTTCCGGGAACACGCACTTAACAAACGTTTTTGTGAGACCTTAAGTTTTCGTGGATCCTATTGATTATTGTGCCTAATAGATAAGTCGGAAACACAGACTATGACAATGTACATGATACCTTTCAAAGAATCCTGAAAACAATGTTCAAAAGGGATGACAGGTCTACAGGTTTTTAATGGTGATGTCGGTCATAGTAAATTGTTTTGTTCTTCGAGAATACCATCGTCTCTTCAATACATTGTTTGTTAATGTGGTCGCTAACGGTTTTTAGTAATGTCCCGGTAACGTAACGATAAACTAGCGGATTTAATTAGAACATTTGGCCAGTGTATTAGCAAGTGATGTACATTGCAAATTGACCTAGCAAGTAAATTTCATTGTTGATGTACTCATAGTAAATAATTGGTTGGTTGAGGAGTGTGTGCTGCATTCTAGTGGGGATAATTAGAATCAAAGGTTAAAGTTAGACATCTCCAATGTTTATCTTTTGACTTTAAAATTTTAATTGCATTTTAATTGTTCGTTAATTAAAATAGAGTTTACTAAAAGGATTAAAACCACACTAAAGCCTGCTTTTTAAGTTTAAACAATAGTTTATGTTGAACAAAATAGTTATTAATGCAATTAGTGTGTAAAGGAGGTATTTTTCATAAAGTGCAACATTTCGCACGAAATGTCAGCCGAGTGTCGAAAATGGTAACTGTTTTTTCGGATTGTCTTAGGTGATATCGATACTTTTCCCGATCGTTACAGCTTTTTCCAGAGTTAAATCTTCATCTTGGAGTAATTTTTCTTTTATTCAGCGATATTTTGCCGATAGTCCCACAATAATCACATCAGAAACGATTAATAAACATCGACGATGTATTCATTTGCGGTCATACCGTTGAGGAACACAATAAGGATAAGGAAGACAAATTTTAAATTAAACTATGACAAATGTCAATTTTCAGTTCAGTTTTTGGTCATATTTTCAAGAAAAAGAGCGTGTTGTATTCGTAATTAAATAGTAATAGTAGTTAAGTTACATATATATATTGATTGATTGCCAGCTGTAATCGAAAATAAGATGTATAAGAAATACCGATAAAGTCCATCATGGTAAAACATTAAACTTATCAAAACATCCCAGCAAACATTCAACCAGCGGCCGAATGCAAACCTGCTTTTTCTGTTGGTAAATTGCTGGCACCAAATGTTTGGGCAACGCCAGTATTAATAATATACTTCACATTTGTATTTCGCACTCCTCCTATACGAAGTACTTTATCAGCATTTAATGAGATTATTTTGCACTTTACCGCTGCTGGGCCGGCAAATAATATGCCAATGGGCCAGCGAATGGCCACGAGGACACCGGAGTACTGGTCCATTACTTTCAATGCCGGAGAGTATGTGCTTCAACAGTACTGGCCCGCATAAAAATGTTTGCTGGGATAATACACACACAGGCAACTTTAAAGGAACAGACATAAAAATCTAATTATTTTCCCTGTAGCATACATATTGTTGGTATCTCTCAGGTAATCTTCTAGTACGATGTTTTTTGGAATAATTGAATCTTGAATTACACCATGTGAAACCAGTGGCGGCTGAGACAGGGAGGCGCTGGGACAGTGACCTCCTAAAAATGTTTAGTAAAAAAGCTAAATTTAATACTTTATTTATACTTCTTTAAAATTGCATTAAAGTAGCTAGATATATCTGCATATTTTTATTTTTATTATTTCTTATTCAAAGATTTTTCATATAAATGTTAGATTTAAAAAATTTAAATCAAGACAACAACGCTCTTCCGAGCGTTGTTGGACACTCCACGGAGTGTCCCAAGATACAGCGTTGCCACATGCAATATCTAATGTTCTTGTCTACATATGTAGCAAAAATTTTCTAGTAACGGCAACAGCGGCGAAGGTTAGTGTTGTATGTATTAGTGAATTACGGCCGATGTCCCGTAGCTTAGTTCGGTCGTTGTGATTTGTGACAAGTACTTAAACGTGAAAATGAATCGAATGAATCACGTTAGTTTTATTAAAATATACTGTATATTTTAATAAAACTAACGTGCTTAACTATGAAACAAAATTATTAATAAAAAATCAGCTGTGGCCACCACAGGACCGACCGTCATTATAAAGTACTTGTATACAATATATTCTAGCAGCAGAGTAGAAATAACTTGACCTAATATTTTCTAACAGAGATATTATTTATCATGACCATGGAAACGTTACATATAAGTATGAAAATTTGAGACTTAAACTAATATTTATAAAACAGAGTTTAATTATTTTCCATTTATGATCCGAATAAGTAAAATAATTATTTGACACTTTTGTAAACTAATATTGAGAAGTGACATTACCGTTGGCGGCGCTGTAATACAAGGCAATATGACTGTGAATATGCTAACAGGGAACAGGTTAATTTAAGCACAGTACATTTTTATTTTATGAAAATGTATCTATCGACGGTCTAACAAAAAATCAACATTAGAACATATGTAATAATTTCAAACAGTACTACAGTCGCGTAGTACAATATTTGACCATCAGACTGCGTATACGACCGTGTCAGTTCTCACTAGAATTTACGATTTCCCTTTCTGGAGCTTGATATTGGAGTTTAAAGTTTTAACAAGAAACATGTATGCACTTATCATAAGCGACCCTTTTTAAAAAATATATTATACTTTATCATTTAATAATTTTTAATATTTTACTATTTTTTTTTTAATAATTAGACAATTATTAATTTTATTTTATTTTATTTCTAAAACAATATCAAAATTACTTCCTTTACAAGGCTTCCCGCATGAACACAGGTTCGAAGGAATCACGGTCAGCAAAGGGTGGACGGCAGGCTTCTGCAACTCCAACAGCCTTTCCTTTAAATATGGATATTGTATTAATAATTGTTTAATAGAATTTATTGCTATACTTGGAATTTGCATTTCCGTCAAACTAACTACGTGACATCTGTTGGCGGTACACGTCGGGTAATATTCATTATAATTTCTGCCAAGTATTTAGTTTTTTAATTTAAATGTATAACTATATTTTACAACTCAAGATTTTTGTAGTGTAGCTATAAAAGAGTATCTTACGTAAGTTTTTCGCAATTTACCTTCATGGTTGTTTTTCGTTTAACTCTCTTAAATTCCTGATATTTTCTTCAACCTTAAATATCTAAAGGTGTTCTAAAAAGCTGGTTAATGAATAGTGCGATAGCAGAGACACCTGGTATCGACAGCAAAGAGCAACAGCCATTTAGGTATTGCGTCAGTGGAGTAGACATTTTAACCCCGAGTCCAGTGCTTGGATATCGATCGCCAGGATTGTACTTTACAATATTGGATACGGACTACATATTCAACACTTTCTTTATTGTTCACTTTTATTCCTGGGGGAACTACCAATATTTTTTTAAGTGTGTGCTTTCTTTGATCTATTAACTTCCCTTTTGTAGCTTTTGTTTGTTGTTTGTTTTGCTAAACTTGAGATTTGTTCGATTTTTTCCAGCATATGGTCTATTTGGTTTGTTGCAACTTGAAAGAAAACTTGATTTTATAAATGTTGAATTTTAGTACATACTTAATTTTATTTATTAGAGACAATAAACGTATTTCGGGTTATTTTATGGGGATAGGAAGGTGCAAATGAAATTATACTCCATTTCGGATAAACACAGTTAAATCAAAGATAATGTTGTTCAAAAAAGGAGGAGGCAGACAGGCTCAAATTAAATGGAATTGGGGAGGAGGAGAGGTAGAAGAAACGAAGGAATACAAATACCTGGGAAACGTGTTTAATAGCAGCGGAGGCCCAGAAAAACATATTGGGACTCTAACAAGAAAAACAATGTTAGCCTTGCCACAAATATGGGGAATAGATGAGGGAAAATTTAAAGGAGATATCAAAATAAGGTTGCTTATGTATAACTCCATAGTCAAGAGCATAATGACGCTGAAATAAGGGGGAGGGTAGACCAGAAAAAATTAAAAGTGATGCAAAATAAATATATCTAATGGATGCAGGGCCTAGACAAATGTACACCGGAGTATATTTTAGAGAAAAATTTGAGGTATAACAGAAAATACAAGAAAAATTCGACGACTCAAATACCCAAGTACCTCAAAATCCAAAGTAATGGAACTAAAAAGAAGGTTATAGCTAGATGTTGGTGCGGAAATGAGGAAAGAGAAAATGAGGACTAGAAAACGGATGAACAAAGAATGTGCACGATGTATGGAGAGGATAGAGAAACCTCTGAGCATATAACGAAGAATTGTGGAGAAATGAAAATAAAAGAAGGAAGGAGTAGGCGCGTTTTGTGACTCAGGGCAAGGCTGGAAATGGATGCAGGACGTTTTAGAGAGAAGAGAAGATATGAAAGAAAGATTCAAGAATAATTAGAATACGTATTTGAAAATAAATTAAAATAAAACTATGTAAATAATATGGAGATTTTAACCGAAAGGTATAAATAAAGTAACTACAGTGAATTTATTTTTTAATGTACTATGTCATTACCATGGATACAGTTTTTGACAGCAATATAAATCTTGTTCATTTTCATTTGCAACATAGAAAAAACCATATTTACTAGCAAAATCAAAATATTTTATTGAAAATACAAATTAAAAAAAATAAATAATAATAAATAAATAACTAATAATAACTAATAATAAATGTTCAAAAGTTTCTCCGTTTACTTGCATACAAAATGTTAAGCGATCATAAAAATGATTCAAAACATTCAGCAATTGCTCTTGAGGTATACCTATTGTTGGTCTCTTGAACAATTTTGTCTTGCAGTTCAGCAACATCCCTAAGTTCTCCATTATATACTTTGGCCTTTAAATATCCCCAATAAAAAAAATCATTGGGTGCAAAATCCGGAGATTTCGCTGGCCAATTCACCGACCCTCCTCTTCCAATCCAGCCTTGGGAAAGTTCTATGTAAATATTCTTTAACTATTCTAGAATAATGGATTTGTGCGCCATCATGTTGAAACCGTAATATTTGGTTTTGCAGAAGGGCTAGCTATTTTGCGGTATTAAGGTTGCCGTCAATAAAAAAATGCCCTATAATATTGGTTCCTATTATCCCTACCCAAACATTTAATTTGCTAGAGCGCTGGAATCTTAAAATTTTAATTTTTATTAATATTTGTACACTAAATATAAGCGCCATCTATTGTGATATAACAATACTAATAGTGTTAGTTTTTATTCTTCTTAACAGTTAGCAGAATAAGAAAAAAATAAGAAGAAACATATAATTTTTGCAAACAATGCAACGACCAACTTCGCCAACAAACTTGTTGTTTTTTGAGTCTTGGTGACACTTTCCCAGTTGTTATTCCTCCAATCTCTGGAATTACCGTATTGGGAAATATAATTATAATTTATTTATTAATAAAACTATTATTAGGATTATTATATTGTAATGTTAGTGTAAAATTAATATTAGGATTGCTATGTTAGTGTTATAAAAAATGTAATATGTATTTCAACTTAAAAAATCAGCTGTGGCCACCACAGGACCGACCGCCATCAAAAGTACTTGTATAAAATACATTCTAGCAGCAGAGTAGAAATAACTTGGCCTAATATTTTCTAACAGAGATATTATTTATCATGACCATGGAAACGTTACATATAAGTATAAAAAAATTGAGACAGAAAATTTTTAAAATTTTTTACAAATATTTATCGAAATTTTTCGTTTTATCAAAAAACGTCTCAAATAAAAGTTATTAGTTATTGCATTTATAGCAACTTTTGTTCAATGATTTTTTTCGAAATATTTTTCTGTTGCTAAATATTCGCAAAAATCTTAAAATCGACACGAGTAAACTCCCATTTCTAGCCAACCGATTTTTACCAAAAGTTGTGTTATTGATGTCAAAAGCTTAAATATGCAGTTTCATAAAAATCCTTTTAGCCTAATTTGCTCTGCACGTGTACACAGACAGACGGACAGACGGACAGACAGACAGACGGACAGACAGACCGACAGACATCATGCTAAAAATAGTCAAAACGTTATGTAGGGACTTCAATTCGTGGAGATCCATCGAAATCTCGAAATGTCAAAATCGGTATGATCACAATACCTCCCTTATATATGTTGACGGTCGGTAAAAGTGAAAAAAAAAATGTGTATGACAGTATGTTATTTTTATGTTAAATAATATAAAATTAACATTAAGATTACCATATTAGTATTATAATAAAATGCAATATTTCATTTTAGAAATGTAAAAATAGTAGGAACAAATTAGGATTATTATATTGGGTAATGTTAATGTGAAATTAATTACTATTAAAAAAGAATATTTCTATTTAAAAATCTAATAAATGCTTCTTGTGTATTATAAGTTACTTTTCTTCGTATTTTATCTTTACATTATTAAATAAAACCTATATAATATAAATAAATAGCTTTTTTTAATATTAATAAAACATCGATGTATCTTAAAAACATCGATGTATCGGAAACATCGATGTTTTTTCAACATCGATAGTAAGGCGCCGATGTTAACATCGGTGTAAAACATCGATGTTTTACCTTCGATGTACAACCCTAGTAATACCTCTCATGAAATACTTTGTAAAAATTTGAGAAAGTCCTTGTAAAATACTTATAAAAATAGATAGCATATCACTGAAATTAAGGACTTTCGTAATGACGCTGATAGCAAAAAATCGTAAAATTCGTTGGTCCGTTGAAACACTTTTATTTGTAGATAACAATGAACTGTAACGAAAGTTAAAATAGCCACTCATTGGTACACTAAATGGCTGTAGCTATTTGCTGTCGATACCAGATGTCCTCCCTATCGAAGCACTATTCATTAACCTTACTTTTTATATCGCGCTAAAATCAAACCCACTGGAGCCCAATTGCTAATTCAACCACAGTAATCGGTGATTATCTGTACTAGAGGTTCTTCGTGTTTACAAGCCTGGAAATAAAGGATGATTGGGATATGACATGTTTGATAAATTGAGACGCAAAGATTACAGAAAGGACAAATTGAACCGAAGATCAAATTGATTTTTGTATGAGTTTATTCTAGTTGTTTTAGTATGTACATCAAAACAACAGTTACACGTCGTCGTTTAGTGCTTACATACATTTATAATATATATATATATATATATATATATATATATATATATATATATATATATATATATATACATATATATCTAAAAAGCCTTCTACCATATATGATGTAGGCTGCATTTCTTTCTCTCTTTTCTTGTTTTGTTCTATGGCGTAAAATGCGTATCTACGTATTTATATACGAAGTTAGCCCATTCTTTTTTATTCTTCGTCATTTTTTTGGCTTCTACAGTCGTTTTTCCTCTCTCTTCTAATATATCTTTTAATGTTTTGTCCCATGTGTTTCTTGGTCTTCCTATTTTGTTCTTTCCGTATGTTCTTGTCTCCCAGACTTGCTTCACTTTTCTTGTTTCTTGTAGTCTGTGCATATGTCCCCACAAGCTTAGTTGCTTATTTTCTATGAATTTATCTATTGCTTCTATGTTAAGTTCTTTCCTTATCTCCGTACTTTTAATTCTATCCATTTTGGTCACTCCTTTCACCCTTCTTAAATACTTCATTTCTGCAGCTTGTATTTTATTCTTTCTCCTTCTTGAAAGTGTCCACGTTTCGCATCCGAAAGTCAGTACCGGTCTGTATATTGTTTTAAATATATTCATTTTTGTCTCTTTTGTTATTTCTTTTTTGTTAATAAGTTTCATTGCTTTCTCAATTCTTGTGTTTATCTCCATTTCCTGTTTTCCATCATCTCGTATATCTACTCCTAAATATCTGATATTCTTGACTTGTTCTATGTTCGTGTCCTCTATTCTTATATTTAAGTCTTCATCTGCTCCAATAATCATAACTTTAGTCTTACTTTTGTTCATTGTCATATTATATTCTTTGAATGTTTTATTCCATATAATTAGATTTTCTTGCCATTCGTTTCTTCCTTTAGCTATTATTACTACGTCATCTGCAAATACTCCTTCCGATATTTCTGTTATTCGCATGTTCCTGTATCCAATTCTGAAGTTAGACGTTTCTTTTTTACTCTTTTTTATAATTTCGTCCATAAAAGTTATAAAAAGTGTAGGACTTAATCCTCCTCCCTGTCTTAATCCTTCTGCGGTTACGAAAGTGCTCGACTCTCTGTTGTTATATATTACGGCATTGCGGTTGTTTTCATATATCTTTTTTAATAATCTGATTATTTTATTACTTATTCCTCGATTTTCTAGTATATTCCATAGTGTTAACAGTTACACGTCGTCGTTTAGTGCTTACATACATTTATAATAATGTCATATAATTGTATTTTCTTGTTATTATTATTAGCGCAAAGCCTTCGTTACTGTGAGTCAAAATTGTAATTAACTGACACTTGTCCCCCACCCTGGGTTACAGACCCAGGGGGTTAATCTAAAAATTTCTAAAAATATGAGTAATGCATATTAATATGGATCAGTGGCGCAGCCAGGATTTTGTCTTGGGGAGGGCCGAATCAAATTTCGAGAGCACGCGGGACGAATACGGCCCTGAACGTCATTTTTTGTGGCCCCTGAAGCGGTAATCAAAATCATTTGAGCTTATTTAGGAGCAAAATATATTTAAAAATGTAAAATATACTCTCTTACCCTTTTCTGTTTATAAAAAAATGACAAGAAACCCTTCGGGATATTTAAAGTTCCATCACTGCTTATCATTTTGTATGTAAAATAGACTGCAACCCAAATCAGTTCGACACCCCTGCTGTTGAATATTGATGTTTATATCAAATAATAATTCCATTTATTGATAAAAAAAAGTAATTGTTAATCCCTGTATCAAAAACTTTCACTTGATTTTTTCTCCGATACGTATTTATTTATATTTTTTGCGGGATATATTTTTGAAGTCTCAATATTTCTCTTACTTATGTTCAGTTCTCTAAATCAGCAGCTTGGCCACAATTTGTACCGAACGAACACTCATGTGACGGAATAAGGATTTTTTGATTATACCTACGAAAACCTAAAAATAACATGTAAATGGGCATTTTCTGTTAATTTCAACACTAATCATAATAAAATATAGCTTATTATTATTGTAAAATACATAAGTTATTTTGCTGTATGATTATGATAAATTTGTTAAATTTTCATTTTCATTGGACCTTCAGAGGCGGCTTGTGCCCCCCCCCCCTCCATCTGAATACGCCACTTTTGTTCAGTACAACTTATAGTAGTCTTTTTTGTGTGTAAAATATCATAATTTCAAAAATAGCTAAGATATTGATATTCACATTTATCTACAAAATAAAACCAAATACCGATTTTAAGAGCGCGATTGTCTCCAAAACTACTCTCTTTATTATATTTCTACTATTTTTACTCTATTTCACGTTTGAGGTGTCATTTGAAAATTACATTTTGAATGTTACACCGAAGTCAGATTTCCTCTTTATCTTATCTGAATCGAGTAATTAGTTGTTTAAAACAGTTTTATCATTTGACTGGGCGAATATTTTAGTCGATGTGTCAGGGGGAAAAAGGATAAACGCTCCCCTTCATATAATTCGTTGGAGCATATTTGGAAAGTGATGTATTTTCACTTGAACAATAATTATGTCACTTAATCAAGAGTAGGCAGTCTTAAAAAATATTTATTTATACGAAAAAAAGATGCCAATATTGTTAACAATGAAGTAATTGAAAAATTAACTACTGTTGTGGTTAAATTTTATCTTCAACTCCCCGGGCAGCGCCGTGTAAACTGCTGGTCCTGGGAGCGCCCCCCCCCCATTGTCTGCGCCACTGATATGGATAGAAATAATACAATAGACATTTTTGATCTGACAATTATTTCGGAAGGTACCGATTTTTTTGCAATACTGTGGTTACAATATTTATCTGGCTAGAGAAGTCTAGCTGGAAGTCGTGAATTATTCTTTCAAGTGTTATCTAAATATATGATTTTTAATATGTACCCACAATTTGTTATCACTTACTAAATACCTACAAAATCCTGAAATGTGAAAATTCACACTTACACACATTATTTTTTAATTAGAGTTTTGCACTAATTTATATTGTATAAGCAAATCCGTGCTAAAACTATGCACTTGATTACCCGTTATATTAAGTGATGTCTAGCGCAGTTTCTGCCTTTACCTTCTGTATGTATTCATTCTATATTATACAATCGATCACATATTTTTGGCAAAAATTGTATTAAAATAAACACATTTTATAAAACTGCTCTTCCTTCCTTAGTAGGAAAACTGCTGTGTCTTCCGTCCAGTACGATATATTTTAAATTTTGGTTCTATTTCTAATTCTGCAGCAAGTTCCTTGGCGTTAATTATAAAAGATTTAAATATAGAATCGCGGTAATCCTTAAAAAAATGTAATAGACCTTTTAGATGGGAATTTGCTCTCCCAATATCCATATGAGAAGTTTGAAATAACTTGCTTAGTACATTTACTTCATTTAATAAATCATACCAGATGACTAAACTCACTTAAAAAGACAAATGACCCAGCAAACATTTAACTAACGGCCGAACGCCGGCAAACTGCTTTTACTGCTGGCACCAAAAGTAAGTGCAACGCCAGTATTAATAATGTACTTCACATTTGTATTTCGCATTCCGCCTATACGAAGTACTTCACCAGCATTTTATAAGCACTCCTTATTTGTATTAGTCCAAGCAAACATTTTTATACTTTTTACTTAAAACTAAACTTTTTTTGAATGTAATAATTTGAAAAGTCTGATTGTTCTTAGTCATAAAACGCCCTAACGGCCAGTACCCCCTCGAGGGCCAGTACAAGTTGATACGTGTTGGTGGACAGTTTGTCAAGATGTTTATTTGAATAGTTATTGTTTTGTGAACATTATACAGTTTTTATTGTGAATTGTGTGTGTTTTGTTAGATTTAAGGACGTAGTTTACACAAACTATTTCATGTTAAATTGTTTAATTTTTAGTTTAGTTCAATCATAGTTTTTTTTTATGTAATAAAATTTTCAATTATTAATAAATCTGTTACAAGATTATAAATATGTCATTTAAAAAATATAATTTGTCATATTTCATTTTGAATAGTGACATCTTAAATATTTTGTAAATATAATACCAACCTAAAATAATACAAACTTAATCCAAAACTGTAAAGCTTTTTTTACAATATAACCAAGTTTCTAAAAGTCAGTAATACACTATAAAAATCACCAAAATAACCAGATCTAGTTTGTTCTTACAAAAGTGAACAGCTTATAGCATTAATGCTTATAAAATTTGATTATTGAATTTATTTTAACAAGTATGATTTCTTTAGGTTGGCACTCTTCAAGTCAGGGGGGAAAGAAAAAATGTGGTACATAATACAAGACGAATATTGGCGAAAATTATTAGTTACCCCTTATCTTTAGGATGCAATTGGTTTGGCCAAAATGGCAGAAAACCATTTTCTTAAAATTCTTCATTAAATTAATAAATTAAATAAACTAATTCCTGTTATTCCTGAAATTATATTTATTTAATATTTATAAATAAATCAATAAATTATAACTCTAATACAATTTACAATCGGCCAGTATTACCATCGATGAATAAATTTATTTAACAACTTAAGTTGACAATATCGCATCATTCTATTGACAGCATTGTTAATTTATTCATTAATAGTTTAAAACCGATGCGATATTGTCAACTTTATTTGTTAAATAAATTTATTCAACGATGGTGAAAATGGCCAAAAGAGTATTTATTTTGCACCTAACCATTAATTTATTTTAATACTGGGTAAGTACACATATGTTACATTTGAAACACTAGAGAGTGGGTATAATATAAGCACTGGTCCGTCAGAAATAAATATTGCAACTAATGCGATTATTTTGCACTTTACCGTTGCTGGGCCAGCAACTGATACATCAATGGGCCAGCTAACGGCCACGGGAACACCGGGGTACTGGCTAAGTGCAAAATGCCAGCACTGGCTCAGTGCGAAATGCCAGCACTGGCCCATTACTTTCAATTCACTTTACCGTTGCTGGGCCAGCAACTGATACATCAATGGGCCAGCTAAGGGCCACGGGACACCGGGGTACTGGCCCAGTACGAAATGCCAGCACTGGCCCATTACTTTCAATGCCGGGGAGTATGTGCTATACCAGTACTGGCCCGTATAAAAATGTTTGCTGGGGAAGTAAGTACGCCTTGAACGCTGTTAGGGTGTTTTATGACTAAGAACAATCAGACTTTTCAAATTATTACATTCAAAAAAAGTTTAGTTTTAAGTAAAAAGTATGAGTGAAGAAGAGTGCTTATAAAATGCTGATAAAGTACTTCGTATAGGTGGAATGCGAAATACAAATGTGAAGTACATTATTAATACTGGCGTTGCACTTACTTTTGGTGCCAGTAATTTACCAGCAGTAAAAGCAGTTTGCCGGCATTCGGCCGTTAGTTGAATGTTTGCTGGGATATTTTCAAGTGAATGAATTTCCGATATCGTCTTCTTGTCACTCGTATGTTCCTGTAGCTGTTGCAAGGCAAGAGAAAACTGTGATACTTGGTATCTTACTTTGTATAGTGTATAGTTATTCTATAAATAAAAAAAAACTCGGGTCTCGCTGGGTCTTCCGAAGCGCGGGGCCTTGTGCGGTCGCATCGTTCGCACCGCCCTCTGGCCGGCCCTGGTACCTTTGATAATAAAAGTTTGCACATTTTTTTTAGAATGTATATTTTATTGAAAAAAAAAAAAAACAAGAGGACTTATGTAACAACTCAATAGTTTCTTAGATATTTATTTTTAAGAGCCACAGTTCGATCAGAAATAAAATTTGAAAGAGACTGATGATGTTTCTAGATACGATAATTGAAGAAAGGGTGAGTGCGAAGTAAGATAAACTAAAAATTAAACTTGTATTTGACGTGTTACGGTTGTTCCCTTGGATAAACTTTATAAAAAAAAGGGTTGCAGGATGTAAAGCCGTTTCTGTGAAAAAGAATTGTTTTCTGAAACGAGGAAAAATTGGAACGTAATTTGTATGGAGCAGATCCATTAAAAGATTGTGCATGGTTGTTGGATATTAACAGCCTAAATCTATTTTGAAATTAATGTGTTTTGTATTTGTGCTGCAGATTATATTCTCCCAAACATTTATTTCTCACCATGCTCTCGTAAAAAAGGTATTTCAAAACAATATTTTCTACAGATTACAACGCAATCCATTGCATTGCAAATATTCACCTAGATTCACTTGGGACATTTTCATTTTTGAATGGATTATAGACAATGGCGGCTCGTGGAAACCACTAATGGAGGTGCTACAACCAGAAGTATAATTGAGTTTTTCTTTTGGTAAAGAAAGTCAATATTAAGATGGACATTTTTAACTACAATACTTGACTACGTACACGGTTTCAAATAAAATTATATA
The DNA here is from genome assembly GCA_963971575.1 of Liopterus haemorrhoidalis. Classification (NCBI taxonomy): domain Eukaryota; kingdom Metazoa; phylum Arthropoda; class Insecta; order Coleoptera; family Dytiscidae; genus Liopterus; species Liopterus haemorrhoidalis. The sequence goes on from OZ020617.1 coordinate 9,766,114, forward strand.
AAATATAGAAATATATTTTATGATTTAATATGAACTAGTAAAGTATGTTATAATATTTTTACTGTTTACTTTTTTTGTGCTGTACCTACAGAACATTCGATATCCTGCATTCTTAATTTTGCATTTGTTAAATCCGTCTTTAATTTTTGAAATTCATTAAAAAATAATTTAATTTTACAAGAATTAAAAATACACTATTTTTTGCATGCACACAATACTATAAAAAAATAATGAAATATTAAAAATAAAAATATGTCTAGTTAAACGTCCACTTCGCAAGCTTTTAACTGCAAACGTGTGCAGCTCCGAGATGAGGTATACGTGCTGTAATCCGCCGATATCTCTACTCAATGCCATACGCCGCGATACAATAAGCAATTGGTGCTGTCAATGCACACAGCACATCGAGAAATTGTATATCATAACTTGTAGACGAACTATTTGTTTTACGCATGACGCACAACAGTAGTGATGGTTTTTAATTAAAAGTAATATGTGTGTGTGTGCAAGAGAGAGAGAGAGAGAGAGAGAGAGAGAGAGAGAGAGAGAGAGAGAGAGAGAGAGAGAGAGAGACAAAAGACACGTTTTTAAGGGACACATTTTTCTTCAAATTGAACATGAGCCACCCTAAGAAATATTTATGGCTGCTGAGCTCCCTCCAAGAAAAATTGTATGCGTGTATAGTATTTCCAAAATGAAATGGCTACTCTCCCTTTCTGATTCCAATAATGACTGATAGTACAACCATAATACCTACTATGCTTATGATTCTGTTAAAATTAGTTGCCAGGACCGTAATAATTATTTAAAATAAACGTGTTTTCTTATATGCTATTTAGAATGAACTCTATATACACATATATTTTACAATGCATCCCACTACCCAGTACAAACCCTTCCCAACAGATGACGCCACATACCCTTTCCTCTTTTCACCCAACCATACTCTCTCTCAATAGATGGCACTTTTTCTACACATTTTTCCTTCAAAAATATCCGCGGTTTCAGGTCATCGACCCCATGCTTACCCCTATATCAAGTTCTTACAGGATTCTTACAAATCTGTGATTTTTTCAACTAGTCATCATTATCAATCTTATAATATCACGACACACCTGTGCTCATATATTTTACCTATTTATTTTTTCATAATTTTTTTTTTTAATTTGTTTTATCGTTTATTTTAATCTCTGACTTCGTTTTACATTATTTATTTATATTTCAACACATTGTTTTTTTATATCATGACCCGTTTTTATCTATCTCACCATTACACTTAATCACTATTATCTCAGGTATGGTTTACAATGTTATAATTATACTTATATTATATTCATTTATTCATATACAATGTACACTTATACTGTATTCTGATTTTCCTTTATGTAGCAGCTCTGATGAAGGAATAAACTATTCCGAAACTGGTCAGCTGTAGATAGTTGTTTTTATTTATGTCCGATACCCGTACAACGTTTCCACTTCTATACATTACGGACACGACCATCTCCACATATATACACATATGACATTAATACCTTAATACCTCTTATATTCTTTTTACAGCTACGAGTCTTGGGATTACTGTCATAAACCCATTAACGCATTGTTAAGCTTCTTAACATCTGTGCGCCAAAACAAGAGCTGAGATATGTTTTTTGCTGGTCAGACTAATTTAGGGATAAGGATTTCCATTTTTCTTTGCTCTTCAGGTTGTTTTTGAGATACCATTTTCCACCGTTGTTCTGCACTTATTTTTGAAGCTCCTTTTGTTCTTTCTATAACGTAAGGAATTACATACATTCAGAGCTAGCTTTTCATGTGCCCTGAGCAAGGTTTTATTTCAAAGAACTGGGCCGATCAAATAATAATAATAAAAAAAAAAGAAATCAACAGTTTCACTTCAATTCCCATTGATAATTTTCGCTTCCTTTTCATCCTGGACCTTGTGTCTGTACACTTTCTTGGTTACGGCATTGTACCTATATATACTCACTATCTAAACTATAAGCAAATCGTCATAAGGGATAATCTATCTGGCGGTAATATGTTGAACTAACAATGAAGGAACATCTTTCAAGATATTGAAAAGATATCCCTTATTATTAGTGAAAATAAAATATAAGAAAACACAAATCAAGACACCAAAATATGATTAAATTCCTCCTAGATATCGGATTATAAAATGTCAAAAAGTTGTTAGTGTCTATTAGATTAATTTCGATTTTGCCACCTTGACGCCGCAATCTTAAAAAGTTTACCTATCAAAATGTAAAACTAGGGATAGTTTTACAAATATCCGACGTTGGTATAGCAACATAACTTCACATATAATCCAAAATCGTATTTGCATTTGTTCTTATCTAAATACGGAGACTATTCAAGAATAGCGATGCAACAGATATTCGGAACGAACACGCACTATTCGAGGCGGCAACCGTGCCGCTAAGAAAATAGAAGACAATGCGTTTTTTAAACGTAGCGACAAAACTATCGGTCGTACATTCACACTCATTGTAGATTATGGGTGCGTTTTGTTGTGCCAATTCTAGTTTCGGTTTAATCAGAATACGCGTTTTGTTTTGTTACAATATTATCATTTTATTCATTCTACACATTCGATGACTTGAGGTCGAATGTCTGGAATAAACAAGTGCGGTGGGGATAAAAAGTAATATTTGAATGCAGTTGTTTTTATTTGGTTTTTAAATGTATTAGAATTAAATCTTGGTATTACTGCTTCAAAATAATATTCACTTTTAGGTATTTTCTCATTTTGTGTCCTAAAGTAAATACCTATATAATTTTAAAATAGTATTGTAAAATCTAAACTTAAATTGTATGTACAATTCAATTATTCATTCTAGAATATTTGCTTCAAATATTAAGTTTTCTTCTTCTGCATTTATTATTTAGATTATCCATTTATTTAGGTGAAATACGTTCGTTTTCACACTCCGCCAGAGTCTATGGTCTATTTCAAAGTAGAAAAATGTGTGTAAGAAGATAGGAGCTGCTTGTCCTTGCTTCGGATTGGTTTAGATCGTCATCCCTATTACACTGTAAAAATATTGTTTTTAGTCCAAGTTGACAGATGTTCAGTGTCGTACATTGGAAATATATATTATTTATATTATTTAATTTTTCTCATATATTTTGTTATTATTTACATATTTAGACTTTTATTTATATTCTTGGCGTAGATTTTATGGAGAAAATTCTCCATGTAATTTGTTTTTACGCAGTTATATATTTTTAGGTTATCTGACATATAAATATTTTTTGACACTTTACAATTAACATATCAAGAGAGAGGACTAATGTGAGGCCAGAAGACAGCCCAGCTGATTGTGCCCAAAGAAGAAGTTATTGATATAATTTTTAGACTTTCATATATACATATACAGTCTGTTCCAAACGGTTAAGCGGAACTAAATGGGAACTTAGTTCTTTTAGGTTGTCACAAGAAGAGACCTTGCTTGGGATATTTCATTTTTCACGTTGGGATGTCAAAATTTAAAATTCCAACAATGAAACCATGGAAACGAATGACATATGTCAAAATTAAATATTTTTTTTAGATAATAATGACAAAAAAATAAATAAATGGGAAATTTGTATTAAGAATGACACAAAAAATCAAAATATAAAGAAAATTACATTTTAAAATGATATTAACCTTAACCAAAAAATGTTTATTGTAAGTATGATTTATAAAGCTTAAACAAAACGGCCGAAAGGCACGATTTAAACGATGAAAGTAACTAGATTGCAAAATCTAGTTCCGCTTAAGCGTTTGGAACAGACTGTATTTTTAATTTTTATTTACAATAATTATTTAAATAAGAAACTTTTGCTCTGAAGATATATTGTTTGTTTTATTGCTTTGTTTAAACTGTTTTAGCCAAATCTCTCATTTTATACATATTTAGTACATAATTTTTAAAATTATTATTTTTTTAACTTTTTCAAATTTCCCATTAAACTGAATTTATGTCATATAAATAACGTAAGTGTATTATCTGCCTTGTTTATTTCAATATCTTATTAACCTTTTATATATTAAAAAAAAAAAACACTTGCTAACCCAGTTGCTACGCCCATGCCCTAGTTGTAACTTATTTTAAATTTCCCGCTATACTGTATTTGATCAGTGTAAATCGTACTCGGTTCGCAGCGCTATCTACTTTTTTCTACTTTGAAATAGACCATAGGATGTTGTACGACCATAGACTTAACCTCCATGCAAATGTCATTCCATGTTTACTTCAATATCAAAATTGTGATTTTCTTGCGCATCAATTCTAGTACTTCTAACCAGCTACCAATAAAACGCACCCAGTGTATTCCACTCAAGACGTCTTTAGTAAGTAAACATAACAAGCGAATTACTTATCAAATGAAGAAGAAGAAGTTCTCAAGCATGGCTATGGAAACAGAACATTTTTTTTTTGCGGATAAGTTAAAATTTTTAATTTTTGTACTGTTCTTGTTCGTCCTTTTTTATTGGAATGTAGTAATTAAATCTGAAGGTTAGTGACCGGCAAAGCTGTTCATAGATGGCAGAAGAATCGCAATGTAATTTGTGTACACAGATCCATTAAAAGATTGGTAGTAGTCAGTGACTATTAACGCAGTCAAAATCTAACTGGCCAATCATAATACCGAAATGGTATTAAAGGATTTTTTAATTTGTACCAATGCATTTTGCTTCACATTCTTTTTATTTCCAACACGAAAAAGGATTAACAAAAACATCTGAATCAATATTTTCAACTGTCGTATTAGAAAGGGAGATAATGTAATAAATCAAAAATCGATAGTCATTGCCCTCATTCTGGGGACTACAGTGATAACAGTGATAAAATATATATCTATACTAATAAGAGGGCTACCATTTAAGTTTTTACAAAAACTAAGAAAGAAAAATTTTTTTTTTTTGGAACGAACTGTTTTTTTTTGTTTCTCAAAATATTCGCCTTTAAGATTTATACACTTTTACATGCGTTCAAACCAATTCTCGAAACATTTTTTCCACTCTGAAGTTGGTATCTCAAAAACATGGTTTTCGAAGGCTTCAGCAGCTTCTTGAGGTGATGAAAATTGCTGTCCACGCATTTTTTGTTTGAGATTGGAAAACAAAAAAGTTGTTAGGGGATAAATCAGGTAAATACGGGCAATGAGACATTGATTCGATGTTTTATCTTTCAAATAATCAATAGTTTGACGTGCTGTGTGGGAGCTTGCATTGTCATGATGAAGAATGATGCGACATTGTTGGTTGACGATGTCGAAAACAAATTGTTGTATACCATTCAGTATTAACTATTCTCCGATCCACTAAAGCATAGGTTCTCAAACTGGGGGTACGCGAAGCCTCTATTGGGGGTACGCGAGATCATTCACTATTGAAAAGTATCCATCAAATCTCAATAATAATAATAAAGAGTCATTGATTGAAATATCGTGCGATGGAGATTTAAAAATGAAGTTTAATGAACTGAAACTTGAAGAGTTCTGGCTCATGGCTAAAAGTGAATATCCAGAATTAGCCATACAAGCATTATTGTGTTTCCTTTACCTTTTTCAACAACTTATCTCTGTGAATGTGGGTTTTCCTCCATGGTGATTTTAAAAAACAAATATCGAAATAAATTAAATATCGATCCTAATATGCGGTTAAAATTGAGTAATCGAGAGCCCGATATTGAATCACTTATTTCAAGCATGCAGCTTCATCCTTCCCACTAAAGTTGGTAAGTGTATTTTCATGTATGTTTTTTTCAGTCAAGTCTGCTTTGTTTAACAATTTTCAAATTGTTCCGATTTTTTTTTTACCTTTTTGGGGGTACGCGCCTCTTCTGGAATTGACATAAAGGGTACTCAAAAAAAAAAACATTTGAGAACCTATGCACTAAAGGAATGGTTGCGATATGTCCAGTACAACCGAAGAAATAAACGATCATTTTTTTGGAAGTGCTTCGTGGACGAACAACTTTTGTGGAATTCGGTTCACCTTGGAAGATCCAAACAGTAGATTGTTGCCTAATTTCCGGTTCAAATAAATAAATCCAAGTTTCGTCACATTACCAACGGAGTGGCCGAGCGCATTAAGTCGTGCGGTTTGTACTGGTGGAATATACAGTCTGACTGTCCGGTTGGTGGTTCGAGCCTCCTTCGTTGGTGATATTATTCGGGCGAGAATAATATGTTTACATTACTCCCATTTTCACAATCATTCACCCCTCATCCAGGTGTAGGAGCTCGCCCCCCTGGCATCGGCGATTAGCCTCGTTGCAGAAATAGGCCGATGTAAAATAAATAAAAATTTAAAAACAAGTTTCATCACCTGTAACGATGTTGTATACGGATTTTGTAATGCCTAGGTTGAATTTTTTTAGCATTCCCTTATACCAATCAGCACGAGCCTTTTTTGAGCTTAGGTCAAATTATGCGGAATCCAACAGGAACAGATCTTTTTCACGCTAATGTTCATGCAAAATCGAATGTATTGCAGTCTGCGATATGCCAAAGGATGCCTCTAAAGGAATGGTTGCGACATGTCCAGTACAACTGAAGAAACAAGCGATCATTTTCTTTTAAGTGCTTTGTGAACGAACAACTTTTGTGGGTTTCGGATCATTTTTTTTTTAAATTAATATGGCCTTTGCTGCTTTGGAATTGCCAGGACAATTATTATTTTTGAAAAATTCCATGCCTGACCGGGATTTGAACCCGAGACCTTAGCAACGCAGAGTACATGTGTTACCACTACTCTACGCCGGTCGGCTCGGTTCATCTTGGAAGATCCAAACAGTGGATTGTTGCTTAGTTTTCGGTTTATGTTAATAAATCCATATTTCGTCACCTGTAACGATGTTGTGTACGGATTTTGCAGTGTCTAGGTTGAATTTTTTTAGCATTCTCTTACACCAATCAACACGATCCTTTTTACTACTGGCCGGACGTAAAAACGTAGACGTGAAATATAAAAATATGAATATTCTACGTGAACATTTCTACGTCTACGTCCATCTACGTCTGATTGGAAATCGTAGCATGCATTTTCCTATTACTTATATTTTCACGTAGAGGCAGAATTCTAAGTCTACGTCAATTGGAAACCATCCTTTAGGGATATATACTCAGAGCCGCAGTAAGGGGGGCGACGGCCCCTAGCGCACTAAGGAAAAGGGCGCCGATGAGCTTGACTAAGGGGCGCCACATTGAGGACTTTTATTTTTGCTCTTCACTTGGAATTTGCGAGGTGAGGACCTTTTTTTTGCTCATCACTTGGAATTTAGGAGGTGAGGACCTTTTTTTTGCTCATCATCTAGATTTTGGGAGGTGAGAATCTTGTTTTTGCTTATCACTTAGATTTATTTGCCAAGGGCGCCAAATGGATTGGTACCAATAGGTCTGTTGCAAGGCCCGCAATATCTCCGGATTTAAGTCCTCTGGATCTTATGGGGTTTGTCAAAGACAAAGTGTGCAACATTGTGCATGCAGATGTACAACATTTAAAAAATAGTAATCACACATTTCAATATTGCCATCTAGTGGTCGTTTGTAAAAACATAAAAGGTAACGCTCGTATGAATTAGACTTAGAGTACTACTTAAATTTATATATTTCACTGTAACCTTAAATATGTTACTATTACTATGTACCTGTCCGTATTTGGATTCTTTCCGTAGGACAGAAGTAATTTAAATAAATAAATAAATAAAAGTGCTCCTACTTTCCCCTAATAATTGCAGTAAAATAGATTTTCAATTTGATTTCAGATTGGGATTGAGTTAAAATAAAGTTTGAATAACAGCAATCGATGCTTGAATATAAGCACTCTGTTGATCTCTTAAAATTAGGCATTTAATAGTAAACCCCTATTGTTTGAGATGTCTTGAACTGTCTGAAGTGCCCGTCCATAGAACAACCATAATCCCAATTCCGAACTAAACCAACAATACCTCACATAATTATTTATTACTCAAACTCAAACATAATATACACAACACATAATTACTCCCTTTAGTTTCACCTCACTAATGAGTCTTATCGTAGATGTCCTCCCAAGCCTAGCAAATGTTCACTCCTCTCCTCACCGCCCCGCCGTATACCCTTTCCCACTTCAGACGCTTGGAAACACTTCCTCAACCGTGTAATTATCGTTTAAATGTGTCCATAACTTAAAGGACCCATCTCTCTGATGCTACTGTTAATATCAACGAAATATCTCTGAATACCGACACATTTGTAGATTGACAAAATGGTCGATTATATCAAGACACTGTGTTAGCTAAGGTGTCGCCGCCCTAGCGGTAAAATACAATAATCAAGAGTCACATTAATCCTCATTCCTGGACGTACCTCATCTGTTCTCCGCTTCTAACTTCAAGCCGTTATAATACAATTGTTTCAACTTGAATTATTTGTTGCTTTTGTGTTTAATTAATATTTTTTGAATGGAGTAAATTAAATAGTGAAAAAATAAAGTCAAGAATAATTATGTGCTTTATTTTATATGTTTGATGTAGACGCTATTCAGGATTCTTTTATGTGGTGAATTGTGAGCTTTGAAACGTATTTAACGTCGTAGATATTACTATGGAAATAATTAAATTCAAACTTCGTTTTTCAACGCTTTTTTCCACATTCCTTGGAATACTTGGAGCGGCGATTTGTTGTTAATATATTAAATCCTGCACATTTAATTAAAATGGTACACAATTTTTGAATCTAGTTTTAGTTTTTGCAAAATAATGTGTCTTTAAGGCAGAGACGTAACGAGGCTATGGCCAATGTACCCCCGGCCTTAGATTGAAGGGTCGGGGGGAAAACGATGATAGTCACAATTTACTCATTTTCCGTGAATCGAAAAATAAAGTGTTTGTTCCAGAGAGTCGAACCGAAATTTATTTTGTTCCGGTTTTCGGTTACGTTCCAAGTATATTTTCCAAAAACGAAATCGGATAAAAAATTCCTCTAGTACGTTTCCGGTTCATAGCAATATACATTGTTTAGTATTTTTTCAGATTATTAATTTAACCCCTTAGGGTTATTAGGGCTTTTTTGGAAAAAATCGTTTTAGAATAAAAAATAAATAAAAAACTACTTCCCGTTCCTTTATCTACGTCTTGAGAGCTTTCTTTTGATGCCACACAATAAATTTTAGAAACATATTTTTTTTGACGACACAAAAAAATCAATATTTTGCGATAAACCAATTTAATCAAAATTTCCTGTTGAACTATTCCGGTTCTCATCAATGTACATTATTGAAATTTTTAGTTCAATCCCTTTGAGAGATAAGGAGGGGGACAAAAGTTTTTTAGTTTTCCTATATGTTGGTCAAAAAGTTGTACAAGTATGCCAAATTTCAACTTTCTATGTTCAACCGTTTGGCTACAATTTCTACCGTACAGATGAGACAGACAGACAGACAGACACATGAGTGACGTTATAAGGGTTTTTTGTTGGTCATACCTACAAAACCCTAAAAATTGGCTCATTTATTGATATTTTCCAGTAAAATAGTATTTGTTGCAGGGCTTCGAACCGTTATTTTTTCGTTTCGGTTTTCGTTCCGGCAAAAATAACGGTTTTTTTCGGTTTTCGGTTTTCGGTTCAGTTCCGAGTGATACATATTTCAATGCTTTTATTTGTATTAGAAATTCATTTTCTACTATAATTCAGAAGAACACTTTATTCCTTATTTTGTGATAATCATACCAAGGTAGCTGCCAGGGGGGGTTCTGGGTGTTCACCCCCCCCCCCTTCCCGAAACAATAGAAGCGCTTTTTTTTTCTTAACAGTTAAAAAAATTACGAATCACGATTTTTTTCTGCTCTTAAGTTTAAAAAATAATCTTAAATAAAACGTATTTTATATTCACTCACATAAACATTATCTGAACCGAAATAAACCAGTTCCGGTTTATTTTCGGTTCAGTTCCGGTTTTAAGCCCTGATTTGTTGTCTAATTTAAGCAAAATCGTAGCTCTTATAACTCTCCAGATAGGAATGATGAGTAATTTAAAATGAACACCATATATATATGAATCCGCGTAAACAGAATTCATATCGACTTATACCCTTTTCACACTAGATCTTTAAGACGAGTGAACTTAAAGTTCACCGATGTTTAAGATCGGTATGCTTTCACACTTGATGTTTAAATCTCTGGTGCTGTCATCAGCTACAGTAATTTTGTCCTTAAGTTACCGTCATGAAATTACCAGTTTTGAACTGTCTGCGCAGACGCACATTTTGAATTATTATAAACAATTAAGGATATTTCATTTCATTCTACAATAAAGAATATATTACACCTGTATTAACATGTAAGTCGATACATTTTATCTCAATTACTGTAGCTCTGTATTATATTAAACACATTATTAAAATAAATAATTTTATTATAACAATAAGTATAAACTTCTTATAACGTCGATATAATACAGTATTCTTGTTTATGATAATATAAAATGTTGACAGCACAAATTCAAGGAGTATTTTCTTATAATAGAAATTAAGTTGGCAATGCGTACGAAGTTTAAGACGCAGATCTCTGTCTTAAACATCGGTCGTGTTTAGACGAGGCCGTACGGTTTCACATTAGCGTTTAAAGATACATTCACTTTAACATCCGATCTTAAAGATCTAGTGTGAAAAGGGTATTAGATGTAGAATATTAGAATCTGGGAAGAAACAAATCTTACAGTTCTCGATGTTAAAAAGTGAGGTATAAAAGTGCGAGTGAATTCTGTAGTCGTTTTGATATCCTCCTATAAATCAGAAATGTAACTTCATAAATTCAGTGAGTCGTTCATAAATTCTATCGCTATCATGAAGTCCCCTTAAATATTAAGTCTACAATTTGAATGTTGTAGCCAAGTTGGAAATGTTCCTCTCCCTCAATACTACTCACTCTTCTCACTTAACTCGTGAGGAAATTAAATAAATGGAATTGTAAAATCTATTCTCCGCTTCGTTCACTTTAGCAACGACAAGAGAATCGTTCTTTTGAACAACCGAATCAAAAATACGAAAATTAAACTTTACCTTAAGAGCTTTAATGGACGAGGATTTTTTTTACTTGGAAATTGTTTTTGATGTAAGAGAAATTTATTTAATTATAGTTTAAAGAATTTCACTATCTATTAAATTTTAATTATGAAGTAATTAATTTTTCATGCAATTATTTCTGAAATAGGGGAATGATTTTCAAATAAGTCTGCCTTTTAATTACATTATTTCTATTTTATTTAACTCAAATTTGTAAATTCATTTTATTGATTGTTTGAAATAAGCTGGCTAAAATGCTTGAGGACAACCCCATCCCCAAGTTCATAGATAAAGAAAGTATAGGCCAGCGTTTCCCAAAGTGTGGGGCGCGACCCGGCACCGGGTCGCAGAAAAATTTTGCCGGGTCGCGAAAAAAATTGTAAAAACACAAAAAAGATTTTTTTTGTACATATTATTATTTTTTACGTCATTTAATCACTAGAATAGTGTGTACTTGTGCTCTTTATTACTATACTATATTCTTTATTACTATACTATACTCTTTATTACTATTTATTACTCTGTATTACTATAAAGTTACTCAGGGGCGCACACAGATTTTTGGCTTGAGGGGGGATCCAATTATACATAATTTTTATAAACACAGGGCAAAATTTCAATTTCAAGTGAAGAGCAAAAAAAAGGTCCTCCCTTCTAAATTTTAAGTGAAGAGCAAAAAAAATGGTCCTCACTTCTTAATTTTAAGTGAAGAACAAAAAAAAAGTCCTCACTTCTCACAGTACGGGGGGGGGGGGTCCGGACCCCTTGGACCCCCCCCTTGTGTGCGCCCCTGAAGTTACTTGGAGGAATAACAACTGGGAAAGTGTCAACAAGACTCAAAAAGAAAAAGTGTGTTGGCGTCGTTGGACGTTCGCATTGTTTACAAAAATTAGAAGTTTCTTCTTATTTTTTCGTATTCTGCTAACTGCTAAGAAGAATAAGAACTAACACTATTAGTATTCCAGCGCCTCTAGCGGTAGTTTCTGAATTTCAAAGTTTAAACATCGACATCGGTAGTAGACATCGATGTTTTATCGATACTATCGCCAGCTAACCATCGATGGTAAAAACATCGATGTTTTTAAAACAAACATCGATGTTTTCGATACATCGATGTTTTTGCCCATCCCTATTCTATGCTACATCCTATCGACGCTATTGTAAATAATTCAGCTCACACTCTATATTTTCTTACACACATCATAAAAGCCAATAAATAACTTTACAATCTGTTGCAGAGGAGTTTTTTAGATAAATTAAAAAATATCTTGTCGCGACTATTCTTTGTAGTTTATAGTTTGGTTTTTAGGTATTGTGTGAGTATGATGTGGATGTTGGCGAGGAGAAGACAGGCCAGTGTTGAGAGTACAAAGGGGCGCTAGGTATCTGGCTGAGAGCCAGCGGCAGATTTACACCTCTCTTTAGAGGGCCCCGTTCCTGTCGAGAGACGCACAGTGGCGGTCGAAATTTAAAAATTAATGTAGGAAGAATAAATATGTACACTTAAATGCCATATCGTCGGCTTATATTTAAAAAATTGATGTGAAGTGTGAATATTCACACATTTCAGGGTTTCGCAGGTATATAATAAGTGAAGGCATGCCGCTGAGTGTGTAGGACAAATTTTACTTTGTAGTAATCACGGCAAAATGAACGATATTTTTAAAATAATGTATCGTCTGTTAATCATATAATAAGACTGGTTATTACATTTACGCTCTTAAAAATTAAATGCAACATTTGTCAAAATATAACTAGAATTTTGACAAAATAATTGCAACATAATAAAAATGCAAAAAAAAAAACAAAAAAAATTAAATTCACTCCGTACTCGAAACCCTTCGTTTCCAGCGAATTTTAGCTTACGACACCAGTGCTCTAACCACTACGCTATCGCACGCCTTGCATGTGGATGTCTTACATTGGTATAACTTTTGTACTTTGTGAACCAAAAACCACAAAAAATGCGTTATTTTCCGAAAACATAATCTGATCAAAAATTCCTGTTGTACTATTTCGGTTCACACCAATATACATTACTTAGAATTTTTTTAGATTTTTAGTTTAAACCATCTGGGCTACAGGTGTGGGACAAAATTTTTTTTGCACAATTTTGGCAAAAATCGCATCAAAATAATTTATTTTGCAAAAATAAAAATTTGATCGTTAATCCACGTACTAAGGGCTTTCATTTGATACCCTACTCAGAATTTAAAAATATATTTTTGTTTTCGATGAGCACATTTTTGTTTATATTTTTAGGGGGATATGTTTTTTAGATGTTTTAGTATTTTTCCTATGTGCGGGTCAAAGAGTTGTATAAGCATGCCAAATTTCAACTCTCTAGGTTTAGCCGTTTGGCTACAATTTTTACCGAACAGACAGACAGACAGACAGACAGACAGACGACAAAATGACGGTATAAGGGTTTTTTGGTCATACCTACAAAACCCTAAAAACACGACTAATTTTGTCAAATATTGAAATATTCTTTCTTCACATTAAAAACATAAGTGCTAGATTTTCAAAACAATTGTGGAAGCTATCACTTAGATCATTGTTTCTCAACAGGTGGTCCGCAGAAAAATTCGAGTGGTCCGAGAAAGTTTTTGTATGTGTTTTTTGCAGTTTTTTTATGTAAATAATTTATATTTTGTTTATTTTCTGTAAACTTTCTATGATTTTCTACAAATAAAATAAATGTATTTAGTAACACATTAAATATATTAGTTTTCTTGCAGAAAATGAACCAACAATTATTTCTAGTGGTCCGCATTAGAAAATTATATATTTTACTGGTCCGTGGTGCGATTTTGGTTGAGAAACACTGACTTAGATTATTTTTTATTACTTGCAATAGTCTATTTTAAAATCAAAACCAAAAACTTGCTAAAATCCTAAAACTTGCTATAGTCTATTTTTAAACTAAGAAGAGTAAATTCGAAAGTCATATTTAATAACAAATTATCAGAAAGTTGGTATCTCAAAAACATAGTTTTCGAAGGCTTCAGCAGTTCTTGAGGTGATGAAAATCGCTGCCCACGCATTTTTTGTTTGATATTGGGGAACAAAAAAAAAGTCGTTAGGGAATAAATCAGGTGAATACGGGCAATGAGATATTAATTCGATCTTTTTCTCCTTCAAATAATAAATTGTTTGACGTGCTGTGTGGGAGCTTGCATTGTCATGATGAAGAATGATGCGATGTTTTTGGTTGTTTTTCCTGATTCTGTCGATGACTTCTGGCAAACAAATAGTTGTATACCATTCAGCACTAGCTGTTCTCCGATCCTCTAAAGGAATGGTTGCGACATGTCCAGTACAATCGAAGAAACAAGCGATCATTTTCTTGGGAGTGCTTTGTGAACGAACAACTTTTGTGGGTTTCGGTTCATCTTTTTTTTAAATTATTATGGCCTTTGCTGCTTTGGAATTTCCAGGACAAATATTATTTTTGAAAAATTCCATGCCTGACCGGGATTCGAACCCGAGACCTTAGCAACGCAGAGTACATGTATACCACTAGTGCCTAGGTTGAATTTTTTTAGCATTCTCTTACACCAATCAACACGATCTTTTTTTCGGTCAAATTATGCGGGATCCATCGGGAACAGATCTTTTTCACAGCTAAATGTTCATTCAAAATTGAATGTATTGCAGTCTGCGATATGCCAAAGGATGCCTCTATCTTACGGTAAGTCATATGCCGATCTTCTTCAATCATTTTGCGCACAGCATCGATGTTTTTTTGAATCACAACCGATTTTGGTCGACGTTTACGAGATTCATCTCTGACGGACGCACGACCACGACGAAATTCTGCAAACCAATTATAAACAGTCCTTTCTGATGGTGCTTCATTACCAAAAGAGAATTGAACGAAGAGAATCTACGCATTGTTGTTGAGTTAGGCATTTACTAAAATCGTAAAATATTATCCAACCAAAACCATCACGAGTATTATCTATTTTTTCACAAACTTGTTTTTTTTTAAACACTCACTGTCAACTATTCGGTCAATTTATAAGCTGTCACTGATTTCACAATAACAAATGTCATATTTTACGAATATAGTAATGATACATTTCAATATTGCCATCTAGTTGTCGTTTCTGCCACAAATGCCAAGTTGCATCATTTTCCTTTATTTTGACAATATAAGGAATGCCTAAAATTTAAGAAAAGCTGGTGCAATTGGGCATAAAGGATTTATTTAAAACCAAACGATGCTCTCAGTACTTAACTACTTGGGTACAAAGAAAAAAATTCGCCAGTGCATTTACGAGAAAAATGACAAAACAACGAATTACTCAAAAACTATAGAGCTATCCTCTACTAACCATAAGTTTCTAGTTTAACATTTCATCTTTAAAAATTTGTCGCACGACTTAAAGATTTTGCCATCAAATCTAAATCGCGGAGTCATTAATAAAGCATTGATATGTTTGAGTGCACCACGCCACTGGAAATGAAAACGTTCTCTTTCTTTCATAGGAGTTGTGCTAATTGTACAGCTGGAACATTAGAACAAGAGGCCCAATAACTTCTCTTCCTCCGCTGCCTCTACTTCCTACCCACTCTTTTATCTCGTTCTTCCTGACTCTGCCCTACACATTAGACCAGCGACACTCAAACTGTTCCTTTGAACAAGTAGGAAAAACATTAAATAGATATAGGAATTACTAGCTGAGGTACCTTAATACGGGATTAAGAAGTTCTAGATGCTGTGCGCAAAATGATTGAAGAAAATCGACATGTGACTTAACGTGAGATAGAGGCAACCTTTGACATATCGCAGACTGCAATACATTCGATTTTGCATGAACATTTAGCTGTGAAAAATATTTGTTCCCGACGGATTCCACATAATTTGACCGAAACTTAAAAAAAGGTTCGTGTTGATTGGCGTAAGGGAATGCTAAAAAAATTCAACCTAGGCACTGCAAAATTCGTTTACAACATCACTACAGGTGACGAAATTTGAATTTATTCATATGAACCGAAAACTAAGCAACAATCCACTGTTTGGTCTTCCAAGATGAACCGAAACCCACAGAAGTTGTTCGTTCACGAAGCACTTTCAAGAAAATGTCAAACAAAAAATGCGTGGACAGCGATTTTCATCACCTCAAGAAGCTGTTGAAGCCTTCGAAGACCATGTTTTTAGGGTTTTGTAGGTATGACCAAAAAACCCTTATACCGTCATTTTGTCGTCGCTCTGTTTGTCTGTCTGTCTGTCTGTCTGTTCGGTAAAAATTGTAGCCAAAAGGCTAAACCTAGAGAGTTGAAATTTGGCATGCTTATACAACTCTTTGACCCGCACATAGGAAAACATCTAAAAAACATATCCCCCTAAAAATATAAACAAATATCGGCTAATCGAACAATTTTTTTTTTTTAAATGAAAGCCCTTAGTACGTGGCTTAACGATCAAAACTTTATTTTTTATAAATAATTTATTTTGTAAAATAAATTAGACGCGATTTTTGCCAAAATTGTGCAAATAAAATTTTTGTCCCACACCCTGTAGCCCAGATGGTTTAAACTAAAAATCTGAAAAAAATCTAAGTAATGTACAATTATGTGAACCGGAATAGTACAACAGGAATTTTTGATCAGATTATGTTTTTGGAAAATAATGCATTTCTTGTGTTTTTTGCTTGCCACATAAAATATTTAATAACTTATCTAAGACAGTTAACCAGCATGCTTTGATAGTGTATTGGCTAGCATGCTCGCGTTTTAATTTGCAAACTAAGGTTCGCTTCGCTCACAAGGCAAATTTATTTTTTCTGTTTTTTTTTGCATTTTTATTTTGTTTAAATTATTTGTTCAAAATTCTAGTTATATTGCAACATTACATTTAAATGCAACATTTGCCCAACAAATGTTGCATTTAATTTTTAAAAGCGTAAATTTAATAACCAGTGGAAATTGTTGAAATTGAAAACACGAAATCAGAGGGGCAAGGTTATGACTTAAAACAACCAATGGAAGCCATAAGCGCAATTTTCAAATTCTTAATGAACCTTGCTATATATATTTTTAAAAAAACATACTGCACATATTTAGAAACCTAAATAATGATATTAGGCATTCGAATTAAAATTAACAAAAAAATTTTAACATAAAATTTGTTTTGGCATCCCAGATAATCATCATTCACTTACTAAATACCTGCGAAACTCTGAAATGTGTGAAAATTCACACTTCACATCAATTTTTGAGATACTAACTGCAGAGTGGAAAAAATGTTTCGAGAATTGGTTTGAGCGCATGCAAAAGTGTATAAATCTTAAAGGCTAATATTTTGCAAAGTAATAAAACAGTTTGATCCAAAAAAAAAAATCTTTCTTAGTTTTTGTAAAAACTTAAAAGGTAGCCCTCGTATACTGCCAGTTAATTAATAAGTGCGATACAGTAAAATCTGTGTCACACGATCACAAACAGAGCAATATTCACCTCGATGGAACTGTCTATAATTACATCAACCCAGTGGCGGATTAAGCCTTCGCCGGGCCCAAGACATTTTTGATTTACGGGCCCTCAACCTTTTGCTCTTCAAAGTGAAGAGCAAAAAAAAAAGGTCCTCACCTCCCAAATCCAAGTGAAGAGCAAAAAAAATAGTCCTCACCTCCCAAATCGGGCCCTTGAAAATTACGGGCCTAAGACAATTGTTTTTTTTGTCTCTGCGAAAGCATTTGCCAACAAAATATGGCCATAAATATTTCCTTGTATCTTTGAAAGTTTGATGTTAATTTTAAGGTAAATAATAGTTTTTTCTGTCGATTATTTTTTCAAAAAAGAGGACGATTTAATGTTACATTTATCAATTAATTTATCAATCTACTTTTATGCCTGTTATTCCACTAGATCTATTATTTTGCGGTGTACCAGAAATTAGTTTTATTTCTAGAAAGATCCGTAAATATAAAGTTTGTGAAGCACTGAATTTTCTTTTCTCTCTATCTGCTCGTCTCATGGGTATCTCACTTTAATGCGGTTCTCTTCTTTTAATTCACTTTGTCGTTTTGTCGTGATAGAAGTTTGTTAATTGGAAGTGTGATAAATATTTTATTATGTGAAATGCCTTAAAGGGAATTGAAAAACAAATTCAGCTGAATTGTAGTGAGTTTTCTAATTATTTGAGGTTAATATAGTGGGTTGCGTCAAGTCAATGAACTTCGTATTCGCTAGGTGTACTAAATTACTCTGCATTCGTATCTGGAATGTTTAAAACAGTGCTCCTCAAAATAGATGCCACGGAGCACTTATGGAATATAACTATTTTTTCTTTTTATTAATCCTTATAGTGTCGATGTGTATACAATTTAAATTACAGAAATATCCCCATTATTGCGATTAATAATGCCAGGAATAAAAACGCAATAAAGCGAAACTTTAATGATCGTATGAAAAATATGTCATTGCTGACGTATTTGTTGTGCGCACAAATAGGATCGTACCCAGGATTTTGTCTAGAAGGGGGATCGGAAGCAAAATATTAACCTGAGACAAACTCCCAGGATGAACAGCTGGATTTTGGCCGGCTTCCATCTTCCAAAATTCTTTGTTAGTATGAATACTCATCGCTTCGCGACTCGTTTTCTAACTTGTGTCGTTTTAAGGATTCCACACACCAAAGCGGCCGCGGTGGCGGCCACGGTGGCGATAATGGAGCGGCCTAACGCAACCTATACAATACAATGAGACCACGCACATACAAGCGTTCCGCTATCTGAGAACGGCGCCGAATGCAGCGTTCAGTCTGGCGATCACCAAACACTGGCGGCCAAACTCGACAAGTTGCGTTAGGCCGCGCGATATTCATTGTTTATATACCACAGAGTGAATATATTTAAGAAAATAATGTCGAAAATAGATAATTTAACAGAAAAAATCATAGATCAGTAAAGGATCATTTAATTTTGTATGACTTAGCACATCCTGATTACAAGAATATTAGGAAAATAAATAAAGTGTGGGACGAAATAGGAAAAGTTTGATAGTAAAGTCTGTTCCAAACGATTAGGCGGAACTAGATTTTGCAATCTAGTTACTTTCATCGTTTAAATAATGCTTTTCAGCCGTTTTGTTTAAGCTTTGTAAATCATACTTGCAACAAACATTTTTTGGTTAAGGTTAATATCATTTTAAAATGTCATTTTCTTTATATTTTGATTTTTTGTGTCATTCTTAATACAAATATCACATTTATTTATTTTTTGTCATTAAAATATGTAAGAAAATTAATTTAAGTTTGACATATGCCATTCGTTTCCATGGTTTCATTGTTGGAATTTTAAATTTTAACATTCCAAAGGGGAAAAATGAAATAACTCAAGCAAGGTCCAATATTATCATACAACTATATACCGTGATTCACTAACTGATCGCTACCGCTACCGCCACTCCCACCGCGTTAGTGTGAGGAGACCTGATCGCTACCGTGGCCGCCACCGCGGCCGCTTTGGTGTGTGGAATCCTTTAATGTGAGTTTCTTCATTGGTGTTTGAATTTCATCTTCATCCTCTTCCACATCTGGTACCCACGGCCACTGGCGTATTCTGGGAGGGGCACTGGGGGCACGTGTTCCTTTTAAAGGCCAGTGAAATGAAAATTAATTTTTTTTTTAAATAATCGTACTGTAAAATCAAGACGTTGTACAACACACAGACTATTTTTATTAGGATAAATATTGAAATGAATATAAAGTGAATATTTCTATGTTTTCTGTGATTTTTTGTTGTCGCAGGTTTGACTACGAAATCCTTATACTGCCACTCATGAGTCTGTCTTTCTATTTGTAGAAATTATGGCAAAATTGCTAGATTTAGAGAATTGAAATTTGACATGTTTATAACTCTTTGCCGCACATATAACAAAAATATTGAGAAAAAATATATTGCGTAAAAAATATAACCAAAAATGTGTTTATCGAAAAATATATATATGTTTGTAGAATTTTGAGGGTTATCAAATGAAAGCTCTTGATATGTGGCTTAACAATCACATATATTTTTTATCAGTAAAGGATGAAATTATAATATTTTTTTTTCTTTCTGATATTTACATCAATATCCTACAGCAGGTTTCAATCTCATTTGGGTCGAGGGCCATTTTTCATACAAAAGAATAATATGCAGCTACGGAATTACAAATATCGCGAAGGACTATTTGTTTTTTTGTTTTCTTTAAAAACCAATCACAAAATATAAATTACCTTCTTATAAGGACGCATAGTAAACTACAAATTAAAACTAATATTTCTTCGCACTACACGTGTACACGCACGTAAGCGGTCAAAAAGCCAGCCGCGAAGACGTAAATATGCATAAAATGCAATTTGTTAAAGTATTTTCCAAAAATTTTCATTTCGTCAGACAGTTTCTCACAGTTGTTTTCATTTCGTCGTCTACCACCCAGAAATTGCTTGAGATGAGAGCATAACTTAGCGCAAGATCAGGGACTATATGATGCGGAAAGTGTACCAATGAAATTCGGCAAGTCAAATATATACATTACTAGGGGCCTCAGCCCGGCTACGCCGGTCATCTCCCCTACATTGTTAAAACTCGTCGCTTCGCGACTCGTTTTAATATAATTTTGTCGCACTTGTCGATTATAAAACTCGTCGCTCATCTTTTTTTAACACTATTTTATGGAAATTCCCCCTGCAAATGTCTTAAGTTTTATTGTTAATTCACCTTAAATACTTAATTAGTTTTCTTCTATCAAGAAATACGTTCAAAATGTGAAATCTCGTCCCATTTTAAAATGCAAAAAATTTGACAGCTGTCACCTTCTGAAATCTTGTAAGCATATTTCCAATAATGGCCCAGATTCTTTGAAAAATGTTTTCTGATGCCTCAAAATATTATCTCGCACGTCAAATAAGCTATCTTGAACCATTATCACCACTTAACACTTTGATTAACCCTGAAATTTTTAATATCTATAAATCTTTTTTAACACTATTTTATGGAAATTCGCCCTGCAAATGTCTTAAACTTTATCGTTAATTCACCTTAAATCCTTAATTAGTATTCTTCTGTCAAGAAACACGTTCAAAATGTGAAATCTCCTCCCATTTTAAAATGCAAAAAATTTGACAGCTGTCACCTTCTGAAATCTTATAAGCATATTTCCAATAATGGCCCAGATTCTTTGAAAAATGTTTTCTGATACCTCAAAATATTATCTCGCACGTTCAAAAAGCTATCCTGAACCATTATTTACTTTAACACTTTGATTCTCGCCGTAAATATTCTGGACCGGCCGTCTTGTATTAAGAATATTTTTGAATTATCGTCTGATAAAACCTGTCCGTGACGATCATTGGTGACTTTGATTCGACACGGATTCGAGGAAAAAATGCATGATTTTTATCAATAAAAATTAGTCAGTACCCCCTGTCGAAATAAAATTAAGCCTAAGCACTAAAAAAATATCACCCGGATGAGAGGGCGGTTCATTTTCCTCTCTCCGCGTTACCGGAAAAATGAAGATACACCAGACGTTGAATAGAACATACATACCAACACTTGTACAATATAATAGTAGATATTTGAATGCGTATATGGACCGCCTCGATAGGGGTCCGCCAACTTCAAAAAACATTACAGGAGATCCATGATGCCAAAAATATTGAGAAACACTGATTTATATCATCAAATTGTATTTCGTTTATTTTATTCGTGTACCAACTACGTATTTAAAACTAGAATATGCTCCTGCTTTACTAATTAAAAAAAAAATCAGCTTGATACAAGGGCCACGGCAAAATTTTCAGCCAGGCGTCCCATGTAAGCTTGATCCGTCTTTGCTAGACGGTTCATAAAGACGGGCCCGCAAGTTTACCCCCCTCCCTTCTGATAGATAAGTATCATAAGTGCCCCCCCTAACCATGGGTCCTGGATACGCCACTGCCCACGGTCTTATTCTGAGTTAAGAGCATGTACTGCAAAACTCGGTAATAGGTATCTACATAATGTATCTCTACAGTTTTGGGCTGCGCGATACCTGTTAAATACCGCAATCATTCGAATGGTAAATGCAAAAATTAAATCTGATATAGAAGTGTATACTGTAAACCGCAATAAATCAAAAACTGTAAAATATTCAGCAGCATTAGTCCGGGTTTAAAAATGTTTGGGGGAGGCTGGTCTAGGGTATTTAACAATAAGGTCTTTATTTTTGGTTTTTGTAATATTTCAATACTTTTCCAAAAATTTAATAGAACATAACAAATTAAATAAAATGCAGTTCATTTAGCATATTTTTGTATTTTTAAACAAACAATACTGTTATTCGACCATTAATTAAACTATGATAATCTAAACATACAATGGAAGCATTAAATGTATTAAACAACCCTACAGTACACAATTGATTATAAATTTGCTCATTAACAAAATAAATTATATAAAAACATTCCAAAAATCCCTAAATTTTTCATGGAAAACAAGTAATAAATAAACAAGATACACCGGAAATGAAAATTTTATATTAAAATATAGAGAGAAAAAAACATATAGAGGTGGCCAAGAAATAAAGCTGCGTTCAGAACACTTAAATTAGTCGACTATAGACTATGACTTATGCACTGTTGATTGTTACTAACAAGTTTGTCAGATGCTAATGCGAGCATTCGTTCAGAGCTCTAAATTTAATGCGTTATACGTTGGTGTTGTAGTTAGTGAGTTCTTTTAATGAGACAGCCATATAAACACATTGGCTATCTCAGTCTAAATCGTAGAGACCGTTTACATTGTATACCTTTACATAACCTAAAAAATGTCATCCGATTTCAACAAATTTCGCCCAAAATTACAAAGACGAACAGTAAATGTGATCAATTTAGGTAATTAATAATTAAATAAATAAATAAATAAATAAATAAATAAATAAATAAATAAATAAATAAATAAATAAATAAATAAATAAATAATAATAAGGATTTTCGGTCTTTCACTGGCACAATTTTCTATTTTCGCAGTTAATTTCCTGTATAATTCAGGTGTGTTTTATATCATTGGAAAGAGAAAAATAATCTAAATTTAAAGCATTTAAAAACAATTTTGAGCCACATATGAAAATTGAAAGTTAGTATGAATTTCTCGAAAATTCTACAAGCTATAAAAATTTTGAGGACGGCTGTGAATTTTTCGTAATAAAGTGTCTCAAAAACGTGCAAATTAGAAACTTGTATGACTTCAAACAAAAAAGTTATAAGCCAAAAAGTGCCATGTGCACTTTTCCGGAAATCCGAATGTATCATTAAAGTGGCCAACTAATGCAGAAACTTTACCCCAATTTAACCGACTTCGTATCTCTTAAGCTTCACGAGATCCCAATGATTAGGCTCGAAAACGGACAGGGTGTCTGTTTTCGATATACATTTTTTTAAATTTTACCATTAATTCGGAGAAATACTGTTCAGAACTAAAACTGCGTTCAGACCTCTTAAATGAGTTGACTGTTCATTGTACGTTGTGGATAAGTTTAGTAGATAGCTTTAAAGTTTAAGGCAGCGTTTACAGCCATGGAAATTAGTGCTTTACGAATAGTGCAACATTTATGAGTCTTTAAACCAACTAAGACGGCGCATACTGTAAGTATGCAAGAGTTCACATACACATCAGTTTTGCCAGTGAAAGACTGAAAATCCCCTCGTAAAATGTTTATTATCTATTATCTATTATCTGTTATCGTTTTCCTAATTCTGCTGTCCTTGATTTTTACTAATTAAACCTAACCTAATTATCTAAATTGATTATATTTACTGTTCGTCTTTGTAATTTTAGGCGAAATTTGTTATAATCAGCATGAACACATTTAATGTTATGTAAAGGTAAACATACAGTGTAAACGTTCTCTACGTGTAGACTGAGATGGCCAATGTGTTTATATGTCTGCCTCATTAAAACAACTCACTAACTACAAAGTTTGGAAAACTATCAACAATCGACAACATATTTTTATTATTATTATTTTTTTATTATTATTATTATTTATTTATTTAAATTGTACAATATTATATAACGCATTAAATTTCTGAACTGTTGCTCGCATTACCATATGACAAACTTGTGAGTGACAATCAACAGTGTACAAGTCATAGACTATAGTCGACTAATTTAAGAGCTCTGAACGTAGCTTAGGTGAATTAAAGCAAGCAATCGACTAGAAGCGGCCTGAATTAGCCAACAGAAAGGGCGTTCCATCAGGACAATGCCAGACCATATCTCTTTTTGACCACCCGACAAAAACTATTCAAGCTTGACTGGGATGTCTTGGTTCATCCACCATACTCTACCGACCTTGCACCCTCCGACTACCATTTATTTAGATCGCTTCAAATCAGTTTAGTAGTGGCGGCTCGTGACATTATTTTCTGGTGGGGCAAAAAGCTTTTTTAGGGCAAAAGCTTATCAAAAAGATTTTTGAATGAAATATCCTTGAAATAACCATTTTTTTTTTATTTTCTTCGGAACTCTTTATAATGAATTCCGGTCTTGGTGGTCCTAAAGTTTTAAGTCTAATTTTTATATTATAGGTTCAATAATTTTTGGAAACCAGTTCTAAAATTTAAATCAAGCTATTTTCATTCTCATTCATTTTTAAAATTAATTTATTTATTTAATTATTTTTATTATTTTTTTTTTTTTCCAAAATTCGCCACTTAAAACACAATCACATAAACTTAAGAAAATGTAGTGAGTAAAGTATTATCAAATATACTAATAAAACACTATTTTAATAATGTAATTATTAAAACATCGAACATACATAACCTTCTAATAACACAGAACTACAAACAAATGTCAAAATAAAGCACTCCGACTGATAATTAAAACTACGGACAAAATATGTATTGACCCACTTGCAATTGCTGCTACAGGTTACATACTATTGCTCGTCCTTCACCCCCGCTTGTACCCCGCACTTATACTCGTACAAAGATTTGAGACATTTGCTCATTTGACCTGCCTGGCGTATGTCCATTCTAAAAACATTTGTATTAGGAAACAAAACCCGACGCGATGGGAATTTATAAATATTTCAATATAACTAAATATTAATTTTAAATGGGTAAAATGAAAATAATACATGTTACTATTATTATTTTTTATTAAAGATTTTCTTCTTTTTCAAAAGTAAATAATTGGGAGGGTATTGCCTCGTTGCCCACCATGCACCAGCCGCCACTGCAGCTTAGGTTTATTAAAGAGGCCAACTAATGTAGCAACTTTGCCCCAATTTAACCGACCTCGTATCTCTTATGGTTCACGAGATCCCAATGGTTAGGCTCGAAAAACGGTCAGCCTATATATTTAAATTGGACAATGTTATGGTAAAAAAGCCTGTTAATATTTCCATGATAATAAATCATAAAAATACTTAAAACCTGTTCACCCATTTAAAAACACAAATAAATTTACTCATTAACAAAATAAATAATTTCAAAATAAACCCTCTAAATTTTTCAAAAAAAAGTATCTAATATTTTAGTCAGTTTACATACAACTTTAACAATATATATCCGTGTGACAAGTTAAAAAAAAATCCGATATTTACAACAACAAATCATGTACATTTGCTCTTCTGATAAGTAATTAAAATGCTTCAGCACGTACGAAACATTATCGCCGAAATTAGTGTTGTTTAAAAACCGTTTATTACGGACATGTATCCCCCTAGCCCAGTCCTGGTTCACTCATTAAGCCAAAGTCTTCGTGCGTACTCACCAGATTTTCAAAGGTGATTATGTTAAACGACGTATACGCAAACCACATACTATTTCAAACGTGTACCTTGTTTTATAGCACTTGTTTGAGGTAGAAAGGCACGTATAAAGATCTAGGGATATTTTGCGCTGATTTTAGGGGATTTTTGGGTGATTTTAATAATAGTTTAGATTATAGGTTATTGATTAGGTTTAAAATGTATTTTATAACGTTTTGGAAGTCATAAAAACGATAGTTTCTGTGAACGGTTATTAAATTTTAATTAATTTGCTTTTAAACAATCTAGCTAATAAAAATGTTATATGGAGTATTATGCTATTAAATTTGACAAAGTTGTAAAGTAAAGCATATTCACACTAGAAAATATAAAACGGACGATGATCTTTAGAAAATGTATGGAACATTGCATACATTAACAGGGATATGCAGTGTTTTATTTACAGTTCTGTGAACATAACTTCCACATTATAAGTTTTTTATTTTGATGAAAAAAATTGATGATCGATATCAACTACCAATTTTATCGTACTCTAATCTTTTTATTATTATTATTTAGCTGAGCAGAAACTAATGGCTTGTGAATCTCCAAAATATTTACGTAAACAAACATATATATAAGTGCAAGCATTAACAATTAAATAATAAAGATTTACAATGCCACGAGTTACAAAATTCAACAAATACAAATGCAGAATATTTACACAATATACATGAAATTATGTTGGATTTGTTCCTATATCGTAGTTGTAGTTAATGCCGGGTTTACATTGGTAGGGTAAAAGAGCTAGTAACTAGCGCAAGTAACTAGCAACTAGTTACTATCCCTGTGTAAACAGTTGACATTGTGACTAGTAGAGTACTAGCTGCCAGGAGTTGGGCTAGGATAGCAGCTAGCTCATCGACGTATTTACTAGCTACTGTCTTTTCCCCCACTACGCAAAATTGATTCATTTCAAATTGGCGGCAAGCGGTAACCTGTCATAACAAATAGAAAAAAACCCATATCAGGTAAGTTACAATTTATTTACATAAATTGCGTAACATTGATTTATTAATTGATGATTTTTGAAATCATCTGTGAAATAACTGCCTTTGATACACGAAAAAGATGTTGTAGACCAGTGTTTCTCGACCAAAAACGCACCGTGGACCAGAATAATATATAATTTTCTAACGCGGACTACTAATAATAATTGTTGGTTTATTTTTTGCATGAAAACAAATATATTTAATGTGCTACTAAACTACATAAAAAATGTGCAAAATAAATTAAAAATAAAACCGCAAAAAACACATATAAAAACTTTCGCGGACCACTAAAATTTTTCTGGGGACCACCTGTTGAGAAACACTGTTGTAGACTACAATAACTATTTCCTGTGGCTAGGAAATAAAGCGTTAATTCCAATTTTATTTTTGCTGGAATCGCATCCCTTATTAGTGTATCAGTTCGTTGTATTAATGGACTAACTAAATTTAATAGCCTATTAAAATCATCTGGTGTCATTCTTAAACACAGTCTGTACTCTTTTTGATCTTCCACGGCTAATTCACGAAATAGAAGGACTGATGCGCCATGGGTAGTTCTATCAATCCATTTTTTACCCCATTTTTTTAGGCTTATATTCTGTACCGAATACTTCAATAAGACAATCAATTATTTCCTCCACAAGAAATGATGTAATTCAAAATACCACTTCTTTAATGGCATCACGCCGGCGACGATGTATATCCACATTCATAAACTATTTTTTGCAAAAAGATATTTTCACTACAAAATCACAGTGAAGATGTCAAATGTGTTTTGACACTTACTATCCAGAAAATAAGATATGTATGTCAATTGCGTATGAACACCTACTATCCTGAAAATAAGATAGTAGAGTAAAGCGCCTAGTACTTGCGCTAGTTAGTAGCTCTTTTACTCTACCAATGTAAACCCGTCATTATGGCTATCATTGCAAGTTTTCAACACCACTTCTGGTGTGCCCCAAGGTTCGTTTCTAGGCCTACTATTATCTATTGTCTATATCGGGGATTCTTAAAGTGGTGAGCACCGGCCCCCTAGGGGGCCGCGAAAAGCCGTGAATATAACACATGTTAATTGTTTTATTATTTTCAAATTATAAGTAGCTTTTACTTCAATGCTACATAAATATTATTCTTCATTGTACATGATTATTGAATGATTCGAACGTAAAAAAATATATATGAATATATGAAACAAAACATTTTTATTTATAAACAACAGGGATTCAAAAAAAATCTAGGGGGGACGTGGGTTATTGATTTGAGTTACAGGAGAACCGTGGCCTCTACAAGTTTAAGAAGCACTGGTCTATATCTGTGTTTCCCAACCGCCGGTCCGTGAGATTTTGTTGCTGTTTCGCGAGATATTTTTTTACTGTGCAACTATTCACGTAATAAGTTAGCAACCCACTTAATTTTGAGATGAAAATCTCGGTCCTTAATCTGTTAATTGCTTAAGTATTAATTTGATTCTTTTTTCACTAATTACATGTGATTTTATATTTGTTTTTTTTTGTGTTTGTAATCAGTGCAATAAAAACTATAAAACTTTTATGATACACATTACTTTCTAAACTTGCCGGTCCGCGAATTTTTTCTAGGTCGCTTGCCGGCCCGCCATGAAAAAAGTTGGGAAACGCTGGTCTATATCAATGATATTATTCACTGTTTTATTTATTCTTATATACTTTTGTATGCCGATGATTTAAAATTTTACATTATAATTAAATCAATAATCAACTGCTACCATCTGCAAGTAGATTATTTTTTTTACCTCTTTTTTACTATTGCAAAGATAATAAATTATTTTTAAACTTTGAAAAAATGCCATCATGTAACTTGATGTTACAATAATGCCTAAATCAACTTGCGACTCATTTTTTTTTTTTTTTAGAGTTTCGCCATTTTAAGTGTATTCATCCCTGGGACTGTTTCGACCTAGATGTAATACAGCAATCTTGCTGATATTTATACTCAGAAAGGCTGATAGTAATAAATCATTTTGTCAGGCAGTTACCAGTGGCGTGCACATTTTAAACACGTTTAAATTGGTTTTGTGTATTTCTATATTACTATTTATCATTTTATTAAACGCACGCCTGTGACCATATTTATCATATCATTAAACACACCCCTGTGACCATATTTTTCTTCAAAATTTTAGGGTCAAATTTTTATAATCTATTGTGTTTAACCCTAGTTCGTATTCCCATAAAATATGTGCGGCACACTCGGTTGTTTTTAACAATATTTCGTTTCGAACTATTCATATTTTGTCGCTTTTGTTTTGCCGCTTCTGTGTGAAAAAACAATAACTTTTTACAAATAATAAATTTTATTACTATCAGTCTTTCTGAGATAGAGTATAACAGGATTAAACTCTCAGTTGACCACAAAAAGATGTTAAGCCATTTATGAATCGATCAGTCAAATCCTTATTATTTTTTTTTTTTGTGTCGTCAGTAAATTTAGCATAAAGTGAATTGATAAGGAAGATCTGCCAAGTAAATTAGAAAGAGCAACGGACCAACAACAAAACCTTGAGGAATTTTACTAAGTACAGAAAAGGGTGATGGAAGAACGTCTTCTATTTTAACTTAGTCTCTTTCTGTATGTCTGTCTGTCTGACCAAGTTATGATTAAATATAAGTTTTAAAAAAATGTTGATTTTGATTAAGGCAAAATTTAGTAATAACATAAAATTCGTACAATACTCATTCTTTACTATTAGATAAGATGACCAACCATACTGCCTTGGGCAGGACAGTTCGGCTTTAGATTATCTTTTCCTGCTTAACCTATGTATATGTTCTGCTCTTGTCTTGCTTTGGACATATTGGTTGTGTATTGTTAAATAGGGCTTGTTTTTAAATCTGCGTTCAGACATTAGTGCCATCTAGCAACTTGTAGCATTTTTGTAACTAAAGAAGAGCGAGCGTACTAGATGTGTGTACTTACCCGGTCTGACAAAAGGAAATATTTTTTTATTTATTTATAATTTCTAGGATTTTTTTTTTTACTTAAAAAAGCTGCCCATGCCAGGTCCTCTTGTCCCGGATTGCAATGCTTAACAAATGGTCGCCATACTTTAAGGGGGGTAACCCCCTGAATACGCCACTGTTATTAGTTTAAAATATTGTGTTATGAATTATTGATTGTGGTTAAATGTGTTACATATAGTTTGTTTGATATGTAATGAACGAGATAATACAATAATTTAATTTTGTTGGTAGTAAAGTTATTAATAATGTAATACCCCAATGAAAATCTACAGTAAGCTCTGCAACATTACACAACACTTTTACATACTGAACCAATTAAAAGCAAATTCAAAATACTTCTGAACAAAAACATAAACTTATATATTACACAGTTTGCGAAAGTTTTTTAACATATTTTTGGTGAATATCCCATAAAAGTAAATTTCAAAAATAATTATATATGGGTCAAGGAATTTGCATATTCAAACATTTTTTGTTGCCAAATTTCGATCTTCTACGAGCCGACGTGCGATAAAAGTTGAGGACCAATTACGATGGCGTAGAACAGTCAGGATAAAGAATCGGCCGTCTTGGGCAACAGGAATCAGGTTACTTTGCGTAGGGACCAGTTCGCTGATGACACTTTATAGTGTAATTAATCGTGTTCCGACATGTGAACATACGACAGATTAACATGCAACACTTTAACATGGACAGATTAACATGCGACAGATGAACATAGACACATCTTAACACACGACAAATGAACACTGTGATATATTATCATAGCGACAAATGTGGGACAAATTTTTTTTGCACAGTTTTGGCAAAAATTGCGTCAAAATAATTTATTTTGCAAAAATAAAATTTTGATCGTTAATCCACATACCAAGGGCTTTCATTTGATACCCTACACAGAATTGTAAAAAAATATTTTTTTTTTCGATGAGCATATATTTGTTTATATTTTTAGGGGGATATGTTTTTTAGATGTTTTAGTATTTTTCCTATGTGCGGGTCAAAGAGTTGTATAAGCATGCCAAATTTCAACTCTCTAGGTTTAGTCGTTTGGCTACAATTTTTACCGAACAGACAAACAGACGACAAAATGACGGTATAAGGGTTTTTTGGTCATACCTACAAAACCCTAAAAAGGTCCTCACACTTCTGAAATACAAGTCTTCGTTCCAATGGACATTTTTTATTGTTACAGCCGATTTAGTTAGCAACAAAAAATGTTTATGCAGACTTATTTAATAAACAATGTATTAACTTCCGATACTTATATTTTCCTATTATAACCGTTAAATAATTTTTTATCAGCTTTTAAATTACAATCGTAAGGCTGACCATTTTTATTTTTATTTTTTTGGCGAAAGTAGTTTGATTTTGAATAAACTAAATTCAGTTCAACGATAAAAATAAAGAAACAAAAATCTTATAAAGTATAAAGACAAAAAGATATAAAAAAAAATTAATTAAAGCGAATATAGTCATTTCCGCATTCCTGATAGAACATGAAAATTCATTTAAAAATCTTCATCTTATCTTCTCTGTTCTGCTGAGAAAATTAAATCGAAAGAAATCGCTAAACCGATATTTCAATTAAATATTCAATATCAGTATTAAATCTGTTCAGGAACTATGATAGACCTGTGAAAATATTAAATTTTATATTATAATCTGCAAAAATATAAATTCTTATTACAGGAATAGATTCGGATCAGGAGGGGTGGAGCTAATATGAATTTAAATTAAGAATTCCTCTGATGTGCATTCAAAGTAATCAATTCTACTACAAATAAGATCCGGGGCAAATTGCATTTGTTGGAATTTCTCTAATATTTATTTATAATTTGTTTTAATCTGTAGTTTTTAGAGGCAATCATAATTAAAATTTAAAAGTAGTAAACGTATTAATAAAACATTTCTTGTGAAAACCAATGTTTTATGAAATTTGACTAATGCTTCGGATCATTGTCTTGTTGAAATACCATGTCAGAGGCATTTCTTCTTCTGTATATGGCAGCATCACACTCTCTAGAATATGTTCCTTAAATCGATCCATTATCCCATCGATTCTCATTATTGGACCAGTTTCAGATGAAGAAAAACATCCCCAAACCATGATGTTGGCACCGCCATGTTTGACAGTGGGAATTTGGTACCTATTGTCGTATCTTGCACCCTTCGAACGCCTCACATACTTTTTTCCATCACTCCCGAACAATTTAAAGTTGCTTTCTTCACTCCAAAGGACCGTTTTCCATTTATTAATGGACCACTCCAAATGATCTGTAGCAAAATCCAATCGAGCCTTTCTATTTTTATTAGAAATAAGTGGCTTGTTTTACCGCTACTCTAGCAAATAGTCCCATATTATTTAGTCTCCTTCTTATAGTACGATTTTATAAATTTTCTATGATTTCCTCAGAAATGTCTCTTGATGTCTTTTTCGGATCACATGATGAAATTCTTTTAATAATTTTATCTACTTTTGACGTGTGTGTGTGTGTTTTTTTTAGGTCGCCCACTTTTTTATTTAACGTCCACGGTGCCTCTATCATTAATTTTTTTTATAATTTTTGAAATCGTATCTTTTGGCATCTTTAAAAGTTTACAAATGTCATACTGTTTATTGCCACTGTGTTATAATTGAATAATTTTTGTTTTTACATCGCAAGAATAATATTTTTTTTCTGAGGCATGGTACTATAAATCACGTCAATACAATAATGAATAAGTTTTATACTAAAATCTTCAATTCAACAAGCATTGTATTGCATAGTAGAGCATGTTTCCATACATTTTGGCCCGACGAATTTCATTGTAAAATACTGCATATGTAAAAATAATTTATTCTATCAGGTCTGGGAAAAAGTTCGTGGCGTTTGTTTAGTAAAATTCAACTGGTTTTGTTATAGTGTGAAAATAAATTTATTTAAACCAAATATGCTCCATTATTATCGACAAAGTTTCGCCATTTTTCGGGTAGAGCCATGATGCCATCAGTGAGGAACTTCTGTTGTTTTTGGTTGAAAAACTGAATCAATGGTTCTGCAAAGACCGGAATAGATGATAGTCAGATCGGTGCTATGTCTGGACTATACGGTGGATGCAACAAAATTTTCCAACCAAGCTCTCGCAATTTTTGACGGGTCACCAAAGAAGTGTGTGGTCTTGCGTTGTCATGATGAAAGACAACACCTATCCTATTATTCAAATCGGGCCGTTCTCTTTCAACTGCCTGGCGTTATCTCTCTAGTTGTCCACAGTAGAGTTGAGAGTCAATCGTCTGACTGGAAGTAGCTCATGGTGGATGATTCCCTTCCAGTCCCACCACACACACAGCATCACCTTGTTCGGCGTCAATCCTCGCTTCGCGAAAGCTTGTGACGGCTCACCATCCCTTGTCCACGATCTTTTACGCTTCCAATTGTCGTACGTGATCCATTTTTCATTACCGGTTAGGACACGTTTCAGAAATGGCTCGATTTCATTGCATTTCAGCAGCGCATCGCAGATGTTAATTAGGTCTATCATGTTTTTCGCGCTCAACTCATGAGGAACCCATATATCAAGCTTCTTTTTGAAGCCAGCTTTCCGTAAATGGTTCAAAACAGTTTTGTGGTCAATGCCTAGTTCTGTACCAATATCGACACTGCTGATATGCCTATCTTGTTGGACTTTTTCAAGAATTTCATCAGCTTTTTCACTGATTGGACGACCAGAGCGTGAGTCATCTTTCACATTAAAATTACCAAAACGAAAACGAGCGAACCATTTCCGCGCAGCATGCTTCCCTTTCTCTTAATAATATTGCAAAATATAGCGCAATTTTTCATTACTTTTCTCCATTTTCAAACGCAAACAACTTTCCAACCACTGCACAAATTTTGATGTTTAGGCACTCAAAGTAACGCTCGAACTGTCACCTTTCCAACGAGCGCTTAGTGGTGTCGCTGCGATCTGTGTTTCCTGAGTTATTTACCGCAGTAAATTAACGCCACGAACTTTTTCCCAGATCTGAATACAAGAAAAAAAAAATCTAAAGTAATTTAATTTTTAGGAAAAAACAAAAGTTCCCATACTAATGGACACCACTATATATGAACAACGGTATATTGGTTTTGCTCATACTTAAAAACCCAAATAAAAGGTAAAAAAAAGAACAAACTAACTTTTTTTTCCACCAACAAGTTGACTTTTAATTGTTACTTTTGAGAGTCACTGACAGAGGTCTCTTATTGTAAAATTCCAATTAAAAGTCAACCTCACATTTATATTTTAAAATTTTTTAAAAATACACAAAACGTAAAGAGTTTTTAAAATTTCTTCCAAGTAACAATCTCTTGTACAAACAAGAGAAAAATCCATTTTTTCCATTTTAAAACTCTAAACTAAAACTCACTTCTAATTAAAATAAATGCATCTCAAATTTAAAGCTCTCTCGAGATTTTTTTAATTATGATCGAAAGTTGTACGTTAAAGCTTTCGTTTTTTTCTTGTCTAAAAGTCTGTTATCTGGTCAAAGCTGGTCTGCTATTCGAGTCCCGGTTACGCTGAGTTCAGCGTTGTTCTGTTGGGAATTGTTTGGCACGAGCAAAAACAGTAGAAGGGTAAGTTCATTTAGTTATCATGAAACAGTAGGTTGACGTTTGTACACAATGCAATCTTGTTTCAGAGTTCATTTAATTAAATACTGTGTTAATAGAAGCAAATCAGATATTAATTAGTTACTAAAGGGCTCTATTGGGGAACATTAACATCTGAAAATTATTTAAGTTTGAGACCTTCCATAAATATGTGGTGGATTTCATTATCACTTGAATTAACAAATAATCGACATTATGTCTTAAGCTTATTTTACTTTAATTTGTTTAAAGCTCGAGTTCATAATTCTCAGGAGGTCCGCATTGTTAGTATAGGTGATCCAAGATATCAGAGGATTACGCACAAAGTTAGTAAAAACCTTAAAAATTAACAGGGCTATTCAGAGACAAAAAATAAACAATGTTTAAATTAAACACTGGCATTTTTTTTTTTTTTTTCTTATTCAAAGACATTTTTTAAATACTGGTTAATTTTTCAAACACTGTTTTTCTTCGTTACAGTTGATATTGTCTATTCAGAGACAACATTTCATTCTAGTTTCCGTAGTTAAGTTACAATTACCTATCTAGGTCCTTTTTTTCCGGGTGGCACACCCGACTTATTTTTCAAGGCGCTCGGATGATAAATTTCCTGCTACCCGGCAGCACTTAACGCTACGTACAACCCCCAGAGATTATTAGTTTATTATACAAAATTAACAATCTGAAATAAAATTAGTGACAATCTATACATCAAATTTTGCACAGAATTTTTATCTATCTAATAGTTAAAATGTTATTGCTAAATAACTTAATAATAGGTATTACATAACAATTTCTGTAATTTTTTAAATATATTTGTGGGTTTCAAATAATTTTTATATTTATATAGTTTTGTGTAGAAATGTTCAAATAATACGTTAACATTTTTTTCGACATGATTGTTTATAGTTTAGAGCCTTCGTCGAAAAATATTTTACTTGATGATAATGAAATGCCACTTGGTACAAGCATTCTTTACATAAAATGAATCATTGTTATCCGCCGCAGCTATATTGAGAACCGCGGCAGACTCGAAGTGGCGGCAAAAGTAGATTACCAAGTACAATAACTATAAGTAATTATCACAATAGAACAAATTATCTCCAAACATATTTGTAGAATGGAGCTTTAGCTACAATTTGCCGCATGGTACACAAATATGCGTCGAATGGTTTACAAGATGGCGTCTATAACGCAAGTTGTTTATTTACAATTACATGACAGTTCTTTGTATAAGTCTTGTATAAGAAACTGTACGGTTGTGCGCACCCTTAACGACTATCCAGGAGCAAAAAAATCTGTTGAGAATACTGCTATATGGTCAAGCCTCCCAACCATTATTTGGTAGAGGTCTCCATGAGACTGAGGGAATTCTTCGAGGGGTGAAATGTTTTTTTTTTACGGATTCCTCAATATCTCTTAGGCCCAATGAGATATCGATTTTTTGCTACCGATAAACATGTTCATTTGCCCTAGTCAGCATATAAAGGGAAAAACTAGATTTAGGGTGAATTATAAAACCCTTTGCATGGTCTTTGTTTCTTGAGTTATATCATATTTTTTTATTTTTTTAGTATATATGCATCTTTTTGAATATTGAGGCCCTCTGAACTTAGGAGGCCCTAGGCTTAAGCCTACTTAGCCTATAGGAAAATACGGCCCTGCAAATAAGAGAAATAAAATTGGAAAGCACCATATTTAAAATTGTGTATGTTAAAATAATCTTTATATTTATTTGACAGCTGCTACGAATATAACCAGCTTTTCTGTTATTCTAAAACGCAAAGTTAATTACTTAACTTGTTTAAGTTTGAAAATTTTATTCCGAAATCTCGAAATGCTGTTAAATATAAACATAGCAACACTAAATTAAAAATTCCAGTAAAACAATTTCTCTAATAAAACAAATATTACTTTGAACTATTCAAACAAACATTTGTAGTTGAACTGCGCAAAACCAGTGGCGTGAATAGGGGTACGCAAGTTATGCCGTCTTACGTTCTGTTGAATTAGAGTTACATATTTAATAGCAGGAAAAGATAATAAAACACTCGATTAGTTTCAAAGAATAAAACAAATTTATTTGATACGTATTTCGGACTATGAAACCATCTTCAGAGAAGGGTTTACAGAAATTCATATAAATAGAAAACATACTATTAGAGAGGAGAGGGTATTGGAACAAAAAGTCTTTTCCAATTCCTTATTTTTAATAAGAGTCTTTTTTTAAATTATTAAAATAAATAGTTTTTGTTTTTAAAAAATTAACAAAAGTTCTATTCAGTGACGCAAACATAGTTTCATGAGGGGGGAGGGTTATAAAATGAGACGTATGGAAGTTATGACAAAACAAGGAAAATGCATCGAAGTAATAAAAAATCCAGCTACATGGGAGGTTCTAACCCCCAAATCTTACCCGCCTGCGCCACTGGTTCTATTGTCGAAAATTTGTCTTTGCATTCCGTTTTTATTTTTATTTTTTAAATTTCTTCATTCATTTTGTTTTTTTTTGTTTTAATATTTTACAAATGTATGATATATACCAGTGTTTCTCAACCAGAAACGCACCACGGACCAGTAAAGTATATAATTTTCTACCGCGGACCACTAATAATAATTGTTGGTTCATTTTTTGCAAGAAAACAAATATATTTAATGTGCTTCTAAATAAATTTATTTTATTTGTAGAAAATCACAAAAAGTTTACGGAAAATAGACAAAATATAAATTATTTATATGAAAAATGTGCATAAAAAATAACAAAAAAACTGCAAAAAACACTTATAAAAACTTTCGCGGACTACTAAAATTTTACTGCGGACCACCTGTTGAGAAACACTGATATATACCATAATATATAATATATAACAACAAAATAATGTAAGCAAAACAATATTTTGACATTTTTAACCTCAACTGTCATCTGTATACCACCAATGCGCATGCGTGTTGCGCTTCTGTAACTAACTTCATTCTTTTCTCAGTAACAGTCACTAAGATATGTTCTGTGACTAAGATATAACTTTCATAGCGACGTTACTACAGTTGGATATTACAGAATACGAAAAATGTTAAAGTTACTATTAAAGTCACTATAAAAGTTATCTTGTAGTAACGTTACTACACGGTAACTATTATAGTAACTTTTTACAGAATTGATCTTATTGTCAAAACTAAAAGTATGCTTATCAAATGAATTCTGTAAAAAGTTACTATAATAGTTACCGTGTAGTAACGTTACTACAAGATAACTTTTATAGTGACTTTAATAGTAACTTTAACATTTTTCGTATTCTGTAATATCCAATTGTAGTGACGTCGCTATGAAAGTTATATCTTGGTGACAGTTACTGAGAAAAGAATTAAGTTAGTTACAGAAGCGCAACACGCATGCGCATTGGTGGTATATATATGACAGTTGAGGTTAAAAATGTCAAAATATTGTATTGCTGACATTATTTTTTTGTTATATAATATATATTATGGTATAATCTGTCTCAATTTGTAATACGAAACTAAATCTGGTTACTTTGGTGACTGTTGTGGTGTAAATAGACTTTTTTGAAACCATGTAAACTTGTAAATCTGGCTTTCACATTTTTGGTGAATTTTCATTATACTGAGGTTATATTCACTCAAAAACTACATGTCAGATACCAAATTGACATATAAAATTTGTGATTGACATGTCTAATATTTTGAATTATATACAAATATTTATTTCATCTTATTTCGCTTATTCATAATTTCTGTCCTGGTTGTATAAAATATATTTCAAATACTTGTCAATTTGTGTTTTATACAATTTGTGTTAGTAAGTTGACATATAATTTAATGTCATAATTGACATTGTCAAATATTTTGAAAGGTGTTACTTCAGAATTACCACCGTAAGATGATATTTTAAATATACAACATAAGAAATGAAGTTTCTCTGTTAGTTTCGTATTACAAAATGAGACAGATAATATATACATTTATAAAATATTAAAAAAAACAAAATTGGTGAAGGAATTAAAAAAAAAAACGGAATGCTTCCATATGTCATTTTATAACCCTCCCCTCTCATGAAACTATTTTTGCGTCACTGAATAGAACTTTTGTTAATTTTTTTAAAAACAAAAACTATTTTTTTAATAATTTAAAAAAAGACTCATATTAAAGATGAGTAATTGGAAATGACTTTTGATCTTTAATATATTTCATCTCCTGCAATATAAACATTTACCTACACTCATACATACATATTTTATATATATATATATTTAATTTATATAATTTTCTTTGCTAATCTTCTTCATTTTCTATTTTATCTAAAAATTACACTTAAAATCAAATGTCCGCCATTCTTATCTTCATAAGAACTAAGTTATTTCTTATAAACACCAGCATTTGGTAGTTACTATGATAGGAACTTTTATAGTAACATGTTACTAAATATTGTAGTAACTTTTGTCTTACGGAATACGGAATACCCCAAAGTTACTATGACAGTAACTGACCTTGCTCATAGTGACAAATTTAGTTACTATGATCATAGTAACTGAGTTACAGAATTGGTCTGTATGTTTAAGCATATGTTTAGCTACATTAAACTTATCACTATGGTCTCCGCGCTCTAATGTGCTCTCCTATTTGTATGATGAAATTACGTTCGGTTTTAACTATGTACATTTTTTTAAACATATTTAAATTTTAAATTAAAAATGAAAATAGAAACTGACTGTAATATATAATAGATTTTTGCCTGTATAATAGTACAACCTAATAATAATGTACATCAGCGGTTTCGAAAGTGGGGGGCGCGACCCCCTTGGGGATCGTACAAGATTCACCAGGGCGTCGCGAGTTGCAGGATTTTCCACATTAGCTGTTATTAAAACAAAATATCGCGCACGGTTAATAGTGGAAGACGAAATAAGAGTGGCTCTTTCTTCATATAAGCCGCGATTTAACGAATTATATGCGAAGAAACAAGTCCATACTTCACATTAAAATTGATTTTTATTACATTTTTAATTTGTATTACATATTTAATATTAATATAATTTATTTTTATGATTTTCGTGATTTATGTTGTGAAAATAAATATTTAGGAATTAGAGAAACTATTTACCAGGTCTACAAGTATGAAATGCGGATTTTTTCAAACTTGCCGCGCAAACAGAATTTATAGTTCAAAGTTTCAACACACATGGCCTTTTGTTAAGTTATCATTAAGTGTCAAATGCGTATAGGTTATAATTTGAAAAGTAATCATAAAGTTTTGTTTTACTGTGTTAAAAATGTCAAATTTTGTGCCAAATAAAGAGCATTCGCGGACAGTACTACTGTTGTGTTTTCATTTGAAAAAAACTGCTGCTGAATCATACCGACTGCTTCGAGAAGCTTATGGTGATTATGCTCCATCGCAAGATATGTGTGAACGATGGTTTCGGCGTTTAAAAAATGGTGACTTTGATCTTACAGACAAAGAACATGGAAAACCTCCAAAAAAATATGAAGATACAAAATTGGAAACATTGCTACAGGAAGACGATAGTCAATCACAAAAACAACTAGCAGACCAGTTAGGCGTTAGTCAACAAGCTGTTTCCAATCGCCTACGAGAGATGGGTAAGATCCAGAAAGTCGGCAGATGGGTTCCACATTCATTGAATGAGAGGCAGATGGAAAAACGCAAAAACACTTGTGAAATTTTGCTTGCACGATACAAAAGAAAGTCTTTTTTGCATCATATCATTACTGGCGATGAAAAATGGATTTATTTTGAAAATCCCAAACGCAAAAAATCATGGGTGAACCCAGGCTCACCATCCACATCAACTGCAAGACCGAATCGCTTTGGCAAAAAGACAATGCTCTGTACTTGGTGGGACCAAAAGGGTGTGGTCTATTATGAATAGTTAAAACCTGGTGAAACAGTTAATACCCAACGCTACCAACAAAAACTGATCGAATTGAACCATTCGCTGCTCATAAAACGACCAGAATACGAAAGAAGACAGCACAAGGTAATCTTTCTTCATGATAACGCTCCATCACATAAGGCAAAAGCAGTTTGCAACACATTGGAGGCACTCAAGTGGGAAGTGCTACCCCATGCCGCTTACTCACCAGACGTGGCCCCTTCAGATTACCACTTGTTCGCATCGATGGGTCACGCACTTGCCGAGCAGCACTTTTGTTCATATAAAAATGTGAAAGAATGGCTAGATGAATGGTTTGCGGGGAAAGGAGAAGAGTTCTACTGGCGAGGTATTCACAAATTGCCTGAAATATGGGAAAAATGTATAACTTCTAATGGAGCATACTTTGAATAAATAAACTTTTACTGTTCTTTAGAGTTTAAGGTGTTTTATTTAAAAAAAAAAATCCGCATTTCATACTTGTAGACCTGATACATTACATATTTTTGCTACTTTTGTAATTATTATTTCAATAAAGAAATTATTTATAAATTTCCTAAATAGGAGGTGGGGGGCAAAGATGGAATTTTTTCTAAGGGGGTCTTTTATTACTGAACAAAGTTTGGAAACCTCTGATGTACATATTTATGACGTAAATTTGGGGACCTTGGTTAAAGTTAAAATTGTTGGTGCATAGCAACGATGGCTATAGATGGAACTAGACAAAAACAAAGATACTGTTTATTTTTACTTTTAAATTTCATCCTTTTTTAAGCTTTATAAATCAAGGGGATCCCAAGAAATATTTCGCATAGAGGCCTATGAGTTCTAGTCACGCCACTGCGCAAAACCTACCATATTGAAGCTGTTGAAACTTATGCGATATTCAATATCAATATCTTAAACAATTTGATGAAAAACACGAAGCGATAGCGAGAGCTTGGATATAGTTGCGCTCCTTGACTGAACTCTTAATCACATTTCCACTCTAGTTGAAATAATTAAAAGCGGTGTATGTCGATTAGTGAAGCTAGTGTGTTGCCCCTTGCCGCTCCGTGACCCGTCCAACAGCCATGTCGAGCGGACGATCGATATAGTCGTGCGTCAGGCGCACACTATATTCCAATGTCCTCAATGATAAATGAGGAATGGATAGTGTGAATAATATTAACCGAAGAGATGAGATGGATTTTTAAAAAATTGACCAGACTGGACAACTGTCCGAACTGGTCAATGTATAAATAACTGGCTACAAATATTAATTGTTTTTTAGGGTTTTGTAGGTATGACCAAAAAACCCTTATACCGTCATTTTGTCGTCTGTCTGTCTGTCTGTTCGGTAAAAATTGTAGCCAAACGGCTAAACCTAGAGAGTTGAAATTTGGCATGCTTATACAACTCTTTGACCCGCACATAGGAAAAATACTAAAACATCTAAAAAACATATCCCTCTAAAAATATGAACAAATATGTGCTCATCGAAAAAAAAAATATTTTTTTTAAATTCTGAGTAGGGTATCAAATGAAAGCCATATGAAATTAATAAAGAGTCAGTTAAGAAGTAATCGTACTAACCTGAAACTTGAGTGCTGCCTTAATTTAAAGATTACTGAATATTCACCAAATATTGAAGTCTTATCTTACACTATATTATCTTGGCAAGTGCAATAGGTATCACAAACTAAATGTATTAGTAAATATTAATTTATTTTAATATTTGATTATTTTAAAACAAATAAACAATTTGTACGTTTTTTTCTTAAATATAGCATATATTTTTTAGCGGCTCGCCCATGTTATTGTTTTTGTTTTCAATATAGATTTGGCTCTTTGTCACCGAAAGGTTGCCGACCCCTGGTATAGGTGATCCAAGATATCAGAGGATTACGTCAAAGTTAGTAAAAACCTTAAAAATTAACAGGGCTATTCAGAGACAAAAAATAAACAGTGCTTAATTTTTTTTCTTATTCAAAGATATTTTTTAAACACTATTTAATTTTTCAAACACTGTTTTTCTTCGTTACAGTTGATTTTGTCTATTCAGATACAACATTTCAATCTAGTTACCGTAGTTAAGTTAGAATTTAATCAACATTTTTAGGGTTTTGTAGGTATGACCAAAAAACCCTTATACCGTCATTTTGTCGTCTGTCTGTCTGTCTGTCTGTCTGTCTGTCTGTCTGTCTGTCTGTCTGTCTGTCTGTCTG
This sequence comes from Liopterus haemorrhoidalis, assembly GCA_963971575.1. Taxonomy (NCBI): domain Eukaryota; kingdom Metazoa; phylum Arthropoda; class Insecta; order Coleoptera; family Dytiscidae; genus Liopterus; species Liopterus haemorrhoidalis. The sequence continues at coordinate 9,808,687 of OZ020617.1, forward strand.
TCTGTCTGTCTGTCTGTCTGTCTGTTCGGTAAAAATTGTAGCCAAACGGCTAAACCTAGAGAGTTGAAATTTGGCATGCTTATACAACTCTTTGACCCGCACATAGGAAAAATACTAAAACATCTAAAAAACATATCCCTCTAAAAATAGAAACAAATATGTGCTCATCGAAAAAAAAAATATTTTTTTTAAATTCTGAGTAGGGTATCAAATGAAAGCCCTTAGTACGTGGATTAACGATCAAAATTTTATTTTTGCAAAATAAATTATTTTGATGCGATTTTTGCCAAAATTGTGCAAAAAAATTTTTGTCCCACACCCTGTAGCCCAGATGGTTTAAACTAAAAATTTGAAAAAATTCTAAGTAATGTACATTGGTGTGAACCGGAATAGTACAACAGGAATTTTTGATCAGATTATGTTTTTGGAAAAAAACGCATTTTTTGTGTTTTTTTGGCTAATAATGTACACAAGTTATAGCTTTGTAACACGCTCGAATGGAAGGCTTATCTTGGTGTAGTGGTACTTGCGCTGGCTTTTTCACCCAAGTAAGTCAGTTCGATCCCCACGAGAAGAGTCAATATTTTTTTTTGCTTTTTTTTGCATTTTTATGTTTAAATTATTTTTTCAATATTCTAGTTATATTTTGGCAAATATTGCATTTAATTTTTAAAAGCGTAAATTTAATAACCAGTGGAAATTGTTGAAATTATAATTAAATTCTGTTTCAATGTACACGAAATCAGAGGGGCGGAGCTTATAACAACCAATGAAAGCCATAGGCCATAGCAATTTTCAAAATCTTAAAGAACCTTGCTATATAAAAAAAAAAAAAAATACTGCACATATTTAGAAACCTAAATAATGGTATTAGGCGTTCGAATTAAAAATAAAAAAAAAAAAAATTAATATAACATTTGTTTTGGCATTCCAAATACATTCACTTCATCATTCACTTACTAAATACCTGCAAAACCCTGAAATGTGTGAAAATTCACACTTCACATCAATTTTTTTATTTAAATAATATACCAGTGTATAAGGCGAATGTCATTTAAGATGAGGTTCAAATTTCAGGATACATTTCATTTGTTTAGCTCATTTTGGTCGTGTAATGGCGCGTCTACATCGAGGCAACATGGTGGCGTGCGACCGTTCGACATGTCGCATGCTACCAACGTACAGCGGTCTGATGGGAGCCGTGCGACTTGTTGCTCGTTCCCGTTACTTGGCGGTAAACATCAAAGAGTTTTCGTGCGACACGCTACCAGTTCTGAAAGCCACATGTTCGCCATTTTGATATTTGATAGTTATTATTATAGAAGTATTTGTTTTTTAAATTAACTAGTGTTGTAAGCGTTGCTGTATCAACAAAAAATATTTAGCAACTTAAATGTATTTAAGGTAATTGAGTAAATATAAGTTTTGATAAAATAGAGTATGAGAAATAATGATAAACGTAATTAAGTTAGGTTATGTTTTTGTTATGAAAATAAAATAGTATATTATAATAGTATATTATTTATAAATAGTAGTTATTCAATAAACTGACAGATCTCGCAACAATAAACAGTAACACGCTCCCAGTGTTGGTGTAGACACTAGCTTGTCAATGCGACATGGTCTGACGGTCTCGTCGGACTTGTCGTATGCTACCATGTTGCCTCAATGTAGACGCGCCATAAAACGCTCCCCGACTTCTATACTTACAAACCGAAGACGGAGTTGGGAAAAACTCAAATAAATAAGAAAATGTGCATTTAATGTTCAAAATTGTTACAGGTACTATAAATTCATTATTTACTAAAAATATTATTGTGAACCATAAAATTATTAAGGACAATTATAATTAAAGACCGAATTTTAAGTTTCTGCTTTTTTTTTTAATTTTTGAAAGTAGCAACAGTACTTTTTTATATGTGCACGATCTAGAAGAAAATTAATCATTTGACAACAAGTTTTTTATGATTTTTTTTGCCCTTTTTAAAATTTTAAGCTTGTTTTTCTTTTTGTGCTTATTTAGAGCTTTTATTTGTTTATTTATCGAGATTCATTTTTATTGTACAAGCAATTAATAAAAATAGTTTACAAAATACACATGTTAAATAAAATTAAAGGTGTTGCATCATTATGATTAAACACATTTCTATGATAATATTATGTTCTCGGGTGTTTCTCGATTCCATTGGTTTGTACTCGCAGCGAACATTGTACACTGCAAGTGTGTCTCTTTTAGTTTTGGTATTGTCTTTCTAAGTCTTGTACAGTGTTTTCTTTAGTACTGTTTTTAGTGTTAAGTTATTTATTGTTCTAAAATACCCAAACAAAAACCTACAGTGGAAGTGGATGTGTGGAACTGGTGACATCTCTGTGGGGGTAAGATTATTCAAAAATTCTATTGGATAGTTTTCTTTTCCTGAGGCATCCTCAGTCGATTAAATCAATGCTAAGATATGTTGCAGACTCGCCTTTCAAAGAGTTCAGAACCTCTTCGCTGATGCTTGTATCTTCATTTCGAGGGCAAAGGATGGCTGTATTGGATTAATTAAGGACATCGCTGGCAGTCAAACTGCTTCTAAATGTAGTCACTATTGTTTCATCGATGATGAGCGTATATGGAATTTCAATGATATCCTCTCCAAGACACGCGGGGCTCATAGGCGGCTGCCTACTCTGCCTATTAAGTAATCTGGCACCGGTGAAAAAACATTGGTACTGGAAGATATGCATGCGATACACTAAAAACCGAACTGTATTCAACAGTAATACCCTTTATTACCCCTTGTAAACTGATAATAAAGTCGTGTTTAGAACACACCAAAATATTGAAATTAAACATAATCAAACAAACTTTATTTTCTTATCCCATTTTCCGACCTTTCTGGGAAATAACGTACGGGACAAAAGTTTTGAGACACATTTTGGGTAAAAATCTCGAAAAATATTTTTTTGCAAATTTTTTTTGTTAATTTACATGTTTATTTTTATATAATATACCAGCGGTTCTTAACCTCTTTTAGATGACGGCACTCTTATGTTATGAAAAATTCAAGACGCCTTACTCTAGATTTCTATATCTACGTGTTATATACCCAAATGTCAGTGGTTTCGTGCCGTAAACGAAATAAATAATAATAATAATAATAATCAACCTTATTTTTCTTAGGAAATAAAAAAAAAAAAAAAAAAAACTTATAAGCCAATCTTTGTCCTTTCTTAAATGATAGCCAAAACCACTACAATTTGTTCTGCTTTTACAGTATTTCACAATTTCTATCGACATTGTAACAAAAATTTAACACTAAAATATATGTAATAAGTTCAAACTGTACTGCAGTATTTAGTACAATAATTTGGCCACCAGTTAGAGCAGGGGTACTCAACCTTTTCATACCTACCGCCCACTTTAGCATCTCTATTAGTAGAAAAATTTTCATACCGCCCACCTGTTGTATAATAATGATAACTTACCAAATACTTTTGCAAAATTTAGCTGCAAAAATATTTATAAAACAACTTACTGCATCATCTCTTATTATTAAACACAACAAATATACATGCACCAAAACGTGGCAACGTTGGATGTCACAAAGTACCCTGTGTAACACAGTACCCACACTTCCCTTACCCGTAATTTTTAGTAGAGGTTTAATGAAAATATGTAGTTAAATTTATTTTTATATTAATGTTTTTAAATCGTCAATTAAATTTAAAAAAAAACGGAGAGTAGCCAGCATTGGACAAAACCCCTACCGCCCACCAAAAAATTCCTACCGCCCACTAGTGGGTTTTAGATTATCTTGTCATAAAAGAATAAAGTGTACAAGATAAAACACAAAGTCCCACTTTTCTCTTTAACAATCTCCAACTAATTGTAAGCTGGTAAAATCCCATAATAATTTTTATCCTAGTTGCCATTAACGGCGTCCTCAAGATCGTGTTTTAAAAGGTAAAAGAGCTTAAGACAAATGACAGTTTATATAATATCTCGTCAGTAGCATCTGCGCCTCGGTAGATTTCGCAAAGAACACTAGCGCGAGGTGCATCTTCGTCAAAAGCAAGATTCCTTCTTATCCTTAATTAATTTAATAAAGCCCCTAATAGCGCACCGTCTTACTTAATATAAAACAATGTTCAAACACTGACAAGTATTCATCAATCTAAATAGATTAACTTGTTAAAATGCTCGAGACGTTTAGATTATGTTTACGTATCTGTTTATCATTATCAAGACGTGTCTCAAACGGAAATTAGATAAACTACGCCTGTAAATATACTTAGCGAATATTATACAAAAAAAGACCAAGTAAAGTTTTGGATAGATTAGGCCAGTGCTCTGCAAATGGTGCTTCGACGCTTCGGTGTGTTTCGAGACAAGGAGCGGATTAGGACTGTCGACTTGACAGTCCTAATACTTGGACTTAACAGAATACTTGGTGTTTAGGCCATTATTTTTTTTTTATAATCACAACTAAATCAACAGTTTTTTGATAATAATTTTTATTCGTTATTTGAGTACTAATGCCCGGTTGCAAGAATACAAATTACCTCTTGATCGCGGAACAAATCGCGCATTAAATTGATACCCGAAAATTCACCGATCAAGTCGAGATCAAGCCAAATTCCTACCGCCATTTTATGTTAAATATTTTGACGTATGACATAGATCTCGTTATGAAACATTTTTATTATCGTTTACCCTTTTTTAAATCATTTTTATACTGTAATATAAGCACAACATATTTATTGAAGATATGGACAGGGTAATTTTGGTTTTAGTTAAGGTACTATTACCGTCTAGAATGCTAAAAATGGCATATATTCAACATTTTTTTTTCACTTTCTTTACTATATATGGTTATCAATTTTTTTTATAAAATATAAAACAATTCTTAAAGATTACGAAAATATTTTTTATTTTTATTTTCTATTAATTTTACATTTTGTAGAGGGCGCTCAAATTTTCTTCTTAAAAAAACAATACTGCATGGCGGACAGTTAATCTCTGGAACGGTAAGTATGAAACATAAAATTCAAAATGCGTTACAAAAAGGAAGTGTTCTTACGTGATAGTTTACCAGAAAAATTGAAAAATCATTAAAAATAAAAAAATGGCGGACATTTTAAATTTTTTTTCAAAAATCGACTTTTTTTCCGACCTTTTTTGAGACTCAAAAATTTTATATATTTTTTTTGTGGTCAAATTGTGGTAAACTATCATACAGGATATAAAAACAAACAAAATGCTTCAAAGTTTATTAAAACCGGCCCAGTAGATCCGGAGATTAACTGTCCGCCAGTTAAAAAAATATATATTCGAGAAAAACGCGTTTAAAGTTTTTTTTACATTTTTTTGTAAATATTGTTTTTAAAATTGATTGTTATGACTTACAATCAATTAATCGGCAATGCCTGGACCGTACAGAAGTAGACCTTCGTCCTCAAGTGCCTGATGTTGCTCCAGTAGGTCTTGCTTCTTCTCCAAGCAACCGCTTTTCGTTGCCGCGTTGGTGCCTTTTTCTGCTAAGGAAACTCGCTCGATATCTTTTTTGATCGCGTATTCGTAAGAATTTTGATTTAATATTTTAGAAAGTTATTATTGAAGGTATAAAGAATCAAAATACGTAAAAAAAAAAAATTGATTTTTTGAAAATTCTAGACGGTAATAGTACCTTAATAAAAAGTTACAAGTTAAAACAATTAACCTAAAAATATAACACAGTTTTAGTATGTATTAATTATTAATATAATCTGTCTCAATTTGTAATACGAAACTAGATCTGGTTACTTTGGTGACTGTTGTAGTGTAAACAGACTGTGGCGTGTCCGCGTGAAAAAATAATGGAAAAAATTAATTTAATTTTAACTAAGCAATTAACAGGAAATGCTAATCTAATACAAAATATGAATAAATATATCTGTATTAACTAAAATGTAATATTAATAACTAAAAGGAAAGAAACAAAAGGAAAGAAAATTATTGTAGTGTAACAAAACTATTGATAGTAAATAAACGAACTAATAAACTAATATTTAAACTAATAAACTTATTTTTAAACTAATAAACTAATATTTAAACTAATAACAAATATTTAAACTAATATTCAAACTAATAACAAACTAATTATGTGTAACAATTTGACAGATGGAATAAAATTTTAGGTTAGAATAGTTCATTCACAATTACTTGCCCCAATAAAAATTATGAAATGAACTTATACTCGTAAAAAACAATCAACCAATGTTTTAATGACGCGATTGTTTCATGGTCACAGGTGCAAAGTGGATTTTGGATAACGCCAATTTTGTCCAGTTCTGCAATGTCCAATTCTCAACCTACACATTTGAGTAATGTTCATTCTTTAGTGAGATTTTGTTTGGTATGACCAAAAAACCCTCATAATGTCACTCATGTGTTTGTTCGGTAGAAATTGTGGCCAAACGGTTGGACCTACAAAATTGAAATTCGGTATGCTTGTACAACTCTTTGGGATACATATAGAAAAAGTATATAAAGTAAACAAGAACACACACCTGGAAAAATATGAACAAATATGTATTCAATAAATTCTTCTTCTTCTTCTTTGGGCACCATCAGTCAGGTTGACTTTTAGGCTCACTCACATAAGCCCTCCATCTCGATCTATTCATTGTCAGATCATGCCAAGTACCATGCATACTAATAATTGTTGGATCTTAGGTTAGTTGATCAGTCAACTAATTTTAGAGCTGTGAACGCAGCTTTAGACAATCTGCTTTAGAAATATATTCATATGTGGTTTCGGAAAAACCACATTGAAACCAAACATCAATAACATCCTATACTTTCAGTTGCTAATCTGCAAACCGCAAAGATTCTTTAAAAAATACATTTAAGCGTAAACCTTAACACATTTCGTGATCAATACTTTCTCGTTCAGATTTATCTCAAAAATTCCAATTGAAAATGACAAAGGAAATATACTTTATATATTGCCGAACATATCTTTTATATTTATTGATTTGCGAGAACGTCCTTAATTTCCCCCGATATTGATATTGTGTATATTTCATTAGGCTTATTTTTCAAGATCTGCAGCCAGGCAGGCACTGCTCCTAAAGGTCATTTAAAGGGCAATTGCTTGAACTTTGCATAGTGACATTATTATTTTTATAATAATGTTTTCGATGGTATTTTAAAAAGTTAATTAGGTTCTCACTGTTACTATAGACATAAATTTATATTTTGCTAACTTGATTCTGTAATATCGGGCACATTTTGGCGTTACTGGATGAAGACGTTTTGATAAAACTATCAAAACTATTTTCGGGCCTATAAGGAAATATTTTCACTCAACCAAATAGGGGAAATTTGGTCAGATTTTGACATTTTTATTCAAAAAATTTGTAACGAACCGTTTAGTTTGCCAGAACTTTCACAAACACCCGTCGGGAGAATTCCTTTGAAAGGCAATATTTGGGATTTTTAAAAAGGGTATATTTTTGAGAATTCAAAAAATTTAATTTTAGAAATTTTAAGTTTACAGCACGTGTCTTTAAAAATATATTTTTTAAATGGTTTATTGTTCAAGAAGACATTTGTTCAGAGTTATTGCTTAATAACTTTGAACACTAGTATCTTCTTGAACAAAGCTAAACCTTTTTTCCACGAAATGCCTTAAAATGACTTATAAAAAGACGTCTCTCTGAAGAGGAGATCAGTCAGTATTCGGTCTGCATAGCATTAACATCTAATTTGTTAAATTCTTAGAGGCACTGTGTCGGCATTCTGGTGGACTACTCGATTCTGTTTGTTTTGTTTTATTCATTAATTTAATTACATTTTAATCTTTCAAACTTAACTTTTTGTAAATATTATTATAATAATTAATTAATTATTAATAATAATTCATTAATTTTAAACCGTCTAACTTAACGTGTGCAAACCTTCACCTTTGTGAACTTAAGTGAACTTTTAAGATCCAGACTATTAGTAAGATGCCTGTTTAGTCGGTTGGTAAGTACATATACATATCATTTAATTCACATATCTAATTTTTTTGGACGTTCTTATTTAAATAATTTTTTCTCCACTTAAATTTTGGAGTTTTTGGTATGATGTGGCATGAAATTAAACTTCTAATGACCAGGAACATATTTAATTATAAATTAACAAAATTTTCTCTGCAGCTGTGACAAATCGCCCCTATCATGGGTTTGTTGTCACACACCTTGAGGCACAAATTTCAACTTTCTAGGTCTAGCTGTTTGGCCACAATTCTCCGAACAGATTGACATACACAAGAGTGACGCTATAAGGGTTTTTTGGTTATACCTACAAAATCCTAAAAATACACTTAAAACGTTAAAGTTAGTAATATAAATTATTTTATTTAATTTTCTAGGAATTACTTCGCAATATTTTTTCCTTTACCATTTAATAAAAAAATAAAGAAAGCATCCATATTTGTACGCAATGTTCTACGAAGCTAGAGATGTCAGAGAACTATACTAATAATTAAGCAATAGGTTATATTTTACGTCAAATTCTACGCATTTTGACAACTGTGACTTGCGTAAAGTGTACTGGGATTTACCATATTTTTACTAAAGCAATGAACTTTGAACTGAACAAGGTTGCTATGATATACGAAGAAATCTTGCGTGTAAACCACCTTGTGTTTGCAAGTAGATAGATAGTTCCGCCTAAACCAAAGAAACAGGATGTATTTTCATTATTAACTATTTTATGATTATTACATTATGGGCCGAGAGTTCCAGTTGCTAATAAACTGTCCAATAAGTTTATTAGCAACATATTTTTTTTTCCGAGAGTTCCACCCCGAAATAGTTATTAGGTTGCTAATAAATAGGCAACATGAAGTGCTTAATAAAGTGACATTTAACCAAAAACAAGTTCGCAAAATGTGTTGATATTTCAATTTTAATTGGAAAACAGTATAATTTTAAAAGAATATACGAATGTGTAGTTTTTAAACATTTCTATAATGGTGATTTTAGTGTTTTATATACATTTTAGTTGTATTTTGACGAAATCGACGATCTGTTTGGATGAATTTATAAATTATGGACAACCGTTTTTAGAATATTTTGGGCATTTATTGTAAATGTGATATATAAATATATATTTTTTAATAAACATTGTCTTTTATTTTTATACATGTATTTATTTCAATTACGATTACAACACATTACAAATAATGTGGAGATGGTCGTGTCCGTAATGAATAGAAGTGGAAAGGTTGTACGGGTATCGGACATAAATAAAAACAACTATCTACAGCTGACCAGTTTCGGAATAGTTTATTCCTTCATCAGAGCTGCTACATAAAGGAAAATCAGAATACAGTATAAGTGTACATCGTATATGAATAAATGAATATAATATAAGTATAACATTATAAACCATACCTGAGATAATAGTATTCCGAGTAATAACTATTCCGAAACTGGTCAGCTGTAGATAGTTGTTTTTATTTATGTCCGATACCCGTACAACCTTTCCACTTCTATTACAAATAATATTTTAAGCATTACTATTTATATAAAAATGATAGAAAATAAGAAGACAGACGCAATTATTGGCAGAATAATAAAGATGTGTGGCTGAAAATTGCTGATAAGTTTAATTCATATTGTTTAAGGAATGTAAAATAAAGCAAAATATGGCTGTCTTCTTATTTTCATTCACTTTTGTATTATAAAATGCTATTTTTATTAACTTCTCTTCTATCTATATTGTCCTCTTTTTCTGTGATAAAATTTGTTGAACGCCGTTTAATTGTCATTTTAACAGTAACATAAAAAATATGCGTAATGTCATTGAATGTAAAGTCAAACTATTTATTGTCAAAATATTTGATGTCAAAATTTCATCTCACTTTAGCTCTACAAATTTACGTATAGCTCTATCCCTCTTGCACCGTGTTACTATCTTCATAAGAAATACCAATACAAAAACAAAAAATTATGTTGCTAATAAACTATTAGAAGGATTTTGTAACTTGGAAATCGCCAATAAATTTATTAGCTTCATAAATATATTATGTGTCTAATAACTATTAGGGAGTATATTAGGAACTGGAACTCTCGGCCCTTAAACTTAAAACTAACAATAATTATAATTTTCGTCTTTGGTCCTAAAATCTACTCTCCTTGTCCTTTTATTAATATCGTAGTTGAATCGTTTTCTTAATTTCCTCTCTTATGTTTTTTACTTCTTTCATCCATTCATATCCTCTTCCAGTATCCTCCTTCCTCCTTTTCGATTTACATCTTACTTTCGATTTACATTTCTCCACGTTCTTCCAACAAACATTTACAACTCCTTGCCTTGCCTGCGCATTCTACAAGTTCATTCTTCCCCTTTCGATATTTTCGAGTTTTTCTCTATTTCGAAAGTGATTTTCGGTAAAAAAATAACACTGATAGACACACTATTTGTGACATAACAATTTTTAGGTATTTCTGATATATTTTGATACGCTGAAAAATTCCACTTACCGAATAATTAATTCAGATATACGAGCCTCGTCTCAGTGAAGTTGGCCTAACTATCACAAATAGTGTTTTCAAAGAAAATATATTTATATTAGAAGGGAAATTTATGGGTATCAATTTAAATATATAATGATGTTGGGGATACTAATATTTTACAAAAAAATTAAATCTTTACAAAAGAAACCTAAAGATAGAATTATCACAAAATGAACAGAGAGAAAAGATTTACTTTCTCATATACCTACATTTTTGCTGTTAAGTAAATGATAAATTAGATATTTCAACATTATAAGTAACACTCCCTCCTAAATAATTTTCTTGTTATAAGCAATTCACTTTTGTAAGAACAAACTAATAGGAAAATTTTTTTCAACAGTTTACACCTTTGAAACTGTATGTCATGTTGGTATTACAGAAAAATTATTTGAAAAGTCAGATTATAAATATGTTATTTAAAAAAATAACATTTGTAGTATTTCATTTTGAATAGTGACATCTTAAATATTTTGTAAATATAATACTAACCTAAAATAATACAAACATAACCAAAAACTGTAAAGCCTTTTTTACAATATAACCAAGTTTCTAAACGCCAGTATACACCATAAAAATCACCAAAATAACCAGATCTATCATAGTTTGTTCTTACAAAAGTGAACTGCTTATAAAAGCTGCATTGAAGAGAAAATAAAAATGTTGCCTCATATACATTTTCGATGTAAAGTAAATAAGTGGGATATTGCAATATTTTATACAATATTTATATCCGTTACGGATTATCTGTCCGATACAACATGTCCCACCACCACGTATTTCCAGTGGTCTAGTTTTAGCAATGTTGAAGTTTTTTATTTTATTGTTTAATTAACTTTAGACTGAAGATGACTGGTTTTCCCAGTCGAAACGTCTCATAGTATATTTTAATTAATAAATTTTGACAATTTTTATTTCTCCTTATACTATTTTCGTCAAGAACTACATTAAGAACTAACATTAGAATGTTGTTCTTGACGAAAAATGACGAAACTTGAGGATGACTGGATTTACCAGTCGAAACGTCTCTTGATATTTTATAAATAAACTTTTGACGAGTATTCAAGAATTTTTATTTCCTCCTTATATATATATATATATATATATATATATATATATATATATATATATATATATATATATATATATATATATATATATATATATATATATAACCTTTATATATATAGAACCTTTATATATACATATATATATATATATATGTATATATAAAGGTTCATTATAATTTTGAAAATTGCGCCTATGCAGAATTTTAAAAAAATAAATTAAACAAAATAAAAATGCAAAAAAAAAAACAAAAAAAACTAAATTGCCTGGAGAGCGGAGCGAACTTTATTACTGGCTTACTGTGTTACATAACGTATTAAATATTGTACATTGTCAACCAAAAAATACAAAAAAATGCGTTATTTTCCGAAAACATAATCAGATCATAATCTCCAAATTCCTGTTGTACTATTCCGGTTCACACCAATGTACATTACTTAGATTTTTTTCAGATTTTTAGTTTAAACCATCTGGTTCCCAATTTTGGCAAAAATCGCGTCAAAATAATTTATTTTGCCGAACAGACAGACAAACAGACGATATAAGGGTTTTTTGGTCATACCTACAAAACCCTAAAAAGAAAAAACAATCATCTTTAATTTTTATTTAAATTCCAGTGTCGCGGGCCTCAAGATATTGTTTATTGTTGTCTAGTATTGTATATTAGTGTATAAGAATATGTTTAGATTTTGGTGAAAATATTACAAAGGTAAATAAAAAAAGTTAAAAGAAGAAAAGTGTGAAAATTTATTAATGTTTGCTGTAAAAACCCAAGCATAACATGAAGAAACTGAGTTTTATCTTATTAGATCTGCAGGGTTACTTTTAATAAGTATTAAAAAGATTAACTTACCTTTAACCTCTTTAATATAACACAATTTTCCAGTAAACTAGTAATTTTCTTACCTTAGGTTGTCGTTCGATGAATGTTCCATTTCACAAATTTCTGGTTAATATCAAACAAGATTTCAACAAATAGAGAGGTTTAAGTGCAACATGTTCTACTCAAATCACATTATAGTACACTTAACACATCAAAGGTACCCACGGACTCATTCCAACGAAAATAAACTTGATAATAATGAGTCTTGTTTACTGGTACATTAACGTCGATTTCTGGTTTCATTACATTTAGGATGCTAAATTCATCATTGCTATTTTGATTTTGCTTTTACTAAGACAATGAATTTTAAAACTACAGTTTAAGGACTCTTTGATGTTTGTTAGCATTTTTTTATTATTATAGACTAGTGATTCCCAAAATAAGTTCCTCGCCCCCCTAGTTCCTTATTAAAGGAATTAAGGCTAGATGGCAAATGGGCAACAGGGATATCACTATCATTTTTAGGGTGTTCTAGGTATGACTACAAAAAATTCTTATAATGTCACTCATGTGTCTGTCTGTACGGTAGAAATTGTAGGCAAACGGCTAAACATAGAAAGATGAAATCTGTCATACTTATACAACTCTTTGACCAACATAGAGAAAAAATACTAAGAGAAAAAAAAAACACATCTCAACATAAATATGTATGTTCTGAATAAAATATTCATTTTTAGGGTTTTGTAGGTATGACCAAAAAACCCATATACCGTCATTTGGTCGTCTGTCTGTTCTGTAAAAATTGTAGCCAAACGGCTAAACCTAGAGAGTTGAAATTTGGCATGCTTATACAACTCTTTGACCCGCACATAGGAAAAATACTAAAACATCTAAAAAACATATCCCCCTAAAAAAATAAACAAATATCTGCTCATCGAAAAAAATACATTTTTTTAAAACTCTGAGTAAGCTATCAAATGGAAGCCCTTAGTACGTTGATTAACGACCAAAATTTTATTTTTGAAAAATAAATTATTTTGACGCTATTTTAGCCAAAATTGTGCAAAAAAAAATTTGTCACACAATCTGTAGCCCAGATGGTTTAAACTAAAAATCTGAAAAAATTCTAAGTAATGTACATTTGTGTGAACCGGAATAGTACAACAGGAATTTTTGATCAGATTATGTTTTCGGAAAATAACGCATTTTTTGTGTTTTTTGCTTGACCACGTAGAATATTTAATAACTTATCTAACACAGTGGACCAGCATGCTTTGATAGTGTAATGGCTAGCATGTTCTCGTTCTAATTTGCAAACTGTTCGCTCCGCTCTCGAGGCAAATTATTTTTCTGATTTTTTTGCATTTTTATTTTGTTTAAATTATTTGTTCAAAATTATAGTTATATTTAGGCAAATGTTGCATTTAATTTTTAAAAGAGTAAATTTAATAACCAGTGGAAATTGTTGAAATGAATACACGAAATCAGAGGGGCGGAGTTATGACTTAAAACAACCAATGGAAGCCATGAGCGCAATTTTTAAAATCTTAATGAACTGAATAAAAAAATACTGCACATATTTAGAAACCTAAATAATGGTATTAGGCATTCGAATTAAAATTAACAAAAAAATATTTTAACATAAAATTTGTTTTGGCATCCCAAATAATCATCATTCACTTACGAAATAACTGTAAAACCCTTAAATGTGTTAAAATTCACACTTCACATCAATTTTTTTTTTTTTAATTTTGAGTGGTATGTCAAATGAAACCTCTTAATGCGTGGATCAACAAGCAAATTTTTATTTTTGAAAAATCAATTTTTTTCATTCATCATAATTCATCATAAATATTTCAGAAAAATTTTGTCCCTCACCCTATCTCCCAGAGGGGTTGACCTAAAAATCTGACAGAAAAACTCCATAGTGAACATTGATGGGAACCGGAATAGTTCAACAGGAATTTTTGTTCAGATTAGTTTTTTGAGAAATGTTGATTTTTTGTGTCGTTGATAAAAAAACATATTTTTTAATTTATTAAGTAGTACCAAAAGAAAGCTTTTTAGACGTAGATTAAGAAACGTCAGGTAGTTTTTTAACATTCGTTTCTTTTAACACGATTTTAGCCAAAAATGTACTAAAAAAGTTCTTGCCCCACACCCTTTTAACCAGAGGGGATAAAATCTGAAAAAATCTGAAAAAATTAAAGGTTTGAAGGAATTTTTGATTAGATTGCGTTTTTGAAAAATATTACAGTTTTTGTGTTTTTGACAATTTTTTTTTTTTTTAATTCATGGCTAAGATAGTGTTTTTTTAAATTAAAAATATAATAAAAAAAAAATAATAATTATAACAATTGAGGACCGAGTTTTGAACACACTTACACTCTACACTCTACACTGTAGTAATATTGTGTAGTAATATCCCAAAATCGATCCTTGAGGGACTCATCTTGTTATATATCTATGGTCTGTGAGCTGCCACATATTCTTATTGGTAATCGTGTTTGGTCAATATATTCGTATTATAATTTTCAAGCGTTTGTTGACAAATTTTTATAGCAAGTTTTTCTGTAACTCACCAAGTTTTGCAGCCATATAATATGTATGTGATAACCAATTTATAATAGGGGATAGGCATGATTTTTTTTTATTTTTTATTATATGAAGGCTTAAAAAAATCATAAATGTATGTAGCGCGCGAAAACGACGTGTGACGTCATACCCCTTCTAACTGACGCATGACACTACTAGCTTACCGGCGTACATAGTCTGTTGTGAACTTATTTGTTTGTATAACTTTTATAGGTTATGTAAAGTTAGAGTGATTTTAGTTAAAATAAAGTTTAATTCTATAAAAACAATTTATACATGTTTACCGAATTAAATTTTATATTAAAATAGATAACTTATATTGCAGTATTTCAATTATGCCTCTAACGTTTTGTAACTTCATGTAAACAATGTAGTAAAATTCTGACATCTAAATTACATAAATATTTACATTTTACAGAGTTGCAGCGTTTGTTTACATAAAGTTATAGAATATAAAATAAAAATTACTTTGACACCACGTATTTCTTCAGCACTGTAGCATTCATTATTTTTCATATATTCCATGAGCATAAATGCATCAATGTTGGGTAAATTATCACTCTGAGCCCTAACAAAATCTTTATCTGCCATTTTAATAATAAATGCGTGAAAAATTGTTTAAAAACAAATACAAAACTCTCGAACAATACAATACACACACGTGTAAAGAACACACACGTGTAAAGATTATGTTGTAGCTGTATCTGTGATGGGAAACCCCTATCGTTTGACGTCATACTCAGTCGTTTTACTCGGCAACCTTCGCTCCGTGGTCGGCTTATTTCAAATTTACAATATCTTAATTCAAAAATTTGGCTATAATATTAATTAAAATGTAATTTTTGTTTTGTTAGGTGACATAACTAACATTAACATATCAAAATAATGTAGTTTTAAGGAAATACAAATTTTATGCGTATCCCCTATTGTTAAATATACGCCGCATATTTGAAATAACGTTAAATTCAGAGCTGTTTAACAATAAATAAAATTCAATGAATCCCTGGTCCAAAAATTCCGATACATTTTAAACCTTTGCATAATAAAAATTTAAATAATTAATTATAATGTTAATTAAAATGTAAACAAATAATTATAATAAAAACCTAATTAAATAGTCTCGTTCATTGCATACGAGGTTTTTAAACAGAATATCCATTGTTTTATAAATAATGAAAAATTTCATCACAGTAAAACATAAAATTGATTTGTTTTATTAGTGTAATTATATATCATACACGACAAAAAACAAAACGGTGTTTTAGAAAAAATTATTCCAATTGCATGATATTGTTTTAATTATTGCTATCATACACTAACATACATGCACACATACAAATATACAGACAGAAGCAGTCCGAAGCGGTGATTTTTCCTTTTTGCTTGCTCATCACTTGGATTTTGAGAAATTGTTTTTCTTTTTAGGGTTTTGTAGGTAGGACCACCAAAAAACACTTTTAACGTCACTCATGTGTCTGTCTGTCTGTACGGTAGCAATTGTAGCCAAACGGCTTAACATAGAAAGTTGAAAATTGCCATACTTCAAAAAAATTGGTGTGAATTTTCACACATTCCTGGGTTTTGCAGGTATTTAGTAACTGAACGATGATTATTTGGGATGCCAAAACAAATTTTATGTCAAAATATTTTTTTATGAATTTTAATTCGAATGCCTAATACCATTATTTAAGTTTCTAAATATATGCAGTATTTTTTTTATACAGCAAAGTTCATTAAGATTTTGAAAATTGCACCTATGGCTTCCATTGGTTGCTTATATCATAAGTCCCGCCCTTTGATTTCGTCAAACATAGAATTAAATTATAATTTCAACACTTTCCACTGGTTATTAAATTTACGCTTTTAAAAATTAAATGCAACATTTACCAAATATAACTAGAATTTCAACAAAATAATTTAAACAAAATAAAAATGCAAAAAAAAAAACAAAAAATAAAATCAACAGGATTCGAACCCTAGTTTGCAAGTTTCTTATATTATTAAGCATACGACAAATCCAACCACGCTACGAGAGCTACTGATCTGGTATGTTACACAACGTATTAAATAGTTAACATATTTTAGTTAAAAACACAAAAAATGCGATATTTTCCGAAAACATAATTTGATCAAAAATTCCTGTTGTACTATTCCGGTTCACACCAATGTACATTACTTAGAATTTTTTCAGATTTTTAGTTTAAACCATCTGGGCTACAGGGTGTGGGACAAAAAAATTTTTGCACAATTTTGGCAAAAATCGCATCAAAATAATTTATTTTGCAAAAATAAAATTTTGATCGTTAATCCACGTACTAAGGGCTTTCATTTGATACCCTACTCAGAATTTTAAAAAAATATATTTTTTTTTCGTTGAACACATATTTGTTTATATTTTTAGAGGGATATGTTTTTTAGATGTTTTAGTATTTTTCCTATGTGCGGGTCAAAGAGTTGTATAAGCATGCCAAATTTTAACTCTCTAGGTTTAGCCGTTTGGCTACAATTTTTACCGAACAGACAGACAGAGAGACAGACAGATAGACAGACAGACAGACGACAAAATGACGGTATAAGGGTTTTTTGGTCATACCTACAAAACCCTAAAAAGAGAGTTCAAAAAAATACATCCCGTGATAAATATACACAAATATGTATTTAATAAAAAATAAATATTTTTTAAAATGCGTGGATCAACAAGCAAATTTTTAAATTTGAAAAATCTTTTTTTATGGGATTTTCGCTAAAAATGTTAAAATAATTTGTCCCCCACCCTATCTCCCAGAGGGATTGATCTAAAAATCTAAAAAAATCTCCATGATGAACATTGATGGGAACCGGAATAGTTCAACAGGAATTTTTGATCAGGTTCGTTTTTATAAAAATGTTGTTTTGTGTCGTCAATAAGTAAAATATACATTTTTTTAATTTTATTTTCTGGTATCAAAAGGAAGCTCTTAGGACGTAGATTAAGGAACGAAAAGTACAGACTATTCCAAATGGCGGAACTAAATGGGAATCTCGTTCTTTTAGGTTGTCACGAGAAAGGCCCTTGCTTAGGTTATTTCATGTTTGACGTTTGGTATGTGAAAATTTTAAATTCCAGCAGTGAAACCATGGAAACGAATGACTTACGTCAAAAATAAAATAATTTTTACAAATATTTTAATAACAAAAAAATAAATAAATGTTAAATTGTATTAAGAATGACACAAAAAATCAAAATATAAAGAATATGACATTTTAAAATGATATTAACCTTAACCAAAAATTGTTTATTGTAAGTATGATTTACAGAGCTTAAACAAAACGGTTAAAAAGAACGATTCAAACGATGAAAGTAACTAGATTGCAAAATCTAATTCCGCCTAATCGTTTGGAACTGCCTATAGTTTTTTATAATTTGTTTTTCTAACACGATTTTAGCCAAAAATGAGCAAAAATAGTTCTTGTCCTGCCCCTTTTACTCAAAGAGTTTAAACTAAAAATCTGAAACAATTATAGGTAATGTACATTAATCTTAGCCGGAAACGTACGAGAGGAATTTTGGATCGAATTGCGTTTTTGAAAAATATTGCAGTTTTTGTGTTTTTGACAAAATTATTATTTTTTTTTAATTCATGGCTAAATTATGCCTATTAAGATAGTGTGTCTTTTTTCGAAATAAAATATAATAAAACAATTTTAACAGCTGAGGACCGAGTTTTGAACACAACACTACAATCTACACTGTAGAGTGTAGTGTCTAGTGTTCAGTTATTTTATTATACTGTCACATAGATAATCCTAGGTCAGGATTACGACATCTAGACATTGTGACGGTCAGCTGTCTAATAAAAAACTATTCGTCTGACGTATGTGGCCTGATTACGAAATGCATACACTGCATTTTCGTAATGAGGAAATATTTGTCATGACGAATGAATATTGGAACTGGGTTAAACTTTCGTTACAAAAAGGCTGGATGAAACAGAATATGAAAGCAGTGGAACATAGCTAACTCCGCTGCACGTATTAGTCCACAAGGTGACGACCAAGACACTGACGCCAGATTCTTGTAACGAGGGTGAAGCCAAGCAAGCAGTCACCATGTGAGTGGAAGAAGACTTCTCCAGGCTCCTCGACTCCCGGATGGGTAGCCCCCGCCTCGGAGATAGGTCCAAGCCGATTCTGGCCAACACGGGGAGGACCGAAGACTTCCCCAACTCCATGGACCAATTCAAACATTATATTGTAAATTTGATAAATGTTTAAAAAACGTGTTATGTTGAAACCATGAGTTGTGTCTCAATCAAACCACCCACGTGACAATACTATTATACGTTGTGATTCAACCCTTTTTTTGAGGTATCACACGAATAAATCATTTATAGTAATGAAATACTTATAAATCAAACACATTGTTATTAGTGAGAATTACGTTTATGAATTTGAAGAAAATTAAGCCATTTATCAATATATTTCTTATTAATCTAATGAAAACTTGAATACGAAGCAATTGCAGAAATACTCTGGTATTTTTGGTAAGTTATTTAAATTTTGTTTAAAAAAAAAAATTGACGCTTTTAATTCTCAACTAACGAATAAAACAGATTATGAAAAATTATTAATTAATCACATCAAATGATTTATAGTCTATTAAATTTAGAGCTGTGAACGGTCGCTTGCGTTACCATGTGACAAACTTGTTAGTGACAATCAACAGTGTATAGTCTATTAATTTTAGAGCTATGAACGTAACTTAAGTTGTTAATACTGTCGCAGATCCATATTTCCACCGTGGAAATACGTTATAACTAACGTGAATCAAAATATCGATTTTCAAAATTAACCACAACAATATTTTCTTTAATACTGTAATATAATAAAGTATTTTTGTTGCGGCTTCCATGATATTTAAAACTGACCAAATTATAATTAATAAACAAACTTGTATACATTTTCCGGTGATCATTAATTTTCATCAGTTTTTGTAACTTTTTCCTCTTTCATCTTTGTTGAAAATAGTTTGATAATGGTTCTTTTATTCACATCACAACAGAATACCCGTATTGCCAACGTTAAATAACTATCACTTTGTATGTGCTGTGCATATTCTCTTTTGTATAAATAAAGCCAGTTCTGGGATATTTCATTTTATTTAATCAGAGCTGACGTGTATGACTATTTGTTTTATACAGACTGTGCAAGCTATTTAACTAACATATTACATCAAATTACTTTTGTATCATATCGCATTTGAGAGAGTCATGTTCATTTTTGGTAATAAATTAGACATGTTTCTTGTTAGTTTGCATCTTACAATACATTGGATACTATTAAGATTCGAAATTGGGAATTATCAATCAGAAACATAAGACAGATGGCAGGATTATCGTTTTAATATTAGGTTGTTGCAGATGTTCATGTGTTCGCATATACCTATAGATGACTATACTTATGCTTTAGCTCGAACACTAATTAAAGTAATACTGATAGTGATATAACAATGATTTAATGAATATATGACTTAGAAGAAACGAGATTTGAATACAGCACTCACTACTGTGATAAAGTTTAGTAATAATCATATCCTCCAAGCAGTGGCGGATTAAGCCTTCGCCGGGCCTAAGGCATTTTTGATTTACGGGCCCTCAACCTATGTTTTTTTAAAAAAACCAAAAAATGTCCTTACCTCCCAAATCCAAGTGAAGAGCAAAAAAGAAAGGACTTCACCTCCCAAATTCAAGTGAAGAGCAAAAAAAAAAAAGGTCCTCACTTCCCAAATCCAAGTGAAGAGCAAAAACAAAGGATCTCACCTCCCAAATCCGGGCCCTTGAAAATTACGGGCCCAAGACAAATGTCTTTTTTGTCTAAGGCGATAATCCGTCACTGCCTCCAAGGACGAAGAAGACATCCGATTTAAAATATTAGATGTATAGCACGAGGGCTACCTTTTAAGTTTTTACAAAACTAAGAGAGTTTTTTTTTAACAAACTGTTTTATTGCTTTTTAAAATACAGACAATTCCGCTTAATTGGGCCACCGCTTAATTGGGGCAGCCGCTTATTTGGGCCAAATCTCAAAGAACAGAAACCAAACCAAGGAACCAACAGTAAATTTACATGTTTAATTGGGACAACATTCCGCTTAATTGGGACAGTAAATTTAAGATCACATATTATGTTACACATATTCTCAAGAAAAAATATGTACAAAGAATTTAATATGATGCGCTTCATATCTTTTTGATTCACAAGATGAAAAAATATATTTAAACAACTAGCAAATATCAATATAATTACACTAGTATCGCGCGCTGTGAACTTTATTCCCAACACATTCATTCACGAATGACCCAGTGCAGTATCGAGGAAAATTGGTTAATTACATATTAGAATCCATTGATGAAAATATATTAACAAGTTCCACAACAGCCAGAGAGATTAGTTCAAAAATTTCCCTTTTGCAAGCAATACAGTTTGTCGCGACAGTTGGCGAGCTATAAAAACCACCACAATACAGAACTGTTTTATCGTTTGCGGCTTAAAACCCTTAGAGATTCCCGAAATTTTAAGCAATAAAGAAAATGAAGATATGTTGCAAGTTCCTATTATTAACTAAGAAGAATTTTCAACAATAGATAACAATTTACCTTGTTACGATGATAATGAAGATTGTGAGGATTCAATTGTAGAAAACATTAAATCAAAACATGAAAAATTAGACGAAGATGACGATGATGATGATGATCCACCTGTGCCTGTGACTAAGCAGTAGGCGAAAAAATGTATGGCCGTGTTACAGCGTTATTTTATGCAGGAAGGAAATGAAGGGAGCCCTACATCCGCACTGAATACCTGTGCTGATTTTGTAGAAGTGAAATGTTACAAAAACAAAAGACAGACTACACTTGACGCATTTTTGCATTGAATTAAATTGTATGTACCTATTTATTATTTTATTTTGGAATTTATTATTATTTTTTCTTAAAAGTTTATATTTTTTGGTTATATGTAATTTATAGTTTTGTCCAAGAGTTTATAAAATAAAATTATTGAAAGAAAAATATGCATTGTTTGATTTTATGTGAAATTAGCTTAATTGGGGCAGCCGCTTAATTGGGCCAAAATGTCTAAGTCCCGATGTGTCCCAATTAAGCGGAATCGATTGTATTCGCCTTTTAGATTTATACACTTTTGCATCCGTTCAAACCAATTCTCGTAACATTATTTTCACTCTGAAGTTGGTATCTCAAAAACATGGTTTTCGAAAGCCTCAACAGCTCCTTGAGGTGATAAAAATCGCTGTCCACGCATTTTTTGTTTGACATTGGGGAACAAAAACAAGTCGTTAGGGGATAAATCAAGTGATTACAGTTAATGAGACGTTAGTTCGATGTTTTTCTTCTTCAAATAATCAATTGTTTGACGTGCTGTGTGGGAGCTCACATTGTCATGATGAAGAATGGTGCAACGATTTTGGTTGTTTTTCCTGATTTTGTCGAAGACTTCTGGCAAACAAATTGTTGAATACCATTCAGCATGAACTGTTCTCCGATACTCTAAAGGAATGGTTGCGACATACCCAAGTACAACCGAAGAAACAAGCGATCATTTTCTTGGAAGTGCTTCGTGAACGAACAACTTTTGTGGGTTTCGGTTTATCTTGGAAGACCCAAACAGTGGATTTTTGCTTAGTTTCCAGTTCAAATGAATAAATCCAAGTTCACGAGTAATATAAATGTTTTCACTTGTTTTTTAGGGTTTTGTAGGTATGACCAAAAAAAACCTTTTACCGTCATCTTGTCGTCTGTCTGTCTGTCTGTCTGTGTATCTGTCTGTTCGGTAAAAATTGTAGCCAAACGGCTAAACCTAGAGAGTTGTAATTTAGCATGCTCATACAACTCTTTGACCCGCACATAGGAAAAATACTAAAACATCTAAAAAACATATCCCCCTAAAAATATAAACAAATATGTGCTCATCGAAAAAAAAAATTTTTTTTTTAAATTCTGTGTATGGTATCAACTGAAAGCCCTTAGTACGTGGATTAACGACCAAAATTTCATTTTTGCAAAATAAATTATTTAGATGCGATTTTTGCCAAAATTGTGCAAAAAAAAATTGTTCCACAGCCTGTACACCAAGTAATTTACATTGGTGTGAACCGGAATAGTATAACAGTAATTTTTGATCAGATTATGATTTCGGTAAATAACGCATTTTTTGTGTTTTTGGTTGCGATGCACAAAAGTTATAGTTACATAACACGTTATATTGGACGCCGTATTCTGGTCTAATGGTTAGCTTGCTCGCTAGCTACCCAGATTTCTAGGATTCGCTCCTGGGCAGAGGAGACAATTTTTTTTTGTTTTTTTTTTTCCATTTTTATTTTATTTAAAGTAATTTGTCAAAATTCTACTTATATTTCGGCAAATGTTGCATTTAATTTTTTAGAGCGTAAATTTAATAACCAATTGGAATTGTTGGAATTATATTTTCATTCTATGTGTCATGTTTACGAAACCAGAGGGGCGGACCGTATGATTTAAAACAACCTATGGAAGCCATAAGCGCAATTTTCAAAATCTTAATGAACCTTGCTATATAAAAAAAATACTGTACATATTTAGAAACCTAAATAATGGTATTAGGTATTCGAATTAAAATTAACAAAAAAAATACTTTAACATAAAATTTGTTTTTAAAGCTCTTAGATTAACAGATGATAAATTATTTTTAAAAGATCGTTCATTTTGCCGTGATTACTACAAAGCAAAATTTATCCTACACACTCAGCATGCCGCCTTCACTTATTATACATCTGCGAAACCCTGCAATGTGTGAAAATTCACACTTCACATCATTTGTTTTAAACGCTCACTGTCAACAAATTACTCGGTCAATTTATAAGCTGCCACTGATTTGACAATAACAAATGTCAAATTTTATGAATACTGTAATGACACATTTCAATATTGCATAGTAGGGTAAAGTTGGTATAGATGCCCCAGTGGGATAAACGCCCCACTTCGCATATATCCATAATGGTGTGTGTTTGTATCATTTCAGTACTGACAGTTTGTACGAGAAACACAGTCTTCTGAAATAAATGTGTTAAATTATCATCAATGTTAATAGTTTATGAAAAATTAAATTGGAAAGGTAGTTGCTCATATGAGTGGTTGTATTTCAATAATTACGACATTTTGTCTTAAAGTTTTATGACGTAACTATAACTTTAACAAAATTAGTTTCATTACTAGGTATCAGAAGACACTTAACCTCACATTGTAGAGTAGAAAATAATGCTCAATATTGTATACATTCGAAATAAACAGATGGGGCATCTATCCCATAGAAAAAGGATATAAGGCCGCAATAAATGTGGGATATAAGGCTCGGGCATTGTATATATAATCTTATAATAAAATATATATAAATATATATATAATCTTATACTAACATTTTCCCAAGGTCACGCAACAACATATATGCTAAAATAGATATTTGGAAAAAATATCGCAAAAACATGAAAAGTTTTAAAAATTTATTAAGTCCTATCAAAAAATGTTTCAAATAAAAGTTGTTAATTATTACGTATATTTTAATTTTTGTAGAATAGATGTTTTAGAAAATTTTCTCTGTTGTGAAATATTCGCAAAAATCTTAAATCGACGCGAGTAAACTTTTATAGTTGACCGATTTGTACCAAAAGTTGAATAACTGGTGTTATTGATGTCAAAAACTTAAATATGAAGTTTCATAAAAATCCGTTTGGCCAAAATTACTCTACACATCTCCATGGACCGACAGACACACAGACCAACAGACATCATGCTAAAAATAGTCAAAATCGGTATGACCACTCCGTATATATGTTGGCAGTCGGTAAAAAAAATAATAATAAATTGTAATTTTTAATTGTTATTTTAAAAAAATATTAAAATTGTTGGTCAAAATCAAATGTATTATTTTAGTGAGGCATAAATACCACCATATGGGGCAAAAATCGATATGGGATATATGGCCAATTACAGTACTATTTTAAATCATTAATTTTATATATTTAGAATAATTATAAGTGTTTTAATCTCATGTTATTGTGTAGTAAGATTATCTAAGAATTATAGCAAAGTAACAGATAAAGTTTAATAATTAAGATTAATGCAACACGATTGTTTTTCTATAACTGGGGCATCTATCCCACCTTTACTACATATAAATTTATTTTCAAATATATGCTTCCTGTATCAGTAAAATTCCAGTGGAGACTTCTATAAATTCCTTCGCAACCCAAACATTTTAACTTGAAAATAATTAACTTTCCAACTTTTTATTATTCACAAAACATTTACTGAAGCTTGCAAAAAATAATAAAACAGTAACACAAAAACTCGTAATTTCTTTAGCACATAAATATGATCAATTAATTAAAAACGGTCTGTGAATAATCATAGACCTTTCAGTCAGTGGACGACAAATTCATGGGTGCAGGAAAAATTCTCTTACAATATGGCGAGGTTTAATGATCGTAAACAAGAAACTGGAACAATTTCAGTAAAATTATGATCCAGCCGAGTTCAGTTTAATTAATTCAGTTTCATTGCGCGTTTGAAAACTGTCAAGCTGGTTCACATGTCACTGCTTGTCGCTAACGCCGTCAAGGGTGGATTCAGGGGGTTGGCCTGTTTCGGTTCAAACAAGACTCGGAACAGTGGGGGTGTTAATCAAATTTGTTTTTCTTCATTTTTTTAAACTTTAATTTGTATTTGTTTAAATTTGTTTTCAACTTTATTTTAAAAAGAAAAAGAGCTGTAAGATTCAATTTTAAAAATACGTTTAAACAACAGTCGGATTTTTTTAATGACTACATCGAGCTATCAAAGATATTCGCATATAGTTGATTTAAAATGGAGTCGTCACGTCGGCGATTTTATTGTGCCTGTACCTTATTTTAACCCTTTACTGCATGAATTTTTATTTTTGGCTGAAATAATTCATGGGCATTAGGAATTGGTTCTTATTGATAGAAAAATTAATAAAAAAAATATATTTAAAATATTAATTATTATTTTTGTGAAAAAATAATAATTAAAATAATAATTTAGGGTTTGTGCCATACATGGAACATTATGATTCTACATTATGTTACAAGAAATGATTCCGTATTATTTGCTCCTCAATTGCTAGGTGTTTTTCATTAGGGATTAAAAGCAGTCGCCCTCGAATTTTTGAAAGAAAAGGTCGTATCTTCTAGTTGTCCTTTCTCAATAAATTCAGAGTTATCGTTGAAGTGCAAATTCCGCTTGATATCCTCAAATCTATTGCAGCCCATTACTTGAGATACTGCAGGATCCATTGCTGTGTATGTGGCATATATGAACATTCATGAAATAACGTTCTGATTCAGTTTTAAAAGTAAGATAAAAAATAAAAATCGGAATGTGCCATATATGGCACACTATGCGGTAAAGGGTTAAAAGCTGTGAAACTTACTAATACAATACTTGTAGAGCCATCTGTTGATGCAAAATTGAACTACTGAACTGTCAGAACAATATAATTAATGTAAGGTTGCATAGAAATACTGTAATATTCATAATATTGCTCATGAAACCAAATTTTTAGTTTGTATAAATAGATTCTTTGACCGTATTAAATGGTTTGATTAAGTATTAATTTTTTGGGGTATCGGTCTAATAAAACTTCTTTTCTTGTCAATTAGTTAAAACATATTTTATTTGCTGACTAGTTTCGATTCTCTCTGAATCATTTTCAAAGCCTAGAAGAAATTGTATTACAAAATTATTACATCGTATTACATTTTTTTTTACAGAAACAATTTTTTAAAAAAATTATATATAAAATAAACTTACTTGCAAATATAAAAAGTATATAAAAATTGTTAATAAAATGTTAAAAAAATAAATAGATAAATAGTTAAAAATTAAATCAATAGTTAAAATATGCATTGAATATATTTCAATTTAACGGACATTTTTTTAAATCTTCCTACTTGTTAGGACAGTTAAGTGTGCATGTCGACTAAATGAATATTAAATATTTTTCAAAAATATTTCAGGGTTTCGCAAATATTTAAAAAGTGAATGATGATTATTTGGGATGCCAAAACAATTTTTATGTCAAAATATTTTTTTTGTTAATTTTAATTCGAATGCCTAATGCCACTATTTAGGTTTCTAAAGACGTGCAGTATTTTTTTTTTTTTTAGTAAGGTTCATTAAGATTTTGAAAATTGTGCCTATGGCTTCCATTGGTTGTTTTAAATCATAACCCCGCCCCTCTGATTTCATGTATTCAATTTCAACAAATTCCACTGGTTATTAAATTTACGCTTTTAAATATTAAATGCAACATTTGCCCAAATATAACTAGAATTTTGAAAAAATATTTTAAACAAAATAAAAATCCAAAAAAAAACAGAAAAAATAAAATTGCCTTGAGAGCGGAGCGAACCTTAGTTTGCAAATTAGAACGCGAGTATGTTAGTCATTACACTATCAAAGCGCCCTGGTTCACTATCTTACATAAGTTATTAAATATTTTGTGGTGAAGCAAAAAACACAAAAAATGCGTTTTTTTCCGAAAACATAATCTGATCAAAACATTTGATAGCAAATATAAAGTAGACATAAAAAAATAGTTATAATATAAAACAGACAAACATAAACATAAATAAATTTTAGAACAAAAAGCATAAGGGTTTGGAATAAAACTTAAAAGTGGAGACTTCAAAGGAGATTGCTCCTCTTGCCACGTACTGCTGGCTCAAGATTATTTAAGTAAAGGTTGTCTCGTAACTTGTAGTGGTGGGGGTACATAGCGAAGTTACGCGTCATCTGTATGCTAACGGGACGTTGTCTTTGTTTCTCGTATATGTTATATACACGTGAAGTTTGAATTTTGTCTATAAATATAAAAATATCATTTAATTTTTTGATTTTCTACTTGTTTTAATTTCTTTTTAGTGTGTTGTAATGCTTTAAGTTATATATTATTAGTGTTTATTTATTAGCGTTAAGTTATTAGTGTTAAAATGACTGGAACAATATTTAGTGTTGCTGCTTGCAAGTCTAACTAATAACAACATTAAACAGAAAAGAATCAATCTTTCATTCGAAACCACTTTTCTTAAGTAAATAATAAGTGAGATATTTCGAGAATATAAGTAGCGCTCCTCATGCCCCCCCCCCCCCCCATTATTCATGTTATTGAACATAAAAGGAATGTTTCTTCGTTCTAAATAAATTTTCTTACATTCATTTTTGATGTGAAGTGAAATATTTCAATATTTTAGTTTTAGGTTAAGATTTGTTTTATTAGAAACAATTTTTATCGTATAGCTTTTTCTGTAAGATAGTTTTGTATATAAATCAAATATTTTAAGTTTTTTAGTACCAGTTTTAACCCAGAAACCCTCTAAGAAAGAAAATTTTGAGATAACATGCCTATGTTTGATCTTGGTTCTACTCTTTATTTATTTATTTATTTATTTATTTATTTATTTATTTATTTATTTATTTATTTATTTATTTATTTATTTATTTATTTATTTATTTATTTATTTATTTATTTATTTATTTATTTATTTATTTACCCTGGGAACACAAACGGGACGAACCCAGCGAAGTGTCCACTAAATTTTTACAAAAATATTTACAAAATCAGTACAGTTCAAAATGTAATAAATTTAACAATTATTTTATGATGATTTGTAGTTTATGCTAACTGATTATTTAACACAAGTTTACACATTACTCTAAATTTAGGAAGAGAATTATTAAATGAATCAATATGTCAAAAAATATTATTATATGACGAAGAAAGTCTGACAATGGAAGAATTGATAAAAGAATTAGTGCTAGCGTAATTCTGGTGCAACAACTCGTTACGGCGTGTGTTGTAGTTCTGCACATGATAATTAATTAGTAATACAAGTTCATTGCAGTCAATGATATTATTTACAATTTTATAAAAAAATATCATGTCAGAAAGAACTCTTCGTTCCTGCAACGGTAAAATATTTAATTCTAGACAAAGATGCTGGTAGCTCTCATTATTAGACAGTGTATCCGATTTTGAGACAATGTAACGTACTGCCTTTTTCTGTATTTTTTCAAGACATAAAACATATTTATTGTAAGAAGGATTCCATATAACTGACCCAAAATTTAATAAACTAAAGACGTAAGCCTGATATAAAGATTTC
Organism: Liopterus haemorrhoidalis; assembly: GCA_963971575.1. NCBI lineage: Eukaryota > Metazoa > Arthropoda > Insecta > Coleoptera > Dytiscidae > Liopterus > Liopterus haemorrhoidalis. The sequence goes on from OZ020617.1 coordinate 9,837,920, forward strand.
ACTGATAATGAGGAATGAAAATTTTTTGTTGCCCTTATAATGAAGCCTAGCATTCTCCAAGCTTTACCACAAATATAATTAAAGTGAGATTCAAATGTTAATTTTGAGTCTAAAAATATGCCGAGATCCTTAATAACATTGGTTCTTTGTAAATTGTGACTGCCTAAACTATATTGAAATTGATAGGAATTTTTATTTCGAGAAAAAGTTGTAACTTGACTTTTTTTATAATTTAAGAAGAGTTTATATTTTAAACAGTAGGAATAAAAGTTATTTAGATCTAATTGCAGTAGATAATAATCCCGCGAATTGCTAATTTTCGAATAAATTTTTATATCATCTGCAAAAAGTAATATGTTACTATGCTTTATAGCAGCGACAACATCATTAATAAAGATAGAAAAAAGTAAAGGGCCTAGATGCGAACCCTGCGGTACCCCGGAAGTAACATTACCAAATTTTGTACCAAATTACTCTTTGTACCAAATTTCGTTAAAATACGTCCAGCCGTTTTTAAAAACTGATATAACCTCCAATTTTATTAATTAATATATTATTATAGCGATTTGTTTTTCTATTTTTATTTAAAAATTCTTAAAATTATATTTGTATTCGATTTTATTGTTATTTATTAACTATAATATAATACAAATACCCATCACCATAAATTTTATATTAATTAGTATAAAATTTCCTTACGTTTTTATTTATAATTTATTCAGTAGAACTGTCTTTAAATGGAGGCTACTCCTATTTAACCAGCTTCGTATCTCTTACGGTTCACAAGATCCTAATGGTTAGGCTCGAAAAACGGGCATTCTGTATATGTATTTGAAGGGTTAAGAGCCAAATTAGTGGGTCATATTTTGTTCACTTCAAGAAACAAACTGTTATTACACATCACTTTATTTGAAAATTGTATTAATTTAATACCAGGTGAAGAGGTTGTTCCATTTTTGCATTTAAGTCTAGTTTGTGCTACCAAATGTGGTTAATTTTTTGAAAATCTGACATACATCACTTTCGCTTTGATCCCTCATTTAATGATGGTGGCATGACGTAGTGGCTATAATCCAAACTGTAACCCTGAATCTAACAGAGAAAGATAAAGCACTGTCCTACGCACATTTAGCCAGTGACCTACTTATCAATATATTTTGATATACAGGGTGCCTCTATAGAACAATAACTGGCTAACAACGCCCTTATGTAAAAATATACAACTTTTTACATTCGTAGATTTTAATCCTAAGATAAAGGGGCTCATTGTTTTTTAAAATTATTTTTATTTTATTTATTTATTGTAAGAACCTGTAAATTTAAATTAACCCTTTACTGCATGAATTTTTATTTTTGGCTGAAATAATTCATGGGCATTAGGAATTGGTTCTTATTGATAGAAAAATTAATTAAAAAAATATATTTAAAATATTAATTATTATTTTTATGAAAAAATAATAATTAAAATAATAATTTAGGGTTTGTGCCATACATGGAACATTATGATTCTACATTATGTTACAAAAGAAAATGATTCCGTATTATTTGCTCGTTAATTGCTAGGTGTTCTTCATTAGGGATTAAAAGCCGTCGCCCTTGAATTTTTTAAAGAAAAGGTCGTATCTTCTAGTTGTCCTTTCTCAATAAATTCAGAATTATCGTTGAAGTGCAAATTCCGCTTGATATCCTCCAATCTATTGCAGCCCATTACTTAAGATACTGCAGGATCCATTGCTGTGTATGTGGCATATATGAACATTCATGAAGTAACGTTTTGATTCAGTTTTAAAAGTAAAATAAAAAATAAAAATCGGAATGTGCCAAATATGGCACACTATGCGGTAAAGGGTTAAGAATTTATCATTATATGACCATAATTTGACCATATGACCATACGACCATATGACCATATTATTCTGTTTCTATCCATATCTTTCTATTTTCCATGAGCATAGATATAAATTTTCCCTCTATTTTAATTCTTTTCAAAACTATGAAACACTCAAAACTTCATTAGCAAATATAAACAGCTGTCAAATATCGACGATAAAGTAGAAATCCATAGAAATTTACCTATACAATGCAGTCAGTGTCTTAATTTCTTAATTAACATTGTGAACACTACTTAATTTCTACGTACAAATTTAATGATAAGTACTAATTTAACGTTTATTTTAATTTATAATTTTGAGAGGTTGTGAACGCAGCATTACACTTATTAAATAACTTACATTACATTATTTTAAGGTAAAATCAAAATAGTCAAATGCACACCATATATATATACTGACGGATCAAAATTAACCAATGGCGTAGGTTGTGCCGTTTTAGATCCCCAGCGTAATTTTAGCCTAAAATTTAAACTCCCAGATAATATGTTTATCTACAATACGGAAATGGTGGCCTTAAAGTTGAGTTTAGAATACTTAAAGAATCACTTTCATAATGAATTTGTAATTTTTTCTGAAGCGCAGTTGAGTTGCCCTGGATTTGAGAAAAATAATTATTCACTAATTTATGATATTATTAAAGGTCTAAACGATCTCACGATCATTTAGATGGATTAAACGCCACTCAGATTTTAAATTCAACATCGAAGTCGATCTTTTAGCCAAAGAAGCAGCTGTAAATGGCTCCCTCTTAAATATTTCTCTGAACAGTAATGAGATTATGTCAATCTCTAAATCTTCCATATACAACCAATGGCAACAAGAATACATAGATTCTCTACAGTTCAAAGGATCATACTATGGTCAAATTCAACCTCTTCTTCCTAGAAAACGTTGATTTTCTTCTTAAAGCAAATCTTTTATATCCGGCTTAGATTTAATTACACCTTCCCTCCATATCATCTGCATAGAATTAATATGGTTTCGTCTCCTTTCTGTCCGTGTGATAATTTGTCTGTCAGCGATTCGAACCATTTATTGTTCGAATGCCCAATTCATTTTCGCAATCGTAACTTATTCATACAAAACTTAGTTTTCCAAAAAATATCCTTACCTACCAATATTCAGACGCTTCTTGCTACTAAATCTATACATATTTATGAAATTATTTATAACTATGTTAAAGCAGAAAATATCAAATTATAAATGTAATTTTAAAAACCTGTAATGTATTTATTTATATCTGGCTAATAGTCAAAGCTGCTAAAGCCAACAAATAAAAGGAAAAAAAAAAAATTGATGTGGTGTGAATTTTCACACATTTCAGGTTTTCGCAGGTATTTAGTAAGTGAATAATGATTATTTGGCATGCCAAAACAAATTTTGTGTTAAAATATATTTTTTTTTTGTTAATATTAATTCGAATGCCTAATACCATTATGTAGGTTTCTAAATATGTGCAGTTTCTTTTTTTATATAGCAAGATTCAATAAGATTTTGAAAATTGCGCTTATGGCTTCCATTGGTTGTTTTAGTCATAAGCTCCGCCCTTCTGATTTCGTGTATTTATAGGAATATAAATAGCAGTATAGCAGTAATATATTTAGGCACTAATATGATACAGTCATTATAACACATGACATAACATATATTTTATATATTTTATTTTTTTACTTGTATCCATGGTATTATATATAAGTTACTTGGTTGTAAGTCCAAGAGTATTCAATTTCACCAGTTTCCACTGGTTATTAAATTTACGCTTTTAAAATTTAAATGCAATATTTGCCCAAATATAACTAGAATTTTGAAAAAATAATTTAAACAAAATAAAAATGCAAAAAAAAAAACAGAAAAAATTAAATTGCCTTGAGGCCGGATTGAACCCGAGTTTGCAAATTAGAAGGCCAGTATCCTATGCATTACACCATCGAAGCGCTCTGTTTACTGTACTACATAATATGATTAAATATTTTACATGGTCAAGCAAAAAACACAAAAAAATGCGTTATTTTCTGAAAACATAATCTGATCAAAAATTCCTGTTGTACTATTCCGGTTCAGAGAAATGTATATTAGTTAAACCATCTGGGCTACAGGTGTCGGACAAACATTTTTTTTGCACAATTTTGGCAAAAATCGCATCAAAATAATGTATTTTGCAAAAATAAAATTTTGATTGTTAATCTTCGTACTAAGGGTTTTCATTTGATACCCTACTCAGAATTTAAAAAAAAAATATTTTTTTTCGGTGAGCACATATTTGTTTATATTTTTAGGGGGATATGTTTTTTAAATGTTTTGATATTTTTCCTATGTGCGGGTCAACGAGTTGTATAAGCATGCCAAATTTCAACTCTCTAGGTTAAGCCGTTTGACTACAATTTTTACCGAACAGACAGACAGACGACAAAATGACGGTATAAGGGTTTTTTGGTCATACCTACAAAACCCTAAAAAGGTCCTCACACTTCTGAAATACAAGTGATGATCTTTAAAAAAAAAATCCTCACTTCTAAAATACCTGACGAAGTGATGACCTAAAAAAAAACTGACCACTATAGTGCGTTCGAAGGTGAGTTTGCAGTACAGGGCATATGGAGTAGTTCTTTTTCATACTCTCTAATGGGTTTACAGAATGACGCTATCCTTTTCTTGCTAGTCGACGTTGCCAGCTCTAAAACGCGCTGATCTGTGAAGAGGCAGTATTCTACAAATGTCCATTTGTTTTTGTTGACTGTTATTTTGAGTTTTATAAGAGTTGATTTTTGTAAATAATACGAGTTTTTCATATTATTATAATTGACACATTTGACACTTTTACAACATTTGGCAACACCGCTCCCATTTGCCATAAGAGCTATACTGCAAACTCACCTTCGAACGCACTATAGTTATTTTGTTAAGACAGACAGACAGACATACGACAAAATGACGGTATAAGGGTTTTTTGGTCATACCTACAAAACCCTAAAAATAACTACAAAAATCTGAAATGTGTAAAAATTCACACTTTACATAATTTTTTTATTAAATTGTATCAACTCAACTCAAAAGTATCTTATTTGAATTTATACAGTGCATGTTACAGTTCAGTAAACATAAATTAAAAATGTATAATCTTAAATTATAATAGAATCAAACCTCATAACATATGTACGTAAAATTCCCATATGCCATTAAAACAAAGACAAACACACACAACTAAAACTTAAAGTAAAACAAAGACGGTTTCACACCATCACACAAACTCGGTAATTAACACCATGGGGTAGTTTTATGTTGGTAAAAGCGTCGTCCGTAACGCGCCAGCACCCGCCCATTAATTTAAATGAGTTTATGAATTTATATATGAAAACTGGGAAATTGTGTGCGAGACCATTAATTATATTGCCCCTTCCTGATCCACGTTCCTATCCCTTTACACCGCGAACTCTTTACCCTAGGGGGGGTCTGAACCCTGGATACACCACAAACTCGCTCACGAAATATTACATTTTTTTCGGATATTAATTATGAGTGCAAATGTTTTGTTTAATTGTTGATTTTTTTCGGAAATTTATGGGATTGTAGGTGTGCAGTTATTTAAAATTGATTGCTTCGTGGGGATTTCAGAGAAAAATGTTTGTTTTGCATTAAGTTTTTTTAAGTCTGTAATGTTTTATTTTTATACTGTAATTTATTATTTTTTTCTTTGTATTAACTACCTACAAACATAAAGTATTTTGTAATTTGTTATTCTAAGCCTGAGCGCTCATTGAAGTAACGGTGATGGTGATAAAACAATAATTTGACAATAATTTAACCTAACCTAGAAGTAACATGATTTGAATACAGCGCTCACTGCAATGATAAAGTTCAGTAACAATCATGTCCTCTTGTATGGTTAAATTTTTCATTAGATAGGGTTACCTTTTATGTTTTTACAAACGATCACTAGATGGCAATATTGAAATGTGTCATTACTATATTCCAGGGCTTCGAACCGGAACTGAACCGAAAACCGAAAAAAACCGTTATTTAAATTTTTTTTAAATTATTGGTTTATTTCGGTTCAGATAATGTTTATGGGATTGAACCAATATATAAAATATATTGTATTTAAAATTATTTTTTAAACTGATGAGCAGAAAAAAATCGTTTTTTTTTTTTAAACTAATAAGTAAAAAAAAATCCGCTTCTATTATTTCCGTGGCAGCGGTCTTTGTATGATTATTACAAAATAAGGAATAATGTTCTTCTAAATTAAAGTAGAAAATAAATTTCTAATACAAATAAAAGCATTAAATGCTAAATTAAGTGATAAATTTTTAGAAAACTTATCACTCGGAACTGAACCGAAAACCGAAAAAAAACGTTATTTTTGTCGGAACAAAAAGCGGAACCGAACTGATATTTTTTTTTTGAAAACCTAAACAAATACCGGATCGAAAAACATAACGGTTCGAAGCCCTGCTATATTCGTAAAATTTGACATTTGTTATTGTGAAATCAGTGGCAGCTTATAAATTGACCGAGTAGTTTGTTGACAGTGAGCGTTAAAAAACAAGTTTGTGATAAAATGGATATTACTCGTGAAGGTTAACGTTGGATGACTTTTTACGATTTTAGTAAAGGCCTAACTCAACAACAATGCATAGATTCGCTTCGTTCAACTTTTGGTAATGAAGCACTATCAGAAAAGACTGTTTACAATTGGTTTGCAGAATTTCGTCTTGGTCGTGCGTCCGTCAGTGATGAATGTCGTGAAGGTCGATCAAAATTGGTTGTGATTCAAAAAAACATCGATGCTGTGCGTAAAATGATTGAAGAAGATCGGCATGTGACTTACCGTAAGATAGAGGCATCCCTTGGCATATCGCAGACTGTAATATATTCGATTTTGCATGAACATTTAGCTGTGAATAAGATTTGTTCCCGATAGATTCCGCATAATTTGACCGAAGCTCAAAAAAAGGCTCATGTTGATTGGTGTAAGGGAATGCTAAAAAAAAAACAACCTAGGCACTGCAAAAGCAGTATACAACATCGT